>CM046873.1:23678316-24343269 GCA_025617745.1 Heliocidaris erythrogramma
ATGTAAGAAAAGCAGTGTCGATTGATGGAGGATGTCGTTTAATTATGTTTTTACGTTGCCTTCTCCTCTCACTTTCTTTCTCCCTTTCTATCTTCGCCTCCTCTTTTTGAAATTCCATTGGCTGGAGGGGGCGTGTGCTTGCCCTGTAATCCTGAAGCCAAGCCACTGATGAACTGAAATGGCTTCTGAAAAACACCTTGATTAATCATCTTTCAATCTGGGAGTGATATCTTTTTCTAACTAGTTCCTTTTTCTGTGAAAAGGTGAAAACGAAGTATCTGAAAGTTCCCTATGTCGCGGGTAAACATCCATATTGTTCTTTTCGGTGAAAACGATTCACTTGAGAGAAGTTCATGAATTTTAATGAATTCTTTTTATCTTACGGTATATTGCATGCATGCAAGCAAAGCTGTGCCGATTTAATTATTTTTTTTCGTTGCCTTCTACTCTCACTTTCTTTCTCCCTTTCTATCTTCGCCCCCTCTTTTTGTAATTCCATTGGCTGGAGGAGGGGGGGGGGGGGGTGTGCTTGCCCTGTAATCCTGGAGCTATGCCACTGATGAACTGACATGACTTATGAAAACACATTAATAAATCATCTTTCAATCTCGGAGTGATCTTTTCCTAATTAGTTCCTTTTTCTGTGAAAAGGTGAAAACGAAGTATCTGAACGTTATATGTAGCGGGTAAACATCCATATTGTTCTTTTCCATGAAGACAATTCATTTGAGAAAAGTTCATGAATTTTAATGTATTCTTTTAATCTTACTGTATATTGCATTGCCATGTCTTTCTTTAACAGATGATATAATCACTTCATTTATTTCTTTATTGGGCGCCATGAGTCAAGAATGGCAGCTTTGCAACTGATTGCAAGATTTGTAACGTGGTTTCCGACCCCTTGTCGCGGGTAAACATCCATATTGTACTTTTTGGTTAATAAGACGATTCATTTGAGAGAAGTTTATAATTTTAATGTATTATTTGTATAATTATTGCATTGCCATGTCTTTCTTTGAAAGATAATATATTCATTTCATTGGGCGCCATGAGTCAGGAGTGGCAGCTTTGCAACTGATTGCAAGATTTGTAACGTGGTTTAATAAAACAAACACAGAAACAACCACATCCTTGAAACTGAGACTATCAAAAACCTTACAGCAGTTGCTACCAAAAAAACAACACAACAACAACAACGGCGTTCTTTCCACAACGAAATGTTTCCGCATGACTAGCAATTTCTAGCTTGAATAAAACGACTTTGTTTCCTTAATCATGCATTTGCTTGATTTTTTTTCTCGATAATTCGTTTATGGTATGTTGACTTTGACTATAAGTTATATAGCAGACGTAATTTTTGCAACTTTTGTCTCATTGCTGAGACTGTTCGATAGTTTACTCTTTATTGCTATTACTGGATAAAGAAAGAGAAGAAAAGTCATCAGTGAAAAACTATTTTAGCACATTCATTAACAATGACATTTCATCATTTTTTCTCAACTTTTTGAAAACTAAATGGGGATGAAACATTTTACGGAGTCCTCGGAGTACCCATTGCAGTGCCTCGTTGCGTTTTGTCCATTTGCTTACTGCTAGCTTTACAAAATCCGACTTGCGGAAAAATATCAAGCGAAGTTTACCCAGAATTTTTTTTTTTTTGCGGAAACATAAAAAGATAAAGTGAAAACAGATTAGCACATGTGCACACGACTTTCTGTTTAATCCGCACTACGCCATAAGGTTGTAGATGATAGATCATGTTCGTGTAACGATGAAAGCGGAATGGTTAGTATTCAAATGTCAGGTTTGGACGTGGTAAAAATATTCATATCTATATAGTGAGATTTATACAGTCATGAATTTCAAGTGGCATTTTCTTGAGGATAAAGATAACATTGAGTTTTTTTCAAGGAGTTACAGTTCGAGAGAAACTGCCTTGTTCATGCTGGTCATGCATCATATACAGGTAGATGGGTTGTTTGCCAAATGAACAAAAATCTGCTGGATTTAAACCTAACAGCACATGTCTTATTTACAACTGAAGCTCACATCATGTTCGTGGATCGGGACTCCTTCATCAATTTCCTCATTTTTTGGTTGTTAATACTCGACTATTATACAATCTCCGAAAACGTCTTGCACATGGGCCTCTCAATATTCTATTTGTAGTCTTTGACATTCCTTGACAGTTTTGTTTGATTGTGTGAGAATTCACACGCCGTTAATGGCAGAAGTTTTTGCTAAACCTTTCAAAATATATTATAGAATGGGTTTCAGAATCCCTGCAATCTCATTGGTCAAGAGCTGTGCCTTGAATTTTACTGGCCTGCACGTTCGATATCAATAATTATTACGATCACTGACGATAGCCACTGTAAACATGCTATCGATATTTATTTTAGCGAGTGCGAGAGTCTGAGCGGAGAGCCACGATATACGACTTTTTAATGACGGAGAATTGCAAGATTTGAGACAAAATTCAGATGTTAATGATAGTTGACTTCGGATTCTGATGGTAAGCCCAATAAAATCCGATTATAGGTCTACCTGTTTAAAAACAAGCAAACTGAAAAGGCGATTAAATGAAAATTAGTGCAGTGTGAAACTGAAACTTCAGTACCGTACGCTGCACTGCACTGCAGTGCATACGGTACGGTGATTCACTACAGTCTACAGCGCAGCATACACTGGCCTGGTCTGGGCTGGCCTGGATTATGGGCTGACCAGACTTAAAATTTGTTGATGCAAGACTAGAAGTTCTCTTTGCATTAATTCTTTAAATTACTTGCTTTAATGTAAATAGACTAGATTATATCTAACTTGGGCTTGTGTTGATATGAGTGACAGATTCTAAAATAAAAAAGTTGACAGTCATGACAGTAGTTAGCTTAGCCTAGGCTTAGGGTCAAGACTCTAACACTGAAATAAAATGAAATTCTGAAATTTAACCTAATTAGCCAGATTTTCAGTTCTCTATGGAAGTCATTAAATTTCTAAAATCTATTTATGATGCATGGAAATGATTTACCAGTGCCATGCGTCCGGTAAATTTGAGCCATGCGTCCGTTAAATTTAGCCATGCGTCCGGTAAATTTCAGCCATGCATCCGGTAATTTTTTTTACCGGACGCATGGCTCACTTTCACTGGATGCATGATTGGGAAAAAGTTTGATTTTCACTTTTTTTTTGACCCATTCTATAAAACAGATGATGCACAGGTATTTTTCGTGGGTCGGTAGGAATTGTGTACCCTCGGTACCTCTGAATTTTGTCCGAAACCCACTCGGCTGCGCCTCGTGGGTTCAGACAATTCAGAGGTACCTTGTGTACACAATTCCTACCGACCCACTCCAACCTGTGCATCATTTGTATAATGATGTAACATTATTCATGCATAATATATGTCCCATCATACCCCCAACACAATACCAACAGAACAAACAATGTGCTTCATTGAATTAACCTTACGTAGTAATGAATATCTGGTCCATTTCAAACAAGTAAAGGAATTACATCATTTTCTGGTCTTCAGTTTCATAAAGTTTCCCTCTCAAAATCAAACTTTTAACAGTGTTTTATAAGAGAAATTACTGCGAATATTATCACGTTTGTAATAGTGGGTAAACCTTCCAATTTGTCCCATGTCTCGTTCTGTCCGCCTTCATGTCCTTCTATCTATAATGCCGGTGCCAATTCCACGGATGAGAGCGAGAGAGAGAGAGAGAGAGAGAAGGGACTTCACAGCTTGCTTATCATAAAAGATTAATGGAAGAATTGAATAAGCTGCAAATAAATATCTTGTAAAATTCCACAAAATAAAGAACCTGTTCGTCACATTTGGTTGTCTACCCGCAAACCATCCTAGCCACAAAGGGACAACAAGCCAACCATCGATTGGCATTACACATAGTACAGTCCCGACTGTGAGGGAATGAGAACGTCACATCCGTGAACGTGACGCCATTCTACAGATGACACCTCTAGCCGTTCATCCGAAAGTTCATTTTCCAAAGATTTCATTAATTTAAAAAAATGTAATCTTCAGACAAAAGCATTAAAGCCTCGGATTGATGAATCTCATTTTATATATACTTTTTTATGAACCCACATTAACGAGAGATTTGTTGGGATTAACGAACCAATGGAAATTCGTAAACCCCCTTAACACGACCATGCAATTCCCTGGACTCTGTCTGTTTGATGAAAGGTATTGACAGAGATCTGCACGTTCCGAGCTGACCTGACGGCGTTTGAGATGATGTTCCTGATTGGGTTTCTATCCCCCTTTAATCGGAGCGATTAATCTCATTGACGCATCGTGTTCTGCGAAGTCCAAGTACGTGTTTTACCTTAGAGGGGTGTGTACCCATTATCACTTTACTTTCTGAAATTATCCCTTGCCATTTATATATCAAGTTTTACTGAGAAGTCCCACTCTTTTCCTATTATGCTGAATTTAGTTCGCATCATTCAGATGCATTACATAAAAAATGGGGCTTGTCATTACTAAATAATTGCCCTGTTTATTCAGTATGTTACCGGCCTCACTTCTTACATAATTTTTATATATAACAGCAAAATATTACTCACTAATGAACACCTTGATACAAATGTACAAGTGAAACAATATAAGAACATAATTATCTAGCAAGTTTTATTGCATAACTACCTTTTTCCCTTGTAAGTTGGTGACCTGTGCTCCCTTTTAAAACCTAGATTGGCATATTATACGTAATAAAAAAGTATACTCTTGTTAATTGTATTTTATATTCTTTATGGGAAATGTCCTTTATTGTTTTGAGAAAATTGGCAACTTTTGATGTGTGACATTACGTATGATGACTCGATTGTCAATGGAGGGTTCTCCATATCAATGGTCTGAGCTATCAAGAATTTCAAGACTCTTTTATCTTGTTTGTTATCTTTCCGATTGATCATAAAAGGTGTCTGATTTCCTGTCACCAATTAGGCCAACCTAATATGAGGGTTTACTTGCCCATTAATAAAAGTCACCTAAATATTTTAGCTATCTATTGCTTGCATTAACCTTTATTTGAGCAAGAAGATATCCCTCGTACTTCAAACGACACTGTGATTTTTATTCTACATCTGTTGATCGTCTTACCACATCGCACATTCAATTTCGATGTTTATCTTCATCCTAAACGTGTTTGGTCGCCACTACCCACGCGTACGTTGAGGCTACCTGCGAAATATGATATAGTGTGGGGGAGACCATGTGGGTGCGCGCGCGGGTACGTTATCTTTCATTTCAACACTTGTGGGTGCAGGGCTTTGCGAATTGATTTTGTCGAGGTATATTTGCCCGCGGAACTCATGAATATGAAAAATGAGCGTGCAATCAATGAATGAAAGCATGAGGATAAATACAGGGAGAGAGAGAGAGAGAGAGGGGGGGGGGGGGGGGGGAGGTCCAGTCAATAGGAGCAGCGAAGTCAACGTTTCAGCAAGCCTCAACATAAAAGTACGAGTGAGAGAGTTACGATACAAAAGGTTAAACCTTTAATTCATAACCACTTACTGGGCCATAGCACAGACTCTACACACATATCCCATAGAAGAGTATTTATGTGCCAAACATTGAAAATGTGTACCTTTATGTAGATCTACTCATTTGGTGATTCATGCTCCAAATAAATACATATTACATCAAAAAGTGCCCCCCCCCCAAAAAAACAAACAAACAAACAAACAAAAAAAAAAACAAAAAAAAAACAACAACAACAACAACAACAACAAAAAGAAGAAGTAAAAAGTGATTTTATTTATAAGACAACATGCAACATCGATGTAAAAATACCAATGTAACAATGAAAATGCGTCATAAACTTTCAGCTTGCGAAAGGAAGCAACTCACTAGATGACGAAACTTCTGAAATAATGAAATTCAAAGTTATAAACCTTCAGGAAAAATATGAACTTTCAGAACAACAAATCTCTGCCAGTAATATATGTTAACAACTAGCATTAAAAATCAAAATAATTGTGGTTCCTTTCTATGGCGCTACAATATATTTCTGTGAACCAATTAGTACGGAAAATACATTATCAATTTTCCTTCATCATTTGCCTAGGTTAATTAGTGCCTTTGGTTATACAAATATGGTTTTTTTTCTCGATAGGCAGATAGTCGTAAATATCTCTTTGTCAAATGTCCTCCGGATATAATCAAGTAAATGTTTGTAAAAGAAAAACAATATAGAATATCCACGTTTAATGATATTGTTTTTATTATCAAAGGTGAATTCTTCTCACTGATTACTACGTAAACCCACACATTCACCCCATATAATACATATATCTCAGGCAAGGATGTGTTAGCTAGTCAAAGTGTGTACGTGGAGCGGCTAGCAATGGGGCTAGCTGTATAATGAAACACACGAAATTTACCACACGGTCCCCGCTTGCCCCACCAAAATTTCGAAATGAATAAATTGGAACTTAATATACTGTATATTCAAATTATGATAAAATGTACATTCATTTAGCTTACCCATAATTCTAATCAATTTTGTTGTTTCTTTTTTGCGGTAGCCCCCTTTTTCCGACCTTTCTTGAAAAGAAAATAATAATTGTAATATAAAAAAATAACGAATTCACGGATACAGAACAACTTTTATTTGCCAGCACGAAAAACAAGATGATGTATTTTTTGTTTAATCTGAATCATAAAATCATATGAAAGTATATGTATGCAATGCAGGGTTATGACGACAACCTCACAACTGTTTCTCAGAAATTGTATTGGTTCTTGACCTTCAATAAGCATTCTTGTTCTAGATCAAGCGGTAAAGAATACATACACAGACGAAATACACGGCAAACTTCGTCTATATTAGTGATGCAGTTCTGAGAAAAATAAAACCATTCGTCATAACAACTGCGAATATCTCTAATACAGACGTCAAGCTCAATTTCAATGTATTTCGTATCACGTGCGTTTGAAACTGCTATATTTCTTTTTTTTTTAATTAATTTGAATGTAATATTGTTTCTGATTTTCAATATGTTTATATATATATATATATATGTTTATGTTTTTTTCATTTTTTTTTAAAATTTATATAGCACAAAACAATCCATACTTTCCTTTGTTGCGTCATTTATTAACGCTCACTTTACGCTTCCAGCTTCTTTTCTTTCTTTTTTTACTTGTATCATGGCTACTCATGTGTCTTTTTGAAGTTTTGCATCTTATTGTTTTAAATTACGCACCAACTTTTCCTTCCTTTGTGGCGTCACTACCTAGCGCTTACATCATGCGTCGAGCTTACTTTTAGTATTTTTATTATTTGTATCTTGGCAACTTATGCGTCTTCTTATTTTTTTTTGCATCAGATTGTTTATTTTCAGTCTTACTTTGATAAAGGTCTTTGACCGAAACGTCAGTCCAAATTTTTGGCTCTTGCGGTGTTTTTATTTGACTCCTGAATATTTACTCTTTCTTCGATATATATATATATATACACACATATAATGCAGGAACGGGTCATGTTTTTGTAAAGCTTGTTTCATGTTGACGATTGATATAATTTAGAGTTAACGCATATAGTGTATAACTTCATAGGATAAATCAAACTGCCCCCAAAATGTTTACTTTATCAATATGTCATTGATTACTTTATAATACAATGGATATTACACATGTAGCTCTAAACGTAAGGTAATCACATAGTTTCATTTGATTATTTCCCAGATGTTATTAGTAAAGGATTGGTAATCACAGTAATACCGTTAAAGATTTGATTTCCTCCAACCGCAAGATTTTTTTTATTACCTGTGTCATGTAGAGCATGTAAATCGTTAATGACTGTCTTTACACTAGGCCCACATCCCGAATTTTAGTCAATGCCCATTATGCCCATGGGCGTAGTTGACTTTATACGAGTACACGTACAGTGCGTTCCAGAAAAAAGTTAACAGTCAGACCAAAGGCTCTCCAACGAAATATTTCAAAATATTTGAAGCAAAATTTCATACCTGTGAATAGCTCAGAATCTCTTCAATTAAATGACACCTAAAGATCTGGCGATATTCTATTCTCCAGTGAGCAAATGCCACTTTTGTGAAAAGGTGCAAAATCCAGACTTGACAAGAATTGGTTTTTGTTTTGGCTGGTATCTGCAGAGCTGAGAGTCATAAAGTGGCTTAGAAATGTTCATATTTTGATCAATAGTAGACAATTTATGAAAGAACAGGTTTTGTTAACTGTATGTACTTACGTATCTCATGAACAGTTTTGAACTTCAGTGAGAAATTAACTACTTTATTGAGTGTTTTGAAATACTAATTTAGGCGATTTTTTAATTCAAGCTAACTTTCTCAATCAACCAACCAACAGACAGAAAAGAAAGCCTATTCTTTCCTAAATTGCCTTTTAATAATCTGAATATGAAATTTTCTAAGCTTTTGCAAGACTCTCATCTTTGCTGATATTCAGCCACAACCAATAAAATTTTTTGTCACCTATGGATTTTGCACCATTTCACAACAATGGCTTTTACTCACCAAAACGTAAAATATCGTTGGATGTTTTGGTGTCATGCGATAGGAAAGTCAGAGACCGTAAGCTATCCACAGGTATGAATATTTCATGAACATATTTTGAAATATTCATTTGGGGAGACTTTTTCCAGCCAGAACAAATACAAATTCTTGTCAAGTCTGGATTTCGCACCCTTTTACAAAAGTGGCCGTTGCTCACTCGAACTTAAAATATCGCCAGATTTGTGTGTGTGTGACATATGATAGAAGAGACCCTAATCTATCAACAGGTATAAAATTTCCCACAAATATTTTGAAATATTTATTTGGGAAGTCTTTTTCTGACTTTTAAATTTTTTTTGGGGGACGCACTGTATATAAACCCCTCAAAAAAGGTTTGGAAAGTCAAGTTTTATCGATTATATCTCTATTGTCATGGCAGAATCATCGCTTTGTTTAGTATAATTAAAAAGTGTGTTTATTCCTCTATCAAATGATTCCATATCTGTTATGATTTTGCGATCATGGAATTGAGCAGGACATCAGAGTAAGGGGCAGGGTCAAAAGTGAAAAGTTGCAAAATGCACTGTCAAAAGTGAAAAGTTGCAAAATGCACTGGTAACCACTGGTATTGTTATGCAGAGCAAACTTCTTTCTTTGACATAAAAGAGTATGATTGATTGCGAATTTTGTATGTTTGTTTGAATGCTTTGGCACATTTGTTTTAATGAGTGATAATGTAATTGTAGTGCTTGCATGTTTGTTTCAGTGCAGTATGTATGTTTCTCATTGAAAATCATCTAAAAGTACAGTAGCCCTACACTCTTCGAAGAAAGACTAATGCACAGCCGAACAAGAGCAGTGCATTTTGCACTTTTTCCCCTTTAGACCTTGCCACTTATTTTGATGTACTTATTGATGTACTTATTTTGATGTAATTATTACAAATGGGATATCATTTTAAAGAAGAAAAAACAGACTTTCTAATGATGCAAAATATAGCGATGATTATTCCATGACAAGAGAGGTATGATCGATTATACTTGAGTTTCCAAACTTTTTTGAGGGGTTTATAATCTTTATGTAAAGACACATACATAAGGGTATCAATAAAGCAGACTTCGTATATACTTTAAGATCTACACTTCCTAGGATGACATGATGGGAACATCGCTATACTGACATCATCTGTTTTACGGGAAAAAGGATATTTCAAAGCATTTGAAAGGAGAATGCATTTAAACGTAATCATTAAGGGCTCTCGGATTCAATCCTTCGTAATGTGTAGAGGAAATCTTAAATATTAAAGGCTTTGCAATTAAGTCGATAATAGGCTTATACTTTCCAAGACACACTGCCAGGGGAGCGTTTCATCAAGCGTTTTGTCAGTGATTTTCACCGACAACTGTTATAAGCTACTGAAATCCTTGCATCTGATTGGCTGAGAGCAAATTTGTCAGTGAAAATCACTGACAAAACGCTTGATGAAACGCTCCCCAGGAATATCATTGCTTACAGAGAAGGGTGAGTTCTGGAAAAGAGTTCTGGATAAGGTTAAACATAATTGTGAGCTTTCTCAATATTTTTTTGTCATTTTGTAAGAATATCAATGCCCCCTGAAATATGACGAGAAATAACTGAAGTGTTCGGGCCAAACATGTATGCACTGTAAAAATTTTTTTTGAAGATTTGTTATGTTTATTATAAATACAGCAGTTGTGATGTTATTTTTACATTTTTCCCGTAAAAGTACCTCATTTGTAATTGCGAAACTGAGTTACATCAGAAACTGGTGATTGTAAGGCAAAATAGGGTTTTTATGCAGTTTTTTTGTGTAATTTTACAGTTTAATTTTTTTACCTTAATGTATTGTAGGACTCGGGTTCCAACGCAATTCCAGCACACTCTTAAACAGAGCAGAGACAGCACAGCAGAGGTGTTGTTCAGATGGAAGTCTACTGGCTAACTCTCTGTAACCAGGTTTTAATGTGTAATCGGATTACATAAGAACCTGTTATCTGAATTACAGATCTGAAATGTATGCTAATTATTATGTCATGGGCCGAGGAACCGGGGGGGGGGGGGGGCTACAGCCCCCCCCCCCCACTTTCTTTTATTAGACACGTTTCATGGAACCTTGGGAAAAAGGTTCAAAAATTGTCATTAATGAGATGAAATTTAAATCAGCCCTTTCAGCACTTTCAAAAACGCTCCGCGGCCCCTGTATGTAGACATGATCTAAATCCCCCATTGCTTTGAGAGAGTTTCTTTTACAATGTAATAGCATTACCAGTACCCAACTCTATCCTTAAAATCTCATGATACCGGAACAGATTTGCTTTTTAAAAGAAGGTACTTAAAGATAATCGAAACGGACGAAATTGAACATGAACCTCAATATCTGGAGCAAGAAATATCCCTGTCACCAAATATATATATATTTTAGGCCTATTTTTATTCATTCTACTATTCATTACTCACTTTTAGGAAACGTGTGCACCCCACTTGGCATTCTACCACTATCATGCCCGTAGAAATCACACATGATACGGCTGCATGACATATCCGTTGCTAATGACGCTAAAAAAAGATATTTCCATCTGTCAAATAGTTCGTTATGCCACTCATGCAAAACATCGACAAGATCTAAATTAAAGACGATATCATCGAGAGACCTTGCATTTGAATGTCGCTTTGATGAAAAGGAAAAATATATAGCGGATTTAAAAGAGATAATTGAAGGTCAATAATTATCCCTTAAGCGAGTAACCAAGAACAATACTCCCCAAACAATTGCTTTCGTTTCTAGTAGACATGACAAGTGAAAGACTCAAGGTGACCTTGACAGAAGAGGACATCAAACATCCCCACCGACTGCCTTCGAAAAATATAGAAGCTTTGAAGACGCTTAGCCACTTGACGATGAGCAGCAAACGGAATGTATTAAAACAAAATGACGAACCCAAACGTGACGTCATCATCTTTACATTCGTGTCTTATCGTATATGCGAAGACTTATCCTGTCTTAACGTAATGAACTCAAGGATCTCACTAAGTCAAAGCTAAAATCGGGGAAAGATTCTCGCCACCCATTCCAAAGTAGTGGAGACAAAACAATCAAACGGTTATTCACAATAGAGAAGGTGATGTAAATTGACACAAGTATATTTCATAGCTCTTGGCCAATGAATGTTTCTAGAGAGAGAGAGAGAGAGCTATATATGTATAATGTATGTAGTCATGATTATGTTTTAAACTGCCATGTAAAAGCTATATATAGAATTTGATGAAATTATGTTAATGTACTCTGTATTACGTACATGCATGTCCACAATATTATTATGCACTATTTCTCACAATGGCGCCAGGAGTGTAAATTTGGTCAGACACAGAGAGGTACAAATGTCCCCTATTATCATATTATATAATTTTAAGTGACATGTGTTTTCTTAATCATTTTGTAGTAGTATTTTCTTCGTATTATATTAAAGGTTATTTCACACCTTCTTTGCAATGTTTATTGCTTACTTTTGAACTCTGTTGATATTCTGATATTTAATTTACCGTTTGTGTACTTAATATTGTACTGATATATTGTCAAATGCATTGTGCCGTATTTTCTCAGAAGGAAATAAGTGAAAATTTAAAAAGCAACGAAGCAGTCTTCTTGATTGCTTAGGTGAAAAAAGTCCCCACAGTATTTCTTTCGCTTAGTAACGCTCCTGGAAAACTTACCTCAGAAATACTCTTAATTCGATATCTTTATTGCATTTTCTTACTGAAATAAATCATTGTAAAGTTCCCTTGAAGTAATGGTGTCGTGGACAGCCTAGTGGATACGTCACCGGACTGTGAATCACATGGTTCGCGGCTCGAGTCCCGCCCGCGGCACAAAAGTCATTTGGCAAAATACTAATTTATGAAATTTAGCACACTCGCCCCAAGTGAGGTCAATGGGTATCTTGCTGGAATACATTCCTCAAAACGCAATTCCTTGTCAGTGACCATGCTGACGTACACTAAAAAAATACGAAACAAAAAAGGGGCCTACGCTTGATTCTTGCTCCTGCAATTTAAGTAACTTTGAACGACAACGCGATTATTTCGAACCAATTTTCTTTGTAACATTAACTAGCAGTGGTAGGTCATTACGAGTAGCAATAATAAGAGTGCTCTCCTAATGCTATAAGTATTATGGTATGAGCTCAAGTTCTTTCCGAGAGTTAGATTAAGGCTACAACTATTCAGATAAGTGTATATCAACTTTCCATTACTTCGTTTTCGTTTTTCAAAGAAATCGGGAGATAATGTTCAAAATTTTCAAATCAGGACACTCTTATTTCTAACAACAGCTTTGTTTGAGGACGGAGATAAAGGAAAGTTTACTGGAATAAGGGCGAAGTCTTGTTAACCTGTGACAGATGGTATATTATTACTGTTAAAAGAAGCTTTTCGATGCATCAAAGTCATAGAAGCTCTCTTCGGTTTCACTTTAGCCTGAGGTCGAAGTGGAAAGCATGTAAATATTGCACTTTGAATTTCACGTCCTCCTATTTTCAGCCATATCCAACACATTCTCATTTATATTTTCTTCTCCGTATCTGCAGTTATATCACATTTCAGCTAAATAACAGGAAGAGTAACAACCGGTCACGCACAAAATTGGAGAAACAGGCTGCTTGATGAAAATTCTTAAAACAAACGAAAAGGAAGCCTCGATAGTCCGTGGGGTAAGGTATACTGTGTATGGTGAAACACAACAACGGTTATCCTTGATTATGATGTCTTCATGGTCGTAAGGAAGCGTGGCACTTTAAGTTTCCTGTTCATTTGTACAAAAACCACTCTGCTTAATCGTATCTAAATACCATATTAATCAGATTGTGGACGTGTTGTGGTCTATTGGATAAATCACCGAACTGTAAACCACAAAATAGAGGGTCCAATCCCTGCCAAAGTATTATAGCATTATTTTTTTTTTTTTTTTTTTTTTTTTGGGCAAGACATACATTTGCTAAACTTGACCCAGGTGAGGTAAATTTGTAACTGGTATTAATATTCCTTGAAATGCACTGTGCGCTAATAACTGTTGTCGGTGCTACTGCCGCAATAATAATTTCCCAAACTCTTTGGAGACGCATAAAGGGACATTTCCAATCATATTGTGACGGATTTTATAATTAATCACTTTTTAGCACTAAACAAAAAAATTCGAAATACCCTTTGGCCAAACTTTGCTCCCCAAAATGTTCTGGTTGAAAGAAAAAGAAATTTTTCCGGCTTACCTACCAACGTTTATAACTGAAAAGAAAGCGATTAATACAATTAAGGTTCAAATCGGATCATGTGGGTTGTGTTAATGTTGAGAAGTGCAATTAAAATAGCTATTTCGATACCTAAAAAGTTTTTAAAATAGTCGAGAGGTTGTTAAAAGCTATAACAAAATTTGCTAATTAACTACGCTCACAAATGTTTAAATATGTTGATATTATCATCAAGAAGAAAGGCAAGGAGGACATCATTGTGTCCTTAGTTTATCCTACGCAGGTGCCTTCTTGAGGTACAAAATCGTGATGATGTGAATTAAATTGATAAGAGCATTTTCATAGAGAAAATGGGCGCTTTGAGATAAAAGTCGGTAGATCAAAGTAAGAACAGATAGGGAATTATTTTCCCCTGGCAGGATAAAGAAAGATTTGAAGAAGATTATATATTTTCCTAAAATGCCCGATAGCATTCTTAGTGAAGGACCCAGTAGGATGTAGATGGAAAGATATCAGATCGATCAAAAATATGAAATGAAACTTTGTCCTTTTGAAATACTGCCGAATGGACTATTGGAATGATAGAATCTTTAATGACAGAGCTTTATTTGTTTTTGGATTCATTATTTGTGATAACAATTTATTGGTACTACAGAATTCCCAAATGGCTTTAAACAGTAACATATTAAAACATTAACACGATAACAAATTAAAATGATAAGGAAGCTTTTCGATCTGCAACTCATCAGGTTATCACGCAGATATGAACAAATAACAAGAAAATCAACTAGTTATACTAGTTATGTTCATACGTACTACATAGCATCGATGCTGTGTAAGTCTCGAAACTATTTCCAGTACGTTCAGACAGGCCATGATCGATTTGCTTGTATCACCCACTCGTGACTATTCATCGCTCACTCGCTGCCAAAACAATAATTACTGCGCCACACACGGTGACCCGAGTATAATTGGTATGCATGGTCAAAACGCGCGGAAGTTTGTGCACAGGGGTTATATCATGCGAAGTTTTTGTTTTGAATAATATTTTATTTGTCTTCCTAAATCAACATAATAACACAATGACGATTCATTTGTAATATATCGATAATACAATCAACTAGCAAATACATGTGTTAAAATAATTAATTTTAAATAAACCTTGTACATGTCAAAATTGACTGAACTCCAATCTTATGCCAAAATAAAACACATGCATGCACACTATATTCTCTGGTAAGCACATGTAAATCAATATCTAAAGACCACATCATACTTTAGTTAAAGGTCTGATTCTGAAAGAGCAAATTCTCAGCTTTAAAATGATATATAACCCATTCGATGTTCATAACTCAATGTACAAAGAGAAGAATGCACAGTCCCTCATAATATTATGATAATAATCCAATTCTAAATTTTATTAACCGAAATGAAAATTCTTTTTGCCCAATTGATCGTGGGCCCAGCAGTCACTGTGCAGCGCCAGTTCGACGTTGCTCTATCCTTTCAATTGTTGAACGCCAAACAATGTAGCAGCAACTCCCATCTTTTATCG
The DNA here is from genome assembly GCA_025617745.1 of Heliocidaris erythrogramma. Lineage (NCBI taxonomy): Eukaryota > Metazoa > Echinodermata > Echinoidea > Camarodonta > Echinometridae > Heliocidaris > Heliocidaris erythrogramma. Next base: position 23,693,641 of record CM046873.1, read on the forward strand.
TCTTTTGGTATGACGCGGCCGAGGTTCGAACCCACGACCTCCCGATTGTGAGGCGGACGCTCTACTGACTGAGCCAACACATCGGTATCGATAATGTTATTTCTTAATAAGAGTTTAAAGTTTGCAGTCTTTTGAAGCACTCTGACTTGCAAAGTGTTGTGCTGAGGTGACAAATGGAGGATTAGAACTCAATGAAAATTTCTATGAAGGGATTATCGGATTGTCCTAAAACTTGGTATACTACATAGACATATACATATCCTGTTTATCATAGTGCACAAGTATCAACGCAAGAACTTACTCCGGGAGATTTATCGGAGATTAAAATGAGACAAGTATTCAGGGACGTGAAAAAGAAAAGTAATATAACAAAATCCAGAGAAGACACACATAAGTCTGATAAAAAGCTGTCAAAAATACCACTTCTAGATTGTTTGGTGCCTCCACATTTTAGATTACTTACAAAAAATGTATACTCTTTCAGGAAATACCCAAAACTAAAATTTGACCATGCATGCCAACCAAAACACATTGTTTGAGCTCTAACTGAAAATCACACAGTGCCACTTTTGGGTGGTTTTGTGGTGCCTGGTCATATATAAAAAAGAAAAAGATAAAAAGAAGGAACCCCAAAAAACAAACAAACAACAAAACAACCCCCTTCCGTACCACACAGTATACATATTAGCCTACTTACCCCTATATACATCACATTACATTACAGTACCAGATGAAACAGACAAAATGATAATAGAAAAAAGTAGGGAAGAGGGTACATCACATCAATACATACATTGCATTATATTATAGCACCACATGAAACAGACAGAATTACAATAGCAGCGATTGCGCTCACATTACAAATAGTCACAAGCGCGGTGGGTGATCTACCGCAAAGCGTCGATGCTTTGTCGCTGGATCCTGAGATTTACTCCTGCTAAACTCGCTGCAAGAATAGTTTGGAAACTCGCTTCTATCTCGTGACTCTCTGCGTTCAGACAGCGTTTGGTCTCGACACTATCTGGTCTTCACCAAAATAGCATCGACACCTCGATAGCATCGATGCTATCGCTCCACGTGTCAACGTACCTATTACAAATAGTCACAAGCGCGGTATCTGTGGAATGTGCCTGCCAGGCTGAAATGTACTATTCATGTGTTAATTACACAAGTTATGTTTATACGTAGTACATAGCATCGATGCTATGTAAGTATCGAAACTATTTCCAGTACGTTCAGACAGGCCATGATCGACTTGCTTCTATCACCCACTCGTGACTATCAATCGCTCACTCGCTGCCAAAACAATAATTACTGCGCCACACACGGTGACCCGAGTATAATTGGTATAGAAGTTTGTGCACAGGGGTCATATCATGCGAAGTTGCGAGTGAAGATAGCAGCGAGTGAAGCAGCGGTTGCGTTCACATTACAAATAGTCACAAGCGCGGTGGGTGGTTTACCGCAAAGCATCGATGCTTTGTCGCTGGATCCTGAGATACTCGCTGCCAGAATAGTTTTTAGTTTCGAAACCTAGCTCCAACTCGCTTCTATCTCGTGACTATCTGCGTTCAGACAGCGTTTGGTCTTAAACTATCTCGAATCCTAGATAGCATCGATGCTATCGCTCTACGTGTGAACGTACCTAGTATGAAAGCTAAAGTGGGCACATCCTGCATAGTGAAAACCAACGCAATGCTTGGACGAACTCCTTTTGTCTACACAAAAGAGGGTCTCTAGATTGAACGTATGCTGCTTCCAAAAACCGGAGGTGGGTTAAGCCCCTGGCTCTACTGACAATAGAGAACTGATCGTCTGAATAGCTTTGCGCACACAATGTGTTAGCAAGCAGGTGTTTTTTTTAAAGCAAATCTTAAACCTGGGGCTGGACCTGACTAGCACTTGTGCTATTTTCTGGTTCCATTTTACCATATTTTCTCCTTTGTTTTTGCCATGATCTAATTATTTAATGTTTTCCTGCAAATATTGTAAATATTATAATGTACAGTATCTTGTTATTGGTAAATAAATACAATCAATCAATCAATCAATCACAGTAAAATTTTAAAGTTTTACGGAAAAAGCTGAACCAACGCAATTTCATAATGCATTTTTGTGCGGAGAATGAGTGAACTTATCCTTTACATTTACCGTTTTGATAAAACATTTACCCCTGATAAGAGTTTGATCACATGTTTGTGACTGAGTTCTTCCCATTTTTACCCATTATTTTGCTAATCATCTCCTAAATATAACAACGAAATGTGAATCTTACAAGAAGAAGAATAAGAAAACAAAAAGGCGGGCTAGTTTCATGCTTTCTGTACTTGCTCGAACATGTGTAAAGTATAGTATTAGGAAATGAGATGATCAAATCCAGAAGTATTGCTAGAGGGCAAAGGGGATTGGCTATCTAGAAAAATGGAGATTTGGTATTTGTTGTTACAGTTTTGCCTGTTGACGATGTTTTGGAGTACCTTCTTGCAGATTTGAAACAAGAGTTCCTCTTTAACCCTTTCGAGACAACTGACCACATTTTGTGGTTTGGCTCAATAATTTTTGATTCAGAAGTATAGAAAATATACCACATGCATGAGTAAAAGAGCAAGAATTTCTGTAACTATGTCCAGTTTTGTTGCATGACCATATTGCGTTTGTTGCCAATAATAAAAAAACCAGAATAACAACTTAAAATCCCTAAAATCCACATTGAGAGGTTGAAAATCATTGATTTTTATAATCAAAACTGGCAATTTTTAAAACTTTTTGACAAAATTCATAACCATGTATAGTGTTTTCCAAGATATTACACCTTATAAGAAGCACGTAACACTAAACGAAAAATATTATTGCTGCCAATTTGAAGAACAAAATGTGATCAATTTAGCCCTGATATAATTCCTGTCCTGAAAGGCTTGAAAAAAGCTTGTCGGCAAGTTTTAGATTTTATCTCTAGAGTGTTTTGCCTTTTTTCCCTAGCGAAGCCCCTGGTCATTATGATGACAATAATCAGGGTAATGCAGGTTTGGGTATAATCTGAATTCTACTTCACCAGAAATTGCTTTAGGGTGCCTACTATCCTATCTTCAAAATATGTAGCAATAAAATTGATGATGTCTATATAGACTACAAATGTAATATATACTGAACTACAAAAGAAACGTCGCACATGTATGTAAACTGTTTTACTTACAATGAAACATATTCTTTATTCAAATGTGAAAACTGAGAAAATGTTTTGCTTTGTTTAGATTAACAAGTGCAAATGTGCAATAACGACTCTCGTCGTTGATAGCGCCAGTTCTGACGTTGTTGGGCCCACAGGAGACGTTCCCGACGATGTCGAACGATGAGGATAGGGCCCCGAGCAGGACGCCGACAAGACAAGTTGAAGCTTCTCAGCCGACGACAAACAGTTGCTGCAGAAATTGGTCTGTTGTGTGTGCCACTAGTCTGTAGAGCCGATTCTGTTCCTCTGCGGAAGCGATCCTGCAAGTGGTCCCGGTGAAGATGGCGATCTTGACGTGCTGTTGTCACCCTGCGCTGACGATCGTTGGTGCTGTTGGTTGCATTGTATCGCTCCCGCAGTCTCTCTACTGTCCGAACGCTGCATTGAAGTCGTTGGTAATGACTCTAGGACGTTGGCCAGCATGAAGACGTCCGATGGCTTATTCCCTCTGGTTTCGAGTCAGACGTGGCATGGTGACAGCGCTCAGGAAACGAATGACAGGATGAAGGTTTTGGGTCCCTTTTAAACCCACTGGATAGAGGATATGCATGTGCATCATGTTTTTCAAAAAGCTGCGCTCGAGTGCACTACCATGTTCACGGAAAGGATGAGTTTTAATCCTACACAGAAATCACATTTTGTTATGATGATGTGTTATGGACGGTCAATGCCATATCTGTGATGTTAAAAAAGCATAAAATCTGATTTTACGTATCAAATTTGTATATCATGTGTAAAACATATATCAATTTGAAAAGTGCGACGTTTCTTTTGTAGTTCAGTATATTATATTCAATAATTATAGAAACATAAAAATAGTTCCTACATTAATTGGCTAAAAATTCATTACAATTTATCTAATTCATTACCTGTAGTATGGAATAATCTGCCAACTGAAATTTGGTCTTGCAAGACACTCAATCTTTTTAAACAAAAGCTTAAGAAATATTTGCTGACAGTGTAAATTTGTTAATCTTTATTCAGTGTCTAACTGCATTGTATAGGGTTTGTGTGGGATCTATCCTTTATTCTACTATATTATCTCAACTTTTTAATAATTTTGCATTAATCTGGTTTTATTTCTATTACATTCATAATATAGTCTTCTACCATCTGGGTAGCCTACTCGACAAGCCACTTGGCTTTTTTGGCTATACCCAAATTCCTTATTAGTGACTATTTCTCTGTATATTTTGATTTGCATCTACTTAGTTTTATTCAATGTCCCTTTTCCTTTGTATTATATATATATATATATATATATGTATTCAATTGATGTGAAATCTATTTTTATATGGAATTTGAAATAAAACTTCAACTTGAACTTGAACTTGAACTTGAACTTATAAATTCACTAATAAGTGGACACAGACATGCGTATTTGTGTGTCCACTGTGTGCGTGTGTGTGTGTAGGGGTGGTTTTACATAGATAGTCTTGTGGGGTACAGAGAACAAAAGAGCACAATGATGCCCTTTATTCCGTCATGCTTGTGGGGTACAAAATACAATAGAAGAAGTACTTGTGGGGTACAAAACACAATAGGAGAAATGAATAGAGTTCCCCACAAGTCCATGTATGTGAATGTGGGTCTGTTTAGCATTATGTCCGAGGACATTTTCGGACAGAGAACAAAAAAAAATCATGACAACAATGGTCCTCAGAAGCCGGACAATAGTCCTCGAACGTCGAACAATGAATTTGTGCTTTATTCCGTCGACTGTCCGAGGACGAGTAACAATAGAGGAACAATAGTTGTCCTCGGAAGTAAAGCCATGTAAACGTGAGTGTGTGTGTGTGTGTCCGTGTGTGTGTCTGAGTGAGGGTGTGGTGACTGCAAATGCGAAGATCGTTGGTTCGATCCCCGGTACGGCACTTATGCCTTTGAGCGAGGCATTTTATCATACACTAAAATGTGTTTTGCATATTGATCACGTGTGTGTGTGGTACCAAAACCCTTTTTCTTCATTCTGACTATCAGTTAGATGATGAATGTAATCTAGTTCTATATCATTTATCTCCTTTTCTCTCCCTAGTGGTTGCTCTTCTCACCCTTGTACTTTCTCTGTTATTACTCTTTCCCCAGAGGCGGTTGGCACGTTCTCGAATGGGGGAGGGGGAGGGGGGAGGGTGGGCTGTCGTCACTTGCCCAAATAGATAGATATAGCAAAGAAGCAATGAAGAAGAAGAAGACAAAAATATTTATTGAAGTAAAATGAGCAGGGTTTCCAATGAGATTGCTTTTGTTGCCCGACTAAGAGATGATGGTTCTCAGGCGGCTGAGAAGGGCGGGGGATTGAGCATTATCCCACATTTTATGGGGCAGCTAATATTCCAGCCCAACACCCTATAAATGGATAAGGATGCATTACCAGTAACAGGGCGGATCCAGGATTTTGTAAATGGGGCGCACACATATGACTTTTAATCCTACACAGAAATCACATTTTGTTATGATGATGTGTTATGGACGGTCAATGCCATATCTGTGATGTTAAAAAAGCATAAAATCTGATTTTACGTATCAAATTCCAATATGTGTAAAAGATATCAATTTGAAAAGTGCGACGTTTCTTTTGTAGTTCAGTATATTATATTAAATAATTATAGAAACATAAAAATAGTTCCTACATTAATTGGCTAAAAATTCATTACAATTTATCTAATCCATTACCTGTAGTATGGAATAATCTGCCAACTTGCAAGACACTCAATCTTTTTAAACAAAAGCTTAAGAAATATTTGCTGACAGTGTAAATTTGTTAATCTTTATTCAGTGTCTAACTGCATTGTATAGGGTTTGTGTGGGATCTATCCTTTATTCTTCTATATATCTCAACTTTTTAATAATTTTGCATTAATCTGGTTTTATTTCTATTACATTCATAATATCGTGTGTTGAGAGCCAGAAGGGCGTTAACTCTGTGTTAAAACATACGAGTTAACGCCCTTCTGGCTCTCAACACACGATATAGTCTTCTACCATCTGGGTAGCCTACTCGACAAGCCACTTGGCTTTTTTGGCTATACCCAAATTCCTTATTAGTTATGACTATTTCTCTGTATATTTTGATTTGCATCTACTTAGTTTTATTCAATGTCCCTTTTACTTTGTATTATATATATATATGTGTATTCAATTGATGTGAAATCTATTTTTATATGGAATTTGAAATAAAATAAAATAATAAGTGGACACAGACATGCGTATTTGTGTGTCCACTGTGTGCGTGTGTGTATGTGTGTAGGGGTGGTTTTACATAGATAGTCTTGTGGGGTACAGAGACCAAAAGAGCACAATGATACCCTTTATTCCGTCATGCTTGTGGGGTACAAAATACAACAGAAGAAGTACTTGTGGGGTACAAAACACAATAGGAGAAATGAATAGAGTTCCCCACAAGTCCATGTATGTGAATGTGGGTCTGTTTAGCAGTATGTCCGAGGACATTTTCGGACAGAGAACAAAAAAAAAAAAATCATGAGAACAATGGTCCTCGGAAGCCGGACAATAGTCCTCGAACGTCGAACAATGAATTTGTGCTTTATTCCGTCGACTGTCCGAGGACGAGGAACAATACAGGAACAATACTTGTCCTCGGAAGTAAAGCCATGTAAGCCTGTGTGTGTGTGTGTGTCCGTGTGTGTGTCTGAGTGAGGGTGTGGTGACTGCAAATGCGAAGATCGTTGGTTCGATCCCCGGTACGGCACTTATGCCTTTGAGCGAGGCATTTTATCATACACTAAAATGTGTTTTGCATATTGATCACGTGTGTGTGTTTCTTGAAAAAAGAGAAAAAAGGTAAGGACTTGTGTATGGGTATGTTGGCGACAGTTTCATATACATAGGTTTATCCAAACTTGGTTTTACCGGACTAAAAGACTTCATTAGCCTATTCTCATTTTTGGAACGTAATATTACTTTTTTTTAAATATATATTTTTGTATTACAGAGAGGTGGAGAAGGGATGGCCAGGGGTGGGTGGCTATGTCAAGGTGTTATTTAAAACAAAGGCTCTTTGGGAATTATGTCTATTTTGAAAAAGTGTTTACTTTTGATGTATTATACACGTAGTAAGAAAATTTATAAACTATATAAATATGTGGGTTAATATTTTTTTTTCTCGTCTAGTGAAAGTTTACTTTATAGAGCATTCTACGTTACAGATTAGGAATCACTTAACTGACATTTTATCGGGATTAACGCTCGGGCTAAAAATTATGATACACTTTAACGTACACAGATTGGAACAAGTTCGTTTACATAAGCATTCCGATCCATTACTTTGAAGGTAGATTAAAATTTAAAAAAAAAATAAAAAAGACTCCAGAGAAATAGAATACATTATAAAAAGATGGTACCAAAATTTTAAAACAACCCTTTTTCTTCATTCTGACTATCAGTTAGATGATGAATGTAATCTAGTTCTATATCATTTATCTTCTCATTTTTTTAATTCTTATTTTGCTCTTCTCACCCTTGTACTTTCTCTGTTATTACTCTTTCCCCAGAGGCGGTTGGCACGTTCTCGAATGGGGGAGGGGGGGGGGGGAGGGTGGGCTGTCGTCACTTGCCCAAATAGATAGATATAGCAAAGAAGCAATGAAGAAGAAGAAGACAAAAATATTTATTGAAGTAAAATGAGCAGGGTTTCCAATGAGATTGCTTTTGCTGCCCGACTTAGAGATGATGGTTCTCAGGCGGCTGAGAAGGGCGGGGGATTGAGCATTATCCCATATTTTGTGGGGCAGCTAATATTCCAGCCCAACACCCTATAAATGGATAAGGATGCATTACCAGTAACAGGGCGGATCCAGGATTTTGTAAATGGGGCGCACACATATGAGTTTTAATCCTACACAGAAATCACATTTTGTTATGATGATGTGTTATGGACGGTCAATGCCATATCTGTGATGTTAAAAAAGCATAAAATCTGATTTTACGTATAAAATTCCAATATGTGTAAAAGATATCAATTTGAAAAGTGCGACGTTTCTTTTGTAGTTCAGTATATTATATTAAATAATTATAGAAACATAAAAATAGTTCCTACATTAATTGGCTAAAAATTCATTACAATTTATCTAATTCATTACCTGTAGTATGGAATAATCTGCCAACTTGCAAGACACTCAATCTTTTTAAACAAAAGCTTAAGAAATATTTGCTGACAGTGTAAATTTGTTAATCTTTATTCAGTGTCTAACTGCATTGTATAGGGTTTGTGTGGGATCTATCCTTTATTCTTCTATATATCTCAACTTTTTAATAATTTTGCATTAATCTGGTTTTATTTCTATTACATTCATAATATAGTCTTCTACCATCTGGGTAGCCTACTCGACAAGCCACTTGGCTTTTTTGGCTATACCCAAATTCCTTATTAGTTATGACTATTTCTCTGTATATTTTGATTTGCATCTACTTAGTTTTATTCAATTCCCTTTTACTTTGTATTATATATATATGTGTATTCAATTGATGTGAAATCTATTTTTATATGTAATTTGAAATAAAATAAAATAATAAGTGGACACAGGCATGCGTATTTGTGTGTCCACTGTGTGCGTGTGTGTATGTGTGTAGGGGTGGTTTTACATAGATAGTCTTGTGGGGTACAGAGAACAAAAGAGCACAATGATACCCTTTATTCCGTCATGCTTGTGGGGTACAAAATACAATAGAAGAAGTACTTGTGGGGTACAAAACACAATAGGAGAAATGAATAGAGTTTCCCACAAGTCCATGTATGTGAATGTGGGTCTGTTTAGCAGTATGTCCGAGGACATTTTCGGACAGAGAACAAAAAAAAAACCATGAGAACAATGGTCCTCGGAAGCCGGACAATAGTCCTCGAACGTCGAACAATGAATTTGTGCTTTATTCCGTCGACTGTCCGAGGACGAGGAACAATAGAGGAACAATACTTGTCCTCGGAAGTAAAGCCATGTAAACGTGTGTGTGTCTGAGTGGGGGTGTGGTGACTGCAAATGCGAAGATCGTTGGTTCGATCCCCGGTACGGCACTTATGCCTTTGAGCGAGGCATTTTATCGTACACTAAAATGTGTTTTGCATATTGATCACGTGTGTGTGTTTCTTGAAAAAAAGAGAAAAAAGGTAAGGACTTGTGTATGGGTATGTTGGCGACAGTTTCATATACATAGGTTTATTCAAACTTGGTTTTACCGGACTAAAAGACTTCATTAGCCTATTCTCATTTTTGGAGGGTAATATTCCTTTTTTTTTTTTAATATACATTTTTGTATTACAGAGAGGTGGAGAAGGGATGGCCAAGGGTGGGTGGCTATGTCAAGGTGTTATTTAAAACAAAGGCTCTTTGGGAATTATGTCTATTTTGAAAAAAGTGTTTACTTTTGATGTATTATACACGTAGGAAGAAAATTTATAAACTATTTAAATATGTGGGTTAATACTTTTTTCTCGTCTAGTGAAAGTTTACTTTATAGAGCATTCTACGTTACAGATTAGGAATCACTTAACTGACATTTTATCGGGATTAACGCTCGGGCTAAAAATTATGATAGACTTTAACGTACACAGATTTGCTCTTCTCACCCTTGTACTTTCTTTGTTATTACTCTTTCCCCAGAGGCGGTTGGCACGTTCTCGTATGGGGGAGGGGGGGGGGGGGGGGGGGGGGTGGGCTGTCGTCACTTACCCAAATAGATGGATATAGCAAAGAAGCAATGAAGAAGAAGAAGACAACAATATTTATTGAAGTAAAATGAGCAGGGTTTCCAATGAGATTGCTTTTGCTGCCCGACTAAGAGATGATGGTTCTCAGGAGGCTGAGAAGGGCGGGGGATTGAGCATTATCCCACATTTTAGGGGGGCAGCTAATATTCCAGCCCAACACCCTATAAATGGATAAGGATGCATTACCAGTGACAGGGCGGATCCAGGATTTTGTAAATGGGGCGCACACAAATCTCCCCAAATTCTCTGACAAGCAAAAAAAGAAAAAAAAAAAGGTTATCAGTTCTAAAAAAGAGGGGGGGGGGGGGGGCACGGGCCGAAATTGCCTCCCTTAATCCGCTAATCACTGTCAGTGACAATCAATTATCATAACAAGGATCATAAATTTCGCTTGCTCTATTTGCCCCCCTCGCTTTATCATAGGAACTGAGAAATTGAGATTTAAGTTAGAGCCGCTGAAACAATTGGACTTGTATGCCGATTTTATGAAAGTTTTAAGTTTTCTTTCTTAGTGTTCCTGTTGGGCCTGATCACGCAGGCTGTTGAAGCTTTTAACTGCTCTTAAAAGAGTAGTGAAAAAAGTCTCAGTGACAGATCGCTTCATTTAGGAAATCTATCTGGAGCCTGCCTCTCTTTTTGAATAAATTTGCCTTCTATTTTACAGAAACCCATCTATGTACATGAGAAATTGTTATAGACGTTTAATTAGTCAGAATTATTAGTGTCTGACATCCTATCTTATGAAGCATGCTGGTACATGTAGTAAACATTGTATTTATAGCTTCGCTTTTTTGTATGGCCTGACGTCATAGTAGACCCCTCTGCTTCTTCACGCGCGTTGCCTGGGGACCACTTAAGAATTACAGGTAAGCGACGCCTCCTCATCACGCGCATGCAAGTGTATCGATCACTCATAATATGGAGAGGGAGAGAGAGAGAAAGAGAGAGCCAGTGAGTGGGAGAAATTAGAGAGAGAGACAGAGTCAGCTGAAATGGACGATTTTCTTGTCCCTATCCTTCGAGTAACTTGATGACGACCGAATTCATGAGCGCCCGCATGACGTCATAATCCGTAATGAGGACTTTCTGGCACCAGGAAGCACATTTATGAGTCTGGTGAAAATTGATTTAAAACGGTATGAATCTATTATATTGTCTGATAGATTCAAATTACTAGAAAACTCATTCAGACAGCTGTGATTCTTTCCATCAAAGTATGATTTTGTGTGTGGGTGTGTGGGGGTGTGTGTGTGTGTGTATATATATATGTATATATATATGTAAATATATATATATACATGTACATAAATATCTATACATGAAAAAAAAGATAATTCATTCATATATATATATATATATATATATATATAAATAAGTCCAGGTCCAAAGAAGATGATTATTGTCCACGTATTGGCAAAATTAATAAACAAGAAGAACTCCGTAGAAATGCATTAATTGCCAACTAATATTTATTCGATCCGAATTTTCGGGGCCTCCCCCTTCTTCAGGGTAATTAATGTTCTTCTTATATATATATATATATATATAATATATAAATATATATGTTTGAATTGATTTTGTCTAAGATTTTCTCCTATATATATATATACAATATATATATACACTACAGTCATTTATAATATATAAATGAATTATGTTATTTTTTCATAAATAAAAATGAATTATCTTTTTTGTCATACATTATATATTATATAATATTTTATAATATATAAATGAATTAATCAGAGAACATTTGGGAGAGATTTAAATGGAAAATATTCCATTATATTGTCGATTTGAATCTCTCCCAAATGTACTGTGATTAATTTATATATTATAAATAATATATGATATATAATATATGAAAAAATAAGATAATTCACATGTATATATGAAAAAAATAAGATAATTCATTTATATATTACAAATGAATCTCGTTTAAACTAGATCATGTAAGAAAATCATAGGACAAAATTGGCATGACATATGTTCCATTTAAATCTCTCCCAAATGTCCTCTGATTAATTTCAAGTAAAAAATAATTCATATATGATATATGATATATTATTTATTCTGAATAATGTATAATATATGAAAAAATAAGATATAATTTATATATACATATGTTTGAATTCAATATTGTGATACGAGAGAGAAAGGAGAAATACATTGTCTTTGGTCACATCTAGTAGGTTTTTCATTTTTTTCCTTCGACTGAATAATTTAGAATATACATATGGCATATGGGACATAAATATTCTCCTACGACATGGCAAATTTCCATTTAAATCTCTCCCAAATGTACTCTGATTAATTTTAATTAAAAAAGCGAAAATTATATCGGTTAATTGATTGAAGACCCCCAAAAAAGTCGTTCAAAAATGTGACGTTATTATTTGTCATCCGTTTTGAAGTCATGGACAAGTTCGTATCCATTCCTTTCCTTCTGTGGTCTTAATATATTGTGAAATAATCATCTACCCAAGCTAGAATAATGGATACTAGTTTTCAGTCTTTTGGGCGTTTTATTGAATAGCAACTACTCCCACGGCATAATTATGAGATAATCAGTTAGATGTCAGACCTGATCCAAATATATCAAAATAAACCAGTAAACGGAATCACCTTTGGACAATATTGAATATCAATGAATACCATCGGCGAATCGTATAAAGATTTTTCTTTTCAAGAGATAACAAAATCATTTGCCCCGAGACTTCTTTTTTCTGTTTATTCCATGATATGTAGGAAGAAAAGTAATGGTAAATCAGATATTAAATTAAATGGTGACTATAGCATTATTGCTCTAGTTTTCGCATAAAAAAAATGAAAATGACGTCTAGAAAGAGGTCTTCCCTAAAGAAACTGACACAATTTTAGATAATCTGAGACAGCTACATTAGTCATCCTCCTTCACATATGCTAATGCCATTAATAAATCATACTAGTTGGAGTTACCCAAATAAATGTAAAAACACAGGCGTTACACAAAATAACATCCTGTTCATGTCATATATCAGAAAATGCAGAAGATCTAAATGATCTAACCAAAAGATCAGTAGGGAATCTTGGCTTTTGGGGGGGGGAGTAAAAATATCCGATTCCCATGTTACTTTCACCCATCTATATTTATACTTTGCAATGCACTAGAGATTTTTGCGAACGTGCAAAGCAAGCAAGCAAAAACTATTACCTCTTGCGTTTCGAAGGAAAGTGTTTGGACAGCTTCATTCTTTATAATTCATGCATAAAAAGTGCGATTAAATTTGGCAATGAAGACCATTTGATAATTACAGTAACAAAATATTGAGGGATTTATTACCCATCGAATAAGAGTTCGGGTAGTCAATTGTTACATTATTTCTTCTTTGTGGAAAAGGAGGGGTAGGAACTGGACTATTCTTAACCCATAGACTACGGGAACCGGGTGGTTCCTGTATTGAGCCTATGATAGTTTATCACACACACACACACACATACTTATATATATATATATAAACGACTAACGGGTACATTAGGAGGACAGTTTTTGTTCTTTTTCTTTGTTCAACTGTCGACCTAATGTACCAACTGTCGACCTAATGTAGGGGTCGCTATTATGACGGAATAAACTCCATTGTTAGGTGTCGACTTAATGTACCCGTTAGTCAAATATATACACACACACACAATATATATATATATTTTTAAAAGTAGGAAGCTCTATTTCATGACTATTTCGATTTTATCAAGACTGTACATTGCCTTTAATTGCCCTGTTGATGTTTGCTGTACGCTTTTCCGGTTTCCATGGCAGAAAGGCTGCTGGCTTAATTTGGTGAATGGATCACTAATATTGGACATTACTAGGTCATCGAAGTTGAATATAATTGTAGAAATGGTGATTTGGGCTTCATTTCTTTCTTTGTGTAATATAATACCACAGTAAGATATTGCTCTAGTAATTCAAAGCAACCCGCTTCATATGAAGGGTCAGTGCCAAAAGCGCCACTAATTAGATGAAAGTTTTGTTAACACTGCTGGTGTGGATCAGCGTGATCTTACGTTAAAGGGCAATCCGAACTTGGTAATAAGATGATTTGTGTGAAAGCAGAATATAAGAAAAATACGATGGTGAAAGTTTGAAAGAAATCGGACAAGGAATAAGAAAGTTATGGATGTTTAAAAAATGAGATCACTACATCTATGCGAATCTCAAATTGGCAATTTGGTGAGTCGATTGTGACATACTGGCGGACAACTCTTTGTCATACACAAAAATATCATTAATTTGCGGTTTTCTCCGATGCGCCTTTATCCTCGGGGCAGTACTCAAAATATATTGTAGATAGCATATTGTTATATGTCGTCCTGAAAGAAAAAGATCCTACTGAGTAATACATTTTGAACAAAACATGACATTTCAGTCATTTTGTGTCTTGGAGCAAATCGGGGAATTGTCTGCCTCTACATCGCAGTGACATTACCTATTTGGCCAATTTGAAAATCCCGTATGTATAGTGATTGCAACTTTAAAATTCATAACTTTCTTAGTACTTGTCCGCTTTCGTTCAAACTTTCACCAATTTGCTTCTCTGATTTTTCCTCTTTCTTTCAGAGCAACTTGCCATTAAGGTTGGATTTCCCTTTAAAATGGAAGTAGCGATAACCCTTTTCTTTATTTGACTTCTTAAGAAATGTGGTTTTCTAATGTCATGTATGTATATATTTGTGGCATATAATACAGTCATATTTGTGCGTAATTGGAGAGGTAAATTAAGAAGAGTATGGACAAAGCATTTAGGACAACCTGCCTCATTCGTAACTATAATTGTAATGATGATGATGATAATAATAATAATAGATATTATTATCATTATATATATATATATGTATATATGGACGACAATCAGGAGGAACCTTGATTTCAGCGAGGCACCATTATTCTCTTTCAGATTACATTACATATCACTATACCTTACAAATTAATTGTTCATTAATTGGGAAAGTAAGAACTACACACAAACGAATAAAATAAAAGGAGTACAATAATTAATGTTCAGTGTGTTTTGGAGGGATATCGTTAATCGTTAGGTACGTAACTGCAGAATCTTAACCTCAGACTGTCGTAAGATCTGGCAGTGGGAACGCTCCTTTTCACGCTTATGGCCATGATCGGAAATGACAATGTAGACGTAGGTAATTAGCATCCCCATGGGCGCTACACAACTTCGAACGAAGATGTGATGCATGAACGTGCTTTGATGTATCTCTTTGAGTGGCGCTTGCCAGGTCGTTGCGTAAGGCCGGATATACAGGGATCCCGATCCATCTCCCATTGTTCTTCTATAATGAAAGTTTCCATTATCCTTGAGCTAATTAGTCGCACCACGACTGGTACTTGTTGCATGAGTTACGAAATGGGGTGATTCTCTATCAACTGGACAAGCGGTGTGGGAACTTGGAGGAAAGAGAGAAAGGGAGATGAGTGTGGTGTTAGGCAAGGGCTGGTATTGGCTGGCTGATATTACGAGAGGTATGATTTTCCCCTTTTTGCCGCGTGCCCACGCGGTTAAGTAAACTACGATAGGACGTATATATCGTCCGTGATTCTCCTCTTGGTTCGCTCAATGGTAATTACTCATGCCGAATGTCGGTCAAATCCATTGAGACTAAAAGAGACTGCCGTGAAGACAAATCAAAGGGTCCCACTGGCGGAAGATTTGCAGCGCGATAAGGGGGAGGGGCAACAAAATGAGCAGCTTCGCTAGTGGTAAATAAAAGATAAGTACTCCTAACTTTAACTCAAATGAGCTTTGACGACTGGGTCGCGCTGGCTGGCCGAGGGATATCCCAGGATCGGAAGTTTGATTTTTGATATTGGGGTTATTGTGTGAAGAGTGAATTCGGTGTGCGGTGTATTACACGGGGGCATCGTACATGGGCGATAGATTCTGGCGATGTTCATGTGAAAAGGAGAAACTCTCCCCGACACGAGTAGGCGGGAGAGAATACACTTGTTGCTTCAAGATCCACTACTTTATCTACAGCGGTGGACGGTGGCAGAGAGCGCAACTTATTATTGTAATATCTTTAAAGTTTTTCTCTTCGCGGTAGCGACCCATCGAAGACTGCCGCTATCTCTTGGAGAAAGTCTTCGAACAATAATTGTCGGCTTCTGCTGTGATGATTGGGGTTTTCGTATCAAGTGGCCAATTGGCTCTACTTTTTATTATTTTATCAGGTGAGTAATATGTAACATGTATTCTGGCATTTTTATCATTCAAGGTTAAGAAATTGATTCTATTTTGGCTTCGTTAATATATATATATACACACACACACACACCCTTACACATATTTATATATAATTTTCAAAGCATATATTCAAAGCGTGTTAAGACTGAATGGAGAAAAGTAAAAAGATTCGTTAAAATGTTCTTTTACCACCAATTAGCATTTCTCTTGTTCTTGAGTTATTAGGTCGTGAATGCTAAATTTATTCAACAAAATAGTTTTTAATGATTTTGTAAAACATTTCAGACACTGATAACGGAAACAAACACAAATAAAAATAAGTTAACAGGTGGTTATATACTTTTGACAGTGCGCCAGAATTATCTGACGTTCATTCATTTATCATCTTGACGGAACAGTTTGATTTGGCATAAGTTAAAAAGAACTTGAGGTTATAAGATGTTGCGCTTTCATTTTATTTTATTCGCTTTCATTTTATTCATACATCTTGTGTGGAAGAGATTTTCAATCTTCCAAATAAAATTATAATAAATAGTTAGTTTGATATCCATTTAGGCCACTACGTGAGATTTATTTTCGGTTAGGTTGTGAGGGTGATGTCTACAAAATCGCCAGTGTTATCAAAGATAAGGAACGAAAGGTTCATATTGAAAAAAGTAATAAAAACAACAAAGACACTCTCTGTGCTTGAATTTTTTGCAGCTTTTTGATGGGCGTACGGGCACAAAGTCATCAGGGGGCTGACGACCCTTGTCAAAACATGAGGTTACGTTTTTGTTTGTTTTATATAAGTAATGGTTACAATTTAAAAATTCCTGTAGGCGGGTGCAGCCCCCCCCCCCCCCCATGCTCCCCGCCTCCTACGCCATTTTCTTTATTTTAAAAGTGTATTCCTTTCGACTAAGAACGAGCGTGTACACGAGTTCCAGGAAATGAACGGTAATGTTATTAACCATTACCAAGATTGGAGGTGCTTAGCATGTCAATCGCATAAATCACTAGTGATTTCCGTCATTACTAAAATGTTAAATACCTCTTTCTGTTGAATAGACATTATGCTTTGGCATCATGTTTCACAATTTTTCTCTATACAACTGGATGATATTAACGTATTGTTTACGTCGGAAAACACATTACTTTGTTACTTTTATATTAATTTGTAAGAAAAAAAAAGGAAGAAAAATACAATAATAAACAAGGATGTTTCGCAACAAAGGGTCAAATATCCAAAATTAGATTCGCTACCAGCCCATCAAAACAATCGTGCACTATTTGGAAAGTCGAATTCGGAAAAGGCATAGGACCTACACCTACCTGGTTTTAAAAAAAAGATGAATCTCAAAGTGGGGTCAAATCTACAAATTAGATTTTAATCACTCTCTCGAGTGGCCTCGCTTTTGTACTTAGATTACCTTGCGATGGAAATAATTGACTTTGACAAGAACAAAACAAAAATCATGTGCAGTGCAGAGAGGGAAATCCGACGTGAGTTCTAGTAAATATATGATATAACGATCAGTATTGAAAAACGTTAAGATATTTCCTATACACCCACACACACATAAATATATATATAGCTGTGATTCTACGATTGTCATCGAATTTGGTTTCACCTTTCATTTCCGCAGCGGTTTAAAAGATTTTGAAAGTGAAATTGAATGGATATCTCTGAGATGTAATATTTAAGAATCGACTAGAATCCTGATGAATCCTAAAATATCAAAGGTTGACTGCTGGAGATTTAAATGAGTGAATAATGCAGCAATGATGATGGCTTTAAGAAATCATCGGTATTATCAGTTTATCTTACAGAAATTAGAAATAATTCAATTTTCCTCTTCAAATTCAAGTAATACAAAGCTTGTGGCGGTCGATATTTTGTTAATGCGATCTGCTGGAAAGGACTAACATCTTATAAAATGGATTGGGTGTGATGCAGGCTAAAGTTCTATCATTATGATTAAATGCAACTTAAAACCAATTATAGGCGTCTGACAGGAGCGAGTGCATTCACTGGAAGTTGTTCCTTATCTAAAGTCATCCATGTTTATATATATAGTATATGTAAGTGTAAGAAATAACATATAAAATAACTTTGGCAACTCTCGCTGAAATAAATACAATGTGAAATGAAATGAGAGAATCATGGTTGAGTAGCTTAAATAAAAGTTCCCCATAGCTGTCGTCCCTTTTTTTTTTTTCTTTTTTTGCAAAGGCTGAAAAAAATGTCTCCGCCGGGAATCGAACCAGGGTCACTGGCTTAGAACGCCAATGCCTTAACCACTAGACCACGGAGACAGGCCAGTGGTTTCGGCGACACCAGATTCAACTGACCGACAGATTGACAGATCTTAAACCTCATTAATCATGTTAATTAATTCCTTAGTCGGGGGGGGGGGGGGAGGTAAGTTTTGAACACTGACAAGCCGCATGCCTCAGCTGGATCCAAGGGAATGCTTACAGATACATCAGTTAGTCAACTGAATCTGATATCACCGAAACAACTGGCCCGTCTCCGTGGTCTAGTGGTAAAGGCATTGGCGTTCTAAGCCAGTGACCCAGGTTCGATTCCCGGCGGAGACATGTTTTCAGTCTTTGCAAAAAAAAAATCAAAACGGGAGGACAGCTTTGGGGAACTTTTATTTAACCTTCGCAACCATTATTCTGTCATTTCCTTTCATGTTATATATATATATATAATACCCCTAATGGGTACATTAGGAGGACAGTTTTTGTCTAATTTCTATAGACAACTATCGACCTAATGTACCAACTGTCTACCTAATGTAGGGGTCGCTATTATGACGGAATAAACCGCATTGTTAGGTGTCGACCTAATGTACCCTTTAGTAAATATACATAATGTTCCACGTATTGGCATAGGCTATGATGATATCAAAATAAAGGATGACTGAAATGCATTGATTGCCAATTACAGAAATTTAATTCTCCAAATTTTCGGGGGTCCTCCCCCTTCGTCAGGGAAAACGTGAAGTGATTTCGACTGAAATCACTTCACGTTTTCCCTGACGAAGGGGGAGTGTAAAAAGAGTGTAAATACCGCAGGAGCCAAAAATTTGGACTGATGTTTCGGTCAAAGATCTTTATCAAAGTAAGACTGAAAATAAACAATCTGATGCAAAAAAAAATAAGAAGACGCATAAGTTGCCAAGATAAAAATAAAAGTATAAGCTCGACGCATGATGTAAGCACTAGGTAGTGACGCTACAAAGGAAGGAAAAGTTGGTTTTCCTTCCTTTGTGGCGTCTACCTAACGCTTACATCATGCGTCGAGCTTACTTTTATTACTTTTATTATTTGTATCTTGGCAACTTATGCGTCTTCTTAATTTTTTGCATTTTTTTGCATTTTTGCATTTTTTGGCTCCTGCGGTGTTTTTATTTGACTCCTGAGTATTTACACTCTTTATATATATATTTATAAGTGTAAGGAAATAACATATACAACAGCTTTGGCAAATCTCGTGGGAATAAATACAATATGAAAGAAATGCGAGAATAACGTTGCGTAGCTCAATCAAAGTTCCCCAGAGCTGTCCTCCCTTTTTGAAATTTTTGCAAAGGCTGAAAAAATGTCTCCGCCGGGAATCGAACCCGGGTCGATATATATATATATATATAATGTGAAAGGAATGCGAGAATAACGTTGCGTATTTCTTTCACATTGTATTTATTCCCACGAGATTTGCCAAAGCTGTTGTATATGTTATTTCCTTACACTTATATAACATGAAAGGAAATGACAGAATAATGGTTGCGTAGGTTAAATAAAAGTTCTAGGTAGTGACGCCACAAAGAAAGGAAAAGTTGGTTTTCTTTCCTTTGTGGCGTCTACCTAGCGCTTACATCATGCGTCTAGCTTACTTTTATTATTTATATTATTTGTATATTGGCAACTTTAATATGCGTTTTCCTAATTTTTTGCATCAGAAAATTTATCAGAATGTTTATTTTCAGTCTTACTTTGATAAAGGTCTTTGACCGAAACGTCAGTTTCTTATTTACTCGATATCTATTGTTTACACACCGACGCAGAACTTTCATATTATATATATATATATATATATATATATATATATATATATATATATATACAGGGAGAACTGTTCTGGGGAACTTTCATTTAAGCTACTCAATCATTATTATCTCATTTTCATTTCTCATAATTAGATATATATGTATATATGGACAAAGAATGTGGATACACAAATTTATACCCAATCAGATCAATAATTTAATTGGATTTATCTATTTTTTGTAATTTTTAATATCCTCAAGTCTATATCAATACACACAAAATATAAATTAGATTTGATTTGATTGTAAGTATGACTAATCTACCTTCCTTCTTATTTGATATATTACTTTCTTACTTCATTTGTTTCTGTTATTATCATTGTATACGTCAAATCAACATACAATTACATAGCATGCAGAATATATAAGCTGAAAAATCCATGTAAAACTGATTACTTCATGTTTTTTAATGTGTATTTCTGATCCTTGATATCCTGAATGAATCTATCTTAATGAATAAATAAATAAATGAATATCAGCACGGGGGAGGGGGGGATTCTCTTCCAAGCTTTCGGCGCCGCTTTCTTGATTTGTGCCA
Source organism: Heliocidaris erythrogramma (assembly GCA_025617745.1). NCBI lineage: Eukaryota > Metazoa > Echinodermata > Echinoidea > Camarodonta > Echinometridae > Heliocidaris > Heliocidaris erythrogramma. Next base: position 23,714,462 of record CM046873.1, read on the forward strand.
CTGTGATTCTTCTCCAAGTCCTAAACAAATACTAGTATACGGGTTAAAACGGAAGCGGCCCGATCACGACCGGCGTCACAGCATCTTGGCATATAAATGTCAGATGGCGGTCGCAAGGACTAAATTTAGAAAATGCAATATTGATAAACGGATTGTCATATTACAATGGCCTGCAATCCGCAGGAATTTATTACATTACATGACAACGCTCTGGTTATGAGAGACCCCTTGAGACTATGTTATTGCATTTCCTATTAGTAAACTATATACCAAGTTATTAAAAGATCTTGACTGCCATGAGGGCATGTCCATAGGCTCAGATAGTCTTTCATTCAGGCAAAAGGAGATTGCGGGAGAAGCGATCAGGCATGTCCCCTGCGAAAACCAAAACAATCTTTAAGATCCCAGTAGGTATTTCCGGGAGACACACGCATTATATCCTACGACTAAAAGCTGGGAATGAAGTATGGGGAAGGAATACATTTATGGGGAGAAAGCCGTTTGGACATAGGAAGAACCCCCCCCCCCTCCCTGTTTATTGGTAAAGTGGGAAAAGAAAACGGAAATTGTTTAAATCTCCACTCTTGCTCGCTTGGTTGGAAGATATGCTTTCGGTTGCCTTGAGGGAATATTGATTAGGAAGAATAACTAGATCTAGCCGAGATGCGAACGAAGAATGGAATGCTCAGAGCAAGAGTGACATCACAAGACTTCACTCAGGTTGACCGGCAGAGGGCCTTTTATTCTGACAGGACTGAGAGCCAGCTTGGCTCCAGTAGTCACGTTGTTAACAATTATGGTGTATGTTGCTTTGTAGGGGCAAGCGTATTACAAAATACATGCTCCAATATTGTGTCCATATGGAATCGAGTTGGACGAACTCTTCGCATACATGCCATTTGCGGGACTAGATTAAAAAACAGTGCAATGTCGATAAATTGCGTAGTTCATGGCAATAAAAATTAAACCCTAAGCAAGAATATTCATAGTTATCCTTGGATTACATTGAAAATAATCTTTAGTTCTGACAGTTAAAAGGGAATCAAAATAAAATATGTTTACACGTATTCTCTGAATTCCACGGTAATCACGGGACTTACGTGAAGAGTTTGGTTCCAAAAGATGCAATATCATTCTTTTCATGAATATACTCATTTCAGGTAGCTACATACACTGGCACATCCTAAAACGTTGAATTTCCTATGGACATGATCAATGGAGAAAATATGAAAAGGTCATAAAATTAAGTGTGGCTCCAAAATGTGCTACATCCATTTCGGTTTGGTTCTTGAGTTTCCCTCACGTTGAAAGGTGATTTGTTGAACTGTGTGCACTGTATGTATGGGGATTAAGATTTCGGTTCCAAGTAGCCCACATCCACAGGCAGGCTTTAAAATACTGATTACCTTATACTGTATTTAAGAAATATATTTAGTTATTTGGATTTATTTCAAAAAATGATTTTAGTATCATATGACACATTTAGTATAAAAGGACCAAGATCATTTTGAAATTGATGATACAAATTAGGAGCATTGACCAGTTTTGGTGATATTTTATTGATTGAGGATCCATCATTGTAATAGTTTTTTTGGTGTTTTTTAACACATCCTGACCTAACTGAGACTGTGCATTCGATGTTGACCAGTGATTTTTTAAATGCCTTAATTTACTTTAAAATATCTCACAAAAGGCTGCCAAGAGGGTGGATTATGCAAATCCATTCACCATTTTCAAAATCAATGACGTAGCTGTTGGGGCGGGATGGAGCACGGCCCCCCCCCCCCCCCTCCCGCACTACAACTGAAAAGAAAAAAAAAGAATGGGGTTTAATTTTCACGATCAATGACGTAGCTGTTGGGGCGGGATGGAGCACGCCCCCCCCCCCCGCACTACAACTGAAAAGAAAAAAAAAGAATGGGTTTAAAACAAAAAGTGAAAAAATGGAGAGGGGGAGGGAGCGTGAAAAGAATAATATGATACGTACGGCCCCTCTCCCACACCCTCCCTCTGATCCATGACATTAGTGAGTTTCCGAATGTGTCGACGTGAACGCCGTCCTAGATCCTCCCAGCTACAATGGACTGCTTTGTGTTAACTGCTCACCCGTCCACAGGCTTCTCCCTCGTCCATTAGTCAGATCGAGAACGCGTCAAACATTGTATTGCCGTCTTCTCTAAAACGTGAACCTCGCTTCTCCCATTGTTAGCTTCATGCTTCACCTACTTTGTATGCAGTTAACACAACGCAGTCCATTGTCGCTAGGACGGCGTTCACGTTGACCCATTAGAAAACTCCCTATTGTTCGCACTTTATTCAGCTGAGTAATACCGTAGCTCCACCCCCCCCCCCCCCCCCAAAGATGCTCGTGCTCCTCACTATCTGGACCATGCACGCCACTATTCAATTCAATTCAATTTAAATTAAAATTTATGTTCTTCCATTGATTTTGACAACATTCAACATTTGTTCGAATGGTACAATTTACATGTATATAAAGTATTGGGAATATAATCAAGAACTTGCAATACAAGGAAGAGGGCGCGATCCCAATAAGCAGACGCTTGTAGCGGGTACGCCTGAATACACAAATACAACATAAATTAATACAGGAAAAGAAGAAAAGAACAGACAAAGAGAGGGAGAGTAGATGATAGGGAACTTGAAGTAGAGAGAAAGGAAGAGGACTGCAACACAGTAATAATCATCATGAAGTTGTACGGCATGCATGAATAATACAGTGGCAAGATATACGGTGAGAGTAAAATATCGAAATATTCACAGATACTGGAAACAGGTTAGGACGATAGTAACTGAACATAATAATCGAGCAAGGCATCATGAACTATAATCCGATATCATACAATTCTTTAGCTTCCCTGAGAAGCTTAGAGAAACAGAATATCTCATGGGTGCTGGTAAATCCTTCTAAAGCTAGGACCGGTGAAACGGATATTGATGTTGAAAAATAAGTTCACGGTGTTTGGGAATATCAGTTGATCAGGTGAGTGTTTCATCAAGCGTTTTGTCAGTGATTTTTACCGACAACTGTTATAAGCTACTGAAATTCTTGCATCTGATTGGCCGAGAGCAAATTTGTCAGTAAAAATCACTGACAAAACGCTTGATGAAACGCTCCCCTGGTACCATACTTATGAATATCTCACAAAAGGCTGCCCAAAGGGGGTGAATTATGCAAATCTATTCATCATTGAAAAGAAAAAGAAAAGACAACAACCAAGAGTGGGTTTAAAGAAAGTGAAAAAGTAGAGAGAGAGAAGGAGGGAGCGTTAAAGATTATGATACTACCCTTCTCCCACACCCTCCCTCTAATCTAAAGCCAGGGTAATAATATTCAAACCCTTTGGAAACGCATAGGCATGATAGGGATGTTATATCATAATGTGATATGCGCTATACAAGAACGGTTAATTATTATTATTATTATTATTATTGTTATTATTGTTATTGTTTGCACTTTATTCAGCTGAGTCATACCGTAGCCCCCCCCCCCCCCCCCCAAGATGTTCGTGCCCCTCACTATCTGAATCCATGCACGCCACTATTCAAAATAATATATTTCTGTGTGAATAAAGCTAAGGCATGTAAGGTGGGTCTTCTTTCTGTTCGGTTTCAGGGTCCGAAATGTTACTAAATGTCAAAGGGTTTGTCTTGCCATATTAAAACTCTACGGGGCAAAGCAACCACATAATCATAGATTATAGTGTTAAAGGGACACCGTTTGAACTATTATGCTTATTAATGAAAAGAAAAAAAAAACGTATTAAAAACGGCTTCAACGGATTCAAATCAGATAATCAATAAGTTTCCATCTATAATGTTTACTTACAGGCTTGCAAATATTGCAAATGCATGATTTACAATACCTGCAAGAGAAGTGTGATGGGAACTTTTTTTTTATTGCCATGGGTTGACGTGGCGGACTTAAAAACTGGGAAGTGTAAATTGAATTAGTTTTAGTCAATAAGGAATACGCTCGCTTCCCGTACTCGGCACAGATGACGTGTAATACATGATTAGACTCTTTCATGAACAGTTCCTTTGGTAATCAACAGTGTCGAGATAACATGTATTTCTTACAATTCTGCCTTGCAAATAAGGAGCCATTCGGGGATCTAATTCATCTACTCTATCTGCATGGTCCATTATAGAATTAAGTTTCATTATCTCGCTCTTTACCTCCTCAGATCATGTCAGATGGGGCTACATTTTACCTCCTTTTTCCTTCTTTCCTTTTCCTTTTCTTGTTCTTCTTAAAAGAGGCATGGATTGACTTAGAAAACACATTATTTCCAATATAAAGAAATGAGGTTATTATTATTAATTAAATTCGACAACATGATATTTGATGAAGCGAAATTCGTTCTTCCAAACTACAGAAAGCCAGTTCGTAATTACAATTTGCGCATGTGCATAATTATAAAGGTCATTTGTACCGGGTAGAATTGACCTTTATACGCTGTCATGTCCTACGTAGCATGATACGCGTTCCAGTATGATTTTAGTTGTTTAAAGTAGCTATCCAAAGAAAATCACAAATATGGCAATTAATGTATCACTAGAAACTGGGAAGCTTACAAATGGCAATCGTTTTATGTCGTATCCGATGATTATAAAAAGAAAAAAGAAATGGAAAAAGCCTTAAGAATATTTGTTACATAGCCCATCTTGAAAAAAATTAAAAAGGGATAAAATGATTACTTAAACAATACAACAGGAGTTTCTACAGTGGCCCTCATTTATTTCCTATGAACTAAAGATCAACATTGAATCTATATATTTAGTCCTTGCTATGTAGATTCACTATTCAAAGAAATTTAGAAATTATAATTCATCTTAGTATTACATCACCATTTGTCGTTCCTCAAAAGATGATTCACAGTATTATTTATGTTGCTATTGATTTATTACTTAGCACATTCATTAGGTTTGATGCTAAATTTGACTTTATGGCCATTAAGCAAAACGACAGAGAAATCTATTCTCTCTTTATTTTAATCACTTTCTGCCTCTTTTCTACCTCCCCCCCCCCCCCTCTCTCTCTCTCTTTCCTTCTCTTTCCATCTCCCTCAAATGAAATGTAATTAGAGTAACCTCATGGGACAAAACAAAAACTTTAATCATCTATACGACTGTGAGTCACTGACTTTTTTTAGAGAGAGGTATACTTCTACACATCCAATCTAATGTTTGTTTATTGAAGACTGATATATTTCGACAGGGCGTAGGCGTTTCGTTTTAACCCACCCACTGTCCAGATGATATCCCTATCAAACCATGCAAACATTCAGTTTATTTACACATCGAACTGTAAAGGAATCAGTCCATCTTTTTGCAATAAGTGTGATTCTTGCACCAATGGCCCTTGGTGAGAGAAAATATTCTCGAAGATTTATCATTTGCGAAAAGAGCGAAGAAATGTCATTTGTATCTCATAACTACCCGCACTTGATGCCGTTGAACCGATGCTTAATTGTTCATCATTTTGATGATTCCGAAACCTCACAGTATAGACTAATCCTTTGCATGACCTTTCATAACAAATTCTATAAATTTTCCCTCACATTTCACATCACAAGACCATTACTCGACTTTATCTTTGAATGATAGAATCAACTATGAGGACATGACGATAGTTATTTGAATATACTTGAGATCTATAAATAGATATGTTGTAATGAAACTTACCTGGTAAATATGACTAATACACCGTCCGTAATAAAATGATACAAACATTTATATTGCAATTCTGAAAAGCCTTGGAAGTGACAATATACATAGTAGCCAACAGAAATGGCAAAGTTCATTTCATAGAAAAATGTGCATTTTCTGGCATGCGAGGTTTGTATTTAAAAAAAAAATTAAATGGAAGAAAGAAGATTCTTATCTATGTTACCACTCACTATCTGAATAAAATTCTTTGTAAGTTCTGTTTTGTTTCCTTTGAGGTTTAGAGGTATTTACATTTAAATTACATTTATCGAAATATTTTTAAAAAGTCACTTGATAATCAACTCTCTTTACCCCTGCCATGGCACGAAGAAAAAAAAAGGAAAAAAATGCAAATGGAAGAGATTCATATATGATGGATACAATAATCTTGATTTAATCTCATTGATTCATCAACTACACAGTTATATCAGATTGGGGCAAAGCCCTCTATAGGGCAGGGGCGGTGGCGCGTCTTTCAAAGTGGGGGGGGGGGGGGGGGGGCACCAGCAAAAAGGGGCACATTTTAGGGGAAATACGGCACCTACAAGGGGTGAAGATAAAGCGAAAAAAGGGGCCACTTTGTGACATTGGTATTACCCTACAGTGCAATTAATTATCAAGCATCATCTTCTTTATCATTAGTGTGGCTCTGAACACTGCTTAAGCTTCACCAATTAGCAGCGGTGTGTTTATTGTCAAACATTCATGTGCGAGCGAGCGAAGCGAGCTATCAAAAAAATCAGACTTTTTTCCTAATACTGAAGTCCTTAGTCTGTGCATTATATACAGCGATAAAATGAAAATGTCAACAGCAATTCATTTTTGGAGAATGCTGGATGATCTTTAAATTCGTACATAAACCCTATCGTTTAAACATACTTTATGCGGTGTGCTTTGTGTCATTATATACTATAACAGCGAGCGAGTATTGGGGAAATTTTCAGAAAATATTGCCCTTACCTGGCGTAAATCATGGGCATGTTCGAGTAGGCACTATTAGTAGTAAAAAGGGCACTTATCAGAGAGAAATGGGGCACTTGAAAAAGTGCGGGGCACTGTGCCCCCCCCCCCGGAGCGCCGCCTCTGCTTGAGGGTGACCTATCTGCGGAGTGATTCTGTTACCCACTTGCACCGAAGAAGGTCACTTTCCCAAGCCTTGTAAATAAGCCTTTTTTTTCTTGAATGAATAATAAAATTTTACATGACACGTTGGTATACTTAATTTTTTTATCAGAATGTTACGTGCATAATGCGCGACAGCTTGTCAGTTCGCAGTTCAGAAGTGCGAAGGCGACACAGATGCATGTTTGTCAACTTTTGGAAAAGGTAGACCCGTATATTTTTGGTCTCGCCAGATTCTCGAAAAGTCGATCAGTGTTCGGGGGGGGGGGGGCTATGGGGTCCAGTTTCCCTCCATAATTCTCTGACAAAAATATTTTTTAAAAGTTCATCATTCTAAAGGGGGGGGGGGGCACAATCGAGAAAATGGTGGATTTTCGATGGTCAAAATGCATACTTTTCTTCCAAAGGGGGGGGGGGGGGGGGGAGGGGTGGGGCACGGGCCGGAAGTGCCGCCCCCCCCCCCCCCCCCCCCCCCCCCCCCCCCCCCCCGATGATGATCAATGATGATCAACACAAAACAATCATTTGCAAATTAATGGAAGGAGTTTCACCTACCGGACAATCACACTCACTGGACACAATGGAATTAAATAACTCCGTCCTAGAAAATGTGAATGATAAATGAAATGCAATATAAATAATTTATAAGACAGATAATGCCTTAAAGCATGCCCCTTGCAAGGTCCCGCATACCAATATTTACCACCACCAGAGTACCCTTTTCGGATTTCTCCTTTCCGCATCTGCTTGGATGAGAGCGTCTAGTGATGGGTGGAGTGGTCCTTAACTCGCATCTCTAGGGATAATCTTATCAACATCCTACACTGAGGGGTGTCTTTTTTGTTTGTCTGATTGTCTGAAAGAGGAAGTAGAATTAACATGCAAGTCAACGTCCTCTCCGGAATTCTTGTAAGATGGAACCTTCCTGCATGGTTGATATGATGGCCAAGCTGCTCTCCTTGTGGAACTTCTATAAGTAAAGAAAACGGTATGTGGGTGGATTGAAAGAGATCAACCCGACTGGCATACCAAATTTTCGTGCACATAGACAAATAAAATTTAAAATTCGCACCCCAAACGGTAGAATTGAAAAATTGCACCTTTGGAAATGGGTGCAAATATGAATCTCTGAATTACAAATTTGCACCCTAGACAAGAAGGATGAAATATTGGACCACAGGAAGTGCAAAGTCCGCTGTGCCCAGGTGAGATTTTTGGTCCTCACCTAATCAGAGTATGTTTGACGTGCCGCTGATTTTTGGAAGAAAATTTTCGGGAAAATATGTTATTCAATCACTCCCCCTACCGAAATGCCTTGAGAGGTGTCGGTGCCGGGAGCATTCCCGAAGTTATGGTATTCTATTAAAGAAAACCTATTACGGGAAAAAAATTCTTGCCTTCCACAATTTGGGACAATACTGGATCCAACCCGGAAATAGGACAATGCCTGATTTTGACAATAAAAAACTGGGAAAGAGAAATACACCCTGTAAATTAGATAAAAGAGAGAGAGAGAGAGAGAAAGAGTGAGAGGAGGGGTGGGAAAAGAGATTGAGAGAGAGAGAGAGAGGGAGAAAGGGCTGGGACAGGACAGACGCAGATTATGAGAGACGAGGATTTTTGTACCCCTGGAAGTTATGTTCTCATATATCCTTTAGATCCATCACTCCAGAATTTTGTAAAGTATAATGCCTTTCGCATGACACCTCAGCAGTAGAAGAAAGAGTTTTCTAGCATTCTGAGAGTAGGGATAATCTCATACAACATATACATTTATAATGCATTTTTCTTTTAAAAAAAGTTAACGTTTTTATCGCCCTATAGGATTTCCCAATTTATCAGGCGATGTTTATGAGTATTTCGACACATCACTTCAAATCATTAAGGACGATCCAAATGTTTTCCTTCTTTATCATCATGTAAGATTGGAAGCATCTGTTAAACTTTACAGAGTGGGCAAAATTCACACCAACATATGTGCAAAACAAACAATAGCCAAAAAACAACATCAAAGCATGAAATGAAACAGAACAAAAGAAAAAAAATCGTTTATCGTCATTCAATTTTAAAGATGAAGTAATTAATATACTTTTTTGTATCAGAACAGATATCAATAAATGACACTTACATGAATTATTATTTTATGTAAAACACTATAAAAGTCCTGATATGTCCAAATGTCATTTCTGTTCACAGGATTAATATCAAGGATACTCTCGTTACAGACTTTACAGCTCAGAGACCTAGATGACAGACGAATAGATCAGGTAAATAATAACATTAGCCCATATTTTAAAAGCGTTCTACGTAAAGGCTTGCTTAACTTATTCATGGAACGCCAAACATCAACCCCTAAGTTTAACATTATTCACTGCGATTATGAATAATGATTCAAAACTATGACCACATTAATTTGGTTATGAAATGAAAACCATTTTTATCATTTTCATAGATAAATTATTTTGTATTTTTATAGTTCCAGAATTATGGTGATTTATACACGATGAAGAGGTAGTCATTTGACACTAAATAAGTATGTGGAATAATAATTCTACACACCTAGACAGGGTTTAAACCATGCCTAAAGTCTGGCGGCTTTCGAGAATAAGAGCCATTAACCTTTACATTAGTATCATGATAGTTCCTGTAAACACTACACCCCTCCCCGGAAAAAGATGCACACAGAGTGTCAAGCACAAATCTGAAAGGTGTTTCGGGGTTTACAAAAGAATGACATTTTTGATCAATAGTAACTAAAACTTAAAGTCTGCACGTAGTAAACATTCTCCTAAATTATCAAAATTATATTTTGATTAGATGGGAGGAAACCTCATTTCTTTGATAGGGTTATCATTTTTGACAAATCAAGAATATGAAATCAATGATTCAGAACACGACAAAATCATTAGGCAATCTTGCATCGAGTCCTTCCATATCAGGCAAGAGTGGTATCGTGAATAATTAGCAACGACTGTTGTCATGACAAAAGTATAAATATTTCTCTTTCTCATTACTAGAACTATCTCTAGAACTTTCAACTGCTTGCAGCATTAGAGCTTACCGTGTTTTGTTTTAGTTAGTTACTCAGTGCAGTATAAATCAATATTATCATTATGAATGACGGATGAAAAGAAATTGCTTCAACGTTGCCAATATTTTTTCAGTCATGACGCGTGACCTACCTTTGCCACTACAGGCTACAAATCTTAATTATGTTTCTATATATAAATCCAACTGATTTCCATATCACTTTGTCTGGCCTCATGGATTAAAAAAGATCGAAAGAAGAAAAAGCAAGCATTGCCATTGATTTATGAGAATTCTGACCTTTCAAATTTTGAAAATAAGCTTTCTCAAAATTTAAACAACATGGACGTAAATTCATTCTTAAGTTTGGTAGGCGACAGATTTAGACTGGCTTCAGAATAATATCAATTTCTAATGAGCCTAACTTTAAAAATCAAATGGGCAGATAATAACTAATAATTGCTGTTTCTTACGTAAAGCCTTACTGGTTACAATGTAATCGATCCAAAGCGCTTACAGCATGATTCGGATTCGGTTGTATCAATCAGATGATTTACAACATAAAAAACACCAATGATGATAATGATGGTAATTAAAATGATGTTGATGAAGAATATGTTGGTGATGATAATAAAACATTATCACATACTACCAATAGTTTTGAAGATGAAAGTATAGTCCAGTCTGCAACTTAAATCAATTTTGATTAAGATAGTGAAGTGAGTAATGCATTTTTGATTAATATAATATTTTTATTCATGAATAGAAGAAAATTAATAAATATCTCTCCCTAACGTGAGATTATCTCTCCCTAACGTGAGATTATCTTTAACTCGTTGTTTGCCACCAAAATCCTCTTCTATGAAATTTGTGTGTAGAGTCTGTGCCAAACGGGACTATGCCACAGTAAATGTTCAATAGGATGACATTAAGCTGGCTATATATATTTATCAACATAGCCCATTTCCCCCTCCCCTTTTCCTGAAAAATAATTTGCATTTTATTCAACCGATGAAATATTCCATTATCAAGTTTAACGAATTGTAAAACTCATATATCCTTCTTATGTTTCTATTTCGTTTTTTCTTGGAGACCAAGTTGTGCATGTATCATGTGAATTAACGGTGAATAAACTCGTGATGTTCTTTTTATTCAAAATCTTTAATCTTTGTTTCAGAATAAAAATCGATACACAAGTGAGAACGGTCCTCCGCCACTTGTTGCCAGGCCGCCGCCCGGCTACTCTGTATTTGATCTCATTCAAATAGCTAAAAATGAACGTGTTGCCTTCTCCCCATTACCTGCAAACTTCAAGCCAAAGGTACCTCTTCTGCCCCCACCAAAAAGATCACCAGCTCAATATTCAAAAGAAAACAGGGAGGTAAGTATAACTATACCTACTAAAGGACCCACACTGACAATCGGGACCAATAGTGGTTTTGGGCTATTGAAAAAAACGTAGCGTTCTGCCGCTATTGTCTACCCTTCTTTCAGACTAGAGAGTTTTCGTACGGATATACGACGTATGAGGACGTATGGATATAGGACGTTTTTATGTGTCTGAATGCTCTTATATTGATACGTCGTATATCTAAACGATGCTAAAAGCGTCCTTTCGTAAGATGATCCTATATTCATACGACCTATATTTGTGTCTGAATGCTCTCATATCCATACGTCGTATAAGGTGGCGGGGCTTATATAAACATAATGCGCAAAGCCCGCGCAAAGTTCGTACTTCGCAAGAGAGAGACTCGTACATATTCATGAGCTTCCAATGAAACCTGACAGTGCGCGAGGTCTGAAAGCTGCCATACAATTATCGTATAACGGTAAGTCGTGTCTGAATGCTCTCATCACAATACGTCGTAAGAATATAGGATAACATGGTGTGTCTGAAAGGGTGTCGAATGATGGTGCATACAGAAATGAATTAGCGATGCGCGATTCGTACATGAAAGTGATCAAGCGATATTTTTACCCCCAAGAAAATTAATGTACGGTCAAGTGGGTTTCCCATTGCCTAACACGTGGGGAATATGCACAAATTATCGCTACGTAGGCTGATCTCAGAAAAGCACATTGGTCATGACTGACTCTTTTTTTCTTTTTCATATTGAATGAGAGTTGCCCCTAACAATGAATGATCCCTATCACACGTTCTGTTTTAACTTGATTATGTTTTGCGAAATCCATAATTATTGTCCTTGCAGGGTGATGGGTTTTTCTTAGTTATTCACCTAAAATTAGTGTATTGTTTGGGTACCTTACTATCCAAACATGGGTGTTTAACCCGTTTACTACTGCATTTTCGATTTCCCAATGTCTTAATACATGGCCCACCCGGTTCCAGTGGGCAATGGGTTAAACGAGAAATTGACCTTTCGAGTGAGATGTTTGAAAGAACAACAAATCAAAACAGGCTGATATTACCTTATGGGTCAATTTGTACACACATGTTATCATTAAATTATCAAATTTATCTCACGTAAAGAATAGTGGGTCCGCTCGCTATTCATAAGGACCGCTATCCATTCAACACGCGTTATGAATAGCGGTCGTTATGAACTGTTATGAATAGTGGTCCTTATGAACGGAGGTCCTTATGAATAGCGAAGTAATTTGTCTATGGTTTGCTGGCTATTCAGAAGAACCGCCATTCATACAAAACCGCTATTCATAAATTTAGTCACGCGTTATGGATAGTGAGTGGTCCTTATGAACAGCGGTCCTTATGACTAGCCAGGTTACCCCAAGAGTAGTGTCTAAATATTTTTTTGATATTTAGATATTACTTGTTTAGTCCTTAGTCCTTAGTGATGGAGAACCGTTTAATTATGAACAACCCGTCTTTAAATGGTTGAAAGTAAAAGAAAATCGGAAACTGTTAAGGATCTTGCTGCTATATAGCTATTCTCGGCCTTTATTAAAGGAACTACACAGGTCATCTCTTCAAAAACGCATTTTTAAAGATCTGTTGGTACATCCTTAAGGCACCTACTAATTTTCCCCCTCAATATCCGAATGAATCTTTAACTCATTCAGTACCGATTATGTGACAGATAGACTTGTCATTTTCATTCACCGATTGCTCGACCACAGGAAAGGTTTATGGTGGTCAATATATATCAAAATTTTGAGCTTAAAAACCATTCTAAATATATGATTATAATTATATGCTACCGTAGAAATTTTCAGACAAAAAGCAGATTTTTAAAAAGGTATTACCTTACTTCATCATTTAACAATAGTAAACAAACGAGAACCAAAAAATAATGCCCCAAAACAACCTCAAATGTAATTTTCAATCATGCTTATGCATAAAGTTGGGTAAGTTAATAAATGTTTGGTATCATAAAAAATGGTAATAAATTTCCTTCAAGTTTTGCACCTAATATTTTTGGAAACATTAGATGGTTAATGAAGTCCAGAGACTTGAAAAGAAAGCATTGATCACATTTTGTTAACATTTTGAAGAAAGCTAAGCTAAACCCCTTGGCACAGGAAGAGTTAAAATATATACACCACCCCGCAATCTTCGATAACTGAAAAATGTAAACTTGTTCTTGCCAAATTTAGACTGTTCCCAACTATTTTTCTTTCTACATGAACTGAATCAAAAGAACAACAACTTACTTCGTACCAGAGAAATAACTTATCCTGGCAACTTGAAAAGTTTTCATAAAACAGACTCTTTCCCACGTAATAAAATGCGACAATAACTCATTTGATATTTTGTATTATGAATTATGATAATAATGATGATGATGATGATGATAAAGAAACACAACTATTATCTCTCTATGTGCCACTCAAATAATTTGTCTGTGCCTCACTGTATTTCTCTGGTAGTTTTATCAACGTCTTCGAGTTTCTTTTACAACTTCCAGCACAAAAATAGTACATGTACTTACACGGGATAACAGGAATATCAGGTAGCCAATTAAGACCGGAAGGGTGCTACTATGGAAAAGCTTTTGTAATACACAGTGCAAATCATTTTATAATAATAACGATATGTTTTCATTACAGAAAAATATCGGCCCAAAAGTTGAACTGAACAATATTTGTACGAAGCTAACAAGTTAAAGCTAAAATTTCCTGAAATTCGTGAATTGTATTGATTGATCGCTATGATTTGTTCTGATGCGCACTTGTCGTAAGCCTGCGATTGTGCCAATTAGCATTAAAATGAAAGGTTAATTATGATAATGATGATGATGGTAATGAAAGTAATAATAATTCAAAATGCAATAACTCCAAAGATATTATATAATGGGGACATTACAAAGGGTAGACATGAAGGAAAGGCTTCACTGAAGATATAACGGCATTCACGAAATCACATCTTCACCTCGCGTGCCTAGCGTGGAGGAAGTCTCGTTGTCACAGTCACGTAAATGATTTCCTGTATCTGAATGGCCATTTTTATTTCTTGCACTGTTTCGCCAGCAAAGACATCTTGCTTTCATGATTTGCGTCATGTTTGAATGCCATAAGTAACATTTTCTTGGCAAATGTAGTAGTTGCTCAATTTGTAGTGTGTTGGTGAAAACGTAGAAGCTACTGTAATTACACAATGTAAAAGTTTTAGGGCCATGCTTAAAGCGTGGTTGTTTAAAAGTAAACCTGTTTACGTCGGATTCAAAGATGTTATCTATATATCTGAGTCCTGAGATGAAAACTTGGTTATACTGAGTATGACGCAAATGACTTGTAGCTCATAAAAAAGAAATGTTTCGTCCGTCAATTTATTTACTGAAATGACCTGCTATGAAATGACCTGTTAGTACACATGATAGATTTCTAATTTGTTCAATTATTGTCTAGATTTCCAAGAATCCCAGTCATGCCAGTCATGCCAGTACACTCAGAAAAGGGTAGGGTTATGCATGTCATGCCTAACGAGCCATACAATCAATGCCACTTGATGATTACAGCTCTCGATAGTAGAGGCGTAGCTACGGCGGCAAGTGCTCACGACTTGAATTGGCAAACAGGGAAAGAGAGAGGTGGGGGCGGAGGTTTGTAAAAATATTAGTTAGCCGAAATGAGGTATTAAAACCACATTGGAATAGCGAGCCCATCAGATACAGTGACGTTGACAAGAAGCACTGACAGTAGTTTAGCTTGTGCCCTCCCCTAATTGAATGTCACAGGGAGGGGGGGGGGGGGGGGGGGCTTAGTAGAGAGAACGAGAAAGGGGAAGGAAGAATGGGGAAATGGTAATGTGAAGATATACGACATACCGGCAATGACCGATCCCACACTCCCCTCCTTAGATCGCTTCGCTACCTCATATTGCCTCCACCTAACAAAACTTGCCATTATTAAGTGTCTCATGAATGACTGGAGCCAGGCTCTGCCACCTGTCACAATGATGGTAACAACACTCACTATCACACAGAAATAACCTAGATGCATGACTCTATCAGGTGGAAATGAGTGTCGTCATCTAGCACACTTAACGGAGTGAAATATGAGACTCTAAAAAAATGCTTTTAAAAGCCCATCTCCGTTGACAGACAAGCTTGTACACAATTAACTTCCGTCCTGACAGGGCGGTAGTAAACGTGGCACACATCTTTCCAGTCGTTATTCTTGAGTTTGCGATCGGTCTAATAATGTTATTTTTAACAATCCCATACATCTTTCTCGGAACTCAATAGGTGGATAAAAGGTTATAAGGGTACCGAGTCAAAGTTATCGAGCTTTAAAGTCAGGGTATATATATAGATATAAAATTGATTGGTTTTAAAGGTTAACATGGAGTGGCTGTTCTAAGATTCTCATTGCCCATAATTATAAACAGTGGGGGGGGGGGGGGGAGCATAAATCTGAAAATTATCTGAAAATTATGTGATAATTATGCTTAATGAGCAACAGGTAATGATGAATGTTCTCCAATAATTTATTGGACAGCATTACCACTCACCCAAAAGGGCGAAAGTCATTTGGCTTACTGAGTTGTCAGTTTGCCATGTTTCTACACCATTGAATTGTTTCTTTCGTTACCCTCTATATCTGTAACAAAAAAGGCCTCGGTTACAAAACATGCTTCATCCATAAAATTAAGTCTAGCACAAATGTGTTGAAATTCTTCATAGTTTGCATTGTCGTTTTGAAATAAAACGTGGAGCTATTATACTCCGCTTTAATCAGATAATAAAATCACTCTTAAAATATGTAGATGCCTGTTTAAAGAACATGAAATAACACATAAAGAAGTTACTTTCAAAAGTCTGTGGTTACAGCATGGTTAAGAACTGAAATCTTCATCCCCGTACGTATAGTGCACACAGTGCAGCAAGCCACTTGATTTTGTGCAGGGTAAACTGAACATCAGTGCACTATTATTCATACATGTCATGCTGTTCTATGGTTGGTCAGTTCCTGGAGAAGGCTCTTTATTTTGTATGGATGTCGCATCTTCTGGAACCAAACTGAATTGGATGTAGCATGTTTTGCAACCAAAATACTTTTTAATGGCCAAATCTTATTAATTTTTCTTTATACGGAATTCAACTTGTTGTTTACAGGTGCCTTTGTACGTAGCTACTGGAAATGTGTACATTCATGCTCCCCCCCCCCCCCCCTCCTTGATTTTTTTAAAAATTAAAATGCATGGAAATAGCACGTTTTGGAACCAAACTGTTCGCAATTATACAGTCCACGAACATAAAGGAAAAAATAAAGGGCTTAAAACATAAGATGGGTGTAACAAATTCAACCACGGAAGTGTTGTTTCTCATTTTTTTCCGCACACATTCTGAAAAAGATCATTTATTTTAATCGTAAGTTCATACAATAATCCAACCAGTAGTAAATGTAAAAATAAACACCTTTGATTAATTATAAATTTAAGTACAATTTATATTGAAATGAAGTTTACAAATAATTATGAAGCAATGTAAAAAGAAAAAAAAAAGGAAAAGAATAAGATGAATTTTTCGTAATATCGTTAATTTGCAAGCTTACAAACCCCCAAACAGCCAAACCGCACAATTCTCGTCATTTTCATCCTACCAGGGCTAGTAGCTAACAAAGCCCTCAGTATTTTGTTTCACTCGAGATTAATCAACAAAATTTAGTAAGGAGGGGTGGGGGGGTGTATACATGTATATACCACATGAAAATCAAACAAAGGAACAAAAAAAAAAATCCAATTCAAATTTAAAGTAAATCTAAAACGAAATAGAACGATAATGATTTGGCTTAACTTCATGCTGAAATAATCAATGCCAAACGGAAGTTACCTTTTTTGTGTCAAGATATATCCGTGACGTCATTAACCCTCATCTCGTCCGCCCATGCATTTCTATTTAAGCACCATTAAGCGATTCTTTCATTCCAATTGTACAAATTCTTTCGCACATCCTGACTCACTGAGGAATTGGAAACACAATAGTACCTGGGAAAGGATGCAGAGTTGCTGTGAGAGCTTGGTACACTACAGGGAGTTTCTGCAGATTGATCGTTCACTCTTCACAGGATGGATAAAGTTCCAGCGACACCCTTTCCCTTCGCGCTCCTCGTCTTGGGGGAAATGGATTGTCTGAAATCGACCTTTGCTGTTTTTCTATGCCATTATTCATTGCGCTTTGAGAAAGAAAGAAAAGAAAAGTATAGTAACCAGTATTACTGATGGAATTATTGATTCATCTAACAAATTAAATAAATAACCCAAACTCTATTCGCAAACTCATGACTATTCAGGAACTTAATGCAAAGCCAGAATATTTTCAAAACTGCATTTTAGTGTGATAACTATAATTATCTTAAAATGTTGAGTTCTGGCAAAGATTTTTTTAAAAATGTTATGAGCTTTTTCATTCTTTTTATGTCAGTTTCGAATGATACCTTTAAAAAAATCACTTGAAAAAGGATTGCTCTTCAAATGCCATCATAATTTTTATTCTAAACATGACAAGAAAATAGTTAAGGTGGTGTGACCCATTTACACATATCTGTGTGCAATGTACGTGAAGAAAAAAGAATATGATGATAAATATATGAGAATGCCATTAACCTCAATAACCTGAGAACCCTTAGGCATTCATTGTTTTCATTACTGATAAAATATCACCCATTACTATCTAATATGAGCTTATGCCTCAGACCTGATTGCTTTCCGATAAATCCTTTTAAAAAATAGAACAAAATTATCTTAAACTTCAGAATAAAAACGGGGTCACAAAGACATAGTTTAAAAGACCCAGGGTGATCTTTGCGTAGCTCGGAATGTCTGGAGGGAAATATCTCTTGGTTTATCAAACCTTATATGATTTATAATAGCCTTCACGACCCCTGAAAAGGCATTCCATCATAAAAGATAATAATAGCTTTAACACAATTACCATTTACTCCTGGAAAAATAATTCTGCTATAACCATGATGGCGGCACTTCCGATGATATTAATTATTATCAGGGTACCAGAAGCTTTTCAACAAACTATATTTACGTAAAGCTTTAAACTAAACCGGCAATTATATGTGCAGTTAGAATCACAGCGAAAGTCTATTTTTTTTAATGATTGAAAATCGAATCACAACGCGGAAGTCGGTCGTCGGCTTCCGCTAGGGAAAAGGTCGAGTGTTTTTGTCCGGTCAAGCTCCCATTCTTAACTCGTTCAACCGTAGTTATCATGCAGCTCGTCTTCCGACAATATATTACGATTATTGAGCCTCCGAAGTGTATCCTGTTCCCTAGAGACTGCGAAGGAATCATAAATTTAACTTGACTTTCCTCTTATGACATCATAAAACACACACTATCCATTATTCATGCTGTAATCTGTCGTACTTTTGACCTAATGTGTCACTTCAGTTTAGTCATTTCTTGCCATCGGGAAATGACATCTTTAGTGATAGAGTACACACGTATGCAGTGGCGGATCATGTGGGGCACAAAAGGGCACGTCTCCTCAGCCAGTCCAATATATAATGGCATATCTGGCACATCGAGTATAAAAAAAGGAATGTCCCCATTCGTCCCCGCCCCCGGCAATAAAGAGGTTTATTATTTTTTGTGGAAAAGCCACCCGTCCCCCCCCCCCCAGATTTTAAATTGTCATTCCACTTTCCGAAATCATCGCATTCCCAAGCCGACTCATTTCTTCAATGCACTGAGCAGCGTCTTTTCTATTAAACAAACAATATATTGTTTATTGATAT
This sequence comes from Heliocidaris erythrogramma, assembly GCA_025617745.1. Lineage (NCBI taxonomy): Eukaryota > Metazoa > Echinodermata > Echinoidea > Camarodonta > Echinometridae > Heliocidaris > Heliocidaris erythrogramma. The sequence continues at coordinate 23,733,518 of CM046873.1, forward strand.
TGATTTCTGGCAGATAACAGTATTTCGAGTTATTTCATTAGTAAATACACCTATATTTCGACATATATCACTGTCTTGTTCGTAGTACAAAAATACGTAGGTGTTTCTCAGCAGAATTTATATTGGGATTAAAAGTTATCTTCTTTGTACTGCCATGAATGTACTTTTGAATTTAAGAACTATGAGATATTGAAGAACATTTCATGGGAAAAGAAAGCAAAGGATGATAGGTTTTGTATGAACTTCTTTTTCCCCCTTTACCCCATTCTATTTATCTCCGTCTTTGTCTTTCTCCCTTTCTCTCTCTCTCTCTCTCTCGTTGAGCCCTGTGGTATATTGGTAAAGGCCCTTGACTTTTATACGAGAGATCCGAGTTTAATAGTTTCGATCCATGCTCGGTGCTTAAATGCTTGGACATGATAAGTTTAAGCAATCTGTCCCTCTCGACCAGGTGTATTCAGTGGGTGCATGGGAATGCTTTTGGCAATAATTGCAGGGCCCTCAGGAAGGGCAGTATTGGTACCGATGAGGCTACCGTGTCTAAATAGGTCTACATTATGAGAGAGATATAGAGGTTTTGTGGTCTGTTGGATAAGTCACTATACTATAAATCACAAGGCACAGGTTTCGAATCCCTGCGTGGCACAAACGTCCTTTGGCAAGACCTTTATCGACATTTGCCACACTCGACCCAGCTGAGGTAAAATGAGAACCTGGTAGGAGGAGAATTCTTTGAAAAGCACTATGCACTAAAGCCCCAGCTAAAGCCGGGGTAATAATTTCCAAAATTTGAAACAGCACAGTGACATCCTTCCATAATGAGATACGCCCTGTACAAGAACGGATAATCATCATTGTTGTTATTTTTTTGTTAATATTTTAATTATCATTATTTTTGTTTCATTTATCAATATTTATACTATTATTATTATTACTATTACTATTATCATTTATATTTTTATCATAGTTTACATGTAATATATTTATAATCATTATTAATGCTAAATATATTATCAACGTCATCATCATTATCATCAATATCAGTTTTGTTATTAATATTAGTGTTATCGTTCTAATATCCCCCATTCTCTCTCTCTCTCTCTCTCTCTCTCTCTCTCTCTTTCTCTCTCATCAGGAATCCATCTTCACAAAGAGATCATGTGAGGAAATAAGCCGATGGGAAAAACTCAGCCAGGGTATGAACTTTCTTTCAGAAGAGGTAGACGTCTACGAGGGGCAGTGGTTTTGGGTAACACGGTGCGTTCGACCCGTGGTTCAAACGCAAGACGGTGACACGACGCAAGGTGTTCCACGATGCTATGGAGTATCTCGAGGGAATGGAATCGCTGACGCCTCTTGCATTGAGACTATGGCCTGGGTTCTCGCTTATTCAAGGTTAATAATAGAATTAAAAATGCTAATGTAATTATATTTATAACTCGAGATAGGATTTTGAGTAGTAGAGCTAATACTTTAACCCCACTCCTACATATAGTCAGGTGAAAAGGACTTACAATTTGATTTCCTTCATCAGTTGGCTCTTGCAGAACATGTTCATTTTGCTGTTTTGTTTTTATTGTTGCTTGAGAAGCACACAGATCTCCTGGAGTCCCTCAACACTCTTATTATAGATTTATTCTATGTTTAGCACTACGATATCATTCCCTCTTTGTACAAGTGTGTCAAAGATCAGACCAACATATGACAATTGCTTATGATTTGGGATTGGGGTGAAAACAAATCTCCCGAAATGCCTTTACACTCGGATTTCACATTTATTTTATCATGTGAAAATAATTCCGTTACCATGCAGGCGAGGATGATCACACAAACGATTACGAAATTGCTCAAGGGCTGTTCTGGATTCGTCTCTCAACTTCACAGGATGACCACTGGGCTCTTCCATTAGTAAAAATTATAAACTGCAACGACACAAATTGGATTATTAATCAGAAAGGGACTGCTTGTCAGAAAGAGGGCAATACTAATGCAATTCCCTTTTCATAGAAGAAACATGTTTGATCGGTATCGCAAGCGAAACGTAATTAGGAAAATTGCCAATCCCGAATATCGGGGAACGTCAAATGACGTATTTCTCTTAGGAATGAAATAAAAATGACGAGAAAGAGGTAATGTCAATGGCTTTTTTATTAATTTTATTGATAATACTCCTGAAAATACCATTAAAAAAAAATTAATTCGATTAGGGGATTCGCAATCCATTTCCCCTCTAACAGAGAAGAGTGGATTCCATACCCCTGGTTATTCCTAAATAGAATATTAAAGCCAAATTGCTGTCAATTTACGCTGTTTAAAAGGTACGATATCTGAGCAATCCACAGATTCCACAATCTATAAACAGCAAAATATCATTTTAAATCAAAGAAGGGGTTATCTCGGCGTATTTCCAAACGTCAGTCTAGCAAGGTCTATGAATATCATGAAAAAACATAACATGACATAATAATAGTAACGGTAATAATAATAATAATAATTATAATAATAATAATAATGAACAATACAATAACAATAGTTATTTATTCCAAATAGCGAAGCTTCTAAACATAAAAAAATGTAGGTCGTAGTCTACTGCGCATTGCAGTACATCTATTTTACATCTATTCCCGCCTATTTAGCCTGAGTATCATGATTCTCATTCAGATTTATTTCCTATTTTCAATCATTTGATAAACTAATAAGTCGCTGAAGCATTAAAATATTTTGTTGTTACCGGGTAACCATTTACCTCCCTGGGTCAAGAACGGCAAACGTAGATGTAGTGCCATGGCAGGGATGTGAACCCACATACCTATTACGTTCTGCTTGATCCAGTCGTATTCTAATACATCTGGGCCCTGTTGCATAAAACCTGTTATCAATAACAACTGCCCCATTTCTATCTCAAATTTGCTCTCAGCCAATCAGATTCTAGGATTTCAATAGCTTATATCAATTATTGTAACTTTTTATTGCTAAGTTATTCCAACTCACATGGTTGTACCGCAAACCTTTTTTCTGAATTACAACTTCACCATGCAAACCTTCAAATCCTATATTATTGCTAAGATGTTTGACGAATCGGGGCCCCTGGACGAATATTTGAACAGACCGATTTATTCATGCTCTTTCATACCGCTGCGAAAAGGCAACATAATGTATTCCCGCCTATTTAGCCTAAGTATCATGATTCTCATTCAGATTTATTTCCTATTTTCAATCATTTGATAAACTGATAAGTCGCTGAAGCATTAAAATATTTAGTTCTTACCGGGTAACCATTTACCTCCCTGGGTCAAGAACGGCAAACGTAGATGTAGTGCAATGGCAGGGATGTGAACCACATACCTATTACGTTCTGCTTGATCCGGTCGTATTCTAATACCTCTGGGCCCTGTTGCATAAAACCTGTTATCAATAACAACTGCCCCATTTCTATCACAAATTTGCTCTCAGCCAATCAGATTCTAGGATTTCAGTAGCTTATAATAATTATTGTAACTTTTTATTGCTAAGATGTTTGACGAAACGGGGCCCCTGGACGAATATTTGAACAGACCGATTTATTCATGCTCTTTCATACCGCTGAGAAAAGGCAACATACAACATTAACCAACTGTTAATCTTTAATATTCACTAACAAACCATAATCTTACAAAATCAAACATTTGTGATAATGATAAAAAGGTTATTTAGAAAAAATGTTCAGGTATAAAAAAAAGTAAGTTGAAATAAATTATTGCCTTGAATCTTATATCAAATTGTGAAGATTATCAGAAAAATATATACTTTTTCAATGAGAAGAATGACAATTCAATATCCTTATTGTAATATGTATTGGTTTTTATTATTTAACCGCAGATTAAAATCCGACCCTTTTGGAGAGTATGAGTGGGACTACATAGCCGTACCGAACTGCTGCTCGTGCAAGATACAGCTAGCACCAGGAGAACATCAATTAGGCTGATTCTTGATCCAATCATGTACTTAAGTTCCTATTTTTTCACTTACCAAACTTCAGGATTATATTAGGTACTGCTCAGTCTAGCCAATATGATTTTATTACGTGGTACCCAGTAGGTGTTTTGATTATTAAACATTTTGAAACTTGATTGGAACTTGTGGTTATTTCCTCACAGCTTCCTTAAGTTTTATCATTTACATCAATCCCTTCGTTGTCATTTTAATTTAGATGAAGCAGATTTAGAAATTGTAATTGTAATTATTTCTTAGGGGTGAAATATGGCAGTTCTGCCATTATAAAAGTACTACGTTCTTTGAAACATTCCATGAAATTCTTATTCAATCTACATTGGTTGTTTCTATTTTTAATGTAGAGATCTTCGTGTTTTAATTCCCGCAGTAATATTGTTAGAATTAGCACACTTTCTTCTTCCCTGCCTCTTCTTATACTGATGATGCTTGTCTCGTTGTACTTCAGCACTTGTGTGTTCGATTCTTACATATCTATTCCTATTTCTTTTATTAGTACCACTATGTATGATAAACTTTGAAAAAAAGAGAACAATTGGAAGTATAAAAGTATTTCATCATACAGAGGTTGTTTTACTTTTTGGAGCTGGAAGGAAATGGGGAAATATACCGAAGCCCACTCCAAATGATATATGGCATACCACAATCATCTAATGCTTTATGAATTTCAGGTTTTTGTGTTTCACAATATCACGAAAAAAGCTGGCCGATTTGCTGACCTGTGCGACTGCATACACTCTTGCATACACTCTTAGAAAAGGAATGAGAGCATTAAAATGATCTAAAACCTGTCTCATGTTTATTACTCCAAGCGGCCTCTCAAGTGGAACCTTTGTAATTGGGTTCTTGAGGTCAAGAGAATTTAAATACATACTCTCTTTTATTGTGATAGAATGAATAAGAAATGAAAAAGAGAATTGTGAATGACAAACGTGTTTGAGGAACCTTTATTGATACTTTAGAAGCTTAAAAGGTGAGTATGGTTCTTTTGGACCACAGAAATATTTCAATAAACTTTTAGAATCATTTTCTTTTTCTAAGAGGCCCGTATTCTCGGAAGTGGCGAAAGTTAAGCCTGTTTTATCTTAGGCCGCTGATTTATGGAAGGCCATTCGTCAACCCCTATGATATGAGCATCAGAAATCAATTCTATCGTGTCGGTTTTGGTATTTGGATTCAGTCCCAGAACTATGGTGATTTTGAGAGGGTGACATTTGGCTCTCCATAATTCGGTAGCCAAATAAGTTAGGCTCCTTTCAAGAATACGGGCCAATGACGTTACAAACTCATGCCTAAGCTACATTAAAAATGAGATATCTGTAAACTCATAAATGGTATCGCACACTTTCACTTTTTGGATTTAGATGCATGTACTGCACTAGAAAGATCCACAACACCAAAAATCGAAATGAAGATACTTCCGGTTGTCAACCTGAGAATATGATGTGTCATAGGCTTTACACCCAATTTCTGCAATCCAAAACAATATTCATGGGGAAAGTTTGACGAACATGCACATGTGAACATCAAGTACTCTCTAAATATAAAAGAGTGAAAAGCACTCAAAAGAGAGTGAAATTCCACCCTTGCAAGGAGTTAAAATGAGGGACAACTTTTTTTCGATAATTAAAGTTATAAGCTACTGAAATCCTTGCATCTGACTGGCTGAGAGTAAATTTGTCAAAGAAATGTGGCAGTTCTTACTGATAACAAGTTTTATGAAACGGAGCCAAGGTCTTGTAACTCCTTGGTATGATATTATTTTCATACATTTGTTTTCATATATTTGTTTTCATATATTTGTTTTCATATATTTGTTTTACATTTATTTATAATATATGTCAATTGGCTATCATGTTACATTTATAGAGTACAATTAGCCATTTGTTTTCAACATTGAGTGGAATCACATAAATGATCTTAAGGTTTATGAAGCTATATAATATCATTATTTTTTCAAAGGTCTAGGTAATCGTAAAATTACAGTAAGAACCCCAAAAATCATAATGTTTCATTTTCCATTTCATTTCATGTATTATCTGCTATAAGATGCGTATTTGATTTCGCTTATATTCAGGTGTAAAACGAAATGTTTTCAATTCTCATGTCCTGTTTTGATACTTCTTGACATCTCAACCAATGAAAATATTGTGTTTCCATTAAGGGGGTACTCATTTTTCCGAAGGTTCGTTTTTCCGAAGGCTCATAATTATGAAGGTTCGTAATTCCGAAAAACAAATTTCCAATAGCAGGGGGTTTATAATTCCAAAAATTAAAAATGGTTCATATTTCCGACGGTTTGTAATTCCGAAAATGCAAAGAGCCGTACATAACTTTTTCGGAATAATGTACCTTTGAAAATATGAACCTTTTTCAATTTTGAAATTATGAACCATGTTTCAATTTGGCATTAAGAACCGTCGAAGTAACGAACCTTCAGAAAAGCAAAAAACGACATGTAACCTTCGATTGTTTCATATTTTTAAACGAGTCTGTAGCCAAGAAACGCTGTATAATATACTAGCAATACATTTATTTATATATACGTGTATTCAAATTTGTGTCAGAAGCGCTAAAACTTTGTTACGTAGCCAGTTACAACAAAAATGGAAATAGGAAATTTATTTATTTGGATATACTTGTAATAGCTCATAAATCGACAGAAATTTTAATTTAGGGTATGTAAATAGGCTTTGTAGTTGCAACTAAAGTACATCAGTTGGCTATCGAGTAAAGCTATAAGAACATAATTTCTGATGGTGATGTTCTAGGCCTACTTTCAAATACATTTCATTTTACTCATAAAAAGTATTATCCTTTGCATCTCCCTAAGAAAGCACACGTTAAAGACACACGTTATAGGCATATTTTTATTCTAGTTTATTTCTTTTGAGAGCTTGGGTGATCTGTTGGTCAAAAACTGCTCCCTACCTCACCAATGTGGAAAATTTGTTTATATAACTTATATTTAGGGGCATTGCTAATATGATTTGGTGAAGGGGAAAAAGTGGGGAAAACTAGTGCACGAGGTTGTATTAAAAAAAAAACGTTTTAGATATTGTAATGTACGGTTTTTTATTGATTAATTACGATAAACCCCCACATTTAGGTAAAAGATACTCTTCAGCAAGGCCGTTTATCAGTCAGACCCAACTTCGGAAAACCGAGCACAGGTTTATACTCTGAAAACGGCGTTTGAATATAGAGCCCTCATTGTTCAGTACGAGGCAGTATGTATAAAAGGCATGTGGAAAATCTTGCAAAGTCAACCTGCCAGCGATATATATTTTCTTTAAAATAATGCTGCGTGTCAAGTACCTTCAAAATCTGTGAATGATTCGCCATATGAAATGACTTTCAATTGACAAGCATTTGAAATAAATATATCCGCAGCATTATTTTTGAAAATTATATTATCAACAGCTGGTCGACATTGCAGGATGTTCCCCCATGCCTTTTGTACACACTGTCTCGCACTGAACAATGAGGGCTCTATATTCATCTTGCTCTATACGCCGTTTTTGGAGTATAAACCTGTGCTCGGTTTTCCGAAGTTGGGTCTGACTGTTTATAGAAGATATGGATAAACAAGGGAAAATTAAAAATGTTTTTTACGGGTGCTGATATTGAAAGAAGAGAAAACATATGTTTGTGCGTGGGTGTGTATGTGTGGGTGTGTGTGAGAGAGAGAGAATGAAAAGAGGAGAGTAAGCAAAATTATAATGGTCGTTGATTATAAGGATTTAAACCGAGTAATGATTTGTCTTTCTTGTTATGTATTTTATTAACGATGTGCAATTAACGGAATTGCATTTTCCCTTCAATTCTCATTTTAAACATCACTACTATTTTACTTTTTTTAGCGGGCATTATTGTGTGTGTGCATATATATATATATATATATATATGAGAGTTCCAGTGTCTGTAATTCCATGTTTTATTTATTGTATACCACACCACGTACAGTTTCGATTATAAGAAGGAAGAAATATATCGTGTTATTGCACTTGATTTTGATCCTGTTTGAGCAACCCTTCTTTGAATTCCGTGTTTAGAATTTGAAGGAAATATATCACGAATGAATAAATCATTGGCCCAATATCGACTTTCATTCAAATGTATGTTTCATATTGCCTGTAATGACTGTACATACGTTAATACAAATATTAAACAAAGCTAAATTACAAGCATAATATTGCCTTTTCAAGGTCCAAAAGACATACATGTACATGTATATCATTTTTTACACCTTAAAAGAATACTTTCTCCATTTCATTTCCAGTTTCGATTATAAGAAAAAAAAACATCGTGTTGTTCAGCATTATTGCACTTTATTTTGATCCTGTTTGAGACACCCTTCTTTAAATTCCGTTTTTTTAGAATTTGAAGGAAATAAATCACAATCATTTAATCAATATCGACTTTCAATGAGGTAATTAGCCATACAAACGTCGTTGCGCGTAAGACGCATATGAAAAAAAATTAATCAAATTAAAAAATTCATTTTATAAAAGCTGAACCAAAATATTAGGATGTAGAATTAGTATTTACCTCTTTGAACAGTTTTAAGCAAAATAATATGAAAACTTTTATCGAGATATGTCTTTTTATATATGTTTTTAATATTTTCTTTAATGACTCTACATACGTTAATACAAATATTAAACAAAGCTAAATAATTACAAGACATAAATGCATGTTATTTTTACACCTTAAAAAACAACATATTCTCTCCATATATAGAGTTTATGTTACATAATAGAGGAATGTGTATTATTTGTGAGGGTGTCTGTGCGTACGTGTGGGTGAGAGAGAGAGAGATAGAATGTGTGAGTGAAAAAGAAAAAGCGCTTTTATAAATTTCAGGAATCATGATTATAGAATGAATTCATCTGCATCACCGAGTTTAATACTAAATTGTATGTTTAAAGTTCATGTACAAACTATATATAATTGTCCTTTTTAATACCATTGCAAGACGCAATTGTAAGTTGATGAAATAATTATAATCCTGTCTGAATTATCCCGCTTTGGGGAAAGGTTCTAAAATGGTTTATAATTATATAGGACCATGCACTGCTAATCGGAATAGGTATTTTATGTCGGTTGTAAAATCTAAATTAGACTAAATTCATATCATTTGATTTACGTTACTCATTTCCACTGTTGGAAAATATGCTATCACAAGAAATAACCTTCCTGAAACTAGATTACAACATCGTTAGACACTCATATAACGCAAGGTTTCATCTCACGTCCTATCAAAATTTACACTTTATATCTGCTTGAAGTGTGCAAGAAGCAAAGGGAATATGTTTCATGACATTACTTCAAATTTTATTCTTCAAATACTGTTTTGGAAATAGATCAACTGTCCAAGAAATCAACATCATAACAATATACCTTATTGTCATGTAGGTTACTTGTAAATTCAATTTCTATAGATTTCCCAAAGCCACGCAAATTGGGAAATATACCTGAAGGTTTAATTTGGAAATATAGGCCTACTCTGAACGAGAAAATACATGCACCGAAAAATGGGCGACAATCTCCCCAAAGGAAGAAGTGGACACCAAAATGTCAGAAACCAGCATTTCCTTATACTATATATGTTTTGTTTTTGTTATCGTTTAGCTATAGGCAATTGGGCTATAACGTTTGAAACTCTTCTATCTTCTTAGAAGATGAGGCTACTTTTCTTAATCATCTCCTGCATGAAATAGCGGTGAAAGAAATTTCATTTGTCTTCTTGTCTTCTAAAATGTATTCTTAAATTTAGTGTATCCTCCTTTACAAAGAAACTATATATCAGTTCTTTCTCGCGACCTACAGTTGTTTCATATCTATACATCTACGCGACAAAAATGAATAGATCTTTATTGGATCTTTTACATACGCCATAACCAAAATCATGTAGGCCCTATCTTGAATGGCAAATTTCATGTCAAACTCATAATACAAGACAATAGAAACACTCATGTTGGGAGAAATTGTTAAATTGAATGCACAAGACGCTAAATTGGATGCTCCAAAATGAACTCGCATGCAGAAACGCGTTTGTTACGTGATCACGTGACCATGCGATGCTAAATTGAATGAATGCTTTATGAATTACGTGCGTGACCTATGAAATTTAATAAAAAGATTGTTAATTTGACTGACTGAAATGCGAATTTGAATGCGTCCGAGATGAATTTGAATGCATAGATCATGAATTTGAACTGCCGAATAGCACGGCATGGCGAAAATCGTTTAAATTGAATGCTCGTAAAATGAATTAAACTGATAAAGTTGCGAAATTGGCCGGGAAAACCTATATTACTGTGCAACATATTCATGCTTTGTACAGTTAGCTAATTATTCATATGCAATTTCCAATATGAGATAATAATAATAATAATAATACAGACACTTATAGCGCGCAAACAAGTCGACCGAAAACGGATGCCCAAGGCGCTTACAAAGATTAATTAAAAATTATACACTAATAATGCTTACAATACAACATGTTCAAGAGAAGAAGGGGAAAGCTTTTCCACATCTAAAAACAGATCTTTGAAAATGAAAATTCACCAATGTATTGAAGTTAATCCAGAATATGTCTATACAGACACCAACTTTCCAATGTGCAGACACCTGATTGATTTGAATACAATATTCGTTGATCAGTTAAAGATATTTAAGTGTTGACATTTTGTATGAAGGAACAAAAGAAAACGGTTTGGTAGACATTTCTCTCAAGAGGGCGACAGATTCATTGATTCTCATGCAACATAAAGTCACGTCTGGGCTTTGAGTATTTCTGAACATAGACGTACCAGGCGACCATTGGGTTACTGTTGGGGGGGGGGGGGGGCTTGGGGTTATAGAATAAATGAAGCAAAAAATAAAGAGAAAGAAAGAAAGAAAGAAAGAAAAGGAAAGAAGAGAGAGAGAGAGAGAGAGAAATAAAGAAGAACAACGATGAAAAGAAAAGACGGCCTTTTTATTTACCATTGCTAGAAGATAATTGGTTTATTTTATGATTGCACTAGTTCGTCTTTTAGAACATTAAAAAATGCCGAACTTCATAGTATATATCCCCTTCCATTATACACCCCCGAAATATGTGGAAATACATGTATATAGTAAATAATGGGTTAAAGTTACAACACAATATTTAGGCTACGAGACCTCGCAAAATATAACAGTTAATTTGCCGAGTGCAACGTTTTATAAGTGCAATGTTTTCATGATAAGGCAAAATGCAAATTCTGCTTATGATGCGTAGCAAACACACACACACACACACAAAAAAAAACACAAGACAAAACAAAACAAAACTAACTGCAAAAAATAATGTGAGAGCGAATAGGGGGGAAGAGAGAAAAAACGCGAGAAAAAGTACAGACAAGGAATAATGAAATGAAAGCGATAAAAAGAGAGAAAGAATTGAAGGGCGTGATAGACTATATTTTTGAAAATAAGCAAGAAATCAATAACAATATTACGATTTCATTCATGAATTTGCTGCTCAACCTGTGTATACATTCAAGAGTTGATCTCCGCAACGGACACTTGTGTAGAACCCGCCCGCTATGCAAGTGCATCTATTGCTGTTACATGTAAAGTGCAGTATTGCGTCCAAATAATTGAAAATCAGTCAGGGCGTCAAACTAGCTTTCCGCCTATATAAAAAAGGTGCTACGAGCCGTAGCTAAAACGTCAAAGCTTTTGCGCTTCGCAGGGGTGAGGGGGGATCCCCCTCCCTTCACCCACCCCCTGTTACATGAACAGTGCAGTATTGTGTCCAAACAATTGAAAAACAGCATGGGCGTTGAACTAACTCTCCGTCTGAAAATGTGCTACGAGCCGTTATCTTTCTCTCAAAATTTGCTAAAACGTCAAAGCAAGGTTGTAACTCCCCCTCCCTGCACCCATCCCCTCAATTCGCGTGGAAACAACCCCCCCCCCCCCCCCATCCCTGAAATGAAATCATAGCCACGCGGTTGTGTCCGAGTGAAGAATGTATTGTGTTTCATGCGATTTAGAAAATATTTCAATTCTTACTGGCTCACCCCCCTCAACATATTTGGCTCATTGCGTTACTGCAGAATAAAAAGTAATACTACTATATTTAATCTGAGAACTTTTTTGTTTGTAGTAAAATAAGTTCTTGAAGTTTTGAGAGGCAATTTTTTGTCCGATATTTGGCCCTCCCCATTCTAAAAATATTCTATCTACTTCCTTTGCTTTTGATACTCCTCTGAGAACGGAAAAATAGTGTCTGGGCCGACTGACGCAATATCGAACATGGGTGGCGATTTTTTTTTCTCGCAGGCCCTCCAAAAGTCGCTCGGGGGGGGGGGGGTATCAGAGTTTATAGGGTCCAGTTTTCCTCCATAATTCTCTGACAAGCAAAAAAAAAAAAACCCAAAAAAAGTTCTAAAAGGGGTGGGGCACAATGTATACTTTTCTTTCATAAATCATTGTCTTGTTACATCACAATCATTTCACATCAAAATTAAATTCCATTACATTTATTTTGTTTATCTCTATAGTGTGTATTTTGTTAGATCAGCTTATAAACAGATCGTTATTGCAATATATAGTCTAGCACATAATCATTCCTTACACATGTTTTAAAATGTCCTAATCCTTTAATAAATAGGCCTATAAGTATATTTTCATAGCTTGGTTAAGATTTCTTCCGCTGTAGCTGAAACATATTGGCTCCCTATATGGAATATTTTTTAATTTGTCATTTTCATTTACTCACGGTTTCCTTAGAGATAGAGAGTCACCACTTTGCCATGGAAAAGACGATAACTAGGCACTTTGCTCTCAAGATATTACATTACTCAATATTCCATTATCTTAATTTGAACTGAACTGAATTAAACACTTTTCGGATTTTAAACGAGCAAGGTCACAAATGCTATGTGCAAAAAGTTTGTCAGCTTGACCGTAAGCGTCGGGTTTTGCCTCCAGAGCCCCCGAAATAGACCCCCAAGTCGGGTCGATTTCACCTCGTCTATCCCATGCACCAACATGACCAAACTTTGTAGGAAGTAGTATGACTGGACATTACAACACATGCACCCACAACGCGCACATTCACATTCCGTCAGGACAGGAGTGTTTAATAGAAACCCCTTAAACATTGGGTAAAAAAATCTGTATATGAAAACACATCTCCATATCCACCTGTTGACAAGACATAATAATTGAGCAGTATGCTAGATACCTGTGTAAAAAAAAAATCAGCATGGCAGTCACATAGCCAATATACCTAGCAAGCTCTTCCATGTGTACACGGCGATCATGTTGAGATATGTACAAAGGTCACAGGCCAAATCGCACAAAAATGACGGAAGAAGACCTAACAGCTAACGTTAACCTAACCTGAAATTACAAGTTGAACTGTTGAGACGGGACAGTAAGTCGGGTTGGCCGGAATATCTTCAGTCCTACAGGATGACAAACAACTTGCAGTGAAATCTCGTCTCAGCCTCACATCGATATTGCGGGACCTAATATAACCGTAATAGGCCTATATAGGCCTATTGGCTCATGAGTGGACCTTGCTTGGTGTACTTCCAGTCACAATGGTAAATGTGCTTTTACCACACTAGTCCAAGGTACAAGCTGTCAAGCACTAGCTGGCATTATATTTTAATTGATGTGTGGTGCAGTAAACGTACAACTACAACACTATTATTAGAAGTTTTTAAACGTAGCAGGGAGTAAAATTGTTCGTGAAATGACGTCGCATTATCTACTGGAAATTTTGCTAGACTTCTACCATGAATGACAGTTATGTGCAACTTAAGGCCACCGCACACCTTACGATCGGTCTGCGATCCGATTTGTGAAATAAATCGCTATATGGCATTTAAACAAATGCAATCTACCCTGATATATTCAGGTTCTGGAAAGTATTATGGTTTCGGTGAGCTGTCAGCTTTCTTCAGGGAATAAGGGCCAATTTAGTGTAAAATCGTAGGTAGTCGTACGATGTTTGTGACGTCACTACGACTCGGAGCTTATTTGGCCATTCCACCGACTAGAAAACTCGGCAAAAACTCGGCAGTCGCTCTCGAGTCGTACTCAACGTATGACATATCATGCATGCACAAACTACGCGCGCGTGCGCACACATATAACGGGGCAGTTGGAATTTTATTAATGTCCTGTCCACATAATATTCTTATTAGCTCGGAATCACCCACTATATATATCCAGCTACCTTATAATTTTCTTGAGAATCCTGATTGACATTATATCCCCATGCATTTGCACACTTACAATACAATTAGGATTTCAAAAGGGGGATTAAAATTTAATTTCATGAATAATAATAATAATAATAATAATAATAGTGTATATTTATAGAGCGCACACACCGTCCAAAGACGCTCATGGCGCTAGCCCAGCAACAGTTCTCTTATACCTGGCAAATAAACACATACATGTGCACATATATCTACCTACATATATATATATATGTAGGTAGATGCTTCTTGTGTGTGTATTCTATATGATGTTGTGAACTTTATTTTTCTACATATTTTAACACTGCACTTTGTCGGAACTTTGTTCCTGTAAACACTTTACGATATATTTTACAAGTGCAAGGCACAACGAAATATGGATCCAAACACACACACTGCATGGAGAGCCATCTATTCTTTACTAGCTGATATTGAAAAACATGCTTCTTGTGTGTGTATTCTATATGATGTTGTGAACTTTATTTTTCTACATATTTTAACACTGCACTTTGTCGGAACTTTGTTCCTGTAAACACTTTACGATATATATCTCCCTATATACATATATATATATATATATATATATATATATGAAATAAATTATATTTTGCCCAACCCTGCTGACTGGTAGTTACCATGACAAGCATTCAAAATATATTTTTAAAAAAGAAAATCAGAGAAGAAAACTGAGATTAAGTGCATGATTGAAAATATCAGAATGCATTAATGTTTACCTTAGAATGGAAGTTCTATCTCAACTTCAGGATCGCTACCTCGACCCTGATGATGCTGTCGTACCCTCCATAGATGTGCCCGCTTCTGATGCCCTTACACGATAAAAGTTTGATGTTGTCATGGAGCGCAGCATGTCCCTGGACGGCTGAAACTTGTGCATCCACCTGCAATCTTCACACATTCTGAGGTCTGCAGAAAACCATTCAAGGTGTCTGTTATCAGTCGGTTTCTGGTTTTTGTTTTGATAAGGTTGACCTTGGAGAAAACACGTTCGCACGATGCATTTGAATGCGGCAACACAAGGGCATTGAGGGCGAACTCTCCAAGTTCGCGGAACACCTTCTTCCCCGACATAATCCTCCATGGTAGATATGTGATACCAAAATTCATCTACTCCCATTGTTTTTGTGTAATCGTCGAGATCCACAAGCGGCAGTTGCCTCCACTGATCATCAACTGCTTGTAGAAGCTCTCCATCAGACACGTTGATCAACAGCGGTAGTCGTTCCATTAGCGGAAGGAGAGAGGGATGCTCGCCTCGTGCATTTCCATTTGTTGCAATGGCAGGAGACAGGCATTCCACCATCATCTCTGCACTAGCAACACGGAGTAACTTCTGACATCGCACATGGAAGTCTGTTAAGGTCGCTGGTGGGACTCGTATCCGGACACCTACCCCTGGACAACCACCCCCCGATAACCACCCCTAGGATAACCACCCTCTAGGACAACTTCCCCCTAGGACAACTACCCCCTAGGGCAATCACCCTCTAGGACGACTACCCCCCTAGGACAAGTACCCCGGATAACTACCCCCCCCCCCCCCAGACAACTACCCCCTAGGACAACCACCCTCTAGTTGTCCGGGGGTAGTTGTCCAGGAGGTAGTTGTCCGGGGGTAGTTATCCTAGAGGGTGGTTGTCCTAGGGGGTAGTTGTCTGGGGGGTAGTTATCCGGGGGGTACTTGTCCTAGGGGGGTAGTCGTCCTAGAGGGTGGTTGCCCTAGGGGGTAGTTGTCCTGGGGGGTAGTTGTCCTAGAGGGTGGTTATCCTAGGGGTGGTTATCCGGGGGGTGGTTGTCCAGGGGGTAGGAGTCCTAGAACCGGTGGGACTGTTGACCGCTGGATCGGCTGCGTAACATTCACATCCAAGTACATTGTGTTGAGTGGAAGAAGCTTTGAATCATCGCTGAAATCGATTTGATTCAGTGGAGTGCGTAGAACGTAGTCCCTGTTCATGAAAGTCAGCATCTCCTTGTAGGTTTCACATATCTTGCTCCTCGGGGAAGCAATCACCACCTCCTCACTCTGGAAGTACTGATTCAGGTCTGTGAACTTTGGCAGTGCAAATTCCAGGAAATGGTAATACAACCTAAGGGACTGATTGTTAAGTACGTGAAAAACATGCTCCGCGGCATTCAATCTGGCCTCAAGCCACTGGTCTGAGAAGAAAAGTTGCAGGGCTTCCCACTAGGCGGAGACACGCTTGGCAACTACATGACAGCCATCGCGTCTGAGATGGCTTGAGCATTTTGTGTGGTTCCACATGGCAAAAGTCTTGAAATTCACGGAGCTGCGCAACCCGTTTAGCACCGTTTTTGATGTAACCATAGACATCTCTGGCTAGATCCTCACACTGACGGGGAAGCTGTTTGCGTGCCTCACTAGCACACAGATGCAAAGAGTGACAGATACAGCGCTGCACTGTAATTCCAGGCAAGTCGGTTCTGAGACGACTAGAAACAGAATTGTTTCTCCCCATCGTGTTGCACCCGTCAGATCCAAACCCCACCACGTTCTGAAGCGACACTCTTGCCTCACTGAATGATTTTATCATCTCTGCATAAAGTCTTTCTGCGGTTTCTCCATCTATGAGGAAATCCTTCTGTTGCTCTGAAAAGATTTGCTCCAGTTTCAAAAAACGGGTCTGGATCCACTCTGGGACCTCATCAAATAACGAACAACGTTACACAGGGTTTTAACATTCCCAATATCTGTTGACTCGTCAATCAAAATACTGAATTTCCTTCCTTTCAGAATTTGAGTTAGGCTCTCGAAATAGCAGAAACAATGACATGCTTTGTTATGGCAGATGCTTTTGTGCGTCCAACGGTGATGTTCTGTGCCGTTTTTTAATCTTTGAAAATATCCTTTACAACATCCACTTAATGATCTGCTGCCCTCATCGCAATGTTGTGTTCTGCTAAAAACCCTGTCAGTTTTAGCTCTGCGCTTTTGGCAGCGGTGTCGAGTATGGGTGGATACGTCCCCCCATCCCCCCGGTATCGACAGCCATGCCTACTAATATGACTGGATTTACCATTATCATTTTATTCCATTGGTATAGTCTAGACGTGTTGTTAGAATAAACTATTCTGGGGATCATAAGCGTACCGAATTACCCCAATAATTTTGGTAGGGGGATGGCCTGTACGATCATCCCCCAATAATTCACTATGAAGAAAATAAATATAAGATAATTATTTGTCTCATAATCTCTTAAAATACAGAAGAGGGAAAGAAATAGGGAAAATAGTACTCAATAAATCAAACAAAGGACAAAGAATTCTTTAAGTGCTCACTCTTTTGCTCGCTCACTTCACTCGCTCGCATTTTATAGAGCGAAAGCAGAATTTTTGTTCGCTCACTTCCCTCGCTCGCATTTTATAGAGCTAAAGCGGAATTTCTGCTCGCTCACTTCACTCGCTCGCATTTTATAGATCGAAAGCGGATTTTTTGCTCGTGCGCATTTTATAGTGCTAAAGCGAAATTTTTGCTCGCTCACTTCACTCCCTCGCATTTTGAATAGAGCAAAAGCAGAATTTTTGCTTGCTCGCTTCGCTCACTCGCCCACCAACACTCGGTCGAGCCTGTTGGGCACCAATCACCCCCCCCCCCCCCCCCCGACCGCGATCACAAATCGACACCCATGTTAATAGGCTATTTTACACTTTTCCATTCTGGAGCATTTTTTTTTCCTTCTTTTTTTACACTCTATCCGATAGGTTGTGGCCATGACACGTCAAATTTTAAAATACTAAATACATTGTTAATCAATGGCAATACCACCATGCACAATGGCATTAACAATGCATTTACATCTCTAATTAACAGAGATTATATTATAATTAGATCTCAATAGAGTCTACGTGTCTTGATATACTTAGACCCTTTTAGGCCTAAGTACCAGTTAACGTATAGGCTCTCAGTGTAACGTTCAAATATAGTAACATTTAGCTAGACTTAGAACTAACGTAAGCCTAACAATTAGTCTAGATCTACATAAGATTGTTTTATAAATGCCAGGCCCATGCCATGGCCTGGGTCTAATATCTCTAGAGTAGAAGGGTCTATAGTTTCCATTGATATTGGCAGTAAGAACTAGAAAAAGTTACCGTGCGATAGCTCGTTCGCCCAAGGGCAACGCCCACGGTCACGCAGTGCTAGCTCTGCTCGGCCTCGATCGCGGCCATCGCTTGGGCGATTGGCAATCGCACAAAGTTAAACCGCCGATGAAGCATCAAATCATTGGTTTTGGTCAGTTGAACATTTCTAAAGTAAAAATTGGTGTCATTTATCACCTAGATCATATATTATTAATAATTATGTAGATCTAGGTGTAAGTTCATGAAACATACACAATAATGTAATATCGAAAACAAGCTGCTGAAAACTGCTTATCCCATACCCAGGGGGGTCACTCACCACATTATGTGCTACCCACGCGCGTCCACACACTTCAAAATTGGACCCTTAATGGCGTATCGTGCGAGGTCTAATTTGCACCTCTATACGGCGTCACATCAGAAAAACATACCCTAAATGGCGTCAACACGCTCATCACTCCATCCAAAAATACCCTAAGTGGCGTATAAATTATCAAGGTACCAAGTACAATACCATTAATGGCGTTTGAAATAAATAACCCCAATTAAACAGGCAAGCAACAAAATAAGACTTCTACAGTTTGAACGGATAAACATGATTTACTCACATTTCTTTTGTCACAGAAAGACTATGATTTCTTTGATTATCGTTTACTCAAATAAGTAGGAGACCTGTTTCCTTGATCTTGATTTTGTAGCCAAAATGTCGAATTTGAAATTTTTGAAATGGTACTCTAAACGGCGATTGAAGTAGTCCAGGTTCTGTACGTTTGTTCTTTTTTTTTCCCCTTTCTTTTTATTCGCCCTCTCCCTCTGCTCCATACCACACAGATAGCGACTCCTCACTACTCGCGCGATCCCCACAAATTCACACCCGTCGTTTGCGAGGGTCGATATGATATACGAATGGACTGTCTACGTTTTGACGTTGAGGGTGTATAATTTTCTAAACGTACGTAGAATATTACAAGCGAACAGTCCAGGCAGTGGACTACGATTGAAGTTGAAAAACATCCCTTTTTTAAGGAAGACGTCGACGACGCCTTAAGCGCGAAAAAGACTCTGACGAAGATTCTGCTAGGATCGAAAGCTCAGGCCCCTTTTGACTCCACAATAATGTAATCGCATTTTTTTGTCAACAACGGGTATGCACCTTGGAAAGCTTGCACAGCTCTATGTATAGTTCATAGACACGTACGGGACAACGTATTCCAGTCAAATAATCTTTAAAATAGTTTAAAACACAAGTAAATTTTAATACCGAAGGATCTGTATATAACATTCTCAAAATTCATCGTAAAGTTAGTCATTATATTAAAATATGCAGTCAAAACTAGTCCAAACATCAAAGTTTCTCCAAGTTTCTTACCTTCTACCGACTATACCTCCTCAAACTATTCATCCGAACACATCCAGTGTACGTACGTGTATGCCGGTGGCCAAACCTAGGCATCCATATCGGTGGTATGTCAAGGTAAAGTATCGCCGGAAGTATCGTTTCTTTATTTCGGATACGAAATCACGTGCAGTAGTTGATTTCGTAACGAAATCACCTGCAGTAGTTGATTTCGTAACGAAATCACCTGTAGTAGTTCATTTCGTTACGAAATCACCCGCAGTAGCTGATTCTGTAACAATATCACTTGCATTAGTTGATTTCGTAACAAAATCACTTTCAGTAGTTGATTCTGTAACAAAATCACTTGTAGTAGTTGATGAAGATTGATTTCGTAACGAAATCACTTTGTGAACTTGATTTCGTTACAAAATCATTGATTTCGTAACGTAATCAGTCATGCTACACTTGGCGCCCCATAGTCGAGTTGATCCTTATCTTTACTTCCAGTTCCAAAACACTGTGCTATTGATTTTTGGGTAGGAGCAAGGATTTTACTTTTCTCTTGGCGTTTCTTCGATTTTGCATGGTTTTCCACCACTGTTAACTCTGCCAGCATTTGCATATATCACAACAACGACATAATGCTCTGCTGCTACAGCCATCTAAAACTTTCAACCATCCTGCTTGTGAAGGATCGTTTTCCCATTCCTTCCCGTATGCTTATTGGCGATGTTTAGTTTGCTTATTCTTTGGCTGCTGTAATGAGCCCTCAGCCCTCCTCTTTCCTGCTTCCACGTGGCCTCCACTCTCCTTGTCACTCATATCATCAATAAAGTAGGTCTGTCAGTTTAACAAGGCTATCTCCAATGAACATACAACGTCGATCTGCTGTATTAAATTACGGCGGTCATGAGAAACAAGAAAGATTAAGTAATTTTCAGTTCATATTCCTTATAGCTTTATCCATGCAGAGTCAAACACTGCTGCTGCTATTTGCATAAAAGCATACTAGGCTAGTAGATCTACTGAAAATTACCATGGAACCCACCACTAATTGCAAAAGAAACCATCTTGGAGTTTATGATCCCAAATACAGTTTAAAATAACATACTAAAAATCACGAAAAATCTGAGCTGTGGAACAATGCCTAATTTGCATAATTCAAAATGGCCGCCATTTAGCCTATTTTCGCATACTCCATCAAGATTCCAGCCTGTATCTCGGCATAAGAGAGTCGAGAAACGCTCATTTTAGTGGCTATATATAGGTTTTATGGGTCAAGGAGTACGAAAAAGGAAATATTAAAGAGACATAATTATGTTATCAAGCCTAATTTGCATAAATTTACATAAAAAGTCTTCAAAATGGCCGCCAATTTGAACATTATGTCAATTTATTCTATATATTTTGGAATAAAAGAGAAATACAGGGCTAAAATTTGTAGCTATATGATCTTTGTTTGATCAGAGAATCTGACTAAAGTCTAATTAGGAAAATTCTCCTTACCTTGAATTCCCAATTTGCATAAATTTGCATATTTACAAAAATGTTTTATTAATTTGCTAATTCATCTGCTTTGGTCTGTATTTTCGGATTAGAAGATCAAAGAATCATCATTTTGATGCCTGTAGTAAAGTTTTGTAGTATAATGAACATGATAAAATCAATGTCATATAATTTAGCTATGTGTCCACACATGATTTGCATTAATTTGCATATTTATTTCAATAAATGGCGACCAATAGCCCTATTTCAAGAGTGGTAGATGTTGAAATAGCGGTATATCCACATGTTTATCGGAACAGGGAAACGGATGAAAGAAATTTTTACAATTTCCAGACATCCTTTTACTTATACTTATTTTACCCATAATTGCACCAAACCTTGCTAGGCTTGGTACAGCCCCCTGCAATTTCTGGCATCCCTGGCAGTCTTCTGAAGTTTTAACAAATCACGCACCCCTAGCCATTCGAGAGCCAACATTCACTACATTGGGACCCCCATTCCATTTATCTGGACAATACAATCAAAATGAACTATATTTATTTAATTCAAAATACCTGTCAAAATTGCCATAAATATAACCATTATTGGGGGGGGGGGGGGTCGCTAGAGACCTTGGACACTCTCCGATTCAACCGCTTCCACCAGAAGGTTGCATCTAGTACAACAAGTATACATCCTAGTAGCTTGCCTCCCACCCCAAGTCGAAATGAAATAGGGTAAAAATAGGAAAAATACAAAAAAATTACCAACGGAAATATATTTTTTCCCTATTTTTTTTCCTATTTTGTATAGCGTAGAGATAGCTACTTGTAATAGGATAAAAATAGGATTGAAACAGATTTTTCCTATTTTTTCCCCTATTTTTATTCCAAGAAAATAGGATAAAACCAGAAAGAAAATAGTCCTTCGAAATTATTCCGGAAATAGGAAAAAAACAAAAATAGGATGGAAATAGGATTAAATTAGGTGAAAACTAGGTAGAAAATAGGGGAAAACACGTTGAAGAAAATAGTGGGAGATGGAAAATAGGAAAAATATAGAAATAAAATAGTGGAAAACTAGGCAGAAAATAGGATAAAATTTGATTGAGAAATAGGATAAAATAGGAGGAAATAGGAATTGAATAATGGGAAACTACAGAAAAAATAGGACAAAAACAGGAATAAAATAGTGGAAGACTAGGCAGAAAATAGATTGAATCTAATTTAGAAAATGCAATGTAATAGGGAAAAACTAGGGAGAAAATAGGAAAAATCTACAAAGAAAATAGGAAAACCAGATTGAGAAACTAGGATAAAACTTGATTAAGAAAATAAAAATAGGGAAAAACTAGAATGAAAATAGGGTGAAAATTGGGATTGAATAATGGGAAACTAGAGAGAAAATAGGACAAAAACAGGAATAAAATAGTGGAAAACTAGGCAGAAAATAGGTTAAACCTAATTGAGAAAATACAAATAAGGAATAGGGAAAAACTAGGGAGAAAATACAAAGAAAATAGGAAAACCAGATTGAGAAACTAGGATAAAACTTGATTAAGAAAATAAAAATAGGGAAAAACTAGAATGAAAATAGGGTGAAAATTGGGATTGAATAATGGGAAACTAGAGAGAAAATAGGACAAAAACAGGAATAAAATAGTGGAAAACTAGGCAGAAAATAGGTTAAACCTAATTGAGAAAATACAAATAAGGAATAGGGAAAAACTAGGGAGAAAATACAAAGAAAATAGGAAAACCAGATTGAGAAACTAGGATAAAACTTGATTAAGAAAATAAAAATAGGGAAAAACTAGAATGAAAATAGGGTGAAAATTTGGATTGAATAATGGGAAACTAGAGAGAAAATGGGGCAAAAACAGGAATAAAATAGTGGAAAACTAGGCAGAAAATAGGTTAAACTTAATTGAGCAAATACAAAGAGGAAGACCTCCTCACAACCCAGGTCGAAAATCCTATAGACAGAATTTCTATAGGTCCCATAGAGACCCATGTCTCTATAGGTTTCTATATGGAAATGGTATATGGGACACCCATAGAAATCCTATGGGTGTCTATGGGACTGATAATCCTGTAGGTTTCTATAGGTCCAATAAGAAATCCTGTAGGTTTCTATAGGACCTATAGAAAACCAATAAGAAAATAATTAACTATAAGATTAATATAATAATTAATCTTTTGGTGTCTGTGGGTGTCTACAGGAACAATCACATGACATTATTAATTATTATTTTATTAATCCTATCTTGTAATCATATCCTATCCTACTCCTATAAATCCTATAGCCTACATCCTATGTCCTATACCTAGCTACTAAGCAATTGTATCACATTCATTATATATAGGGACATAGTTGTAGTGCTATAAAAAAATGGTTACTGACTAGATTACACTTTTATTATTAAAATTGATTTACACTTTTATTAATGAAATATGAAAATGCCTTTTGAAATTGTGTACAACATTACAATAGTTTAATGTAAGTAAAATTTCTATCAAAGTTCAAATCTTAATCCCAAATCTAAATGTATTTATCTATTTCCACTAGTTTTCATATTTTAGATTGTTATTCATGAATATTCATGATTGATTAGGACCTATAGAAACCAATAGTTGGGAAACTAGAATAAAACTAGTGCTGGAAAAGATAAAGTTTGGAAAATATTATAAAACTAGTGTTAGCAAAAGTACAGAAGTCAGGAAACTAGAATAAAACTATAGTGCTGGAAAAAATAAAGTTTGGAAAATAGGATAAAACTAGTGCTGGATCAAGGGGAAAGATAAAAGTTTGGAAAATAGTACAAAACTAGTTTTAGAATAATGAGAAAACTAGGATGAAACTAGAGCTAGCCTGAAAAATAGGATAAAACTATTTTTTTGACAAAAATGAAAAGTGCAAAAACTAGGGAAAAAATAGTCCGGAGAGAAATGAGGTCTAAAAAATAGGAAAAAATCAGAAAATGGCCTCAAAATAGGCCTATTTCTATAATATTTTCCATGGGAAATAGGATAAAAATAGGCCTATTTTCCTGAAATAGGAATAAAATAGGTGAAAAATTAAAAAAATAGCCTAAAATTACTTCTATTTTCTTCCTATTTCCGAGGGAAATACAATAAAAATAGGCCTATTTTCCTTAGAATAGGAAGAAAATAGGTGAAAAATAAAAAAAATAGCCTAAAATAGATCTAATTTTTCATATTTTCCAAAGAAAATAGGAAAAAAATAGGCCTATTTTCGTTTAAATAGGAATAAAATAGGGAAAAAATAGGGAAAAAATATATTTTCACACTTCCGAAAACTACTGGGGACATCCTCAGCAGCTCAGTATCACAGCCAATGTGTTTATCTTCAGGTCCAACAATGGAGTGGAGTTGATATATGTGCTGAGAATTGGGGATGGAAGAATGTCGACGAGATGTTGGTGCCCATTCAGACTGATATGAAGCCAGCTCCCGAATGTCTTCTGAAAGTAATCAGCTGTAGCTGCAAGGCAGGATGTACAGGACTGAAATGTTCCTGCAGGAAATACGGGATGCAATGCTCCCCAGCATGTGTTATGTGTAAAGGACTTCATTGCACCAATGTGGCACTTCCTGATCCAGAAAGTGATTTCGAGGATGAATAAAATGACTTAAAATCCAACAGAGCTGGTTAAAGGTACATCTACAGACTTTGATCGCTGCATGGCTTTTGGAATTGAAAGTGATGCAAATTATTTTATCTTTTTAAGCTTTTTATCCCGATATAACCCAGAAAATGTTAATCGATCCAGAAATCTTAATCAATAAATAGTACTACAAGATTACAAACTTACCCCTGGGTCATTTTAGGGCATTTTGTTTTTCAGCTAGAAAATTTGAGAACAATTGATTTAGATGTTAGTTTATCGTAAAATTACACATATTATGGTGCCCATCATGAAGGAATAAGATGTGCAAATTATGTCTCATTACATGGCTCTATTTGGATGATATATATATTTTTTTATCATTTTCCATAACCCACAGAACCTCTCTATAGACTTAAATATTCTTTGTCTCTGCAGGTTCTCTGGCTAAAAAAATTGATATATTTTATCAAAACAATGCTTCTATCAGTCTTATATTCCAAGATATTGATATAAAAAACAACATTCAGATTATCGGCCATTTTAAAACAAAATATGCAAATTTATGCAAATTAGGCATATCACAATAACATGCCTCTAATATTAACTTAATTAATTATTAATTGACCTCAAAGCATTTGTGTAGTCAGAATAGTGAAGTTTGCTTGACTCTGCAATCTGCCATACTTATACTTACTGATTAGTGGTCATTTTTCCATTATTTTATGCAAATTTATGCAAATAAGGAAGTTAATGAAAGATGTATAATCTGGATAAAGCATTAAATAAGCAGGTACACTAGCTCAACAAAATATATTTACAAAATATTTACAAAAATATTGCCTCTTCCAGTCTTATATTCCAAGATAATGATATAATACAGCATTCATGTTGGGAAAATATGTAAATTTATGCAAATTAGGTATGATATTACATTTATGTACCTCTTATACTACCTTAATTATTTTCCTTGACCCCTAAAACATTGGGGTAGTCACAAAAAAGAAGTTTCTATGACTTTTCAACCCTGGGCTAAAGGCTGGAATATCTGTGGGATATGCCAAAATAGGCCAAATGGCGGCCATTTTGAATTATGCAAATTAGACATTGTTCCACAGCTCCGATTTTTCGTGATTTTTAGTATGTTATTTTAACCCATATTTTGAGTAAAAAAAACTTTGATTGGTTTCTTTTGCAATTAGTGGTGGGTCTATCACTAGATCTACTGGCCTATACGGTATTGGCTGAAAGCGGCGCGGGGGCGCCCCTATTGTCCTAACCCGATTTGGGGGAAACCCATCCTGATTGGCTGAAAGCTTAATGTATACAGTAAGCGTATTGGTATGCAAAGTATGCATGTACTTTGCGCTAGACTGAGTAGGTTGAAAGCATAACTCCGTTGGTGAAAATCACAAGAGAGGCAAAAATGTACGCTTGCTATGTGTTTGGAAATGGGCTTTTTATGTACATAGAGAGAGACAATGGGTACCAAAAGGGGTCAAAATAGGTAGTACTATTACGCCTATCTTCTGAAATTGCAAAAAATGTAAAATTATCGTACATTTGACCGTTCTTGAGATTATTGATCGTACATCGTACAGAGGGCCAAATTATCGTACAAATACGATAATTATCGTACACCTGGCAACGCTGGACTATACATTGATGTAATATACAGACAGGATGTTTCGTCTATTCTTTGGGGGTTGGGCGAACTAAATATATGGGCTACACTAGGGACAACTCGGCATCGCCGAGCGGTAAGGTTTCCCTAGTTGATGTGCCGCTATACACCGGAGCATGAAATAGCCTAGACCGAAAATCCGTCTATTTCGTTCGGGGATATGCTCCGCTGAGACTACGTCTGGCTTCACGGAATCCCTCTCCGACATATACCGAAGTCTGCCCTAAGCACTCCCGTTTGGGTCTTAAATACGAAGAGTGCTCAGTCCCGAAATAAAGCACGCGTATATATTGTGGTCCATGTCCATCGGCCCAGAGGGAACGGTTATAGTCTTAATCAAGATGTTTGTATTTTTTTATTTTCTTTATTGTTTTCTTCTTTTTCTGGACATCGCTTTTGGTAAAGCAGTAACTAAGGGCATAAGTTTGATATTGTCCCTTCAAATACAAACTTACGTCCCAAAACAGATAGGAATCAACTCTAACTGCACCAGGGGGAGAGGGAGAGAGTTGGGAGGGGGGGGGGGGGGGGCTAGGACTAGATGTTTGTATTTTTGTTAAAGTTATTTGCTTGAAATTTATTAAGCTCTACAGGGGCGGATCCAGGATTTTCCAATAGGGGGGGCCGGAAATTTGAAAATTGCAAAGTTCAATCACCAATTACATCAACTCATTACATAGGAGTACCGTACCTGTATCTGCGCGCCGCTCAATTTCGAACTCGACGTTTCAGTTTCAGTTTCAGTTTAGTTTATTTCCAGTGAGAAACTAAGGAGATAGGAGATAGCGCGCAAATTCCATGACCAAATAAATACTACTAGTATTCTAAGCATAATAAAGCTAGCGATGCGACCTGTCTGATTGAAGGTGACAGGTGTCTCTTGTACAAATTAATATACGAATTTCTGCGAGGACTGAGAGCTAGAGCGCTAGCTAGATAGAGAAGGCGCTAGATTTAGCGCTGCTATAGAGATCATCGATAACCAACGAATGCGCGCAATTTCACAATATCAATGTGCGCGCGCAATGTGTACCCGTACGTACTCCCAGCATTTCCCGATGTAGAGCTTTGCCCCTCAAACAAATAAAGGGCTTCCAAATTTTTGGGACTGGCCCAACCGCCCAAAATGTCCTTATTCTGCCGCTCTTTGAAGGTGTCAGGCGGCCTCATCAAGAGTGATTTAGCACTAACCTTATCGAAAATAAAACTTGACATCTATGTGTGGCCGCCCCTTTATTCAATAACGGCTTCAAATGCCCCATGAATGACAACCTCCCCCCCCCCCCCCCCCCCCGGATCTGCCGATCGCACTTGTGCAGGTTCTGCTCCACTTTGTAGGGGGCCAAGCTCAGCGTTGCCAGGTGTACAATAATTTTCGTATTTGTACGATAATTTGGCGCTCTGTACGATGTACGATCAATAATTTAGAAAAAAGGTGAAATGTACGATAATTTTACATTTTGCAATTTAAGAAGACGTGCTAGTACCCCCTGTTTTGACCCTTTTTGGTACCCATTGTCTCTAAAATAAAAAAAAAAACATTTCCAAACACATAGGAAGCGTACATTTTTGCCTCTCTTGTAATTTTCACCCCCGGAGTTATGCTTTCACGCCATATGTCGAGTACGACTAGAGTGCAGAGCTTTAATATCGCATGGTACTATAGTCTGGGAGCCTGTCCCGTAATAGTCACCCCATTTTACCCATAAGATTTTACCCCGCAAAGTTACTTAGACCATCTAAGTCATTGACAAAAAGGTTGTCAGACAGACTGTAGCCGCTGGGTTTGGCCTCCAGAGCCCCCAAAAGAGACCCCAAAGTCGGGTCGATTTCATCCCATCTCCCCCATGCAACAAACTTTGTCAGTAGGAAGTAGTATGTCTGGACATTACAAAACATAAAAAACTGACAAAAAAATTCCGTTGGGATGGGGTGTCGATCAGACGGCCCCTAAAAACTGGGGTAAAATTATCCCCTTGAAGCCCAGGGACCAAATTTTGTTAGAAGGAAGAGCTATGTATGTACATTCCAAACAAAAAAACTGACAAAATTGTCTCCCGGGAAGGGGGTGTCAGACCCCCTGAAATGAAAACCCTTTGCCCTTTGACAAAGCTTTGCCCCACCAAAGGCTCTGTATGTAAAGAAAGACCCTTTTCTTACCTTCTGACTATGATAACTCAAAAGTGTTCTATTCAATTCACTTAAATGTTCATAACATAATTTTGAGTATAATAATATTCTTGAGGTGCAATTAGGTGTTAATTGGTCTTTTGATTAATAAGTTATTAAATTGTGAAAAATGAAAAATGTATTGCTTTCTCAAAAGTAGCCCCCAAATATTGTCAGGATTATGTCAACACACCCATTGCCCATCTTCACCTCTTTGACAAGGCATAAAAGAAGAGCTTTTCAGGTAGGTCTATCTGTGGTGTGTGACTGCCAGACTGAAATGTACTTTTTATGTGTTGATTGCACAGACACCCAGCAAGCTGCTCTATCATGCCTTGTTGGATGGTCATTGAGTGTTTACATAATCCTGACAATATTTTTTGGCTACTTTTGAGAGAGCAATACATTTTTCATAATTTGTTAACTAATTGCACCTCAAGAATATTATTATAATTTGTAAACAAATTTTTTTTAGGCATTTTACTCCCAGTGTTAAAGATCGTATGCTCGATCTGTAATGAAAAACACAAGTCAGAAAAAATTGGAACCAGCGGGATTCGAACCTGTCATCTACTGCTTGCCGGGCAGCGACTTAACCACCAGGCTATTCTGGTTCACGGCCAAGTCACGATGAACTGGAATCAAATACCCAAGATCCTCTTCTTTCTGACTCATTAATATTCAAACGGTCCGCCGTAGACAATGGTTAGTAAACGAAGAAGCTTGTTGGGAGGAATTTTAATTTGTAAACAAATTTTTAGGCATTTTACTCTTTTCATTACAGATCGAGCATACGATCTTTAACACTGGGAGTAAAATGCCCAAAAATTTGTTTACAAATTAAAAAATTTCATGTAATTCACATTTTTCATAATTTCAAATAAATACTAGGGGAATTAAAATCATTTCAAAACCCCTGTTTTCATGCGTTAACCTATGTGAGCTGGAAGGCCAAAAGCATGCATATTCCCGGGGATTTATGGGGGTTTACTGGACTCATCGAGCCTTAATTATACCTTTTCAGAGCTTTAAATTTCATGTAAATCACATTTTTCAAAATTTTGATTTAATTCTGGGGGATTATAATCATTAAAAAATCCTCGTTTTTGCGTGTTAACCTATGGCAGATGGAAGGCCAAAAGCATGCATATTTCCGGGGATTTATGCAGGGTCCCTTGCACTTTTTGAGTCTTCATTAAGCCTTTTTAGAGTCTTAAATTACATGTAAGCCACATTGCACTAAATTCAAGGTAATACTAGAGGAACTATAATCATTTCTAAAATCCATGTTTTTACGTGTTAACCCTATGGCAGATGACTCTGTCAAAAAGCAGGCATGATCCAAGGGATTCATAGCGGCATTTATTGACAAAAAAGGTTCAAGAAATGTTTTTCCTTTTTCTCGTGCAAAAATCGGACTTGAGTAAGATATGAAATGTCAAGAAAAGGTGAGACATCTTTTCACGTGTTATACCTATGGGGAACGTATTCTTCCGAGTCCGTTTTTAACACAGCAAATTACGCCTCCAAAATGTACTACGGAAGTAGTTGAGAGTAATCTGTCTTGATACTATTGAAAGTCTTTGCCAATGGCTGGGACCGAGGGACCTGGCTAGGACCTGCGTACGCGCGCGCACGGGCGCGTTCAGCAATACGTATATTCCGTTCGTCCGACAGATTGACTTGCGATGACCCCGTTGACCAAAAAACGGGGTAAATCTGTAAATTTGGGATTATTTTAAAAATCAGGTGACTGACTGTATTAATTATATATTTATCATGATCTTTTGTCAATTTGTTTTCATTTCCGACTTTCATTTGTCGTAAAGCGTAGGGGTGAGGTCCCATAGGCATCTGTGCTTAAGGCAGGCGGAGAGGTACTCGACTACGGTGACTATGGGAGGCTTCTCTCTGTCTTGGAGGAGAGCCTCAAAAGTCCAGAAATGTTATGAAACTCCTCCAAACAGACGGATTTTTCTGTCTATAAATAGCCATGAATTTCATCATTGACTTAAAAAAAAAAAAAAAGGAGAAAAGAGAAAGGATAGGGGAAAAACAGAAAGAAAAGGGAAAGGAAAGGGAAAAATCAGAAAGGAAAGAAGGAAAGGAAAAGGGAAGGGAAAAAAGAAGGAAAAGCTTTTTTTTTACTCGATCGCTTCGCTCGCTCGCAATAAGACTGGAAAGTTTATATTCGGGCAAAAGGCGTCAGCCTCCTTCGCAAAAACGTGCCTTTACGCAAATAATGAAATTCATGAGGAAGAAGAATATGAGAATGATAAGGATAAAAGATTCCGAAGAAAGAATTAGAAAGACAATAACTGAAAAAGAAAAAAAAAGAGATGTTTTTATGCGGCCCGTCAAAGTGTCTAGTGAAGAGAAAAAACCCCGGTTGTTCAGATCTTGTTTTATGCAATATGTGGATACATAATATATAATCATTACTATTGGTAGGAATAAGAGTATCAATTTTTGTTCATGGTCGCTTCGCTCTCTCGCAAATAGCATCATAATCTGTTACCCTACATCCTACCACGTATATAGAAAAACAAAACAAAACAATGACAAAATAAAGATAAGAATGATTTATGACTTGAAACTGGAGAGGTACCTTAATCTCCTTAGATGGGCCACTCGGGTATGTATGCATAGGCGTATGAGGCAGGGGTAATGGGCTGCAGTCCCCCCCCCCCCCCCCCCCCCCCCCGAGGATTTTCGAAGTTCCGATATTCGAGCAACCACTACTTCATATTCGGACAGCGAGGTGCCAGATATCTTTTTTTTTATTACTCGCTCGCTTCGCTAGCTCGCTAAAATCTAGTAATTGAAAAATTGATATACGGGCAAATGCGTCACCTGCCCACCCCCCCCCCCCCCCCCCCCCTCCCTTGCGAAAATGGGCCCGTGTCAAGATCTCTACATCTACGGGTTTTTTTAATTATTATTTGTGGGGGAGATGAGGGAGCATTCAAAATGTTCTAGCGACGCCCCTGGTTCGGCTAGACATTCAAGTGACGATCATTTATTTATTTATTTCTAATATTTAGACAGGGTGGCTCATTATCACCAATAGTGGTGGTCTTCCCCGAGGCCCTGATAACAATAATAAGAAACAATAGTAAAACAAAAGCACATACAACAAATCATGAATATAAACTCACAACAGCAACAAAAAATAAATAAGAACATGTATAAACATATATACAAAGTATCTGTTATCCTCGTAATGAATGTTTTGCTTCTGTTTTGTTGAAGAAAACGTGTTTGCATACTCTTAATATATCATCATAGAAAAGACGGTAATTAGTTTTAAATATTTAGGATTTAAAATGTATGAATTAAAATACATATCCATATTGGTTTTGTTCTGCAGACGTTTGATACAATAAAAACAAAGAATAACAGAACTTAACAATATGACATTAACGGGAAATCAGAATTTATGGCAATAAACAAAGACGACATTTAAAGTTAATGATCGCGTTCTAAATCCCATATTGTTTCAGTAAGTCTTGTTCAATCATTTGGACAGTTGGACAAAGAAAATATCATACCACTATGACCAATATTTTATTGTACCGACGATTTTCAAAATAATTATGTGTATTCTAATACAAAGACGGTAACAACCGAATTTAGACGATTAGGAAAGATTGATTGTCAGATTCGAATTTAAAAAAAAAATCTTAATCTGAGCTTGCTTCAACGTCAATATCAACGTCAACTCGGGGGGGGGGGGGGAGAAAGAAATCGACCCCGACCTATTATATCACAAACTATATCGATCAATAATACGCAAATGTTTGGATTTCAGGTTAGGTGAGATCCTACCTTCGAGCGTTCTGCTGCCCACTGTAATATCATACAACACAGTAAATGTACAAACGACTCACGTTACCGGTTAAAATAACAAGTGCAAGGCGAAAGTAGGTGAGCTGTGCGTACACAGTGAAATGCTGTGTACATTGCCCGTTTATAGGCATTTAATAAATAGTAAAAAATTAAATGGCCTTTAAGCATGGCCGGTATTAATCGGGGAGGGAGGAAAGTAGATGGAGCAGATCCACCTCCCCCCCCCCCTCCCCCAGTGGCGTAGATACAAACACAATTTCTATTGTTAGTGGGGGATGATGAAAAAACTCCCGCGGTAGGGAGTTTTTTAATTTTCAACTTGAAAATGTGCAATCTGGGACATACTTAAGAAGACCATTTCGACTTGACGTTATGTACTATATGGGTGAGCGTGTCGCGTTTCGACCGACCGGGAAAAGGGTTTAAAGAAATATATTTTTCATGAAGTCGGATACATAATTCTGAAAATATGCCCCCAAAATAATCTTCGCTAATTTTATAGCACAGTCCAATGTTATATTAAATTCTACATTAAATATATTAATAGGAATGAGGTACTCAGACGTTGAAACGAGGGAGCGAAAGGAACGAGCACAGAGGGAATGTGATGCTGGGGGTGCTTTTACAATATTGAGATTTGGCAAATCTTTATGTAAATGAACACCAAGTGGCCCAACGCAACCTTTTTTTAAGTAATGACGTATTTATATCTGGTTATTATAATTAACTGTAATGAGTCTTTTGTTTCTATACAACAAATCATTATACAAACCAGCAAATCCTGCGGTTTTCTCGGAGGCGCATTTGCCCTCGGGGCAGTGCTCGAGATATATATATTGCAGATATCATATTGTTATAAGTCCCCATTGGGGAAAAAGATTTAGCTGAGTAATACATTTTGAAAAAAAAAAAACATTTTAGTCATTTTGTGTGTTGGAGCAAATGGGGGAGTTGTCCACAACTTCATCACGGGGACATTACTTGTTCAGCCGGTTTGAGATTCCCATTGGTGTGGTGGTTGCGACTTTCATGACTTTCTTATTGCATGTCCGATTTCGTTCGGGCTTTTACCGGTCTGCTTCTCTGATTTTTCCTCTTTCTTTCAAAGCAACTTGCCATTAAGTTTGGATTTCCCTTTAATAATGGTAAACAACCCCTATCGAGGTGTATACAATCAACATACTTTTACGAAATGGGATATACTCACGCTATTGAATTGCTAGTACAATTATGTGGTATCGTCCGAACTGTTTCTTTTATACATTTCATAAAAGTATCTATTCAAGAATTCGCTCGCAGCCGATTAGGCTGACCTATGTTCTTTCGTTGTTTCCCCTTCTCATGTTTGTCCATCTTCATGCTTTCTCAATTGTCTTCTTCTCCTTCTTCAACCTATTCTACGATTTCTCGCAACTATGCAGCACTCATATTCATCGTTCATGCATAAGCAATTGTTTGCTCAATTCACGCCTTTACAGATTTCGTAATGACACGCCTACTCTATGGCTTCCCTGAATAACTTCCCCTTCGAACATTTAGATGACACCGGATTTTATGAATTATTTGCGCATGCGAACGATTTTCACCCGTATTCTGCCAACGATTTGACAACCAGATCGGGAATGCTTTAAACTCTAAAGTAAATGAATTACAATATATCGTAGATCCAAATGACCCCCTATTAGAATCAGTAACGTCCAGATATTACACATAAAATCAATTTGTTAAGACATTAAATGCACATATTAAGGAATTCGCACTAGCACATTTTAATATTCGCAGCTTGAATAGGAATTCTGAAAATCTTACACTACTTTTAGAAAACCTCCGATTCAACCCATCAATTATCGGCCTAACAGAAACGTGGCTCACCGACATTGCAACTTCAATGCATCTGCTTCCCACTTATGAATTAGTTACGAATAGTAGGGTCAATAAAATGGGAGGTGGAGTGGCCTTATACATCCATACAAAATATAATTACACGAAAATCAAAGATTTGACCACATTGAATAACACAATGGAAACTCTCTTCATTGAAATCGACATAACGAGAAGTAAGAACATCATTATTGGAGTAATTTACATACCTCCTCAATCCAATACAAACGATTTTACTACATATTTTAATGAAATGCTATCGCTTCCGATCCTAAAAGATAAATAATGTTTCATATTAGGAGACTTTCATATTAATCTGTTGCATTCTCATTCTAATTCGGTATCCCAATATTTTCTTGAAATAATATTAAGTAATTCCTTTGCCCCCCTAATAGTAAAACCGACTCGAATAGCGGAGCAATCAGCCACTATTATTCTCACTAATGTTAAACCTCTCCCCGAATCCGGCATACTTCTATCTGATCTCACTGATCATTTTCCTGTGTTTTGTCATATGGATATGTCGAGTGATCACTCAAAATGTTCGACAAGAGAAAAAGTACGAATTATAAATGAACTGAATTTGTCCTTGTTTAAAGAACGTTTAACGAATGCTGACTGGACGGCAGTATTTAACTCGACCGACGCTGACGAAGCGTTTAACGCTTTTATGAACAATCATGTCGCACCTCAATACATACATCCCCTCCGTGAAAAGAATCGCTCCAGCCACAAAAAAAAGTACCTAGAGCGCCTTGGCTCACAAAATCTTTACTGAAATCAATCAACCGAAAAAATAACATGTTTTATAAAACAAAAACCCATCCATCACTAAAGAAAAAGTATGAAAGCAACAGGAACACTCTTACTCTTATTCTCCGTCTAGAAAAAAAGAATTAATTTACAAATAAATTTAATGAATATAAATTAGAAACGACATTAAACAAACATGGAAAATTATCAACAACGTACTGAATAAAGGGTGAACTAAAGCTCAGATCTCACAAATTGAACAAAGCGGTTCTGTCATTTCTAAAACCCAACCGTCTAGCCGAAATTTTTAACAAATACTTTGCAAACATTGGAGAAGACTTGGCCAAAACCATTCCTCTTATAAACAAATCATTTCTCAGTTATCTGGATAACCCAGTCTCAAACACGATATTTTTCACTCCCGTCACTGTTTGCGAAGTTTTTAATATAATAAATGGTCTACCAAATAAAAAAAAGCCACGGCCACAATTGCCTAGACAACTGTTTACTAAAACAAATAGTATTTCACGTAGCAGAACCCATAATGCACATTTTTAATCTGTCTCTAAACTCAGGTGTGGTTCCCATCAAAATGAAAACTGCAAAAGTCGTCCCTATTTTTAAAAAAGGAAATAAACTCAACCTTAGTAATTACAGACCCATCTCACTCCTAACCTCACTATTAAAATCCTTGAAAAAATAGAAACGTACGGTATCCTTTCTTAAAGGCAATAATATTTTTTGCAATTTCCAATTTGGATTCAGAGAAAAACACAGCACTTCCCAAGCAGTCTTAACTCTTATTAACACAATAGTCAGCGCCATCGATAAAGCATCACACACGGGTGGAATCTTCCTGGACTTTTCCAAGGCCTTTGACAGTATTAATCACACTATTTTATTATATAAATTATCCCATTACGGGATCAGAGGAAAGGCCTTGGAGTGGTTCAAGAATTACCTTTCTAATAGAAACCAATAATCACTCAACGGGCACAGTTCTTCTATTAAACCAGTAAATTGTGGAGTACCACAGGGATCTCTGCTTGGACCCTTGCTTTTTATCTTATACATCAATGACTTTTATAAATCTTCCTTCATTTCATCTTTCATATTGTTTGCTGACGATTCCAATCTCTTTTTTTCCCATCGAGACCATGCAATTTTACTTTCAAAAGTCAATTCCGAGCTGAAAAGTGTTACGGATTGGATAAAATCAAATAAAAAAAAATAAATAATCGAGTGGCAAGAGATAGAGAGAGAGTAAAGGATGATAAGACTCTCTTCCGCATCCCCAATTTCCGGCCTAGTAAATCTGCATTTCATCCCCCCCCCCCCCATAATTGTCAGTGCCCTTCAGTGGCAGAACACACTACGCCACGCCACTGATAAACTCCTGAAATCACGCCAAAGTAGCATGATCCTGCAATACCAAACAACCATCATACATGGATTATTATTCATGATGAAATTGAAATACATATTCCATGATATTTGTTCATTCTGTTATTTCGCACATTGGGGCTGAATTCATGAAAGCATTTAGAGCCTATCATTGCTCTTCCGGGCCTTTTGTTTGCATCTTTACGAAATTTTAACCTACAATCATTAGCTGGAATATATGAAACTACTAACTGATAAGGATATAAGTAAAATTTCATAACGCCAAATCATTTCCTAAGTTTCTTGCTATGGGGTAGCACTGTGGTATATTGGTGACCGCTCTGGACCCTCTATACCAATCCACTCCAATCCAATCAGGGAATATGCAGAGCGCCTATATCTAGTTGCTTACTCAAAGGAGCTCAGTGATGAGACTGAACAAATACTGTATATGCAGTTCATCATTCATCCAAGAAAGACTCGGGTAATGGCTAGTTGTATGCAATGTGGAATAATATGTCTTATACGAGAGATCCTGAGTACGAGCTTTGCTTGGTGCTTATTAAAATTCTTGAATAAGGAGTTTCATCCAAATCTGGCGTAGACCTATCCGATACACACGAGGAACAGACTCTTCCCTGGATGAGGAATTGTACGGGGGCAGGGTTATACAAGCGCATTCGATTGCTGTATATATCATTCTCTTTACCATCTTTCTCTCAACTTCGAAAACCAACGTAGGATATAGATCCTAAATGTCACGTAGGTAATGGTTTTTATACTTTTTTTACTCCTCGCAAAATGATAAGGATAAACTGGCTTCTGGCATTTTAGGGATATTCAACGCCCACAGGTAATTATTTCCACGTTCTATATCTATCATTTTCTGTTTGTTTTTCTTTTTAATAATTGTAATTCTTTGCATATTCTCAAATCTCACTCTTTATGATAACAGCTGAAAGATTATAATCGTCATTAGATCCAAACTAAGTAACGTGACACATGGCGATCTGTCTTTGTTTGACAACTATAGTGAAGCAAAATTAATCTTCTAGTTTAATAACCCGACATTTACCTCACCCTTTCAATCACGAGCGAGCTATTAGCCGTATTTTTATAACTAACGACGTCAGAAGAAAAAAGAAGAAAAGGTTGGAAGGTCACATCTAAAAGTATATTTCATAAGATGTCTGCCATTAAACATTTGATGGCACCTCTTTTTAGTTCGTATAAAAGTGTCACAAATGATGCCTGCTCTTCCACTTATTTGTTATCTTTGGTGTATATCGCACCATTGTTTTGTATTTCTATTCTTGCAAAACATCATCGCTGATGGTCCTGACGCCACAAATGGCTCACTCTCACTACGTCTTAATGGCGATTTCATTGGCTGCGGGTGAGTACTCCTTAATAATTTTGGTTTTAATTGTTAATTTTAATAGAAAGAGATGTACTTTCCAAAATAGAAATCAAAATTACCGATTTTTATTCTGCGGTTTTGGGGGTTTTGTTTAAATTAATATATACCACTTCACTGCAGTCTTTTCTTTATAATTTTTGTTTGATAATGACATGGATAATAACAGAAAAGTTTTTATCCGTTTTAAGCACAACAGAAGTAAGCCGCTCGCAGGAAAATTATTTTAAAATTAATATACGTATAGTTTAGTGACTGAAACCGTTGTTGGTGGGTGTTTTTTTTTCTTTTTTACTTTTTGATTAATATTGTTTCGTCGCACCACCAATTCCCCAAAATTACTCTTGTTGTCAGTTTGATATCATCTTAGCTTGTTCTTTGATTATACATGTATTGCTTATCTTCCTTCCACGAAGGAACTGGATTAATTTTTCGAAGTAACCCTAAACTGGTCTCAAAATTTAAAGCTGAAATGTTTTAAGTTATGACCTTTTTTGTTTAATTGTTACTCCCAGAGCAAGTATACCAGATTTGTTGTTCCTAACGATATCAATCCTTTGGAACGGTTGATTTCCCTACAAGGCTGCATTTATTTAAAAAAAATCAATTATTCACTAGGAAACAGTTTGCGCTAAAGATTGAAAAAAAATTGATTTTCCTTGCCATGTTTTGCAAATGTTCTTGGGTTTTACTTCATTTTTTGTTTACCTTTACAGTCATCTTTTTTTCCTGTCACTTAATTGGCCTGTATTACAATGTCTCATTGAATGATTACAGAGTACATGTATGTGTTTTACAGTGGTTTATATCATCAGAGTAGTGATATGATCTATTGGAAGGATATTTTCTTTGCAAAGGCGATTCCAGAGCGAGTCCAGCGGATCCAGAGGGGGCGCAAGGGGCGTGCGCCCCCTCGTTTTGTCTGACAAAGTATGCCCCCGGACCCCCTAGATGGCGGTGTGGCTTCGTCAAACGGAGGGTTCCTCAGTGTGCCCCCCCCCCTTTCTGAAAATCCTGTATCCGCCCCTGAGTCTTACATGACATTTTGCCTGTATTCGCACAGAATGCCCCGTCCAAAGGGCCCCAAAGAGATACAATTAAGGTGGCTACTCTGAAAGTCTAAGTGTCAATTTAGCAAAACTGCAGAAAGACTGCAGTGTACAATGCCATTTCAAAATATCAAGAAGATCTTCTGATCACAAAAGGTGCGGTGGTTCAGTAAAATTACCCGCTTCCGTGAAGACCCTGAAATTCCACTTAACCGAACTTCGGACAACTTAGTACAGGTATATAACTCCGAAAACGGCGTATAACAAACGATGAATATAGAGCCTTCGAATTCATCGTTCAGTGCGAGGCAGTGTGTACAAAAGGCATGAGAAATACCCTGCAAACTCGACCTGCTGTTGATATTAATTTTTTAAACAATGCTGTACATGTATTCATTTTAAATGTTTGTCACTTTAAAAATATTACATATGACGAATCTTTGATTTGATTTGATTTTAATTTTTTAGGCCTAATCATACATGGTGCATATCGATTCAATTATTTAAACATTTAAAAATATCGAGTAAATCTGTATATATCAAACTAACAGTACAAGAATAAAGTATTGGAAAGAGTAAAAGAAATAAGTTACAAAAACGAATCATTTTTACCTAACTTATACAATGAAACGGAGGGGTATGCTAAGAAAGTATTGCTTGTATGATGCAAGCCCGAAAGTCTCAGTTACTTAATAAGATGTTAGTTAAGGAAATTATAAAAATTTGATAAATAATAAATAAATAAAGTTACAGACAAATTTAAGTTATGCCTACAAAGGTTTATAGGGAAAAAGAGAGAGAGGGGGTTGTAAAATAAGAGACAGGACATAGAAAGGAAGAGAGAGTCATAAAACGACGAGCGAACTCAGAGAGGATCGCACATAATACACAACCCTATATGAACAAATCCCGACTCTCGGCAAAACCTGCCTATACACCTTATCATTCAACATCATTGGTGAAATCTGTATTTGAGTCGTGAAGTGAGTGAATGCGATTGTTATGGAGAATAGTATATACGTGATGAATTGATCGTAGCTTTTTAAAATTTATCGTGCCGTTTTGTGACAAATTGACAATATTCTATATGATATAATCGTTTACAAGTTCTAAAAACAGCAGGTAGATGTGGACAACTGGCTGAGTAAGCAATTGCAAGCGGTCGATTTCGATGTGTGTGGTCGATCTAGCCAACAATAAGGTGCTAAAGGGGACGGTGTCCCGTCTTCATTTGTAAATCTTGATTATATTTTTCTTTGTTTTTCCTTCTATCTACTTCTCTTTCTATCTTCCTTTAAGTAATTCTTGTTTTTCTTCCACCTTGTTCTCCTTCTATCTTTCGTTATGTTATACTGTGTTTTTATCCTTCTATCTTCTTTTTTTTCAATCTGTACTTCTGTTATTCTTTTGTGCTAGACCTTTTTGCTGGGGGTATAGGCTGAGCAGATATATCTCAAGTTTGTTATGACTAGGGTGTTCTTTAATTTCTTTATCTAAAGAGTTCCAATACACGGAACCTGAAAAACAAAGGTGTTTTGTGTGAAGAGCGTTCTTGTTAGGTATGTGGTAAGCAATTCCTTGTCTCGTTGGATACGGTATGGTGTTGTTTTTTCGAAACATATCGTTAAAATAGCAGGGAGGTCATTTTACCTTAATTGTATAGGAATTGGCCTAGTTGGAAATGATGAATGTCCTTCCC
Source organism: Heliocidaris erythrogramma (assembly GCA_025617745.1). Taxonomy (NCBI): domain Eukaryota; kingdom Metazoa; phylum Echinodermata; class Echinoidea; order Camarodonta; family Echinometridae; genus Heliocidaris; species Heliocidaris erythrogramma. The sequence continues at coordinate 23,774,216 of CM046873.1, forward strand.
CTTGACCATAATTTATACATGGTAATATCAAAGTATGATGCATTGTGAGTAGAGAGGCAGAAGGAAAGAAATATCTCAGTTTGTTAATAACTCCAATGTTTCGAGAGGTGGATTTACATATGTTGTTAATATGCGGTTCTAATATGCAGGATAATTTATTGTTGATAAGGATTCCTAAGAATTTAGTTGGAGAAACTTTTTTGAGGACGGTGCTGTCAAAATTAATGTTACCGGGAAGTTAAGTGATTCTTTTACTAAAAAGCATCGGTTTTTGCCGGTTAAGAGGTAGTTTATTAGCCTTGATCCAATATGTTACCTGTATAAGTTCGGTATTTAATAGTGTAAGAAGTTCGTTTGCATTTGCATGAGAAAAGAAATCTTGGAGTCATTGGCAAAAATAATAAATAAATTATATAAATGATAAACAAAAGAGGACCTATTGTACTCAACAGTTAACGGGAAGCGTAGAATAACAACGGTTGTCTATTGATACGAAGTGTACTCTGTAAGTCCTGAACAACTCCAAGGCCTTCCCTCTTATGCCGTAATATGAGAGTTTGTAGAGAAGGATGTTCAGGATTAATGGCACCGAAGGCCTTGGAGAAGTCCAGGAAAATACCAACGGTATGAAAACATTGATCAATGGAATTAGCAAAGTTATTTATAAAGGACAAAATTGCATGCAAAGCTTTTAAGGAATACGGTTGTTCTTGTATGGACGAGTTTTTTAAGCCTCGTTCCAGAATGATCACCCTATGCGCAGTGATCAAGGAGGCGACTGCTAGGCTCAACGCAGTCGTTATTTCATACCCCCCCCCCAAAAAAAAAAAAAAAAAAACCCGCAACAACAACAAACAAACAAACAAACAAAACAATAACAGATAGAAAGACAAAAAAGATAGAAGGATAAAACAAAGAATAACATAAGAAAAGATAGAAAGAGAAGATAAAAGAATAAAAACAAATAATAACATGAGAAAGAAAGAAAGAGGAAAGGATAGGATAAAACAAAGAATAACATAAGAAAGGTAGAAAGACAAAATGATAAGGATAAAAACAAAGAATAACATGAAATAAAAAGAAAGAGGGAAGGATAGGATAAAACAAATAATAGCATAAGGAAAGATAGAAAGAGAAGAAGATAGAAGGAAAAACAAAGAACATATGAAAGATAGAAAGAGAAGAAGATAGAAGGATAAACACAAATAATAACATAAAGAAATATAGAAAAGAAATGAAGATGGAAGAAAAACAGAGAATATCACAAGAAGATAGAAAGAGGTAATGATAAGGATAAAGACAAAGAATAACATAAGGGTAAAAACAAGAATAACATAAGTATAGACAGAAAGACATGTAGATAGAAGGAAAAACAAAGAAAAACATAATGATCATTTACAAATGAAAACGAGAGACCGTCCCCTTTGGCTTAATTAGCGTCGCGTCGCGTCGCGTTGACGCGAACGCCACCATTCGTCCAAAGCCCCCCCCCCCCCGTTTTGCTGAAAGGGTGCGTTGACGTTTTCTAATTATCAGGGGCGGATTCAGGATTTTATAAAGGGGGGGGGGGTGGCACAGAAATGCAGGTCTGTCATCAGGGCCGGATCCAGGATTTTGTTTTAAAAAGGGGGGCACATAAATGCAGGTCTGTCATCAGAGGCGGATCCATGATTTTGTAAAGGGGGGGGGGGGGGTAGAGAAATGTAGGCCTGTCATAAGGGACGGATCTAGGATCCCCTCCTGGTTTTGTAGAAAGCTCGCGTTTGGAATTGTTCTATCATAATATTAATGACAGTAGCAGATTTACGGACCCCGGACCGTGCCCCCTCCTTTTGAAAGAAAAGTATGCCCCCCTCCCCTTTAGAACTGATAACCCTTTTTGTTGCTTGTCAGAGAATTGTGAGAGGAAAAGTGGACCCCATAAAATCTGATAACCCTCCCCCTCCCTTCACTGAGGAACTTTTGGAGGGCTGGCGAAAAAAAATTCTCCACACTCCCCCACTACCCCAATCCCCTCCCCCCACAGAACGATTTAGAATACGGATCTCCCTCTAAAGTTGACAGCCCTGCATTTCTGCCCCCCCCCCCCCTTTAAAAAAAAGAAATCTGGATCTGCCCCTGATAATGATAATGATAATAATAGCAATATTTAGAAACAGTCAACGCACCCTTTCGGCAAAATTCGGGGTGCTTTGGACAAATGGAGGCATTCCAGTCAACGCGACGTGACCCAACGCGACTGACGAATTGTAGCGTTCGCGTCAACGCGAAGCGACGCGACGCTACCCACCCTTTCGGACTAAGCCGTCCCCTTTAGCACCTTATTGTTGGCTAGATCGATAACTCACAGCGAAATCGACTGCTTGCAATTGCCAACTCAGCTTGTTGTCCACATCTACCGACTGATTCTTGGGTAGCGTCGCGTCACGTTGCGTTGACGCGAACGCAACCATTCGTCCAAGCCCCCCCCCCCCCCCGGCTTTGCTGAAAGGGTGCGTTGGGAGCTTCGGGTCACGTTGGGTCGCGTCGGGCAGTGCCGTATATAGATAGAGTCTGGCCAACTCGGCTCCAGTTGGGTAACAACATGGCGCATATTCCTTTGTTGCAAGCTTACATAACAAAGGAATATACGCCATGTTGCTACCCAACTGAAACCGAGTTGGCCAGACTCTGTCTATATACGGCACTGGCGTCGGGTTGACTGGAACGCCACCATTCGTCCAAAGCACCCCCGGTTTTGCCGCGTTGACTTTTTCTAAATATTGTTATTATTATTATTCAGTGGCGGATCCAGGATTTTGTAAAAAAAAAGGGGGGGCACAGAAATACAGGGCTGTCATCAGGGGGCGCATCCAGAATTTTTGTAAAGGGGTGGGCACAGAAATGCAGGTCTGTCAACAGGGGCGGATCCAGGATTTTGTAAAAGGGGGGGGGGGGCGGCAACAGTTATGCAGGGCTGTCATCTGTATTTGAATCAGCCGGGGGGGGGGGGGGGTTGGCGAGATTTTTTTTCGCAGCCCTCCAAAAATCGCTAAGTGAAAGGTGGGGGGGGGGGGGTTATCATATTTTATGGGGTCGACTTTTCCTCCCATAATTCTCTGACGAGCAGCAAAAAGGGTTATCAGTTCTAAAACGGGAGGGGGAGGAACAAAGCATACTTTTCTTCAGGAGAGGGGCACAGGCCGGGATCCGTAAATCCGCCACTGTCATTAATATTATGTTAGAAAAAGTCAACGCACCCTTTCGGCAAAACCGGGGGGTCTTTGGACGGATGGCGGCGTTCCAGTCCACGCGACGCGACCCGACGCTCCCAAGGCACCCTTTCGGCCAAACCGGGGGGGGGGGGGGGGCTTTGGACGAATGTTGGCGTTTGCGTCAACGCGAAGCGACGCGACGCTACCCACCCTTTCAGACTAAGCCCTTCACGACTCAAATGCAAATTTCACCAACGGTGTAGAATGTTGAGGTGTATAGAGACAGGTTTTGCTGAGAGTCGGGATTTCTTCATAGGGTTCTGTATTATGTGCCACCCTCTCCGAGTTCGCTCGTCGAGCAATGACGTCATAGAATCATTCCGTAGAGTGGCATTGAAGAGCGAGTTTTGCTCAAGCTGTTGATAATGAAGTTGATAAAGATATCGGTCGATAGTTATTAACAAGTTCCTTGTCTCCTTTTTTGATAAGTATTACTTAAGCGATTTTCTTATTGTCCGATACCCGTCCTGTATTAAGAGAAATGTTAAAAATATGTAGTAAGGGATCAACGATCACTCTTATTATTTTCTTTAACAAGGAGTTTAAGGAATCCAGTCGGACCCGGCGCTTTTCCTATATAACATGCAGATTGTTAACAATATGAATTATTTCACTTGCGGTAATGGGAGAAAAAAATGTGGAGGTCTGATTTAGATTATCGAAAAAATCCTGAAAGGATTTGTTACTTTGAGGCACCCTTGCTACACACTTGTGAAAATATGAGTATGGTACATGGTTACTCACCGTAATATTCTTCTTTCCAAAGCACGGCCTACAATGTTAAAAAGGTCTTCAAACACTACTTTGGAAAACCTATACTTCTTGAAAAAGTGTTCATTTTCTTCCTGAAAAGGATCATATCTTGCATGGTCTCCTCGTGCCGAGAGAGAGAGTAGAGGGAAATGAGATTGGAAAACCACGTCTCGGTTAATGTATTTCCTTAGAAGAGCGAGACTTATCCCAATATAAATTATATAGGAATGTATTTGCAGGTTGAATGACCACAGGTGTGGTGCAAGGGTGCGAAGAAGTGAATCGTCATTGACTTTGTTAGATTTCTCAGCGGCGGACGTTGTTAAATCTGTTCCGTGTTAAATTAACCTCAATCTACTTCCACTTAGTTTTGGCTCGCCAAGAATGTATCATAATAATTAGCGAAATTCCTCCAACTTGATAACACAGGTTGCTGGATAGTTACAATTTAGATCAAGTTATTGAATCTGAAATAGAAGAAAGCAGATAGTTCCCCCGGTGCAGAGAGAAGTTTTATCTGAGGCGACATCACGGATCACGATCAGCCCTTACAAAAAAGTACCATGGTAATACCGCAGTAAATTCGGACTGTATTACTGTGAAAGTACCATGAATTTACCGCGTTACCCATTGTCAAGATAAAAATACTATGAATGTACCATGCTTTTCATGGTACACGATGCAAATACTTTGAATATACAATGTTTTTCGTAGTAATACTGTGGCAATACGAAGTGTACCACGGTATTATGGCGGTAATACCATGAAATACGTAGTATTACCATGGTATATTTTATAAGGGTGAAGAAGTGCAACATGAATGCCGAATGCATGCAATACAGATAAGTCAGAGAGACGTGAAAGAGGCAATTGACCTGATTGAGTGATGAGTTTGGTGCTTATTTGAGAAGATATAATGAAGAATAGTGTCGTGGTGTGAATATGGTGAGAGTATGTGTATGACGATAGCAGAATCTGATGAGAAATGAAGAGGAAAATTGGTTACAAAAACAGCAAGATATTTTTGTTCCCTTAGATCAGTTAATCATTAGCTGAAGATATACATTATTTCATACATTATGCATTTATAATTGAACGAACATATACAATTTCTTGACATATAAATATGCCGAAATATGGTAGAGCCTTATGTGAATGTAATTTGATGGAAGTATATTTGCTAGAAATAGTATAGTACATGATGCTTATGTAGTGGTACGGTGGCGAAACAGTGCAGACATAAATATAAGGTTGAAGTCCAGTCTTTAATAATAATGGCTTTCGTCAAAATATATGTAGAGTTCAAGTTTGGCTGTTTTACAAATAAAATATCTTAGAGTCTGGGCGGCCTGCAGATCAAGATTGTATTTAGAAGAAGCACATCCTTCTGGCGTAGCTGACAAAACAAAAATAATGACCGAAACCACTATGGGCAAACCCAGCTTATACCACACCCGAACCTCGCCTTTCCTTGCGACTTCCCAATTACCAATTAAAACCCCGAACACATCCCCTATTAAATATAAATAAACAATTGGAGAGTACCTAACTAAAAATACCTCCAAAAGCACGTGCCGAGAGGGCAGAAAGTAGGCGGAGCCTACGCCCCCGAAAGAATGTGACTCTCCGGAAAGAGCATCTTTTGTCCCAAAATAGTACGCGCGTGCCAGCAGAGGGATGAACATCTACAACACCCGTGATTAACTTTAATTGATTATTTGAAACATTTATAACATTTGAAAAAGCTCAAGCGAGATAAATTTGCGTCCCACTACACTTTATTTCCACCGAAAAGTTCCATTTGAATATCACAGTATCTTGATAATAGTCAGCTTGCATATTCAATGAACAGTGTCGGTTTAGTATCTATCATCCAAGCCTATATAGAGGTTATTAGGGTCAGCAATTCCAGAACACTGCCCTACTCGAATTGAACATGATGAATAGGCTATAGAGATGTGAATGTTACTAAAATTATGTAAAGGAACTTGATTGTCAGTATGTTAATTATTGACTGTGTTGGTTTTCTACCGTTTTCAGTTTGAAAAGCTGCAACCTGCCCTTTTTACTAATTGTAATAATACCTAAAACTCTCAGTAAAGGATTTTATTTGTTCTTTATAATGGCATGCTGGGTTCAACATTTTTTTTCGGACCGTATTGCTATGTGTTATATTCGCCTGTAAAAATTCTTGTGTACATTGCAATAGTTACAATGACTTAATTGCTTATAATTATAATCAGTGGATTCTTGACAAGCCGGAGAAGTTGTCAAGGGCTTTGTTAAAGTGGTTGAAAGCATTTCAGAAATAATTGATGGAACGTGAATGGAATAGCTTAATTATGTTACCAATGATTCTCTTTTATTGTGAAAGAACGAAGATTCTGAATCCTTTGTTAAAGAGGAGCATAGTTACCGCTATTCGGAATTAGCACATGGGTAATGGCCCATTGATAAGAATTACACCCCAATTGACAGAAGAGTTTTCTGAATACTTACGCTTCCCACTTTGAAAAGAATATATCCACCTGCTTATTATGTACTAAATTTTGGTACATAATTACATAATAAGGAATAATATTGACAAACTCTTTCAGGAGCACTGTCCAGTCTTTGTATCTGTTTGTTTTATATTTCAGTATAACAGCTTTACCTGCTTATATGCGCAGAATGTATATAACATTCGAATGTTATGGCTACACAGAAAAGTGTATTGAGAAATTATCCCCCCCCCTCCACCACCTTTTGCATCCGATATTATTCAGACTTGGGAAATGTAACTTAGATATTTCCCTGTTCAGACTGTTCATTGTAAAACACTTCTCATCTTAAAGTCCAGTCCCCATTCTGTTCCTAATTAATTTCTTATAAACTAAAAGTATATTTTTAATTTCTAAACAAATCTTTCGGCATATTACTCCCAGTGTTAAAGATCGTATGCTCGATCTATAATGAAAAACACAAGTCAGAAAAAATTGGAACCAGCGGGATTCGAACCTGTCATCTACTGCTTGCCGGGCAGCGACTTAACCACCAGGCTATTCTGGTTCACGGCCAAGTCACGACGAACTAGAATCAAATACCCAAGATCCTCTTCTTTCTGACTCATTAATATTCAAACGGTCCGCCGTGGAACAATGGTTAGTAAACGAAGAAGCTTGACTGGGGAGGAATTTTTAATTTGTAAACAAATCTTTCGGCATATTACTCCCAGTGTTAAAGATCGTATGCTCGATCTATAATGAAAAACACAAGTCAGAAAAAATTGGAACCAGCGGGATTCGAACCTGTCATCTACTGCTTGCCGGGCAGCGACTTAACCACCAGGCTATTCTGGTTCACGGCCAAGTCACGACGAACTAGAATCAAATACCCAAGATCCTCTTCTTTCTGACTCATTAATATGATTAATAGCCTGGTGGTTAAGTCGCTGCCCGGCAAGCAGTAGATGACAGGTTCGAATTCCGCTGGTTCCAATTTTTTCTGACTTGTGTTTTTCATTATAGATCGAGCATACGATCTTTAACACTGGGAGTAATATGCCGAAAGATTTGTTTACAAATTAAAAATTCCTCCCCAGTCAAGCTTCTTCGTTTACTAAAAGTATATTGATTGCAGTTTGTCCATTAAGTTATTTGAGTAGTTTTCATCAGAAAAATTAGAGAGAAGTGTTTTGCTCTTTAAAGATGACAATTTTTTGGATTCTTTTTGCTTAAAGATAGAAAGACACTTCATTTAAAAAGTGGTTTATGTTAATTTTAATCACGTAAAGGTAAGAATGCGATTCTGGCTCGAAATTACGCATTTTTGTATCGTCATGGGTTTATTGATAAGTCTGTATTGAACGAGCCTATTTACAAGCCTTTGGAACATTTATGATATGAAATAACTGACGAGGTAAAAGAATTCCTTCATGTGAATCAAAGGATGAGAGTATATTTATTGCACAGAAAACACGGTGACAGGTATCTGTAAAAGTTACAACAGATTGTTTACTCTCGGCCATCAAGAGCGGTTGATTGCAATTAGGTTGAAATGTTATTTCTTGTAGCTTGTAAACTAAACTTTTTCTGCAACACCAGTATGGGTTCTTTACATGGATATTCAAAGCTGAAAGCTTTTTAAGATTTCACGAGGTTTTGTTTCTTTTAGTGAAAGAAGGTGATATCATCTTTGAAGTCCAAAGTTAAGTTATCTATGGAAAATAGTTATGATTAAAATCTATACGAAAGTGGAAAATAAAATAAAATATGGAATATCCAGTAGTGAAATACAATGGAACTAAGTAAGTTTTTTATGGATCCGGTTATAGGATCACAAGGCAGAAGAAAATATTTTCTGCGATGTTGTTTGCAGTTTCTTTACTTGATGAGATAGTTGGATTTATCCAACTTGGGATCTGTATACCAGCTATTTTGTCATATTGATAATCAGTTGTTTTAGAATCGTAAGTGGCTATATCTCAGTGGGGTTTTTTTTATAAGCAATTTTGTGTAGTGAGACACTAGTTGCCATTTTTATGAGATTTATAATTAAACATTGTTAAATTTTTATTTCACTTTATATTTTCCATTCTTCTAGCACTAAATGATTATATTACAAAATTAAAGATCAGAATAAATGATACTATGCATAAAAGTTACAGCTGAAAATTCCATAACGGAGACTTTTCAATCAAGTGAAAATAATACTGTCACTAGGCTGATTGAGTGGAAGGCTCATTTTCGTACATTTGGTATCTGGAAAATAAATCGTTTCAGTTTGGTCAGTTGTTAAATTGAGCCATCTATTTTTAATTTAGTTTTTCAGTTAGATTTGTGTTAGTTAAATGGAACTTGGCAGTTATAGATACTCAATATGTTATGACTTTTGACATTACTTACACTTTTTTATCTTCTAACCTAGTTTTACTACTAGGCCTAATAAAATTTTAAAAATACAAACACAAAACAAAACAACAACAAACAGGAATTTGTATCATTTTAGAGCTGATTACTAACGTTTACTCCACTACGAGTAAATTCGTATTTATAAGTCAAATGGAATTAAACTCAGTTGATGTTTCATTGTGAAAGTACTTATGGGCAATTCCATGGTTAGTAACGTTACACTGTATCAAATTTCAATATTTTTGATACAGATAATTCAATAGCTTTTTCATTTGAAGTCCTATACTCTTGCAAATATATATTCACCTAACAAAGGTCTACAGTACATAAAGAAATCAAAAGTAACTGAATAAAATAAGAGCTGTAATGAGAAAGTTTTATGCCGGTTAGTTACGTTACAAAAAAAGGACATGAGAAACAAAACAAAAGTTTTTGAAACAATATTCCTCCTTATTGTATTGTACCTCAAACTTGGAGCCATATCAGTATTACTTCTTAAATGATGACAAATGTTGCCCCAAATTGCTTAGAGATTGTATCTCTCAATTTGTTTTTAAGTAGAGCCCAAAAACTTGGTTAGTAACGTTACGGTTAGTCACGTTACAGTTTGTCCAGTACTACATATTTGAGATTTCTATACCTTTTCAACAACTTATTATTGCCTACTTTCTTTTAAATTGGTGTGACTAAATGCCCTACAAATTATCTAATCGAAAAATTCACAAAATATGCAGTATATTTCTGTCCATGACTAAAAAACTGTGTGGAGTCCCATCTATCTAAATTTGTGTATGGTTCGGATTCTTCTGTAAGGGGCCATATTAAATAAAATTGTTTTGGGTGAGTAAGAAACCCCTTTGTAAAAACAATTCCTGTATTTATTTAAACCCCCCAAATCTACCTGAATTTCAGAAAGAGCAAAAATAAAGGTTGGCCTGGGCCCATGTGCATAAAAGGCTACTAGTTTAGCTAGCAACCAGTGCTTAGTAAGATTATAAATTCCCTAGTTTATACCTACGGAGTTGGCAACTAATTTGTGTTGCATAAAACCTCACTAGGTACATTGCTTACTAGTTGCATACTAGGACAATTTGGTTTGTAAATGATTTGGGTGCTATGGCCTTGGAGAGGAGGTGATTATGTCAGATACAATAGGCTCGTAGACAAGATTATTGTGTTTGAGCTTCGAACCACATTCCAAATGAGCATAACTCATTTCTAAGGGTCTTTGTAACATTGCATTACTGCCCAGTACTTACATTTTGTAGAAATTCGTAAATTCTCTATACATAAAGTTACAACTACAACCAAAGAAGACGCGTTATTTTGACGACGCAGTTCAACTAGATCCATGATTCTACGAGCCATGTTGTCAGGACGGTGTCCAAAGGTAGACTGATTAGTTGTCATCTAGTGACTTAGAGGTACCCCAGATCAACTCTAACTTTTGCCAGAATTTTAGAATGTTACTATATCTAGTTGGGTTTTATGCATCACAATTAGTAATCATCTAGGCTTAGTAAGCAACTTAAGTCCATTTTAGTTGCCAACTAGGCCTAGTAGCCTTTTATGCACATGGGCCCTGATGTCCACTTAATCATGGAATTGGCCTTATAAACTATCCCATTAGGGATGTGTTTGCCGGCCACTGGGCTGGAGGAGCAGATCAGGCTCAAAGTTTTGATATGAACTATCCCATAAGGGATGAGTTACCGGCCACTGGGCTGGAGGAGCAGAAGGCTCTTGTACGGATGGTACAAAAGATATTAAGTCGTTTCAGATTGGCATTAACTTCAGTCACTGATATTTACGAAATTCCAATTTGTTTATGTGATATTAGTTATCAAGGCTAATTCGATAGTGAATTATATAGATAGCAGTTAATACATTAGCATTAAGCTAAAATGGTTTATGGCTCTCATTGACGTAATACTTTTTTGTCCTATATTTCTAACCAAATGAATAGAATGTCACTCTAAACCAAATGAATGATCGATGCTTAACAACAATTAACCGTCGAATGCTTGGCAAAGTTTAATTCAGAATGTATCAGTTCATAATAGCTGGGTAATTATGCAAATAATTTGTTCGATTTTAACTGTACAACTCAGGATATGTTGATAGCCACTGGGCCCTATTTAAAAGCATTTGGTGACTATTGAAAGAGCTCATATTGAGAAAAAGAAGTGGTATGCGTTTTTATTTGTTAATATTAAAATCTGTGTATTAAAGAAAACAATCCTTTTTAAATTTTTCAAATAGCTCAACTAGAAAGTTGAGCTATTTTTAAAAAATAAAAATCACCTTTTTGAGGGTTTGAAATTGTCTCGCAGTCCACTTTCGGCAAAATCCTAGCTTGTTTACCTTTCTATGCAAAGCACTGACGTCATTGGGTAGGTCCAGCCCTATATATAAAGTTGATGTTTATATTATATGTATTTGCTTTTCAGGTCTTCACAGGGATTAGGGATGCGTTTTAGGAAATATTTTATTCACGTTTGAGGGACGAATTAGGCAATAATTCATATTATTGACAATTTAGGTACTATTTTCTATAAATGATCTTAACTTTTTAAAGTTTTTATTCGCGCTTCATAGGCTTAAATGAAGAAGGAAAGAATTTTCTTCATCACTAATGGAGTTGAGATATGATTGAAAGATTTTTTCTGTATAGTAATGCGAGGTAATCAGTTGTTCGGATTCGTCATTTGGGTCAAAGTTGTAGGTAAGTTCAGTTGTATTGTTCTCAATAGAATTTGTTGGTTCTAGGACAATTACCCCCTGGGCAATCACCCCCCGGAAAATTACCCCCGGAAAATTACCCCCGGAAAACTACCCAAGGACAATTACCCCCTGTAAAATTACCCCCCGGAAAATAACCCCCCCCCCCCCCACGGACAATCACCCCCCGAGGACAATTACCCCCTGGAAAATTACCCCCCGGAAAATAACCCCCCAGGGACAACTACCCCCCTGGACAATCACCCCCCCCCCCGGAAAATTACCCCCCGGAAAACTACCCCAAGGACAATTACCCCCTGTAAAATTACCCCCCGGAAAATAACCCCCCCCCCCCCCCGAGAGGACAATTACCCCCTTGAAAATTACCCCCCGGAAATAACCCCCCAGGGACAACTACCCCCCCCCCCCCCCCAGGACAATTACCCCCCGGAAAACTACCCCCAAGGACAATTACCTCCTGTAAAATAAACCCCCCCCCCCCGAGGACAATTACCCCCTAGAAAATTACCCCCCCGGAAAATACCCCCCCCCCCCCCGAGAAAACCACCCCCGAGGAAAATTACCCCCTGGAAAATTACCCCCCAGATAACTACAACCTAGCACATTTACCCTCGGAAAACTACCCCCCCCCCCCCCCCCCCTCCAGGAGAGTTAACCCCGGAAAGTAACCCACGGAAAACTACCCCCAAGGTTTATAATGATGATCTTTGCCTCTGAGATTTACTGTGGGCTGTCAGAACTCAGGCCCGTAAATAGGGGGGGGGGTTCATTGGGTTCGAACCCCCCCCCCCCCCCTCCCCCCCCCCCCCCCCTGTTGGCGAACAGAGGTCCGCCTGAAAAAAACAAGATTAAAAAAGAAGAAAAAGCGAGGGGAGAGGTAATGGAAAGGGGAAATAACGTGATAAGATATCGATCTTTCTGTCTATTTTAATGCATTTCATTTCGATTTTGCCCCGTATCTTCCTAATCTGGCAATTCTATAATTAATCAATGTCGTCTTTCACCATTCATTTTCGAATTGTTTACGTTATACCATGTTGCAATCGATTTTTTGAAAGCGTCAAAGAATTATTTGTAGTACGTCCAGGCCTGTAACCGGGGGAGGGGGGGGGGGGGGGGGGTTAGAGGAATCGAATATAAAAAAAAATCCAAAGTGACATCAGAATAGTGATATTTTTCAACTTGTTGTGTTCTGCGCTGTAATGCGAGCTGACAAATGACAGCATTGTCTTCCGAAATTAGTGAAATGTTTCAAAAAAAGGTCAATCTTTCCACCCTGGTTCATTGTCATTCGGTGTCTGTCAATATAAATATGATAATGGGTCAGTATACAAAGATAACATGGGAAGATAAGCATAATAATTATATAATAATAACACCACTGTTCTTGTATAGCGCATATCACATTATGATATAACGTCCCTATGCGCTTCCAAAGGGTTTTTGGATATTATTACCCTGGCTTTAGCTCCGGCAGCCGTAATCAGCGCACAGTGCATTTCAAGGAATAAATCCTGCCAGGTACCCATTTACTAGTGCCGGGCTGAGATTCGAACCCTCAACCCTTGGATTGAGAGTCAAGTAAATGAACCACTATACCACGACACCCCCACAAAGCATGATAAGACTCAAATTAAATCGTCTTCATGGAAACTATAATGAGAAATAACAAGATACCCCAATATAACACTTGGGGTATTTTGGAAATATTATTTGGGAGATAGTAAAATATACGTTTTCCGTCGCTCGTTTCGCTTTAATCACAAAACTTTGAAATAGTTTCAGGCAGCGAGGACCATGAATATTTCCACATTATTTATTGTAATATGTCCATGAATGTTCAATGTTATGACAATTTTCGGGCACGTCACTGCCTTATAATCGCCATGGCGCCCAGATATTAGGGTTAACTTACTTTCTATATTGAAATTAGCAACAGCAAATTAAAGTTCATTTTTCTTCGCTCGCTCGCAAATCATAGAAATTAGTTTCAGGCAGCAAGGTGCATGAATATTTCCATAGGATGCTACTGCAATAATCAAAATCCAAAATTTGTCGAAGAAAAACTAACGACCAGCTGTCTACATGTGTCGATTGGATGACTGATAATAGGCTTTACACTTGGGCAAAACAGAAAGCATTTTATTTTGTCCAAAAAGTAGTACTAAAAGTCATTTGAATTTCAGGTGATATGCAATAATCAGGTAATCCAGAGAAAAGAATCTGTGAAGTATTTAGGCATTGAGCTGGCCAGCTCAATATCCTTTTCAACTTTAATAGAATCAGTTGTAAAGAGAGCGAATTCTCGCTTGAAATTTTTGTACAGATATCAAAATTGTATGGATCAAAAGGCAAGACGTATACTCTGTTATGCTCTTATTCAATGTTTATTTGATTATGCTAACCCTGCTTGGTATAGTAGCTTTAAAAAATCTGATGACAAGAAGTTGAAAATTATTCAGAACAAAATGGTGAGATTCATCAACTACTCTGGTCCCAGAACTCACGTTGGCTACAATGAGCTCTCTGCAGCTGGTTTTCTTGAAGTCAACCAAAGATCTAAACAACTGATTTTGCACCATGTGCATAAGATATATCATACTAGGTCGAATCATTATATTCGATCAACTTTAATCTTGTTAGCAATTTACATAGTCATCATACAAGAAACAGCCGTTTCAATTTTAACTTACCAGAAAGAGTAGGCAGCGTTGGTAATTCGTTTTATTATACTGCCATAAAGCATTGGAATTCTCTGCCGAATGACATAAAAGGAATAGATAACTTTGTTCATTTTAAGAGGAAATTGAAAGAATATCTTTCACTAGAGAGTCAGAGAGAAGAAGCAAATGATTATGTTACACCTAGATAAAATATCCTGAATACGGACCATTTTCTTTTCACATGCAGGTTAATATGCTGCTTATTGTATATATTTATATAGTTTTAACATGATGAAAGATTTAACGTAGTTTTTTTTTGCATTCTCATTTTCGTTTCCCTCTCTCTCTCTCTCCATTTCTTCCTCTTCTAACTTCGTCTTCTCCTCTTTTTCCTTCTTTTTTCTTCTTCCTCTTTTCTTTCTTTTCCTCTCATTCTAACTTTGTATATATTTATCACTATTATTTTTATGATTTATTTTTCCTTATTTATTCCTCAACGTGTAAATATATATAAATATGTTCTAACTCAATAATTATTTTATTATGTTCTGAATGCTTGGCAAATAAAATCAATCAATCAATCAATCAATCAATCAATATTCACGTACGTCGCTGCCCTATCGCCATGGCACCCGAAAACTCGTTAGGTCCACTTTCTATATTGAAATTAGCAGCAGCAAAGTAAAGAGCATTTTTCCTCGCTCGCTTCGCTCGCTCGCGAACCTTATAAACCGGATAGTTCCATGCAGCGACTCCGAGGTCCATGAATATTCAATGTAATGACAATTTTCAGGCACGTCACTGCCCTAACGCCATGGACAGCTCTGGGGAACTTTGGTTTAAGTTACGCAACCATTATTCTCTCATTGTATTTATTTCCACGAGAGTTGCCAAAGCTATTATATATATAAGCTCGTGCCCATACCCTTGGAGAGGCACGCCCCCTGACCCCACCAACCGCCACCCTTACTCGGTCGCTTGGCGCAGAAAGGTCCACTTTTTCAGATGTTGACCCCCCCCCCCCCCCCCGCAAAAATCCTAGTTACGGGCCTGAGAACTAACATGCCTTTTTTATGAATGTCTTTGTGTTTAGATTCGACCTATTTTCCCTTTGGACTGTGACGTTTCCAAGTTTATCCCTACCGCCATTACAATTTTTGCAAAGTTAGCAGAATCTGTGATAGTTGTATCATATGCTTATTGGGTTATTCGGATCTCCTTTACATCAAATTCTGCACTCTGTACCACAACACCCTTGATATGAGAATATTATTGATTTTTTGGTTGCTAACACTTCCGAAACTGTCATAAATAAAAGGATCGATAACAGACATCCTTGCTTTAATCCTCGATGAATTTACAGTTATGTTATTTGTTGTGTTATGATTATGTCATTACGCACTTTCATATTAATATTTTATTTTTCCTTATTTTCCTTCTTATATATATTATATATTTATTACACAAGCTCTGCTTCTCAGTAGATCCTTCCATTTTTATACGGTTTACAGAAAATAATTCGATACATTCCTCCTTAGTTGAAATGATTTGCAAAATGCATTAAAATAATGTTACTGAGTTCTGTGATTATTTGTCATAATTTTTGAAACATTGATTGTTCTGTTATAAGTGAAAATAAAACTGAAAACTGAACACTATTTAATATGCTGTTAAAGTTATCCACTTTTAAGGCGGAAAATTGTTAGTGATTGGCAACTAAATTAGCATGGAGTGTGATAGATAATGGAAATAGTTTAATGTCCTTGTTATACGTAGATTTATCTTCGAAACATTTTTAATTTCATTACTTTTTTAATTAAAAGTATGGTGACAATAGAGATTTTCACCACATTGACATTAGTCAAGCGTAAACACAACAAATCAACCTTTTAAAACAGTTAAAGTAGCAGTCCTTTGCTTCGAGAATTCATGAAAAGTCAAACTTCTTTAAGGTCAGGGGCCAGTAATTTTATGAGTGAATTATCCGGGGGTGGTTATCCTTTTTTTTTTTTTTGGGGGGGGGGGGGGGTAATTTTCCGGGGGGTAATTGTCCTGGGGGGTGGTTAATCTTGGGGATAATTTTCCGGGGGGGGGGGGGTAATTGTCCTCGGGGGTGGTTGTCCTTGGGGGGGGGGGGGGATAATTTTCCGGGGGTAATTACCCGGGGGGTAATTGTCCTCGGGGGTGATTGTCCTTGGGGGGTAATTTTCCGGGGGGTAATATACCGGGGGGTAATTGTCCTTGGCGGGTAGTTTTCCGGGATAATTTTCCGGGGGGTGATTTTCCAGGGGGTAATTGTCCGGACACGGAATTGGTTATGTATTCGTCATAGCCAGGGTTGTCTATCGTAGGAACAGTGTTAGTTTGCGAGAGAGATAACAAGTCAGCGTAATTAATTGAGATGAAAGGGAGATCTATCAACTCAGCCATTCAAAGACTGATAGAAGGTAATTGACACACAACATTTTATTTTGTTTTGTTTTTTAAATATGTATCATTAGCATGTCGACTTTGCAAGAATCTCCCATGTCTTTTGTACACACTTCCTCGCACTGAACGAGAAGGGCTCTATATACAGTGCGTTGATACACCGTTTTCGGAGTAGCCTATATAACTGTGCTCGGTTTTCCGAAGTTGGGTCCGACTAAATTCAAAGAATTTTTGAGAAGGATCCCTCGAGTTCTCAAAATCAATGTAGTTCTGACAAGCACCATATCTTGCCGTTTACGCGAAGAATAGGTCGCTACCATTCATGTTTAGTTTATCCTTGTCTTCAAGTTAATGCAGTTTGTGTAGGTGATCTTAAACGTTTGCACAGACTATATCTCCTTCTACACCATGTATACTGTAGTACCTATTTTCTGTATGACTATTTCTCTCTTCTTTGTTTTCCAAACAAAACATAGTTCTAAGGACTCCGGCGATGGCTTCATTCAAAACCCGCCTTAGATTTTCAAAGGTAAGCTGTGTTGGAATTATTTGTATTGTTCTATTATTATAAATGTCCAACATTACAAAAAGAAAGAAAAAATTATACAAAGACGAAAACAGAGGCAATATACTGTTAAAAGAACACAGACGGACAAACATGTAAAAGGTGAAATGGCAGAAGGAAATTTGGATGAAATAACTCAGTCTTTACTGCTTCGTGTACAAATTAAGCAAATAAGTATGGCAATACAGGGCCAAATTTGGCTCGAAATACATGTTATAATCATAAACATGAGATATGTAATCCTTCTTAATTGATAATGAGTGCACACTAGTGAAAGAAGATATGCTAAATTAATTGAATTATTACAGCTAGCTTTGGCAAAGAGAATTCAACGCTAACTTCACACTTTTTAAAAATGTCAGTATTTTTTTTCTTCAGATGGGTAGATAGGCCTAAATATTATTGATAACTTTCGTCAATATAGTGGAAAGTGCTCTGCTAATAAATCTAAAGCAAAGAGTAAAAAGAGGGAAATAATAGATAAACACCAAGTAACTCTGAGGTCAGTCGATATGGTGATAGACCAACTATAACGTAAGTTTAAGATTTTTGAAAGTTTTTGCAATGAAATTCTGGAAAAAAGGTAAATCGTGTTTGGTTTGACATAAAAGCCTTTGTGTAGGGTACACTATTAAACTGAAAGTTTCACACTATGAACATCATAGTTATTGTGGACATCATTCATCTAACTTATGTCTAGCTAATGTACAATATTTCTTTTGCCGAAAACTTCATTATATTCGTTGTCAAGTGGATTATCCACACCAATCTTATGGTGGTGCAGGGGGACACTGTTGTCTTTTATAATGCATGATACTCTTATTCATAATTATACTTTTAAAATATATATATTTCCCTCTAATTAGATCGATAATAAGCAGGCCTGCCAACTAGTAATGTGAATAAAGAACTCTTGAAATTAAATGGCTTTGCTGCTGTCATTCTGAATTTGTAACCATGAATTACTTGGCCTGTTGACAGATAAAATATAAATTTTGTCATGTTTCTTTCACTGAAATTTATCATCAGGTTTCGGTAGAAAGATTAACATGAATAGACATATTTACTAATGTTATGCATACTTTTTGAACCAAAGTTTCTCCTGACGACTCAAAACCCTGCCTTGCCTTAAAGCTTTCCCAAAGTTAGCTAATTCTTCAAACCTATGAACCTTTTATTTATATGCAAACATTGCTTTTCAACAATACCTTGAAATTGTTTTACTTGTATGTTTCGTTGCATTATAGCCAGTGTATATACATGTAGTTTCTGAATTTGAGCATCACTGGTTAAAGCTGTAAGCTTTAAATATCTTACAGAATTTATTAATCGTTGATTATATGAAAGTGTAATATTTGCCTTTATAACGCATGGTAATAAATTATATTGGAGTAAATACTGGAATTCCCCTAATTTCATTCAATTTATTTCTTCCTACTGTACGTGGAACCAGCGTATAGAAGGGGAGGCTATTTCGACACCATTACAAACTATTTTCGAACTCTCCTCCGAGCTGCAACCACGCGGTGACGTAAATGTCAGTGATCACATGATCAGAGCATCTCTTCCACAACCTTTCCGTGACATTCTTGACATCCCACCCGAAGAGCGCCATCTTCCGGATGGAATGACCATATATGACATACTACAGATGCCGACGATGAGTGAAGCCAACATGAGACGCATAGCGTTTTCTCGCGTTATGCCAACTCATATTCCAATGATTAGTGAAGAGAATATCATTAAGGTGACGGAGGAAGAACGTTTTTTGAGTGTCATTAAGGTACGTCTTTAGATGAATTATGCCCACGGCAGCTGGCAGATTAAAGTGTGTGAAGACAATGTGGCGGGAAATGAGGAGGGGGCAAGCGTGTAAAATGATTCAAATTCGTTAGCCGAAAAGGTCAAAATTTCGGGTTCGTGTTGACGATTAAGTTATTGATTGACGATTTATGTGGGAGTGCACTTATCAGTAAACTCTCGCAGATTATAGGTAATCAGTTTGGGAGGTACCATATTGCTATTTTTATCTCTTATTGTTTTCTCCTTTTCTTCCTAAAGTGATTTCCTTAACCCATACGATGCCAGAACCATGTGCACTGATCTGCGTAGCCGTGCCGCGTACATATGCAATAGCCCGTGTTCGCGTGCCACAACCCTGTATAGTAGCCTCCGCAGTGGTGCCACGTGTTGTTCTCCGCGCTTTAAGCGTCCCAAAAATAAACCCGGCACAGGGGGATTAGTGGGTAGCACATTAGGGATTAGCAGTGTGGCACTGGGGTTGGTACAATGGGGCAGATTAAGGGATTATAGGAAGAAGGCTTAATCCGAATTTTATTTCTGCACTGACAGATTTATCCCCCCCTTCCTTTGTACGTGAATTAACAGGCAAAGCAATAGGAATGAATATGTTTATGAACATTTAAAATAATTATTGGTAATTATTATGACCATTCAAAAATATATATTCAAGTAAATTCCCCCTTCTCCCATTTGCTTAGCAGCTGTTGACAGACATATATATGACTTTTCTGTGTCCATTTTATTTTGATTTATTTTTCTATTTCCATTTTTGCAAGATTGTCGTATAGTTAGGGAGAACTATTACTCCCTTTAAATTGTACGACTTTTTTCGTAAAAACAGGTGTGCAATGATTACATTTAGGATACATGTACATAATGATTAAACACTTCAGAGAAATTGGATTTTAAAAAAAATAGAACAAATAGAAGACCTCGCAATATACGTCACAGAGTTTCCAATTTGATTTATTAAATCGTAAAAAATGTAGGACTTAAAAAAGTTTATTATGGGATTTTATTCAAACTTTCACTAATCTGTCTCTCTAATTTTTCTGCTTTTGAAAATCAACTGAATATCAGGGTGGGATTGCCCCATTTAAGAGATTTTGTTTGTATTTATGCTTTGCGTCAAGCCTTGTTCAATAAATACAACATGTATATTACGCATATATGCTGCAGTATCACATATTTCTGTCTTTATTAATATGCTAACAGCTTTATAGGGCGAGGCCTTTTTTATCATCAGTTCAAAATCTGATCTAAAACGGATATTAACATAAAAGTCTTATTACAACTGTTTTAGTGTAAAGAATGGGCGATTCTGTGAAAGCACTTTTCGGTTTAAACGGTTTTAAACGATTAAAAAATGTTTTGTTGTCACATCCCCTGTTCCAGGACACCTCATCACACCCCCTCCGCAACCCCGTCATTACAATTGTCTATAGACAGTCACCGAACTGTTTATATGAGATTCGAGTCTCTGCCATTTTAGCAAGACATTAATGTACATTTGCCACACTCCACCCAGGTGGTTACCTGAATTATTTCTTAAAATGCACTACGCGCTGATTCCGTTTCCCAGAGCTAAAGCCGGGGTAATAATTTCCAAAAGCTCTTTGAAAGCGCATAAGAATGTTACCATTTCACGTGATTTCAAGGAGGGGGGGGGGGGGGGGGGTGGGGAGGATGGGGAGTGGGTGGACGGAGGGGGTACCATGTGCTCAGAAATCGATATTGCTGATGTTTGTTTGTTTTTTAGGGTGGGTTAAGTTAAGAAATAGGCAGCATATTCGTGCAGGTATATAGGCAGTTATTCGCGCAGCAACAATAGGTTACAGAGAAAAACAAGTTGGTGTTGGAAATATAATGAAGATAATTATTACTTCATAGATCCAAACGTCTGTGTCCTTTGATCCTGTGTGCATTTTTCGTCCCTAGACCCCAATCCTTCTGCGCCCATGGAACCTGTCCAGAAGATGCTCCTGCAAGCAACTGTGTAGCGGTTGTTGCCCAAAGCTAGTGATAATCTTTTGACTTACAGTTAAAATTTGACCTTTTGTTCCTGCTGCAATGCCTCTATTCATCGTCTACCTACATGATATATTCTTCTTTCTGTCATTTTAACAGCGACAAGAGAGCACTTACGTCAGGGCTTGCGCTGCCAGCAGCGATTGGGTCCAAGTCAGCGACGGTATCACGGTGGAGAACGAATTCGTGGAGGTTAGTAGAGGACAGTACTTCTTTCAAACCACGTGCTTGGACAATGGAGTCGTCTGCCATGGGTTCCCCACGCCTTCTACAGCGACGGAAGACGCCCTCTCGAGATGCACTACACTCCAGTCGTGGGTCATAGCTTGGGCCAAGGTCAGAGGGGATACAAGTTTCGCATGGAGACACATTGCTCTAGATACCTGCTGTGCATGTGCAGTCAAAAGCAGGCCTGGGGATGGCTTGGTCGAAGCACCTGATGGTGAAGGGCGGCGCACGTGAAGATATGCTGATTATTAGGCAACAGTTTAAGTAACTGTTTTTAAAACTATGTTAGTTTTTAGTACTAATTTACGGTAGAGGTTGCAGTATTAAGATGTAAGATGTAAGATGTAACTGAATCAGTAATATATATTAATAGAAGCACACTGCCCTCTACGAAAGCCTTCTGCTATAATAATTACCCTTATCCCACTAGCACATGCAAAATGCCAAATCTCAGTGAGGTATAGTAACCTTTCTAGAATAAATATACATGTACATGTAGTAACTAAAAAGATGTTTGGTACCACAAAATCGGAGAATAGCGTTGAATAGAGGCAAAAAGATGTTACTTCAGACGCAGGAACTCTATTCATATTGCGGATCCGAATAACATAACATGTTGCATCAAGTATTATTCTTTCCATTACGCTGCTAAGTGGGGGATCACAATACCATAACAATTAACAGGTCATGCTCAGTGCTGTACGACCCTTATAACTTATGCCTTTATGCTCTCATATGGCCTACAAAGTAATGTCTGCCATTTGCAGTGGATCATCGATTAGCTTGTGTACGTGATGTGTTATTACAAAAATAGCATGAAAGTGAAACTTGGCAAAATAAGGCACATCTCTGTCATTTTTCATATAAAGGTAAATGGAAATGAGAACGCTTGTTATAGTGTCTTAGCCATTAAGCTTTTCATTAAAATATTTTGTTAAAAGGTTACTTAATAGAAAATAGGTCATAAAAGTTAACCCTGAATAGAACTTTATACTGTTTTTAAGCCCTGTATAAAGCTGTAACCCTTATATATAATGTACGCAATATCAAGTGGGTCATCAATTAGCTTCTCAGTGCTTTTAATATACATGATGTGTTATTACAAAAATAGCCCCCCCCCCCCCCTCCCAGCTACTCCATTAACCAAATTCTGTTTGTGCCCATCTATGAAGAACGTCAGACACGTTGCGAATATTTAACCATGGGAAATTACACAATATTTCAACTTTGAAAATAAGAATATTATTGACACCATAATGAATATCTTAAAAATTGATAGTGCAATACATGAACCAATACGAAGTACTTTCACAACTGTTGAGTTTCATGTCAACCATTCTTCAAATTTATGAAATATTAATAATAAATTATAAAGCTTCATTAAGGAATGACGCAAAAAGGACACGACTTTTCAACCAGAGTAAACATTGCTGAAACTCTGTGAACTTTGAATATGCATCCGGTTTTGAAGATTGCTGTAGCATTCTGTAGTATGTTAGCTTTGATGAATCTGTTTGAAAATGCTTGAAATATGCAAAATATGAAAGAAGCAGCGTTACGAAATGACCGTTACGGAATGACTTCTGAAAGTCAATAGGGAATGGTGTATAAAATTCATATTATGTAAATAAGCAGTTAAAACATAGTTTGAAACACAGATTGAGCAAACAATTTGATAATTTTTGATGACCTAAGGTCTGTGTTAAAAAATAGCTTTATTGGTGTTTATTATTATACTATGATTTATGCATTTTTTTTCATAAATTCATGTTTTTGGTAGTAGATTTTTGATTTTTTAAAGAGTATTCACTTGTGTACAATGCTTCTGGTAAGTTTAAGACACTTAAATAGATTTTTCATTACACTCTAATTTATATCACATGTTATACAAATAGTGAATGGCCATGAGTGCAATGGTACAAAAGATTTTGCACGAGGTGAAAGATAAGAGACGCTCTATTCAACGAGGCGCAGCCGAGTGCAAAATCTTGTTCCATGCACGAATAAAGACCATTCACTATTTGTTTTATACAACACCTCCGACGTTAACGGGCGTAAAAACATTTTTTTTTTAAAGGCCAAGTCCACCCTAACAAAAAGTTGATTTGAATAAATAGAGAAAAATCCAACAAGCATAACACTGAAAATTTCATCAAAATAGGATGTAAAATAAGAAAGTTATGGTATTTTAAAGTTTCGCTTAATTTCGCAAAACAGTTATATGCACATCCTGCTCAGTATGGAAATGAGGGAACCATTGACGTCACTCACTCACTATTTCTTTTGTATTTTATTATGTGAAATATAGAATATTTTAATTTCTGCAGATTTCACAATTAGAAAGCTCTCATTGAATTGTGTATAGGTTGCAACAATGGCAATTACACATGTTCAGCGAGGAATCAAACCTTGTTTCACATTATAACGAGGAAAAATTAAAATATTTTGTATTTCATGTAATAAAATACAAAAGAAATAGTGAGTGGGTGACGTCACTGGTTCCCTCATTTGCATACTGAGCAGGATGTGCATACAACTGTTTTGCGAAATTAAGCGAAACTTAAAAATACCCTTACTTTCTTATTTTACATCCTATTTTGATGAAATTTTCAGTGTAATGCTTGTTGGATTTTTCTCTATTATGAGAATTTATTCAATCCTTCATCAGTTTGAATTAGCAATACAAAGTTTGGTCCTGCCATGATGTGACTTTTTAAACTTAAAAATCAAAGAACAAATCCTCGGGGAACAAATCAGATCTAACGTTAGTCTACCCTACGTAGCCTGGCATGTCAAACGTAAACATAATTATGTACGGTGCGGCGCGCGTCGTCGTCGAATCGCTAGCTAGCTAGCTAGGTACGTACGTAGTGCATATTTTGTGTTGCATAAATAAACTGCGTCGCGCGTACCATACTTTATGTTTATTGTGACGTCAGAGTGCAATTTCGTTTGATCCGTTTGTTCCATTGCACGGTGATGTCACCTACCTCACAGTATACTGTGTACATCGATAGTGACGTCAGCGTGCAATGGTGCAAATGGATCAAACGGAATTGCACGCCTGGAGAATGATAGCGTGCAATGGTGCATTTATCGGATGTCATGTGATTAAGAATTGACCAATGGGGTTGCAAGAATCTTAGTAGGTGTTGTATAAATTTCATTGTTTTATGGATTTCTTGTGTATTATATTGTTTTTTAATTATGTATAAATTTCATCATTTTTTTTTCATTTGATACTGTCATCTGGATCAATATTTAGGTCTAATGTACAGGAAAATCAAACCTATAGATGAAATGAATACACCTCATTAACAAATGAAATAACAAAAAAAAAATTTTCCCATTTGATTTGTGCACAAAACCAAACACAAAATATCCAAATTGTTAAATTTTATATCATTTTTGTTCTGGAAAATGATCTTGTCATCTCTAATTTAGTTGACAATTGTTCGATATATCAAGCTGAACTAACGTATAGGTTCAGGATTGAATCAATTTATGCAAAACTTAATTTAATGTCATCTGTTTATTATTTGCCAAAGACAAATCACAGATTTCTCCTGTCAATATTGTTGTGACTGCTTCAAACTTTCTACTTGGGTTTTGATTTTCACATCGTTCATATAAACCTAAATTAATGTCGAGGCCATTAACACTTTGCAGTTTCCTATGAAATTAAAATAATGAAAACAAAACTTTCAGTCATTAAATACAGAGCATGAAAGAAACAACACCCATGTTTCATCAAGGAATGATATTTGTACGAGATGAGGTATTAGTCAACATATTTTTACTTTTTCTCGGTAGTCATATCTGCCCCTCTTTTCAAAATGTAATAGAAGAATAGGCACTTTGAAAGTCTTCATTTGAAGTATAGGAATGTTGATTGCAACCGGTACCGGTACAAAAATCAAAGAAAAAATTAATTTACAAACTCGACCTCATAAGATACATATTAAATGCATATTGGTTTAATATAATCAAGTAAATAAACAAATCACAAAACAGTAATATGTATATTTTCAAATTTATTTTGCAATGCAATATTCAAATTCCTGTAGTCCAACAAAATATTTGTTCGCTATCATAAAGGGTAAATTAACAGCACTACATCTTCAAAAAATAATTTATTGAATTTTGTCTTCAAGCGATCTAGAAAAGACCATACTCAGTTCAGATTGGGAACTTGTTGGGCGTAATTTTTTTAAAGATTTCATTTGAAATACATTCATTGGCTTACACTTTTTTCAATAACATTTTAAATTGACATTATGCATGTCAGCAGCTTAGTCAAAATATTGTAGGATGTATAATTATTATATTTCTTTCTAAAATTAAATATAATGGAACAAAAGAGGGAATATCATAAACATAATGCACAATTCGGTAAGAATTTAATATACATCAATCCAATAAAATATTTGTCTTTAGTTGTATATACATATATGTATACATCTCTATATATACACATATTTAAATCAAGATATTAAATCAAACATCACTTCACATATTAGGTTATACTATATATTGTAGAAACAGATAGCAAATATGTCTATTTTATATACATTGATACAAGACTAACATAAAACCTCAAAATTCTCAATGAAATAAATTAAAATCTCGTTCTTGTTTTGCAGCACAAGCAGATTTAAATCTACAGTGCGTCCCCCAAAAAGTTAACAGTTGCAAAAAAAAAAAAAATTAATTTCAAAATAAAAAATTTATAGGAAATTTTCATACCTGTGGATGGATTAGGGTCACTTCTATCAAATGATACCAAAATATCTAGCAATATTTTGAGCTCGACTGAACAAAAGTGATTTTTGCGAAAGGGTGAAAAATCCACAATTGACAAAAATTTGTATTTTGTGCTGGCTGGTATTAACAAAATGGAAAAGCGTAAATAGTTGACAGTTGGAAAAAGTCTCCCCAAAATATTTCAAAATATGTTCATGATATTTTCATACCTATGGATAGCTTAGGGTCTCTCCTATCATATGATACCAAAACGTCTAACGATATGTTACGCTTAAGTGAGCAAAAGCCATTAGTGTGAACTGGTGCAAATTCCATGCTTGACAAAACTTTGTATTGGTTCTGTCTGGAATCAGGAAAGTTGAGTCTTGATTAGGTTTAGAAACTTCCATATTCTGATCATTATAAGGCAATTTATAATAGAATAGGCTTCGTTTTCTGCATGAACTGATATATCCCATTACAATTTTATGCTTGACTGAGAAAAACAGCTTGAATTAAAACCTTGTCAAAACTCATATTCCAAATGCAGTTGATTGCTCACTGAAGCATACAATACTGATGAGATACGTAAGGACATACAGAGGACTTAAACTCTTCTTTCATAAATTGTCTGTTATTGATCAAAATATGGATATTTATAAACCTTTTCATGACTCTCAACTTTGCTGATACAAGTCAGAAGAAATACCGATCCTTGTCAAGTCTTGATTTTCGCACCTTTTCGCAAAAATGGTCTTTGCTCACTCGAGCGTAAAATATCGCCCGAGCTTTAGGTGTCATGTAGCAGGTATGAAAGTTTGCTTCAAATGCTTTGAGATATTTATTTGGGGAGACGTTTTCTGACTTAACTTTTTTTCTGGGACGCGCTCTATAATGGAAGAATAAATGTGCTAAATATTGAAAGAGCATGACGCTCTCATTAAATGAAAGTTTCGTTTTATCGGAGGATCCTAACTCATCATAATATTGTAGATGTAATATTGTAGTATTATAAGTATTCCTAGTTACATCACTGTTTGAAATGGGTTTGTAAAATTGTCATTTATTTCATATTTATATAAACTATAAAACAAAGAACGTTTAGTGTGAAAAACCAACAAATTAATGAATTGTTAAGATTTACACTTTATCAATACATTTTGTCATTCACATTATTGAAAATCTTTTCCTCCTTTTTTGTATATGACATAGGTGACATAATATACCGCTTTATAGCATCGTGAAGTTTGGAACCGAAGGATAAAAGAGAAATGTAGAATCTCATTAATCTATCAGCGTCCCAGATATTTGTTATTCCACAAGAACTTTATACTTGCATAAGCGGCATATGTGTTTCTTGGTATCAATATAACACATTTTGAAACAAGTTGTGCTTACTTGTTTATGCCGTATAGCTAACAGCCTTACTAAACCATAGTGAAACGTAGCCTTTCACCAAGCCAAGGCGAAAAAACGAATTCATAAATATTAAGGTACACATTCAAACATCTTTGGTTTTTCACGTTATGGCAAAAAAGGAATAAATCAACAACATAACCGGGATTTGTATAAATTGCATAATATCTGTGTGTTTAACTTTCATGCAATTTCGCCATTCGATAATTACCTCATAAAGAAATAGCTCTACAAAATCTATGAATGTTTTTTTCATAAACAAGAACAATGTCAACAGTACCATTATCTAAATACACATGTACCTGTTCCTGAAGATACACTCCGTTTCCTACTAAACGTAGAATACAATAAATAGTACCAAATATCAATGAAACTAGACCTATTTCTCTGTTATTTTTAGGAATCCAGCATTTCTTTATATACGATATATATTTTTGCAAAATGCAATAAAATGCTGAGAAAACACCTTAAATTTTCGAGATAAACATGTTTTAAACATTTTTTTTTCATGTCAATAGTAAAAGATTAAATGTTGCGGGCATGTAAAGTAATAGTCAAACACGTTTTATATAACTATCGCGCTTAGTGTTAACCGTATACAGACATCATTTTCAGACCCTTTAAAGCAAGGCGCATTTTGCCCATTTGCCTGTCTCCATCCCCAGTTGTAAAACCAAATATACTTTCGATATTACAAAACCTTTATTTAAAAAAAAATATCTACAGATAGCATTATTAGAATGTGAATTTAAATGTAATATTGACATTTGGGGGGAAATGGAAAATACAAAAAATTCAATAGAGGCAACTGACATGCCTGATCCCTAAAGTCGCAAGATCTTGGGGGGGGGGGGATCATGGTTCGGTGTAAAAATGCCAGAGGTAAAAATGCCAGAGGTAAAAATGCCAGTGGTAAAAATGCCAGAGGTAAAAATGCCAGTGGTAAAAATGCCAGAGGTAAAAATGCCAGAGGTAAAAATGCCAGTGGTAAAAATGCCAGAGGTAAAAAATGCCAGTGGTAAAAATGCCAGAGGAAAAAATGCCAGAGGTAAAAATGGCAGTGGTAAAAATGCCAGAAGTATAACCTAATATCGGCATAACGTAGAAAATGTTACTTTTTTTCTATTCACAAACCCGAAGCGTCCCCAAATTTGTTGACATTGTACCATCCCCAGCATTTTCAAATGGAGTTCCGTCCATGTCTCTTTGATTATAAAGTGCAAATAAATGAACATTCCCTTTCACTTTATTTTCATCATGTGAAGATAACAAAGGGGTTCACATCTGAAAAGAAATAGTTCAATTTCTAAATTAATGTGAATACGAAAGTGCATTAAAAGGAGATATCTCGTGTAGTTTTTCTTATTGATACTCTTTCTTAATAGTTTAGTATTATTTCATAATGCATTCTTAGATTACGTCTCGTTATAATTGCAATCTGAATGATTATCATAAACTGGATGCCTAACCTACGCAACTTCAATTCTATTTTTCTGTATAGGCCTATTTACTCGCTTTATTAGCTCCAGATGGAACTCAAGGATCATGCAGTTTCAATAGATTCCCGCGATTGCATTCCCCTTGATAGCGAGAAAACATTGAATAAAGAACTAGACACATTGTCTATTCATATTTACGCAGGTTGGCTTCAAATCACGTCTTCTTAAACAAAATGCAGTCATAGGTCGGTCTATTTAGTTTCCTACTTTTTAATTTGAATATAGGCCTCTATCTACGGTATATGATGTGGACAAAGGATACTTGTTTTTTTTTATTTTTTGATTAGTTTTCTGTCGTATCATGAGTGCACTTAATGTCAAATCCCCGAATTTGTTATGAGAACCCCCCCCCCCCCCCCCCCCCCCCCGCGCCGGCCGCGTGTTTACGTTTTACAACTAAGCCTAGGCAGATTTCGCATTTTTCATACTAATACGGTTTATTCCGTCAAGACTAATCTGCATGAATATTCATGAAAACGAATTATAGCGATATAATAAAACGAGCAATCGGATAATCCAGTCCTCTCTTGGTGAAAGAACCACGAGTTCGAACCTCGGCAGAGGTTTATATTACGAAATTTTCTTTTGCTTATTAGGGTTAGGCTTAGGGTTAGGGTTTGCTTATTTAAAAATAAGGTGACTGAGTAAGAAAATACAAGTCCGATACAACTTTAACAAGAAAATACAAGTCCGATACTTGTAGTCTGTTTCAAAGTCTTCAAAAAGGGGTTCTGCCTAGGCTTGGTTGTAAAAAAGAAAGGCCACAAAAGGACTGTCCCAGTCCCACATTAGGGTGATGTCATTTTTGCATACCTCCTTCCCTTCTCTAAACCTGAAATTCAGTTGCAAACTTCCTTCTCGTTCCAACTTCTAATCGGGATAATGAAATCGTACGTCGATTAAAAAAGCCGGGTCTAGGATCTGGAGTCCAGAGTCCGACAGTTCGACAAGAAAAACGCGGTCAAACCAAATAGTCTAAAAAGTAAAATACAAGCAGATGTCAGGTCTGCTTCTTGACCTTCTTTATATTTCGCCTCTTGATTTTTCACCTATATTCTCCTAGTATGCAGCTGGCATATTTTGCCTCTTTACTTTTTGTTCCTGACATCACCCATCGCGTGTTTATCTCTGCCATTTTACCTCCGGCATTTTTATCTCTGGCATTTTTTGCTCTGGCATCTTTACCTCTGGCAATTTTTACCTCTGGCATTTTTTCCTCTGGCATTTTTACCTCTGGCATTTTTACATCTGGCATATTTTCCTCCGGCATTTTTACCTCTGGCATTTTTACCTCTGGCATTTTTTCCTCTGGCATTTTTTCCTCTGGCATTTTTACCTCTGGCAATTTTACCTCTGGCATTTTTTCCTCTGGCATTTTTACCTCTGGCATTTTTACCTGGCACCGGAATCATTTGCCCACGCGTGTCCTAAATCATGGAATAGCCTTCCTGAAGACATCAAAAAGTGCATAACATCTGATTCTTTTAAAAATCATGTAAAAACATTTCTGTTTAATTCTTAATTAATTTCTACATACGCCTTGAGCACTCCACAGAGTGGATTTGGCGCTATTATAAGTTACATTTATTATTATTATTATTATTACTAATGAATATTTATCAAAGAAAAACAGAGGTGATTACGATATTATTTTCCTCTACAGAAATTACTCTTGGTGAAACAGAATCACCTGCGGAAAATAATAACACTGACTGTGAATTATAAATAGTGGTGTTTTTTATACTCGAGTGAATGGAGTAAGGTTTCTTTAGGGGGGTTTGAGAAATTTACATCGGCTTTGAATTTGAATTTCTTTCTAAATATAAGTTTACATCAAGTGCTCTTCCCCAAAATATTTGAATAAAAAGTACAAGGTTTCAGTTGAAAAAATAAATTGATATAAGTTTACAAGATAGTTCGTGCTTTTATGAAATAAGAAAAGAGATAATGTCTGGTCACATTCATCAGATAACTATAACGTTAACGAGAGTTGCAATTAAAGGTACACCCAACAATGTTGTGTGTACGTGTGAGTATACTCGTGTATATTAATAATAAGACAAGTGTTGGTGAACCTTAAAGGGCTGGTCACATTTGTCCGATAACGATAACGAGATTTCGAATTAAAGCTACACTCTACAGTGTTGTGCATACGTGTGAGCATCCTTGTGTATGTTAATAGCAGGACGAGTGAAGGGTGGGCCTTTGAAAAATTTTGTTATCGGTATCGTTATCAGACAAATGTGACCAGAACTTTTTAATGACAAATCTCGTTATCGCTGTCGTTATGGGACAAATGCGACCAGTTCTATTATACTACGTGGAATGGATGAATGCTAGTGTGAATCCGGACCTTGAATGGCGCAACTACAGCAGGAAGGAACCTGTATCCAATCCCAAATGTATGTAGTGTATCCCTTTTGTCTGACAAAAGCCGGAACCCAACTTGTTTGTTCTAAGCAGCTTGTCCTACTAACGTATGATGATCTGCACAGAGTTTGAGAGAAAAAAAAAAAATCTTTTCAGTTCAATTAAATTCAATTTAAAATGGTATATCACCACAACGTTGAATCATCAGGATTAACTGAATGACAAACATCATACATAACACATTTAAAAGAATAATTTACGTAATTAGTAAAAGATAATAGGGAATAGCTTTAAATTGTATTGTATTATATATATATATATATATATATATATATATATAAGAAAAGAAGAAAAACGAGGTGGAGATGCATCATTTGCCAATTAAAGTAGAGTATAGAATTCAAATTTTCAGAACGATCCAAAGTTCTTTCTTCAGGGAAACGTATTACAACGGATTACAAGATTTTTGTTGCAATCCGTTTCCAAGAAGGAGGAACGTTGGATACTTCCAAAAATTTGGATAATAAACTTTAATTGCCAAATGATGCATCTCCACCTCGTTTTTCTTACTTTACAACGCCAATAAGTGGACTTTACAACTCTCTCTCTCTCTATATATATATATAATTAAACTACATTAAGGATTAAACATTGTTCTTAACATTAATGATAATCTTACAAATAAACTTGAAAGTGAATGAAGCAAAGAAAAGACATAGCGCCAACATTGTGATGGAGGGGGGGGGGGGGGTAATGAAGTAGTACGGCTTATTAAGCTATAATCATGTTATTTAAATGACAGTAGGTATAAGTACAACTTGAGGAAGAGAGAAATAAAGATAATCTACACATGAGTTTCATGAAGCGCATCCTACATGTACATTGATGGAAATGTCGAGGACGAAAAGTTTAAAAGGATTATCATGTGCATAACTAGATAAGCTTTGTTGGCAGACAAAAGAATACAAAAGAATGCATCGGAAATGAGAATGGGAAAAGACAAAATACACATTTTTAAGACAGTTAATACAGATCTTCTGCGTACGTACGTGCGTGGGTGTCACATTAATAGTGAGCTTTCGAATGTGTCGACTTGAACGCCGTCCTAGATCCTCCCAGCTACAATGGACTGCTTTGTGTTAGCTGCATACCGCGCTTTATGCAAGAACGGCTCACCCGTCCACTGGCTTCTCCCTCGTCACTAGTCAGATCGAGAACGCGTCAAACATGGTTTTGCCGTCTTCTCTTTAAACGTGAACCTCGCTTCACCCATTGTTAGCTTCATGCTTCACCTACTTTGTATGAAGTCAACACAAAGCAGTCCATTGTCGCTGGGAGGATCTAAGACGGCGTTCTAGTCGACTCATCGAAAACTCCTTATTATCTCACGTATTATATGAATAATACTAGAACATTAAAATAGATTTGTTTTTCTCACTAAAGCCCACCCCACACTATACGATAGTCCTGCGACCCGATTTCGGAAGAAAATGTCATAGCATTTGGTATATA
This sequence comes from Heliocidaris erythrogramma, assembly GCA_025617745.1. NCBI lineage: Eukaryota > Metazoa > Echinodermata > Echinoidea > Camarodonta > Echinometridae > Heliocidaris > Heliocidaris erythrogramma. The sequence goes on from CM046873.1 coordinate 23,807,111, forward strand.
CATGTACATTTGAACATGTAAAATACTTTTGATCGAAAATACAGGCTATTGTGGGCTTTCTGGGAAAAGCCAAATCGGCTCTGAGTCGTAGTGACATCAGAGCAGTCCTACAATTTTCCAATTGAAACTGATTTGGCCCTTATTCCTGGTATGAGGCTGACAGCGCACCGAAATGCTATATTTAGTATTCATATTATTATTCAGAAGCTGAAACAGGTAGATTTAATTAGTTAAAATGCTCATATCTATTGCGATGTATTAAACGAATCCGTTTGCACTGGCTGCCTGTCCTAGCAATAAACAATCAAGACAAAAGACTTCATGCATGGCTGATCGTCAACGAAATGGAGTGGTGAGTACAAAATGATAAAAGCTGATTGATAGTGAGGTACGTTTTCATTATTAAACCTACTTGAACATGCAGTTAACAACAGAGCAACTAGTATTTATTGTAACGGAATGGGGACGATCTGGGAGCCTTTAATAAATCATGCAAATGTAAGCATCACTTTACACCAACAGAGATTTGTCATCCCTGGCTCATTTTTCCCTATTGAGGTGTCATATGAAAGGGCAGAAAATGAACTTTCTAGAAATGTGATTATCTCTTTGAAATTCAGATATCGTTGGCCAAACGAGTTCGGTAGCCCTGTTTCATATTATCTTTATTCACTCACGCGTGAAAAGTGTATCATATGAGTAACATCAGATGAAAAAAGAGGATCCAAGCTTTACAAATGTGTGTCATTTATTAATCATAATTGTGTTAAGATATGATTAAACATCGATAAATCTCGGTTTCGTTTTTTTCTTGGACGCACTGTATATATATATAATGTGAAAGGAAATGAGACCCGGGTCACTGGCTTAGAACGCCAATGCCTTAACCACTAGTGGTTTAGCCTTTCACCCGTCATGTGATGGTGATATCGTTTAAAAGTGAATGTAAAAGTGTAAAAGTGCAAACATTGCTAGTAAATGACGGATGGGCTAAATGTTAACTATCGTAGGTAAACGTGTTTAAACTTTACTAGAGATTACTGGAGATGCGACGGTTGTGGGTTCGATCCCCGGCACGGCACTTGTGTCATTGAGGAAGGCATTTTACGTTCATTGCTCTTTTATTGTTGTGAACAAAGGGTGCTTCGGCATATTTGATTACAAACGTGTGTATGTTTGGGGGGGGGGGGTTCCAAAAAAGAAAAGAAAAAGAAACTATCACATGATGCTCTGGGGTGGTATTCTGAGATTTATTTTATCTTGATTTTAGTGAAATAATTTTAACTGCCATAACAAAATGTACGCTTATGGCGCATCATTGGTGAATGCCTGCGCAAAAGTGGCTGCGTACGCAGAATTCATCTGCGCAAACACCAATGAAATTTTGCAATTTGCAATTTGTTATGACAATTAAAATCTTTTCACTAAAATCAAGATAATATAAATCTCAGAATACCATCCCTGATTCAAATGCTAAGGCGATAATTGCTCTGGCATCCGGGCTTTATTTGGTCACAGATATAGGGTTAGGGTTACAATTGGGTAAAGGTTAGGTTTAACCCTCTCAGTCCCCTAGGTGCGAGAATGTGTATTAACTCGATGTTTTTTTTCATGGTTTGGGACTGAGAGGGTTAAGTTTTCTTTTAATACTCTTCAAAGTTTAGAGATTAAAGGTTAGGATTACTATTGGGTATAGTATTTGGTCTAGGATTAAAGTTTAGAATCCGGTTAGTGTACGCAGTTGACGTGGGGTAAGTCGTGCAAAGGGTAATGCTCCCCACTGACAATGACCACTTTTGTTGTTTTATTTTTGCGTCATTTTGTTTGAGATGTACAAAAATAAATTGAATATGCGTTGGGTTTAAACATATGAGCTGGTATTCATAAAGGTGGATTAGAATAAACCAAGTTCAAATATAGTTCACTGACTTCTGAAGCTTCCAATGTGTCAAGTTCTTTATTTCACAGAAGGATTAAATCCGGTCATGAAATGAATAAAAACAATACAAACTTGAAGTCGTGACTTTTCTTCATTTAGCAAAAAAAGAGTTATGGTAGTTAAACTCAATGGGAAGTTTTGATAATAATAATTATTATTATTTCAATATGGCACGAAAAAGAGACATAACGAAGCTTTTCGACAGAAGGGGTTCGTGCGATTGAATGTAGGCGGCTTCCAGAAAGCGTAAATGCGCCGCGCTTCTGGCCCGGGACATAATTGAGAATTGACCGTCGGCATGTTAGTGGGCATTTCAGATTTGCAGGCACGGACGGTCTGCGTGCGCTGATTGGTTGTACGGTTCCGAATAGTCGAGGGGACGTGTTGTTTAATGCGATCAGCCAACCGCTGAGAAGTACGGCCCACGTACCTGGCATCGCACCGGCACTGAAATTGGTAAATAACAGTACTCAAGTGGGGGGTGGGTAGTACATCCTTGCTAGTTGACGGTAGCATCCTGTGTGTAGTTGACGGTAGCATCCTGTGTGTAGAAAACACAATGCGTGTCGAAACTTGCTGAACAATCCAGCTTGCGCACAGAGCTATGCCGACGATCAATTCTCAATTATGTCCCGGGCCGGCCAGAAGCGCGGCTCATTTACGCTTTCTGGAAGCCGCCTACATTCAATCATACGAACCCTTTCTGTGCAGACAAAAGGAGTTCGTCCAAGCTTTGCGATTGTTCTGAAATTACAACGTCTGGGTTGCGTCCGGGTTCATCGAGTATAATATAGTTGATTTCAAGTAATTTGTTATATACCTGCGTGATAACCTGATGAGTGCAGGTCGAAAAGCTTCGTTATCATGTCTCTTTTTCGTGCCATATTGAAATTTTGTAGTACCAAGAAATTATTTATAATAATTATTATTATTATTCTAAAAAGTCTTATTTACCAAAAAGGAAACCACATCAGTATTATACTTATGATTATTACCCCCATCATTGCCAGGTACCCATTTATAAACGCCTGAGTCGAGAGAGACAAAAGTGGGAAAAACCCTTGTCCAACGATGTAAGCAGCGAGAGAGGATCAAACCCGGGACCTCTCATACAAGAGTCAAAAGCCTTCACCAATATACCACAGTGGCGCTTGACGCTTTCTCAAATCAGTGGACTACCCAACCCACGTGGGTAGAGTTAGTACGGACTGAAGTCAGTATGCTTTATATATATACCGGTCGTTGTTATGCAGCTCAAATACTCTTTTCTTACAAACGTGAACTTACAGAAAGTCATTTCCCATATTACAGGTGCTTCCTTTGGATACGCATCTCCTGATAAATAACCATGATTTTGGAAAGAGTTCCACTATGGTCTCATTCTGTAGTTTCCCATGGTCCTCTATGTCCCAATAGCTGACGCTTGCACAGCTCTCTTGCTCTTGTCCATTTCGTTTACTCTGTAGGTTAGAAACAAAACAAACATATAATAGACCATATTAAAAATTAGAATAGTAATAATAATATTGGATAATTATATAGCGCTCATACCCACCACACAAGGTGCATGCTCACGGCGCTAGAATATAACCCCGGCTCTAGCTAAGCTACCATTTTCGGTGCTCACAGCATTCAAGGCTTTCCTTCCTGCCGGTACTCACTTGAGAGTGGTAGATGTAGATTAATGTCTTGCCAAAGGACAATAGTGCCGCGCCAGGGTTCTAACCCGTGACCTTCCCAACTCGAGTCAAGTGTTTAAAAAACTCGACTACGACACTTCTAGATTAGATTATCTACATCCATAAAGACAATTGATCAGTAAAGTTCAATTCAATTATTACTTTTTATATTTAAGTGCTTGACAACCGAGTTAACAAATTCTTAATTCTTCAACCATTAATTTAGAAGATGGGCGATTCAATTATGTATTGATATGTGCGTGTGTAGGGGATGTTTAAAGACGTTCATATTAAACACGATTGCAAAGACTTTCGAGATATACAATAGACGTGTCCATCAACTTTTTTTAAATATGCGATCATAACAATAACAATTACTTTATCCGAAAATGATTATTTAAGGCAATACCATAAGCTATTTAAATTGCCCTGGAGTTAATTTCTGCAAAGTCTTTCGTGTTTTGATAATTATTTAAGGATTGCTCATTAGATGCATTTTCATACTTCTACAACACATATCAGGTAGATTGCAGAGATTGATCAGTTTCGAAGACTTATTTTAATTTAACTCTGCATCGAGATTTTCCTAAACAAATATTCTACGGTTGCATTTACATGTAGTTATGATAGTTTTGCAACCGGACTTAAGTCACCACCTAGGATAAATATATAGCTCCCAAGAAATAACTTGTATCTACGATTAGTATACCAAGCAAGGATGTCAATGGTTATATTTTCCTTCTATTTCTTTCTCAACCTTAAGTGCTTAATTCAATTTATTTATATTACAGTTGACCAGAACAACGTATTCATTAAGGTATTCCTTTTTATGATTTCATCATGAAAAGTTTCTTGGATTTTACAGGTTGTATTAGAATCTTGTTGAATGCAAGAACCTATTACACCATTTTGCCACCTTTTGGATGAAACTCAGTATTTGAAGGGTTTGAACAAGTTTAATTCACAATGTCTTTCCTTATAACCTCCTTCACGTGCTTTCACTATACAATGGGGGTGATGCCTTTGTTGTTGTTTTACTGGATGCAACAGTCCCTTAAAAACACCATTTTTACACTTTTAATGTTCAATTACTCAGTTTTTTAAATAGCTGAATATAAATATATTTGAGTTTCCTAAAGTTATTCCCTAAAGGAAAGACAATTTAGTCAAACATGTCATCAATCAGTGTACAAGATTTACTATCAAACAACCGAGTAAGAGAATGAAAAGTATCATATAATTGTTTTCCTTCCCTTCAAGTGAGTTTAAAAACCCTTATAATTAGTAACACTATACCATTATTTCATTTGAGAGAGGCTCCAGGCTCTGTGTTGATACTCTCGGTAACGGTTCCTTGTGATCATGGTGGAAAGTGGGTTTAGTTGATGAAAAGGCGATTCTTCGTTCGTGTACGGCTGGATGTTTCGTTACCTTGTGATAGAAACCACGCAACCTCCTTGCAAGAATGTGTTTGTCATTGCTACTCAGCGCTATGCTCATGTCATCTAAGTCTTTGAAAAATTCCAATATAAGTCCTGTTGATAAATGAGAGAGGGAACAGCGTTAACAACTTAACCCATTGCCTACGTATTAACCCGAGGGGAATGAACGAATCCAGTAGTCAACGGCTTAACTTATGGTGACAAAATGAATATACCTACGAAAGGTGAAACCTCAAAGACTTTAATAGGAAAGGAAACCATGTCTGAAACTTGATATCTGCAAGAAGTTACATTGCGGTGCATTAAACGTAAACAAACACAAAACACAATATGAAGGGGAGAAAAAACCAAATAAGCACCCCCCCCCCCACAAAAAAAAAAGAAATTAAAAAAATAATAATCATAATAATCATAATAATAATAATAATAATACATTCAAACAAATAAATTAAAAACAATAAAATTAAAATTAAAATTAAAAAGAATTATTTAAAAATATTAATAAATGGCTCCCGTACCTGTATCGCTATCCGGAATGTACATTTTCATAGTCATAAAGTAAATGATACAAATGTTGGTATCCATGCAAAGAAAATATAATGAATTTGAAATAATAATGATAATAATAAAATGTCTTGCTTACCCAGGGTTTCCTCATCAGTATTATATATCTTTCTCCCTGAGGGCCCTGCGATCATACTATTACCCCGGCTGATCAAAGATTACTTTTTGTGACCCAAGCGACCATGATAAGGCGCTCAAGAACTCAAGGAATTTCTCTCCACCGGTTACCACTTTACCTTACCTGACAGATGCTGAATACACATCAACTACACAGGAAATACAGAAAGGGCTACATCTAAAGGTTTTGAATAATACAGCTTTTGAATAATACAGCTTTTGAATAATAAAGTAATACAGCATTTTTGGTGCAATATTACACATTTTCCTAACTTTTAAAATAATAATGACAGTAATATGTTTTGTTTACACAGGGCAGCCTCATCAGTATTATATACTATTCTCCCTGAGGGCCATGCAATCACATTATTACCACAGATTATTTTATTTTTTACCAGACGCATCATATTTAAAAAAAAGTGAACTGAAGTTGAATTAAATTAAGCCATTACCTTCTAATAAAATTCGTATTGCTCCATTGTCGTATATGCACCTTGGTTTTCTTGGTTTGAGATGAATATCTGTAGAAGTCAAGAAGAAAAAAATATAAATTTGACAATTCACAAAAGTAAGCTCACTATTCATCCCTCGTCAAGAAAGCCCCTAATCCGTATCTTGCTATTTTGGTACACTTTTAACAAGTTGGGTAAAATTTACCCATCAATAAAATGGAACATGCATTTTTGATGGGTAAATTTTAGCCAAAATTTGGCTCCATTTTACACAATATTGGGTTGGGCTTTACCATGCTTGTTCCCTCTTACCCAATACTGGGTAAAGCTTTAAACCAACCCTTTTTAAAGAGTGTATAGAAGTATATAAAACACACATTACAATCACTCCTTGTGTTACACCGATAGAGGTCAAGTACATAATTAGAGTGGAATAGGAACGCAAAAACAAGCAATATTCTTTTGCCCATACGTAACACATTCTAAATGAATGTTAAACTCAAATTTACATGGATATTTCATTTTTACTTGCCATTTGATTATACGGATACTCTAATTGGGTGATTAACTAGATGCAAGTAGTGAGTAATCTACATTTGAAGTGAAAATTTTTTAATGTGGCTACAGTAATATTATGGACCTATTTATCTTCCTACTATTGTAATTTGAAACAAATTAGTTTACTTTTTTTCACAATCATGATAAACTGATGATAGATTTATTGTATCTTTAAATCTATATAGGCCTGAAATCTATATAAACTGATACATGTAGTTCATAAACATAAATTCATAACGGACCTGTTTATGTTTCGCAATAATTTAAAACAGCTCAAAGTTTACTTGAAATTGAAGTATTCTTTACAGGTATTATGACCGTTATTTCAATAAAAAACTAAACCTTCCAAAGGATGGTTCAGTGAGTGTGCAAGTGAGAGGGTCCTCTTATTTATGGTGAAACATGTTACTTCAATACGTAAAGTTTATTCTTGACGCACAAATAAACTTAAAAGTTAAAAGATATCATACCAAAGGGTCGTCAGAGAGGCGTGGAGGAAGCGCGAAATGTTTAAAAACTGCACGATTCCACGACCTCTGGCTGGGAAGCCTACAGGAGATGTTGATAATGACTTGCTTTTTTTAATCAAGTGCTGGGGCAGCCTACTTTCTCCCGAAGTCCGTCGACTTATCTACATTTTCTGTTCATCATTAGTGGATGCTAAAAGTTCCGAGGATTGAAGAACAAATTGCAAGCTTTCGTTTATCTCTATGATGAAATAATTGTCATACTTATCACACTATAACCCAAAATAATATCCTTCCATGTTATAGAGATTTATTCTAAATATTGGGGACTGTGCTAAATCTTTTCTTAAGTCGGATGAGATGAAAAGCTTTTAGAAAATTGCTTTGCGGGGGGATTTCAACGATGTATTGTTAAGCTAATACCCACCTTCTTTACTGGAGGACGCTTTGACACTTGACAGGATAGATGGATATGGAAAATGTTCATCCCCTGCTCAGGGAAAAGGATAATAAAAAGCAAATCATAGAAATCTACCTTCTGGGTTGCTGTGAGTAGGTAAGACGAGGGAAGAAAGTGTAAGCGTGGGTGTAAAGTTGTGATAGAGGAAGGGAGAAGCAGGAACGGAAAATAGGGGAAAAGAGGCTGATAGAAAGACATACATTATCATTGAAAAGATAGAATAGGCGGGACGGTAAAGAGAGAGTGGGAGAGCGGGGTAAAAAGATGAACGCGAACTTTTGGTCAACTATCAACATTTTTCTTGGGGCATAAAATGCTCCTTAAATTTACCCGATGTACATTAAGCCCACCGCACACTATACGATCTGACTGCGATCAGACTTTGGAAGTCACTGTATCAACATTTAAATATGTAATATTTGGAGATTCTGATAGTTATATTAAAATGAAATTTTAAAAATCGGTTATTAGAAGCCTCCTCTTAGAACGAAAGTTCAAAGCGATTCCTAAGCGGAGTGACGTCAGATCATTCATGCGATTGTCTGCGATTTGAACCGATTTTAACTTTACTACAACTACAAGTTTTACAGTGCCTCAAAATGTCAATTGTTATCATTTCGGCAGCAGGTGGGTGTGTCGCCGGCTTCTTCTTGGTGACTCTCTTGGTATTTATATCATTATTCGCATAATTATATTTATTTATTCAGAAGATTCTATCTGTTTACATTATGCTTTTAGGATTTGTCAATAGTCGGATCGAAGACTGATCTAATAATGTGAGGTGGACTTCACTTATCGTACGTGATAAGCTTCATTATCTAAAATCTGTAGTATTTCAAATCACATTTTAAAAAATTGCAAGGCGTCGAGGTCTTTGCTGATCTTGTTGTTCCAGTTCAGTTTGAAGTCATATTTTGCTTTTTATTATTGTAAACTTAATATTTACAATGATATGAACTTTACATAAGAAGTGGATAAGTGGAATAATGGAAATAAAATAAAGAAACGAATTTCGTCAACATAATTATAATAAAATAATATTCATATCATACGCTATGATTAATAGATTGATATAATTTATCAGTTTTCTCTTTTTAATTACAGAACACCACTATGCATAAATATGTATCTATATGTATATATTACACATGTTATACTGTGAAAAGCACCTCTGAAATACCGTTGGTTCAGTTCTAAGCTTTACCTTAAATACGTATTGTATTCATATAATTGTGTTGCATACCTTCTCTACTTGCTGTTGATCTGCCAGAGTGGTCTGAGCCAGTTTGTTCACCTGAAATGCAGGTAAAGATAGTTTAAAGAAAGATAAAAAGAGAAGTTTGGTAAGAAAAAGAGAAAAAAAGTAAATTCTGCATTTTTTGGTGACAATAATGATAATAATATTAATATTAATCTACATTTGCCACTCTCCACCCAGGTTTAAATTGGTACCAGCTGGAAAAAAATATTCTTGAAAGCTGTGAGCGCCCAAATCGGTAGCGTAGCTAGAGCCGGGGTAATATTGGAGCGCCTTGAGCACCTTGCGTGGTGAATATGAATATTAACATTGATTATTTAAATAATTATTGTTATTAGAGCTGATTTACTCATATGCAAACGTACACTAGAATATCAAAGAAGAAATATCCCCTGAAAATTTTGTACCAAATATTCCTGCCACATGCGTGAGAATTGCCATAAAGACATTCACGTATGCAGCGCATATTTTTACAGCATGTATTACAGTATGTACATTTATATCGACGAACAATAATCAAATGTGCAATTTTATCCCATGAAATAGAAGAACAAGATACAGATGATTAAATTGTCCTAAATATTTTGGACCAGCTGCACAGGTCATAATTATTTTTAAAGAAAAGGTTGAGGTCTTGTAGAGATGAAAGATATTTTGTGAGCTTTCTCATCCTTTTGTGACAATTTTGAAGAATATCCCAGAAGAAATGTCCCCTGTAAAGGATTGCTCTTCAAATGCTTTCATATTCAAAATATGACAAGAAATAGCTAAAATGTTTCTTACCAAACTTTCATGCCATAATATGTACATGCTACTTTCAGCAGGATTGAGACATATCTCTACCCTTTTTGATGATTCCAAACCTCACAGTGTACTCTAGTTTTTATGAGCTACATGATACAACTTTTAAAACTACTTCCATATAGTTTCTTTAACAATGTTTTGCATGTCCAGATTTCACCTTTATCTTTTAAAGTAATGCGTCACTTTGACAACGCCCATTTTCAAAAGGTGGCACATGATAAAACTCTTCCCATCTATATTGCAATCACTTAAATCCTTTTTTTTCCATTTGAATATTGAATAAAATTATTTCTAAATGGGATGCTAGAAGGAAGTCGGGATAGACTGCGACTGAAGTGCTTTGTTGCTTCCTCCACCGCTATGCCCGCGGCTGTCGAATTCCCTTTTAACGTTCATCACAGGAAGAATAAACAAATTCCGTCCACTCTTTTCCATGATCACCTTTATGAATGAGCCAATCGAAATGTCTTTTGGGAAAATATGGAAAAGAAAAAGGCCCCCCCCCCCCCCCTCCTCCGAAGAAAAACAATATGGCTACTGGGCAATAAAGTATTTGTCGTTATTATGTTTCATGTTTGGTAACGCCCACTGAGAAAAAAAATTCATGCCTATTGGATGTACATTTACAAATGAAATAAATATTTAGGTAATGATAACGATTAAATTTCATACCATGTCTGATTTATTGTGTATAATCAATTTGGAAACTTATATTAAGCAAAAATATGTTTATACATTGAAACGTAAACTGCATCTACATTATTTCTTGTGAATGATATTTTCGTATAGCCTAATTTATTTTCTATTGAAGAAATATGTCAGTTCACTGCGGATTAATATTTATTTCGAACTTTAAAATTTTCGGTTCAGTTGCCCTTTCATGCATCTACATGTATCTGTATATATATACTTTTCTTTCTATCTGTAGATGAATATATCACGTTTCTGAGAAACGGTCGCTGTTATTCGGCTTCATTAATTGATGTACCAACCTTATATTTATATCCACCTTCTACTTTGGTCACATAATTGAAATTATTGACACCATCTGTATAGACTTGTTATTCTTGTGCAGCAGGATTTGATAACGGGATCATAATTATGGAGTCTGCGATCTTTTCAATTCGCATGTGTCACATGTGTTTCCCCCTCATTCAAGTTGCTATAATTCAATAGAAAGACACTATTCTCTGAAAGCATCGTCATGGTAGAAGAATTAGTACGTAATGGATCGATATTTGTCCACCCTTCATTTCACACCCCTACGTGCTCGTTTGGTAACAACACGTAATTTGACATGGTATGCTATCATAAAGTCTCCTCAAGTCTTCGCCAATTGTAAATGAACCCGTAACCTAAAGCCCCAGTTACACCAAGGAGATCGTTTTTCCAAAATGTCTAAAATCGTCTTTGCGCCTATTCAAATCGATACGAATGCCAAATAGCTGTGGTTTTATTAAAACTTAATTCGCCATGTGATAAGGACTATACCTCGTGACAAAGCCATGTATCATTTCAGTATGGGTCACCTAACATTTGCACGGTGTGACCGAGCCTAGGAGTATGCGTCACGTGATTCAATAACAGTTTTAAATGTTACCGAATTTCCAGGAGAAATGAATAGTGTCTACATACTGGAATATAATCTGTATTCATCTGCAAACGCTTGAATATATATGTATGTATATATATATATATAACAAACAATAAACATGATAAATGAAGAAACTCCGTGAACGGTGTAGAAATACAAATTTTCGCCGATATATATATATATATATATATATATCCAAAATTCATATATTCATATAAGTTTGTTGCATACCTTCTCTATTTGCTGTTGATCTGCCAGAGTGGTCTGAGCCAGTTTGTCCACCTGAAGTGCAGGTAAAGATAGTTTAAAGAAGGAGAAAAGGAGCAGTGTGGTAAGAAAGACTTAAAAAAGAGAAATTTAAAGAAAATAATAAAATTAATATTAATCTGCATTTGCCACTTTCCACCCAGGTTTAAATGGGTACTAGCTGGAAGAAATTTCTCGATAGCTGGATACATATATCCAGCTTTCGAGAAATTATATGACAAAAAACTCTATTTGTACAGCATAGTATAATATATATATATATATAGCTCCTTGTTAGACTCATTTTCAAAAATAAAACCGTTAGCACAAAGACATGTTTATAAAACCCTATTTTGTAAGAAGATATTCAGCAAATTGTGGCAGACACATCTATCTCGTTCTCCCCATATGTTTTGCCATTAATGTACCCGCTCTTTTCTGCCGTTATATATTTAATATTTCATTTGAAACAAAGCCATTTAATCTCAATACCAGCCCACATAGATCACTTGAGGTCGGGGTGATATTTGAATAATTTTCAAAGAAATCAATCAGAAATGTTACTTGCAGCTGGTGAACCAACGAATAAGTAGGCAATAGGATGCCTCATGACATTTGTTGTTCTTCTTTTACTAGAAAAGGGGGAAATAGCTGTACTTGATATTTATTATTTAAAGTATCTACGAAGTAGATCAGAAATTATAACGAAAAACTTTAAAATCTGCTTTAGCGACCACCTGCCTATGGGGGAAAAAAATCGTTTCCCGCAAACAGTGTTGCTCATTAAAACGCGTATTAAATGAACCTGTGCGGCACATTGACACATGATTGCCTGATCTTTATACACAGGTTTCACTGCTATTGAATAGTAATCATAAACATACACAAAATATCTTATGTTGACAATTTTTCTGATCCCCGCATTCAAATATTTTCTTATTTTTCTCATAGGCCTAATCAAGTTGACAATTTTAATTCAAAACCAATTTATGAATTCAAATGATGAAAACCCTTTCCCTATATTATTGTCGGTGTTCGACGTTCAACTAAAACAGTTCACACTGTATGCAAACACGTTATTTTCTTTATAAAAAAGAAAGTCCACCCTGATTACAATTTGGTTGTAAAAGAAGCAGAAAAAACCCCAGATCAGTGAAGGTTTGAACTAAATACGGTAAGAAAAAAAAATTATGAATTTTTGAAGTTGTAATCAATCAAACAAAAATTGGCAACATCGTGATGTAATTTGCGAGCACCTCTCCCATTAGCCCTGAAGCCCAAATATCATTAATTTTCATTTTCTCTAAAGAAAAAAAATATTCAATCATGTATACATCTTATTCTTAGATATAATCATTGCTCATATGAAACAAATTAATTCCTTCATCAGAAACTAAGCATATGAATATTTTATGAAATTTTCTGTACTGAGCAAATGGGAGAGGACCTCGCAAGAAACGTCACGGAGTTGCCAATTTGTGATTAATTGATTAGAACTTCAAAAATTAATAACTTTCTTATTTCTTGTCGAATTTTCATAAAACTTTTACTGATACATTTCTCTCATTTTGTCTGCTCTTATTCACATCAAATAATTTGTAGGCTGGACTTTCCCTTTAAGGAGGAAATTTCAATAAAGATTTCCTTTCTGTTTCTTTTAGCGTTTTATTTACATTCCAAGAAAATAGTACTTTTGTTCAGTTATGCACATGAATTAACAGGATTTCCTGAGTTTAATTCAATTTCTTATATGGCTATAAATTGCAGGGAATCAATCAAATAAACTATTCAAAAAGCAATCAAGTGCTAAACTCTACCCTAGAAAATTCACTTTGAAGTTAGACTCATTGATTTGGTGGGGAAAACAAGAACCTTTCTCATGAACTAAAGGGTAATCAATCGACCAAACTATATTCAAGTTATTGTATACAGTTCCAAATTAGCTCCCTGACTGCCTGAGTTAATTTGGAACTGACTATGTTTTTTTTTCTTCCACAGGTTTATCAGGAGTTTATTCGACCACATCACGTAGTTCTATGTCACTTTTGAATGTACGATTCTTTAAAAAATCCAAAAATAAAACCGAGGATACAAAAAGGGCAATACACGACAGAAATTCGGCAGGCCTTTGCCCTAGAATAGATAGATGAAACGTGCGAGGCAAACTGCAAGGTATTGAGTCAGCATAACTGTCATGATGAGGTTTTGCATCGCCCTCTTTCGTTGTTGGTGTGACGTCTTTAACCTATCGCTTGTAAAAAAAAAATTGCACTGAAAAACCATCTGATATATCTACATCGCATTGCTGTCATTGGTATGAATAAGGGCAGGAGGTATTAAGGGGGACTTGTCCAAGGCGCCACTTGTATTCCCCGTGAATAAGACCCCGAAGAGGGAAGAATGTTGGGTAAAATGTGCTCCACATTATGGTAATTATGTGAAGAAAGTTAGGGCAATTTTATTTCCAACTCGGGTGAATTTTGCTAAATTTGTAGTGAAAGGTGATTGTGATTGGGTATTACCCAAGTTGGGCATAAAATTGCACAAAAGTTGGTCGGACACATAAAACCTCAATTAATGTTGAGCATTTTTCACCCTTTTTTACAGTAATTCTCTCTACATAAGCCATTGATTGTTGAATTAAATCGAAAGCTTGAGAGACATGCGTATTTTGTGAATTTTCTATATTGGCTATAAACGTATTATTTATAATTAACAATATAGCCAGTGATATAATATACTGTCAGTAAATCGCACTTCCATCGATAATTGTTTCATGATAAGGGTTCTCTTTAACTTATTTTGTGTTATGACAGAATATCAATCCAAAAGTTTAATGAGTCTCAGTAGTTGATTAAAAAGCCTTGTAAAGAAGAATATATAATTCAAGTGTTAAATCAAGCTTGATGGAACTTCCATGACTCATTATAATTTTCCAATGTAATAAGTTTCCATTACGTTATCGAAAAGCTCAATAAACTCAAACTTATACATTAGGCGTTGACTTAAGCCCAATGATTATGATTAACAAGAATAAGCCCGACAGAACAAAATTGAAAGAATTTTTTCTCTCTCTTTTCCCGACCGTGCGTAACGTGCATCCTAAAATCTTAATCAACCACACAGCCATTCAAACACATAATTATTTTTTTCTTAAAAGGATCGTATGATAATACCTTAATGGTATAAGGAAAGTCAATCAGTAAATCTTTATATAATATAATAAAAACAGATTTATATTTACCAGCTTGACATAAGGCTACTGCAAATGCTGCAAATACGAAGGCTCCACAAAAGGATATGCATCCACATCGTAAATCATTCATGCTGAAACAAAATTGTCCTTGTTGAAGGTTTATGGTGAATTTCGAAATCAAAGGGAACTAGCATTTAACAAAACTCCCGACATATGACTTGAGCGGTTCTTCTGTCAGGATTGAAATCAAAATAAACGCTTATCTTTGCATGAAAGTTCACTTAACAATCCTCTGTTTTTTCACACACGAGCACTTCCTCGCTACTTCACGGACATCCCGGCAGCACAAAGGGTGATCGTCCACCAGGGGGGGAAAAGAAATGGACTAATAGAAGTGTCTAGTGTGACGGACCTTCCTAAAGACAGGAGCTAATGAATTAAGCGCACGTGTACCGGTATTTTATATCTTCAGGCTGCCCGCCAGATCCCGCATGAAGACAGATTTTTACAGGGAGGCGTGGAGCATCTCGGTTTCCGTGGTAACATCATTAACGCCGCTCACGGCGAGAGCTTGATTTTTTTGTCTCATCCCTTTCATTCTTGCTTGTGTTACTAAGATAGTGAAGCATTACCATTCCTTTTATTTCTAGTGTCTGTTTTCTTTCCCTTCTTTAGTTATTATCTAAAAGTACGTACATGTATGCTGCACTACGTTTAGAACATAACACAGCCTAAAAGGTAACATAAAACACATACCTCTACTATGTACTTCGTTAATAAAAAACTATGTACTAGAACTACATGAAGATCAGAAAAGAATCTTTAATATACAAAATGTGTATTTTGTATGAATTTAATATAATTCTTCCAAGATCGAACAACACATGGCATACATAATTATATTTCCACAAGAAAGGAGATCAGTAAGGAGCAACTATGAATTTAGCTACGCAAATTATTTCTCTGATTCATTTCAATTGATTTCTCACATTATTTATTTTTATATGTATATATATATATATATATATATGTGAAAGAAATTGCGAGAATAACGTTGCGTAGCTCAAAGTTCCCCAGAGCTGTCCTCCCTGGGGAACTTTGATTGAGCTACGCAACGTTATTCTCGCAATTTCTTTCACATTTGTATTTATTTCCACGAGATTTGCCAAAGCTGTTGTATATGTTATTTCCTTACACTTGTTTATAATTATTCTAATGTATACATGTATTCAAAGCATTCGCTTGGATCCAGCTGAGGCACGCGGCTTGTCTTTGTTCAAAACTCACCTGCCCCCGACAAAGGAATTAATTAATAAGGTTGAGGATTTGTCAATCTGTCGGTCAATTGAATCTGGTGTCGCCGAAACCACTAACCCGTCTCCGTGGTCTAGTGGTTAAGGCATTGGCGTTCTAAGCCAACGACCCGGGTTCGATTCCCGTCGGAGACATTTTTTCAGCCTTTGCAAAAATTTCCAAAAGGGAGGACAGCTCTGGGGAACTTTGATTGAGCTACGCAACGTTATTCTCGCAATTTCTTTCACATTTGTATTTATTTCCACGAGATTTGCCAAAGCTGTTGTATATGTTATTTCCTTACACTTATATATATATATATATATATATAGTCACACAAAACACACAAAACACCCACACACCCCCCCCCCCCCCATATATATACAGCCCTGGAAAAATTATTAGAAAAAGCTGCTATATAATAAAGGTACTATAATATGCATTCAAACTAATGAAAATGATTTGTCTTTGTATTACATTGAATGAATTACAAATTCCAGCAATTGTACCTTGCTTTTATGATATTTTATTCCTTCTTACCACAAATATAACATTTTCCCTAACCATTCTTGGTCTAATAATTTTTTCCATGGCTGTATATATACATGTATATATATAAATATATGTCCAGTTTTTTATGGTAGCCCTCTATATCTGAAAAGTCACATTAACCTTTTCTATTGCATGTAAAGCAGGGCAGCGTGGACGTAGAATGGCAGAGTGCGCCGTAAAGGTGGAGCAAAATAACATATGACAAGTTAAATATAGAACATCTTCGTCATAAGATGTGGCATGAGATAATATTAAGAAATCGTGATCGGGTCAAATGACCCATTTTAAGAAAGGTTCATGTAGCCTTGGCACCATTGTGTTCTGTTGTTTTTTACCGCTCGTCTGATGTTACCTTTTACACGGCAGCTCTTAAGGATAACGAGGAGACTATCGAAAGCAATATCTAAGGAAATGGGTCAAATTTTATTTCCTGATTTTTTTTTTAATTCATGGTAAATTACCAGACATTTGTAGTCATCCTATATTGATATGGATATACAAATTCGATTGAATGATATAAATCTGAATACCTTTGTACTCTGCGTTATGGAAAATTATAGGGAAAAAATGTGAATGAAAATGAATGAATTATGAAAAAAACATTCCCCTACACCCCTACTCGATTGCCTTGTTTTCTAGCATTTCATAAACCTAGTAAGATTGCGCCCCTCCCGTCTGTTTCACTTCAGATACGGAGAAGATAACGCCGACGGTTTCTGTTTCTGTTTTGTGAAGGACTCTTGTTCAACAGTGACTTGATGTGCAATTAGGTTACAAGGTCTACCTCACTTAAACTCGTTTCTGTGAGAGTAGACAGGGTCGAAAATATCCCCGAGCCCTTATCGGGACAAAAAAAAAAAAATAATTAATGCAAACTGTTATACTCTAACATGAACCCCGAAACCGGGTGGATGGGGGCTGCACCCCCTACTTTTTTGAGTAGACACGTTTCATAAAATCCCAGAAAGAAGGTTAAAAACTGTCCTTATTTAAGTGAAATCAAATCAGCCCCTATATTTAAAAAAAACGCTCCGCGTCCCCTGTTTAATTATGGTAAGTGTTAACGGGAGTTCAGAAAAGATCGGTTAAGAGTAATGATGTTCATGAATGCGTGCATTGAATGTTTCATTTGACGTGGCTCCTGTTGGATCCTTCTCATATTAACCATAGAGCACGGTGCTACATTTTTATATCTGCACAGCTTTTGATATCTTGTGGTTGATGATTGTCTGGGGTTTTTTCAGTCTCGGTAGTATTTTTCTTGATTCATGTCAAATTCGCCTCTGCTGAAGTTTTCAGTGAAATGGAACGTCAACCCAATGTATGGTTGAATTGTTTCTGGTTTCTAGACACCATTCATACCAAAACTGGGAAAAGGATATTTCTACACGTCTATTCACAGTGATCAATTTGGATGAGCAACCTATCAAATTAAAGAAGACATTATACTACTATCATATCATTATAATATGATTCAACAATTTTAATTTGCTTTAAGTTATTGGCATTTCATAATAGTTCCAACGAAATTTTCACTTGTAATTTGTCGTTACTCATTGCTAGTGAAATAAATTTTGTTATTAATAAAAATATTTAAATTTGATAGTTGGGTAGTACAATGCTCCACTCGTGAACTTGTGCTTCTTTGTTTGTATATAAAGTATTTCCTGTTTTTGATCTTTCGTTAACCTGAACTATTCATCACTCTGATGCACCACCCCACAGCCTCAGGGCCTGTCATAAACAGCGAAATATTTATACATCAAAGTATTTTAGTCTTTCTTCCACAGGCTCTAAGTTAATATTTTCCTAGAGGTGTGTCCTTTCGTTGATTACTGCAGTTTTCACTTTAGAGAAATCATCTCCATTTATATTTGAAAACTGATACTAATTCAAACTGACGTCAAATTTATAAGTCGAGCTACTAAAGCATCCTCTCTAACAATCAGACATCAAATTGAAATTGTATAAACAGGCATCGGGGCGTGTATTATGGAAAGTGTGTTAAAAGACTGTCTTCACATCGGGTTTGGTTTTTGTGCTGTATGTAATGTTTGCTTGACAATTAAAATGCAATTAATTTAAAGTCAATTAATCTTATTTTAATAAGTGTGTTATTGCTTGTTTCTGAAAATGATCCAGTTTAGAAACGATGCAGTTTATATCTTATTATGTATGTCTGTCAGCCGCCTGTATAAAGTTATATTTTCTTCTTTCACATTCAGTTTCAGATTCAGATTTATTGACTGTTTTCAGTCATATTAACATAATACTGTAGTATGTAACACAAAATAAATACAGTATCAACAATCGTATTAATTTCATAAATCATTATTACGAGAAGCGAAATAATGATAATAGAGAATTTATAAGTACATTTCAGGATATATAACAGTCATTTATGTATATCATAATAATAAGAGACTAAATAAACTTTCCTTTTAACAAGGAAAAACAATGACCATTTGCCAGACACTAGATTCCATTTTGTCATCATTTCAGGATATTTTGTTTACTACAAAGTTCAAGCAGTATCATTTTCACTAGATAAAAGCTTAAAAGAAATTACATTTGTCAAGCAGAGGCGTGTCGAAATACGAATTGATAAATAGGGGGAAAGTACCTCGCCTACAAGGGTAGGCTAAGGTGCTTGACATCTGCTGCAGGTTGTACTCATTTATATTTTGTTCCAGGCCCTCACATGGGGGCGGGGGCGTATGTCGTTGGTACCAATTGCAGGATACCCTACAGGCAATGCAAGAAAGGTATGAAGAAAATGTTAAGAACGATTGAATGTGTCTTGCAGCACAACTTTACTTCACGACGGTCGAATAAAAGAGCAATATGTTTTCAAGTTCAACATTTATTCAGCCTATTCAAGCTGGTGAGGTTGATTGAAACTTCATTTTGAAGTGGAAGGAGTATTCGCCCACCAATGCGAGATTCTTCCTTCCTCCGAATGCTTAATAATCGACCGATGGAAATATGAATAGATTGACTTCGGTAATAGGTGTTTACGAAATTGGTTGTGCCCTAGGGTACGCATAGTCCAGTTCTAATTCACCCTTTTTCTTCATACTCATAGCGCGTGATTTTTTTTTTCTTTAGGAATATATGAATGGCTCTCCCCTTCATTTATGTATTTAGCTGCATTTAATTTAAAAGTAACATGGAACATTTCCACATGGTCTGGCTTGGTCATTCACAATTTAATAAATGTGGGGGAACGTAGATCGTTTTACATAGCTTTTCTGTAGTTTCTTACCCCTTGCTTTTGGAGGGTAAAAGAAAGGACTGTAATTATTACGGCTACTTCATTAATTTAAGAATTCTATGGTTATATATTTTTTTTTTCTCAATCTTTTTCCTTTTTTGTTAAGTATGAAAAACGTGATACCAACATCCATGATCTAGTAGTTAAGGCTTTGATGTATGTAATCAAGAGACGTATTTTGCTATTTTAACCACGGACATTCTTAATGAAGGCACTCTAAAAGGGGAACGCAAATTTCAAATCTCTTTTGTAAGCAAACTTGTGAATATATTCATTTACATACCTAAGAGATATTATATAATCAATACTGTGCACTTGGAAAAGTAGCTGTATTAAGTATTTTTTGTGTTACAATTTCGCCCGAATCCGTTTATTTTATCGGCTGAAAGTAAATTTTAAGATCTTTTCCTGGGAGGTTTTTTTTTATTCACCTTTTATTCCCAAACGATAATAGAATTAAGGCAAGAGTTCAAATATTCAAGCTTGACAAAATAGGCAACAGTGCGTTTCGGACTGATTGATACAAAGGACAAAAATAATTCCCTAAAAGTTGAGTTTTGACACTGTACTGAAAACAATAAGAACTCTTCCAGATTTCGTTTCCGATCCTAAATTTATAATACCCTGCCTTATTAATTCCATGGGTCAGTCTGTTACACCTTTTTTTTCGTTAGCAAAATTTTAGGAAACAGTTCACTGCGCCTCATGTGTTTAAACCAAGCCAAAGTTACCCAGGCACATTAAAATCTTTGCGGATTCGCAAACTGATGTTTATAACTTTTAATTCAATTCAAGTGGTTTAGATTTAGCAATTCTCAATGAACTTTACTTAAAGGGTTCTTTTCACAAGTTTATGAAAACAAATATTAATATTATGCATGTTTCACCCCTTTTGGCACGGGAGAATGGAAAATCATGTTTATTTTTCAAATATTCCACTATATTTATGTTATACTGAGATATTTCATACCCTTTCACCGAGATTTTATCAATCGATGTAACCCGGTATTTTCGGGAGGATCTTATCATGCTTGTTTTGCAATTATTAATTACTTGGGGGCATATGATAATGACAAGTACTGCACTCTTTTGCATCAATCAAATACCCCAACACAATGGGTAAATGACCTTGACGTGGACTGGGAAGTAGTCATTGAAACTGAATCACGAATATTACATCAATACCATGAGGAAATCTAAAGTTTAATGACCTGTGCTGACGGCAGGCAGGCCACGTCATATTACCATCTTCAGATCACCCTGAAATTGTTTGTTTATTCGTGTGTAGGCCTATTCTTGTTGAGTTTGGTACGCTAAATGCGCATCAACATGCCTCCAGGCCGCAGTATTTCTTCCCGTTTTGCTGCGTTCATTAGACAAAGTCATGAAAATGATTCACCCAAAATCCTTTCCTCTGTCACCCTCATTATCTGGCAATGATTATTATGTCTTATTTTTCATATCATTCGCCGACATTCGAGATGTTAACGCGATATATAGCACTATTTTTGTTAAGCCATGGCTTGTTTCTTGTTTTCTCAAGTAAACATCTACACGAATCATCTATAGTACAGACAACAGAGTAATTTTCCATTATTCTTGTCTTCCGAACGATTAGTTGTTACATTCAGTAAAGCTCCACCGATCAAGATCTTTGAACACACATTCAGCAAAGGAGACCGACCCTAGCTTCAGAGTTTTTACTTTCGTTCGTAACAACATTATGAACACCGCGGAAACGTGAGTTTGATATTTACACTAAGTACTGATGAAACAGTGGATTCAATGTAATTCTTATTTGTATAAACACTAGACTTCTCAATTTGAGCTGCAAAGGATTTTAAATGCTCTAAATATGTCATTATGATGTACTATTTAACTCCAGATTAGAACCGATAAAGCTTTGCTTCTATACTTATTCGCCATTCGAAACATAACATCTATTTGCAAAAATATATGTCGAAATACTAAAGGTTTAGTTTTTTGCCCATTCTACAAGTAGGTCACTTGACGGTGTTAGGGTTGCGTCCAACTCCACTGAAAGATGTTTTCCCCAAACACCAACAAGTACTCAAAACATTATCAACTTACACTGACAAATAAATATCCCCTTCGGTCACACAGATTTTGTTGCATTCTGCTTTATTGTTTTTCGTTCATTAGTTACTAATCAAAGAAAAAATATTCCTAGTCTCAAATTTCATCACGGCACACTTTCTATCGGGGTCACATTGTCTTTGCATGTATTGCATACAACAAATCTCTCAAAGGTGTCACAAGAGACAAACCAAAGCGTTGTCAGAAATCTAATAATTGCGTAATGTATACTTCATTTCCTTTCAGAAGTGCATACATGTACCGGCTATATATTCCACCTTCTAACGTGAAGGCGTCGTTATAATGAACAAAGGGAATTCAGGGTGTACATTTCTCATCACTTGAAAATAACACGAAGAGTTTATAATTGAAGTGCTCTGATCTGCAGAAATGTAATATGTTAAAAGACTCCACGATAAGATATGTAAACATATTGGGTGCCCATTGAGAGACATAAAATATTTGTTTGTTTGGCCTTTCCTTGGGGCTTGCTTTCATGAAATACACAGTGCGTCCCAGAAGAAAATAACAGTTCGAAAAAGTCTCTCCAAATAAATGTTTCAAAATATTTTAAGGACATTTCCTACGTGTGAACAGCTTAGGGTCTCGTCTATCAATTGACAACTACATTTTTACAATGTTTTACGCTTGAGTGAGCAAAAGCCAATTTTGTGAAAGGGTGCAAAATTCAGACTTGACAAGAATTTATATTGGCTCTGGCCTATAGCAGCCAAGCTGAGAAACATGAAGAGGCTTAGAAACTTCCATTTTCTGATTTAAAAAAGGACAATTTATAAAGTAACAAGCTTTGTTCTCTGTATATCCTTACACATTCCATCAACATCTTATGCTTGAGTGAGCAATTAACTACTTTGTTGAGAGGTTCAAAATGTTATCTTTGGTGAGGCTTTTAATTTCTGCTTACTCTCTCAACCATACAGTTTTGATGGGATATATCGACATCCAGTGAACAAAATCTGTTCTTTCATAAATTATCTTTTATTGATCAGAATATGACAATTTCTAGGCCTTTTCATGATTTCCAACTTTGCTGATACCGGCCTGAACGGACAAACAAAACATTTGTAAAGTATGGATTTTGCACTCTTTCACAAAAGTGGCTTTTGTTCACTCAAGGGTAAATTATTGTGAACTATTCTGATGCCATTTGATAGATGAGACTCTAAGCTGTCCACAGGTATGGACATTTTCTGAAAATATGTTTAAACACTTAATTAGGGACACTTTTCAACTGTCAATTCAAAAAAGTTTCTCAACTTTGTTGATACCAGCCAGAACAAACACCAATTCTTGTCAAGTCTGAATTTTGCACACTTACAAAAGAAAGTGGCTTTAGATCACTCAAGTGTAATGACTAGTCAAATTATTTGGTAATATTCCATGGTAGGAGAGACCCTATCAACAAGAATTTATTGAAAATATTTTGAAATATTATTTTGGGAGACTATTTTCAACTGTTAACTTTTTTTTTTGGGGGGGGGGATGCACTGTATGAGAAAATTTCAAAGGAAAAAGGACTATGAACATTTGGAAGCATGTGATCATTCCTCCTTGTTATTGCTCCCTCTATCGCTCTCTCTCTCTCTCTCTCTCTCTTTCTCATCTCGCTCTATCTCTCGAACATCACATTCTTCCCTCACCTCACCACCTTTCTCTCCAACACACACACACACACACACACACTCACTACAATTGGCTCTCAATTACAAACTTGTGAACTAAATGCAATTTTTTTTCCTTTTTTCTAAGTTTTGGACAATGACACATTGAAGGTAGTCCTTTTCTTTTCCTTTGTATTATTTATCATTTCTGTCTGTTTTATACTTTTGTCAGGTTTTGTAACCGGAAAATAAAGTGACAGGAGTCAACCTGATAATAAAAATGGTTTTTGTATTTTTTTTTTAATTTTGTTGTATTTTAAAAATTAATTAATTTATTCATCTTTTTAATTTTTTTAAATCTTTTTTTAAATTTCTATTTATTTTTTTTAATAGTTTGTATTTATTTTATTTATTTATTTTTTTTTTTTTGGGGGGGGGGGGAGGTGTTAACAATAACAACTGCTGTTTATTAATACAAAATAACTTATCAAAATGCTAACAGTATCATTATTATTATTTTTTTTTTCTTGTTATCATCATTATTATTCATAATATTACTATCGTCATTATTAGTAGTAGTAGTAGTAGTATCACTATTCTTATCAACATTATCATTATTACTATAAATGAGGGATGGGATAGATAAGGACAGCAATATTTAGCATTGTCAGATATGCACCTTCAAATTTCTTCTACCTTAATATCGCCCTTTCCTTTTTTTCCCCTCTGTCTCCCCTTTGATTGAATTCTTAGATTTATTATTGTTTTAGTGTAATAAATCGAAGCCTTTACACTGATTTTTAATTAATGAATATTATAAACAACAAGATAAAAAAGAAGAAAATATGCAGTTCACGGTTCTTGGAGAAAAGAGCAGAATGCCATGATTTTATTACATTATACATTTTTTGTATATTATTTTTATATAATATCATATCCAATATGATTCCAACTTTTTTAAAGTTCCCCTTTTGGCAAAAGTTGAGTTACGCCGATGGAAAACGAAGACGACCTATACTTTGTGATGTATTGTAGCCAAGAACCTTTTCTGCCTTTCTAGCTCACTTCTTCGTCGGTTATCGATTTTCCACCTGAGTATATTCAGTTAGAATGTACTTTGGCTCCTGAAGTGCGCTCACAGTAAAAGTGATGCTCGCGCACTATAGTACTAAAAATGAACTTCTCCGTTTTCCGGCTGACATGATGTCACAAACTGTCATGTGACTTCGCAACAATACCCCTGATTTCCGTAAACTGGGTATCATAAGATGCGTAAGCTCTGAATGCAAATGTCACGAATGCGTGGGACAGAGTTTTCCATGTCGGGGAGTGATTTCTGAAGGGGGAGGGGCATGATACCCCCACACCCAGTCTTATAAAGGTTTAGTATTTATTGTTATTCTCGAGTGAAGGCGTTTCTCTCGGTCGTTAGTACGAAGATTTCCAGGCGGAAAAAATGTTGGTGTTACTCTTAGATATCCGTGTAGATGATTATGATACCATGGTACATTATTATACTTGCTTTTAAGTAAATCAAAGGGCCGTCGAGGTTTTGTATCTAGATGCAATTAAATAATTTTTACAATAATGCATTACAGACTTTCGAGTTAGTTTTATGGATACATGTATATAACACTTTACTGTAATTCATATGTTATTTGAAAATCAATTGCCCATTCATTAGAAAACAATATCAAGCGCTAGCCAGGAGATAGAACAATACCTGAGCAATTATATTTTAAGTTAGTTTGAAACAATCTCTGTTACGCATTTGAAAAGGCGTGTCTTACTATAGGTTACGTCCACCCCCACCCCATCCCCACCCTACCCCACCTCATCCCACTGTTACGAAAATGGTAGTTACAGAAGTAATATTTGAATATATAATACTGGCACGGAACTCCAAACATACAGAGCATAATTTCTTGATCAATGGACTTCTTTAATAATACAATATAATATTCTGGATTTAGATAGTGCCTAATACGTCTAAGATGTATCTAAGCGCTTTACAGACATATTATTACCCCGGTCATCGGATTTATGGCTTGTCCGCAACAATATATGCACCTCCTCCACTCCCTGGCGAGCATTTCAGCCAGGCGCCTTTTGCAAACGCTCACACTGCCGATCAATCCACAGTGACTTTGGCATCCTACCGGGTACCCATTTAACACCTGGGTGGACAGGAGCAATGTAGATTAAAGATGCCTTACTCAAGGACACAAGTGCCGTGCCGGGGATCGAACCCACGAACCTCCCATCTCCAAGTGTTTAAACTACTCGACTACGGCACCTCTACATTTAAAAAAGGAAGGAAAGAAAAATGAATAATTAATAAAGTAAAACTAAATAGGTTGATATTTAACATTTGATAAATAGATAAGATAATGTTGTTATTCTAATCAGCTTTAGTCACTCAATCGGTTTATACAATCATTGTGGCACTTCAGTGGTGAGGAAATCAAAGAAGTTGATGTTGCCACTTTTGTTGGAATCAACATTGATAAACATCTGTCTTTGAATAATCACATTCGTTTTGTAAATCAGTGCATAAGAAAGAAAGTTGGAGTGATATTTAGGTTGCGACATTTTGTACCCAGGCGCACTTTAATACTGCTATATAAAGCCTTCATACAACCACACATTACCTACGGAATAGAAGTGTGGGGAAGCACTTATAAGTTAGACTAGCCTAAGAAGCATAATTGTATTCACAGAAAATGGCGGTCCGTGCTATAACATTCAGTGAATGGAGAACTCATACGACTCCTTTATTCCAAAGTCTGCGAATCCTTAATGTATATGATTTGCATGACTTGTCAATTTCTACTTTCATGTTTGATTTGTATAATAACAACTTGCCTCATACTTTAGTAAATTACTGTGACACTATACAGCATAGGTACTCCACAAGGCAAAAGGAAAGTGGACAGTTGCGTCTACCAAAATTCAGAACGACGCAAGGTCAATTTTCATTGTCTTTCATTGGTAGTGAATTTTGGAATAGATTACCTTTTACAATCAAATTAACCAGCTCTAGAAGTAGGTTTCGGAATTCTGTTACGACATACTTGCTGAGTAAATCATAAGTGAAAACGTTTATGTAAATAGTCTGTATATGTACAAGAAATGTATTTAACATCATTACTTTCTACTTTTTGTACTTCATTGTAAACTATTATTATTTTTAATTTGGGTATTAATTGAACTTTACCAAAATACTTGTTTGTTTTTTTGTTGTTGTTGTGGGTCAGGCTCGACTAGCACATGTGCTATTATCTGGCCCCTTTTACCAACCAATGCTTTTCTTCATTTATATGTAAATATCATTGTATGTAAAAAAAAATGTATTGTAATTAAATGTTGTTGGTGGTAAATAAATCAAATCAAATCAAATCAAATCAAATCAGTAACTACCTCGGGGCAAGAAATTGTCAATCAAACGTCAATTACAGGGTAATTCTAATCAGCATTGTTTCAGTCTTTACGGAAGAGTACTTAAGTGTCTTATTGATGACGTTAAGAGTGCCTTGTACTTTTCTTTTCTATTTCAGTTTTATTTGCTTTTCAAGACATGTCATTATGCGGATTCACATATTCAGGTCATGTAATTGGTCAAAAGACGTCATTATTTTATTTTGTCTTACCTATCAAAATGCGATAATATCTTGTGGGACTAACCTTAAATTGATCTAGGCTGATGTAAGGGGCGGGGGCGGGGGGGGGGGGGGTGTGGGGTACTTTCCCATTGTGCTCTTTATGGGAAAGCCAAAGCCTAAAGTTAATGTGCATAATGTGCATAATGTGTTAATATGTTAAAATTCCCCCCTAAAGGGCAATGTGATTGCTTTTATTATTTTTAAATTGATGTACAATATTTTGGATATGATCGCATTATGATTACAGAAAGACAATTTAGCATGCAGATAATTTCTTCATATGTTTTCGCGCGTTGGCATCTTCGGGGTCTATCCCATTCTACATACAGCTCTACTCCGCTTCTTCACTGATATTCACGTAACATATCATGAATATGGATACCAACTACATTTTGTCTTTAACATATAATGTATGTACATTTCTCATATGAATAATAGTGATAATTTATATTGCCTTATATGAAAGGAATTCAAAGAGTACCATTTTATACTTGGTGATCAGACATATGCTTCGGCGGCATTTGCCCGGCGTTATCTGGTCAAAGATCAGCGGTCGGGGTCGAAATTATATTTTCGGTTAGGTTTAGGGTATAAGGATTAGATACAGTGGTTGGCCTAGGGTTGAAGTAGTTAATTCGCTTTGGGTAGGAAAATGACTGCTGGGCAAGTGTCACCGTAGCATGTGCCGTACAACCTTCTGTGTACACGACACCACCAAGCCTAAGTGACTGGCTCTCTTATAGCGCAACTGCATGCCATGTTGTACTTGATGAAGTCGTATTCGTATTCGATCTGACCTTTGTAGATTGATTTTACCACCGGGACCATTACGTAGCCATACTGCTGCATACAACGGGCATCCCCTCCTCTTTTCACGCCTGTTTAAAAGAAACAACAACAAAAAACACAAACAAATCATGAGAATGGCCCAGTGAGAGAAAAGAATACATATTCACGCACAAAATAATAAACTTTTATTTATCCATTTGGTCTGTGATTGACAGAAACAAAAAAGTCGGTGTAATTCCAATTTTGGAATATGTTTTTTTTTGTCTGCAACTGCTTTAAGAATAGACTAGATAAATACTGGTGCTAAAAATTACGATCTCGTTTACGAGCCAGTATAGGCTGTATGAGTCAATATCTTGAATCTTCCACACATTTTTGTCCTTTCCCGACACATATTCGACTTGTTATGACATGTTATGGAAAATGTATAATCACATGATACAACAAGCTACGATCGATGAAACAGGCATTCGCCCTATATCATCGTGGGATTAAAGTAAAGTAAAGTAAAGTATGATACAGGGAATGCTATCTTTATTTCATTTCTGGAATTACACACCTTTGTAATAATTAATTCAAATTCAAAACAACATTTATGTCACATATAAAATATAAAATCGAAAGTTTATATCATACATATATAAAATCACGTCAAGAAATATAATCAGGACATAACATTCATAACTTCAAACATGGATAGCATAAAATCAACATACATAAAGAAACAATTCAATAAATAACAAGTACGTACAGAGAAAAGGAAAAAATAATGACATAGGCACTAAGGAAATGACAGAGGGACATTATGACTGTCTAAAAGGCACAATTTTAGCTGTGTTGTTAAATATCAAGGGAAAATAATTATTCATACGCCTTCGGACAAAGAAAGCAAAAGCCTGAATTAGGTCTTTGATAGTATACATTTTTTTTCACAACACACTCACTATACGGCTATCATGGTCATTGATGTTATTTTAAAAATAACGACTTATACTCTAACAGAATGTCGTAAAATACGTTGCAAATTTGTAGTGGAGGTATCAAGCTATTAGATTAAGGCACCAATCATGATTCGGGCGCGGGGAAAAGAACCCTACGTCATCTTTGGAGTAAGTATAATGAACCCGTTGGTAAATGTACTTTGTTTGGATTAGAATTATACTCTTCCATATTTTGCTTTAGCTTTGTCTGTTAGTATTTTTTTTTTTATTTGATTTGAATTTATTTTTTCCACTTTTGTTTTTTTTTTCAACAAATTGAAATACAATATATATGACAATCATAAATGAATATCAATAAAGTACAAAGTAAGAAAGATAATACAAAAAATGACATAATTACAATGTTTGTAAAGAATATAACACGAAGGTAAAACATAATAAATCATTATTAGTATTATTAAATATATATATATATATATATGTACATATATATATGTGTAACAAAAAATTGATTATTCCCAATTCCATGAAACTAGCAAAAATTATTCCCTTATTCAAAAAAGGTGACAAACTTGAAGTAGGTAATTATCGGCCAATCTCGTTACTATCTTCTTTTTCCAAAATTTTGGAAAAGATAGTGTTTACTCGAATGATTTCTTTCCTTAAAAAATATGATATCCTCTCTAATTTCCAGTTTGGTTTTAGGGAGAAACATAGTACTGTTCATGCTTTGATGTCTTTTGTTGAGAAAGTTGCCCATTCAATTGACTCGTCTTCTCACACAGTAGGTATATTCCTGGACTTCTCCAAGGCCTTTGATACGATAAATCATGATATTTTACTTTATAAACTTGCTCATATTGGTGTCCGTGGAAAGGCCTTGGAGTGGTTCAGGAGCTACCTTTCTAACAGAAAACAATTTGTTTTCTTAAACGAGCAAGCATCAGATTTTAAAGATATTTCTTGTGGCGTCCCTCAAGGAAGCCTGTTAGGCCCATTATTGTTTATACTTTATATAAATGATTTTCATAAATCATCCGATTCCCTGTCATTCATCTTATTTGCAGATGACACCAATTTATTTTTTCTCACAGTGATCCAAATGTTCTTGTCGATGTAATCAATAGAGAGCTGCGTAACATATTAGAATGGATAAGGGCTAATAAATTATCATTGAATCTTCTGAAGACGAATTATATATTGTTTAGTAACTCCTTAGCATCATTACCTACTGATATTGTTTTTGACAATATCCCTCTTGAGCAAGTCTCTCAAACCAAATTTTTAGGTGTTTTGGTTGACAGTAAACTTTCCTGGAAAATACACATCGAAAATATTTGTAAAATTATCTCTCGCAATATCGGTATCATTAACAGACTTAAATCACACCTTCCTCAAGCATCTTTACTTATGCTTTACTCATCTCTTATTTTACCATATTTAAACTATGGTCTTTTGGTTTGGGGAAACAGTCATCAAACACTGCTGGAAAAAGTTTTACTACTACAAAAGAAAGTCATTCGTATAATTTGTAATGCTCCTATACGTGCCCATACGGATTCTCTTTTCCTTGAACATAACATCCTAAAAATTAAAGATCTGTACTTATTTCATCTTGGTGAATTTATGTATAAATACAATTGTGGTACTCTACCATCTGCGTTTCACGATATGTTTCTAAAAAATCGTACAATTCACAAATATCCCACCAGACAGTCGGATGAATTTCATTTACCATTTTTGAGAACATTTTCTGCACAAAAAACATTTATTTTTGAAGGTCCTAAACTTTGGAATACTTTGCACCATGATGTGGAAAAATCCTCTTCACTCACAATCTTTAAGAGAAATCTAAAGAAATTTTTATTGGCTCCTTACAAAACCTAACTCGCTTTGTCAGTTGTTAGTAGCATTTAGATTACCTCTATATATGCAGCATTTAAATGTGTATGTGTGTCTATGTATATATGCATCATTATTATTATTATTATTAAATGATCATTATTAATTATTATTATTATACAAAGAACTCGTCACCACTCGTCAACCAGGAACATCCTCATAACTATTTCCCTTTTCACACGAATCGATGTTGCGCGCTACCTTTGTTTTGATCAGTTACATCTATTCATCTTTCATTCGTCATTCCTCAGTCCCACATGCATTTTCTCTCCTCTTTCTGTCTTTCCTTTACTTTTCCCTTGTTACTTTCACACATTTTGTATGATATGTTTATGCTTTCCCCTCTCTGTTGGCCATTATTCTCGTTATTTTTTGTTATGTAAATTACTATTATTGAATACTTTCACCTGAGGGGTCCACAATTTACAAGCTTAGCTTCACAGTGGACCTCTCCATTTCCAACCAAACATTCATAAAATTATTTTTCATACTGCAATAGTTTGGTACATCTTATCTAATCTACAATACTGTTATATTTATGTGTTGTATTGCGTGTATCCTACTTTGTTGATTTAATGATGTATGTGAATTGTATATTTCTTTTCGTTGGAAATGAAAAAAAAATAAAAACTGAACTGAACTGAACTGATGGCGATGTTCCCTAGATTCGCTTTGATTCAACTTTTCAAAAACAATTCTTTGCTAAAATCTATCTCATGGTGTAAAAGGATTCATTGTTAGATTAGCGTTTTATAGAGTACCGAAGTGTGACGTCATCAAATTTTGATTTTTGTATTTCAGTATTTTTATGACCATATTTAGGTAGAGCATGATGGAAAACATTCACACATCAAATTTGACATGAATCAGTTCATGGTGGCCCAAGGTATCGCTATATGAATATCCAATTATCCCCATTGAAGTCAGTGTAAATTGGCCTGGTTCTTAAAGGGAAAGTAAATCCTGGCGATTTAGTTAGCTGTTTAGTTGAAGGGTACATTGTTGATTATATATGTCGAATTTCAACACATTTGGGCCCCCCTAACGCCGTCAACAAGTAGTTAGAAATATCATTTTGTCGTCTGCTAGAAGGTCCTATATCGATCGTGGGCGTCGCCATTTTGAACAGATAAGCCCCGCCCTGTGACGTTTTGTCGGACCTCTCGGACCAGAAGTACCCGGATGCCGCCATTATTACGCGTTTCAAAATGGTAATCGGAGAACCGAGATAATAAACAAAACCCGGCGATTTGCACAGGACGCTTTGTATTCGGACAGCTGAGAACGCAACAGCTCTGAAACATCGAGACTATATTGTCCGACAAAACGTCATCATAGCGCGGGTGAATCAACAATATGGCGACCCCCGATAGCAGGCTGTAGCAGACGATCATTGCTCACAAAAGTGTGAATTACTCCACCGTCAAGCGTTCATAAGAGGTAAATTTTCACAGTAATGTCATGAATTGTGCTCTTAACACTCTCAGTAGGCCAAAAGTCCAGGGTTTACCTTCCCTTTAACAGTTTAGAACCAGGCTAATTTAACATTGACTTCAATGGGGCTAAGGAGGTATTCATGCGGCCATATCTCGGGGCCCAATGAGCCAATTGCCATAAAATTTGGGCTCTGGATGTTTTTCACCATGTTCCTTTGAGATATGGTATAAAAAATGTCAAAATGAAAAAAAATAGCTTTTTGTGACGTCATCACTTCGGTACTCTATTGTGTTAAAGCTAGAATTATGTGGACTTATCAGGCATAAGTTGTGTTAGGAGTAAGCTTTATATAAGAGCATTGGCTTTTACACTTACAAGGCATAAGCAAAGTGGATGATCGTTTTATTGCGGAGCTCAACAGAAAAGACACCCCCCCCCCCCGCAAAAAAAAAATAAAAAAAATCGCCATAGTAACCCTCGTCGAAGCTGCAACTGAAGCTACAATACATTATTCATGTGTTGGTACATATTTTGTATATTGTCAGGTCTTAGACACTTACTGAAATTGAGAAATATTGTTGGAGCTTCATTTCATTTTATTTTCTATATGATATGGTTGTTATTTCATTTCTTTAGTACTTGAAGATGTAAAGGAAATATCAAGCTAGAGACACACATGCTAACTCCACGCGAAGCCCCGAGGCTGTTGCGTGGGGGTCATCGGGGTGGGAAGGTTCTAGCGTAGGACAGTCTTGCAGGGATCTACAGATATTTACACTAAAATTCCCCGGAAATCACTGATGGAATACCACATGATCTCGTGCAAACCTGCTACCAAAACTGTCCATGAGCTTTAAATTGTTCTTCCGGTTGTCCCAAGAGGTTCGCATTTCTTGAAATGGCACAGTGAACTATACAAATGTTTTGATTTCATTGTTGACAATTCAAGGGATAGTCATCACGAAATTTGTCACAATTGTGTATAACACCCGTAGCATTATCATGCCGTCTGAATTCATTAAGCCAGTTCGTAATTACAATTTGCGCTTGGGGAGATAAAAGTCATTTGTACCGAGTACAATTGACCTTTATACGCGGTCATTTGTACGCACCACAATGCGAGCACCAGTGTGAATTTACATGTTAAACAAGTAGCGCGTACACCAAAACAAATTTTACAAATTTTACATTGATTAATACTAGAAACTGACAATTCTGAATGAATGAGATATGGCTGTGTAAAATTGAAATCAAAGAAACAGAAGATTTGCAACTGAGTTGTCATTTTGAACGCAATGGGGATCTTTGGGGCATAATTGCATGTATGCCAGTGATGTGTCATTATTTGGGAATCATTTTATGAGGAGGCCTTAACATTTGACCAATTGAACAAGAAATGTTTCCTCTTTCCTTTTAATAATTTGTTATATTTGTAGTCTTAAGAGTAGGAATTGTGCCGGAAATTCCACGCAATTTTCATTATAAAAACGTTGCTTTCACAAAAAACCATACACGTCATTTTGCTGTTTCAAGAAAACTATATCTGCGATGACGTTCCTTATAAATGCGTCTTATTTACATGAAAGATTGTTGATTTTTTACAGCTTGTAGATAAAGCTGCATGAATCAGACCTTTTTCCACTATTATTTATTTTCAGTTTTATGCATAATGAGGTGTAATTTTGATATTAAAAAACAGACAGCTTTTAAACCTTCTGTACAAAGTGGACACCACGTGCGAATGATACATGAGTTATGTATGTTCATGTACCGTGTGAAGACAAAATTAATCATGCATATAACAATGGCACATTTGCACACTTACAGATACCGTAGCATGGTTCCATGTGGTCGATGCAAGTTCTACTAATCACAAGGGTACCCTGTTTCACGTAACGAACATAGTCATGTCTGTTCCGCCCTGTAAATGGTTCCTCAAATGTGACATTGTCCCTGCAGGCCGCCCTCTGAAGTCCAAACTTCAAAAGGAAATTCAAAAAATAATTTTGAATTGCTTGCTTTAGATACAAACAAAGGCCTCGTAGAAACAAATCATATTGAAAACGATGAAAGCTTTGAAGAGATTGAGTTATTATTATTATTATTATTAACAACTACTCAACACTCTAAATGCTAATGGGAACTACTGGCAAATTACATTAAAGGGCGCAGCTGTCAAAGGAAAATTATTTTCCCACTGCCTTTCCGTGGGTGCTTGTAAGTGGTCTGTGTGTAAATGGTGATTCTTTTTGAGAAAAGCTGAAGAAACAGGCCAGGGACTTCGGAGCGTGTTTGAGATTGTGTGCACATGTGTAGGGTGAAGGGGGCTAAGCATGGGAAGTAGCATATATTTTTTTATTACAATGCCGCAGTGTCATGAAACCTGTCTACTAAATAAATAAAGGCTCCGCTACCTTTGATGATAACTAAAAATATCCCTTCACAGGTAAAGGGTATACAGTATGGGTTGGGCATGAAGCTACAAACCCGCTTGATGGGTTGGCAGAATTATTACTCCCTCCGGAAATTCAATGTTTTAAAATGAATTTATGAAATACGGACGGCACATCAGCCCTTAAGAAGTGCCTCCCACCACTGTAAGAACCATTCCCCGCCCGTGGGTACCAAAAGGCGGGGACCGAAATGGCCAGGGGAGACGCCTATTCGAACAAAAAAAAAAGGGCCCCAAATGCTTAGCGTAACGGGATCCCATATGAAAGGAAAGTCCACCCTGGTAATTAGTTGATTAGAATAAGTGAAAGTTTGAGCAAAATCCGATAAGATATAAGAAAGTTATGAATTTTGAAGTTGTAGTCAATCAAACACAAACTGCAACTATGTACCGTAACGGACCTTGCTCCGTACAGATTTTCTTAGTTTTTGATGAAGGAATAGATTAGTTTCATACAATTTTTGGGTAAAACATTTATATGCAGTATGAAAGTGCATGTATGAATGAATATTCCCTTTAGAGAGAATGGAAATGAATGATTTTGTTCAAACCTTCATTGACCTGGTTCTTTTAAAATCAACTTGTTATTAGGGTGGATTTCCCTTTAACCCACGAGCAAAAGGAGGAATTAATTACTGGCGTGAGCTCTAATACCATTGCTGCCTTGAAAAATAGTGTGGTAACGACAGGATTTAAACTTACAGAGGTCCTCTTGAACTGTTCGTCGTCAAAGATTCCAGAGGCAAGGTTAGGAACTCCGGTATCCTTAAAATCATTTTCCGGAAGCAAATATGACTGCCTAAAGTTGGACGAATGGGAAGGCGTTGCGTCCTGTAAAAAAAAGAGGCAATTATAGAAAAAGAAGTATTAATGAACGTCAAAGATATCGTAAAAAACACCACATTGATTCGGTTAATCTAAAGAGTAAGTCATTAATCTTAAATTGTAAGAAATTGACCAAATTACAGGGTAAGCAGATAAACCTACTCTTTTCATGTACATATTACTTCATATTGATTTCTACTTTTCTGTCATTAACCTTTTAACATATAACACTTATCTGTTTTTTTTTCTATCTACATGTACTTCCCTTTTTCTCCTTCTCTTATTGTGTCTTATATATATATTTATATACAGTTTATTCGTATTGGATATTAGCTATTGCCAGAAGTATTGCTCATTACTTTTCTTTTATGCATGTAGTAGTACGTGTATTATCATTTTGTTCCATTTTCGTTTCGTTTTTCGTTCTATAGCTCCTGAAGAAGGCGTAAGCCGAAAGCTTGACACCAATACATCCGTGGTATTCAGCTACGTCCTGAGTTTGGCTAATTTCATTTATTTAATTATCCTACCAAGACGGCCCGTCATGTTTTGTCTCAGCCATATCTTTACAATTATATATGTATATATGTATAATTATATGCATATATTTACATACATATAAGTGTGAGGGGTTGGTGGTGTATGTGTGTGGGTGTGCTTATGTATGTAAACCAATGGTGTGGTTATGAAAGTAGATAGTTTAAAAATATAAACATACGTTACTTGATAAACCAGTCTTCCATAGCCGCTTCCGCTGATTTTTGGCTGGTGGATTGAAATAAACGTTAACAGCAGAAACGATGGTATGAGAGTTGCAACATGGTTACACTTACATCAATAACCAAAATACATATTGCATTGTAAAGGTAGGAATAACTGATCCCATAAAAAAAAATAAGATAAATTAAAGATAGAGTTAGCCTTTTGCAAGCTACAAAATATCTATAAATAAATAATTTCATAAGAATAGAAACAACTTTTTCTTTCTTTCTTTTGAAAGAATAACAAGAAATGATACGTCCGATGGTATCCGCATTCAGTTTTCTTCGATTATTTGGAAAACTTTTGCGACGCAAACTCACCAGATACTTCGAACTGCCCATGCAACTGTTAGAATCGAAATATTTTGATAATTTTTAAAAGTAACAAACTAATGTCAGTTACTTGATAAAATATTTTCTTATTTACTCAAATTATGTTGTTCAGTGCTAGATACATAAAGTAATAAAAACATATCAAAAATTAATGATCAGTGCCTGTCCGTGATAAAGTACACAATGCACATAGCAAACGACATCACTGAGTTTAAATGTGAATGAACAAATTAGTCTATGACATAATATTAGCTTTGAAGCTTTTTTTATATTTCGTTCTGATATTTTCTTGTTAGGGCTATAGCCTAAATTAATGCTCATTAGCATACTAACACAATGGTTACCTCAGCACACATTTTATATGAAGTTATAGTATATTAATTTGATGTTTTGTATATTTGCAGAAACAGCCGGTTAATGCTTTTTATAACAAACGTATTCTTATTTTTGTGCATGATCATTAAATTTGAATAGAATTGAATCTACCTACCTTTAGATTTTGTTATGAAAAACAGTACGAGAAGATGGAGGGCTAACCAAACGTTCATTGTGTCCGCAGGAAAAGAAATTGTGCACTCAAAATATGGAGCTATGGGTCCACAAGATTCGGTTGTGCACTCAAAAATTTGGAGAAATTGCTTGAAAGGTCTACGCAGGCTATAGAAGCTCAACACCCTTGTGTTATGCTGACAAACATACAATTCGAAATAAATTTGTTTGTGATAGTTTAGCTAGTCCCAAACACTCTTAAATCCATCTATACAACACGCACTGATGAAGGAAGATTCTTTCTGTTTGGGATATAATTGCTTTTCAAGGCTTAATCATAAGTAGGAAGAAGCTTTGTTTTAGGGTTCTTAAGGGAATGCAGATTTCACAGATAATCAATGGAAGTGAAAACCTTAAAGCTTTTGTCGCTAAAATATTTGTGCTTCAGGGAACATTTATTTTAATGCCTCTTGTACCTAATTGTTTTACTCTCCCCCTCTATTCATTACATATTCATTACGTACACCACCTGCAACTAAATTTTTAAAAAAGAAGATATTTGGACAATATAAGCCGATGATTGTTTTTTCCCCCATAGTCATAATTCCGCTTTTCTTAACAACAAAGGCTTATTAAATGCAAGTGAGGAATTATATGAATCAACAATGATGCAAATAATATATAATTCACCAGTACTATATGGATGCAAGATTATTGGCCTGAATATGACAGGTGAAATACATGGCAGGCATATAAGTATGACTGAAATATGATGGATTTAAAGTTGTCTCCCAACTAAAGCCTCGGTCACAAATACCATTAAGAACTGCTACGAACGCCGTACGAACGATTTTTATACCATTTATGTAGTACGTGCAACTCACGGCACTCTCAAATCATTCGTAAGAAGATCTTACGAACTTTTGTATATTTTGTTGGGTTAAAAAAGGCGCTGCCGTGTACTTGTCGAAAATTCTGTGACTGTTGAAAGTTTGAGGATTTGAACTTCGTGCGTTTGGCTTTATACCCCCTAAAACTCGACATTTGCACAAATTGTTTACCTACGCCTTACGAGCACCTTACGAACGCATTACGAGCACCTTACGAACGCCTTACAAACGCCAAGATAATTCGTAAGAGCGCCATACGGATCTCCGTTCGTAAGGCGTTTTTCACGAACGCCGCAAGAGACCTCTATGAACAACTTATGGCGTTCTCACGATTATCATAAGAATTTAAGGCTTCTAGAATTTTCTCTGGACCCTACAAAATCTTCGTTCGTTCGTACGGCCGCCTTACGAAGAGGGGGTTTCGTACGATCTTGAGAAAAATCTTGGACACCATCGACCAGGCTGCCAACTTACGACCAGTCTACGAACGGTCTAGGAACGCTGGTTTCATACGGCCTTCTCAAGAAGATCTTACGAAATGGTCTAAAAATCGTTCGTACGGCGCTCGTAGCAGTTCTTAATGGATTTGTGACCGAAGCTTTGAACCACGGAAGATTTTGTAGGGTCCAGAGACAATTCCAGAAGCCTTAAATTCTTAATGTAATCGTGAGAACGCCTTAAGTTGTTAATAGAGGGCTCTTGCGGCGTTCGTAAGAACGCCTTACAAATGGAGATCTGTACGGCGCTCTTACGAACGATTCTTGGCGTTTGTAAGGCGTTCGTAAGGTGCTCGTAAGGCGTAGGTACACAATTTGTGCAAATCTACGAATCTCTAGGAACTCCAGAATTCTTACGAACATTGAGATTGTGACCGTAGCCTCAGGAATCTATTTTTATTTTTCCATTCAAGGTACTCGACATAAATTTGTAAAAACTCTTATTTTTGTGAACTGATTAAAGTGGAAGGATATAAACTCGTTGGCAGATTGATGTTTCAAAAGAAATCTTTTTTTGACAAATAGAAGATGGTACAGTGAAAGCCTAATGGGGCGAGTATTTAATGCGAATAAACCGTGACCTCACAGGAAGTTTGTTTCAGAGTAGAAGAGAAATGATAAAAACCGAGTGAGGGTTGCAGATTGATGGAATAAGGAACAAAATGACGAGGATTTTCTTCTGTTGAAATCTATAATCATTTAAATTAGAAAAATTCTTCAACTTCGGTAATGATCTTTACATTTCCTTCAAGAAAGAATTGGGCCAATCGGTCGTGAGAATTGAGAAAAGGGCTTCTACGTGTTATTATGTACAAAACAAAAATGGAGAGCTTCCAAGTGTGATTTCACATTTTGAATCGGCATGTTTAATATAAGATTGCCCTGCATTGCTAGTGTCCTTACCTTTTAAAAATGAAAACAAAAATCAAATTCATTCGGAAATTTCTGAAATATTCATTGATTTTTGCCACTGATTTTCCGATATTCACCAAAGCCAACTTTCAGAACACGGTAAATAAGCCAGCTCGTAATTACAGTTTGCGCATGTGCAAGTAAAGATCATTTGCACCGAGTACAATTTGACCTTTATACGCTGTCATTTTGTGCGCACCAGTATAATTTTACTTGTAATAAGTAGCGCGTCCACCAAAACAAATGCACATATGCGTAAAACTAGGGATTTTTCAGGGTCATTCGTACCATGCATTAATTACAAACTGGCTTACTATGCGGTTACACTTCTTAGAACCCCCCCCCCCCCCCCCCCCCCTTAAGAAAAATAGGCCACCACCCAATTTGATGTCCATTTCCATGACAGGGACAAATGGAAATAGTGGTTCATGTCCCTTTAAAAGCCCCCCATCCCCCTCCCCATAGAACAGTTGTATTGATTTATGTTATATGAATGTGCAAAGTGATAGTCTATTAAATTAAAAGTTAAGTGTAGGTTCTGTAACATATTACTCCATAAAATTTCGACCTAAAATTTTTGAAAAAGCATCAAGGAAAATTAAAAATAGTTACTTCTCTTTCAGTGAGGGAGAATGTTATGTCATTTTTTTCCATCAAGAATGATAATAATTCACAAATTACCCCAACGCAAATAACACTTAAATCTTAAGTATTATTTTACATTGTAGGAATAAATTCGAAGAAATTCCATTTCACCGTCATCAATTATATAATCTTACTTTAGATAACTGGAAATGAGTCTAAAGCGGTGAATATTTTCCAACGTATAGCTTTAAGCTTTTAGGCCCATAATGGATCCGGGCATGAATCGAAAGCAGGCTGTAATGGGGAGAAAAGCTGCCACATTATTGCAATAAAAGGCCAGCTATATCATGACGTCATGCTTATCAGTTACTTTTTACTCGTAATTAGAAATAATTTACTGAAATAAACAATGTAAGTTGTCATGACGTAATTGTAATAACGTAATTGTGTTGGTTATAACTGTTTACTCGAAATTGAAATACTTGAATCGAATATAAACTATTATTTGTATTGACGTAATTGTTTGTCAGTAACTTTTTACTCCTAAATGGAAATATTTTATTCAAATGTAAAAAAATTCCTGTTGACTTCATTATAATTTGTTACAATTTTTTGCTACATGTGCAAAATTACAAATATCACGTTTTTACGTATATCACGTGACTATTTTGTTTTCTTGACAATTAAAACAATAACTTTCCCCAAATATTTCATCTGCGATAGAAATATTTGTACTGCGCGTAGAAAAATGCAAGATGTAAAAGAAAAACAAATAACAACAACAAAAACACTCTATACTAACATTGAAACAAACAAATAAACAAAACTGTCAATCAATAAATATCCTATTTCCAAAATTTCTATTTCCAATAGATGCACAATAATGGATGCAACATCTGTAAAGAAAGGGTTTGATAACATCAAGATTATAGCATAACGAATGGTCCACTTAAAACAATGCTTTAGGATATTAGTGATAATCATCATCCCAGTCATCGAACATATGCTTGTACAAAAATATGTACACCATCTCCAGACCTGATAAATATTCTTACTATTTGGTTACTTTACAGGCATATGTAGGCTTCATAAGAGGTGGCTTTCCGATGAGTAATTTCCGGTTTGAAGCAAACTTTTTGAGGCCATGTTTATATGGCTTTTTACAAAAATGATTTATCCGGCTCTCAATAGAAAGGATGATTTGATACATGCCCTGATTTTACTGAGCACGCTGAAATATCTCACGCACGATACATATATATGGACAGAAAGTCGAAATGATATTTCGCTGCCCATACCAAGTAATATGCCTCGCTGTGCAAAGGGGCACGGCGTGAGATCTCGCATAGTGCAAACATCGAGAGCGTGATTGCCTAATCGTAACTTTGAAATAAAATGTATGAACACTGCCTGAGATTTCATGCTTCCATCAAAGTACCATTAATGTTCTCCGACTGATGGTATCGCTCGTGGGATGACAACTAAGGTCACAAGTCTCTTTGCAGGAAATTATTTTGTTTAGAGCAGATCTTCAACACTTAAGTAAATGGAATCGTATAATTTCGACTCAGTCTGAACACCTGTGGTCACTTTAATTGACTTAAACATTTTACTTTGAAAGTATGAATGGGCGGGTCCGCTTGCTAATCACAAGGACCGCTATTCATAGAAAACCGCTATTCATTTGACACGCGTTATGAATAGCGGTTATGAACTGTTATGAATAGTGCTCCTTATGAACGGAGGTCTTTATGAATAGCGAGGTAATTTGTCTATGGTTTGCTCGCTATTCATAAGAACCGCTATTCATACAAAACCGCTATTCATTTAGTCACGCGTTATGGATAGCGGTCCTTATGAATAGCGGTCATTATGACTAGCGAGGTTACCACTGAATGGGTGGGTGGATTAATTTACCCTGAATATTATGAAGTTAAAGACACTGTATATGAAGCGCATTAAATATTTGTTTGGTCAAGATTCCATGTAAAATCCCCATTAATATGTATATGAATATCACACACGAATATGATTGATTGATTGATTGATTGATTGATTGATTTTATTCGTCAGATAATATACATGACATATCATGACAGGATAGCCCATGAAAGCCGAAAAGGCTTATTTCCAATGGGGTCCTTGAACATAATTAAGCACATTATAAAATACGACAAGATTAAATCGTGAATACTGAATACAAATTATACACTTGACCAAGCATTATCATTATGAAAACTATACACACAAAATATATAACAACAAAACAATTTGCAACACGTAAGCACCAAAGGAGAATCAAAACTGAGGGAACAAACCCTACAACACTATTGATTAATCAATGTTCGAGTTCGAGGGACTCGTTCTTTAGATGTTGTTTTAAGACACTTTGAAGTGCGTAAAATTGTGCAGCGTTTTAACATGTTTTGGGAGAGAATTCCCAAAATTAATACCATTGAAGTAAAAAGAATTTCCGATTTTTCCGTTGCGTTTTGGTAAAACAAAATTAAGGTGACTATGCCTTGTATCATGTTCATGGGTATTTGACACACGAGAAAAATTGTCGGTTATGTAGTGATTTTCATTAGAATAATAGATCTTGAGATATAAAAATAGCCAAAATTCGTTCTCCGTATCGACTTTTTTAATGATATATAAGATTTATGTTATTTTTCGTTACATATTGTCTATGTCAAAAGTTATGGAGTATATATAATAATGATTTGAATGTTTATAAACGGAATATACATTTTGCCAAAAGCATTAAAATACCATACAATACTTGCAATGCATAGTTATATTTCGCCATTATTTTGTTTTTCTTACTTTGCTCTAGGCAAAGTTTTAGAGGGGGAAAAGGCGTGGGCTGGTGTTATATTCGTGTAATAATTTGAGAAACGTTTCTCCTCTTTTACACGGCGTATTCACCCAATTCCACGCTACTAACTCTGTATGACGGACGTATGAATTTCTAGGAAATATGTAATTCTCTTAAAGAAGGTCACTTTGATGTACAGCGTTAATACCCCCAA
The DNA here is from genome assembly GCA_025617745.1 of Heliocidaris erythrogramma. Lineage (NCBI taxonomy): Eukaryota > Metazoa > Echinodermata > Echinoidea > Camarodonta > Echinometridae > Heliocidaris > Heliocidaris erythrogramma. The sequence goes on from CM046873.1 coordinate 23,850,232, forward strand.
TGTGCTGTCTTTCAGAAGATAATTTAGATATTACAGACTCGGTCAAAATCAATTTGGCTAAGAGCAGCGACAACCAATATAGCTTAAAGACAGACTTCTTCTCCAGAACGCACTATAGACATCTTGTTAAAATAGTAAAAGTAGGCAAGTGGCATTTAAATCAGATTCTGTACTTCATTAAATTAATTCTCTTTTAATTTTCTTCCGCTGAAGCAAACACTTGTTTCTTGTTTTTCACGATAAAGATTTAATTTCAATCAATAAATTGGACCACGTATGAAGGTTTGTATCAGTTGCCGACTAAATTTTAATCCCAGTACTGACCCTTCGGAATTATCAAAGCAAATAATCAAAGGCTGAAACACTTATGGCACGATGTATCTTCTTCTGCCTCGTCCCTTTCTTCTTCCTCCTCTTCTTCTTTCTTTCTTCTTTTTCGGAAAATTAAATTTTTGGGGAAAAAAGACTCAATAAATATACGCAATAATGTTCCGTCAGTTTTGGACATACACCATAAAAGAAAAAAAATTATGAATATACATTTACAAATATACACACAGACACATACACCCACTTGTGGGCAGGTGAAAGGTATGTATAGGTTACCAATAATTGTGAAATTTTAATATGGAATTTCATTATAGAGTTGTGAATATGAATTGACCAAAGACTGTCACGTTACTTGGTATTTTGTCTGATCCAAGCTTTAATATCCATCATTTCGCCAAATTAATAGGGCTATCAGCTTGATATATGTATATATAAATATATATAATTGTGAGAAATTAAAATAAGAGAATTGTGGTTGCGTAGCTTAAATCAATGTTCCCCAGATTCCTTACACTTACATATATGATTTGCGAGAAACGAGGGAATTTTCCTTATTAACAATCCTATTCATATCGAAAACAAGGGAAATGTGTATTGTAAAACGCCCCTCTTATTAGAACCTTCCCATTGAAGATTGTAAAGAACCTCTTTTTCTGCGATTCAAAGAATAGAGATTGTCGCTGTCCAAGACATGCTCGCAGATGGTCCGAAAATATATACCGTGTTCTTCGAACTGACATTGTTTTTGCACACATTTTAATGTTGACTTTAATAAGCCACTGATATATTTAGATTTGTGTTACTTCAAATCAATATTCCCCTGTATCCCCCCCCCCCCCCCCCCTCTCTCTCTATACTTCTCCCTCACAGTAGCCATTGCTGATATGTGCAAAGTGCTGCTTAAGCGCCCAATAAAAACCTAGTATAATAGTAAAATCATCCTCAGCATAACTATTCGAACCTAAAAATGGTTTTATTTAATAATCATTAGAATGCAAACTATTAGTTAGTGCTTATTATTTATGGCCTCAGTTATTTGAAAATCTTGAAGGTATTATTACAAACTTAAAATTGCGGGATATTCCACACACCTGGTGAAATATTCCTCTCAAAATGTCAAATTTATTCTTTCTGTATGCGAGGTTATAGAACCCGTCAAAATCCAAATTGTCAAATTCACTATTTTAGGATAGTTGTATTTACAATGCAGGTCACTGTGCGATATCCCGGAAGGGGGGGGGGGGGGGTTACCCCTTGCAGTAAAACATTAAAAAAAAATTAACGTCGGTATTAGACGTCTGATCGGAGGAGAGTAAGCAAACAAACGTGCTGAGTTCCTTATCCAGAATATACCGTCTTTGCATCTTGTCGTATGTTGTATTGTCATCGTTGAATCGTAAACCTGAAAAAGGTACATTAATAATTCTTGCAGTGCTGGTGTCACAAATCTGTGGCAAAAACACTAGATTAACCTCCATTCACTCATTCGTGTTCCCACTAAGCAATCTTCACGTGGTGTTCAGTGTTTCGAGCATGCAAAGATGCTCATTCGATGCACACCATGTGATGGTGAAATCGTACTATAGGTGACTGCATAATTATCAGTCCTAGGTTTTTGTCGAACTGCTGGTGCATGGACGAATTGCCCTCATCGGGTAGGTGATAAGGCCTCATATGCAACAACATAATGCTCACAAATTGTGCGACGCAAATCGTGATGGCCGTCCATGTGAACTGCTCCTCGAAGATACCGAAACGACCGGAAACTATTAATCACCCAGGACCTCCCCCGGCGAAAACTACTCAACAATTAAGCTAATAAGCCCGTCAACTTTTGACGTTTGACATAGAAAAGATAGGGTACCATGATAGGTTATTACGTAATACATCACAACACATCAAAATATTACGATATCTTCATTTTTCATATTTCAATAAAGTCCGCATGGCGAGGGCGTAATCCATCCGCCACACCATCTATTTTTTATTTTTTGTTCCGTTTGCAATGAATTATTCTTCGCAGTTCATCCTTTGATTTCACAACGTTTCCTTCCATAAGAAGAAGATGGTATCCATCATTTCTCCAATGTTATCAACTGTAACTAATCTCTCACTCTCTTTTCAAAGCTCCAATAATGAAGGGTTTTGAAAGATTTAATATAGTTTCGTATTGGTATAGATTCGGAGGGGGGGGGGGGAGGGTCTGTAATTCATGGTATCTGCAATATGGACTGCATTTTTACACTTTCTTACAACTTAAATTTTTATGCGTTTTATCTCGTTTCCTTCTACTACTCAATCACAATTCACTTTCGTTCCTCTCTCTCTCTCTATCTGCCCTTATTTTTATTTTTTCTATGTCTTGATAATTCTTCTTTTTGTTGCTTTTTCTTGTTTGTCTCTTTTCCATGGGTTTTACTGTTTAGTTCGTTGAAAATATCTTTATATTTACAAATTTTCCGACGAGTAAATTGATCAGCAGGGTTTTAAAGCTGCCTGCAACTGTACAAGACGTTTGTTCAACAAGAGAAAAAGGGGCATCAATCTTCGCAATTCTGCCGAAAAGGCATGAATATTCGACATTGGCTGACATAGCACATCCCTCAGGCAATGCCCCCTTTTCTCAACTAGTATACGTATTTGCCGCTGTCTTTTTCACTGTATCCTTGCAGCATCAATAATCATTGTAATATTGTTAATAAAGCCTTACACCCCTATATTGATATAATCAGACATGATAAAAAAAACAAAAAACAAAACAAAAACAGTGCTTTAACTGGGTATGATATTATTTCCTTGATGATAAACAGAGAAAACGAAGTTTCCGGTTGCTGTGTTACCCGCTAGTAATTAAAAATATGAATAAACTTCATTTCTGTATTATTTTCATTTTCAGACGTGTCACGAAGCGCACGTACACCAAAATCGATGTAATGAGTATCTGACCTTACAATTTAAAGACATTATCTTACTCCGAGTTCTGTTTTCTATCGTTTATTATACCATTTGGGCACTTTGGTAAGATATTCTTGGTCACAGTAAAAAAAAAAAAAAAGGTAAATCGTACATATAAATCATCTCTGGCATAAGCGATACCCAAATTACATATGACATGTATGAGGGAAGTACTTACAAGATAGAATACAGTCAACCTCGCCTAAGTCGATCATGACGGGACTGACTGAAATGCGTCGACGTACGCGTGTGTATATATAACACGGGGACGCCGCAGTGCAGACTGTGGCCGGCGGCCCGGCGGTGTGATCGATTGGGAGTTCTCATCACATAATTTACCATGATTTATATTGTGCAGACATCGAGAAAATAAGAAAATACATGTACTGTACCTTTCATGTATACTTAGTATATTACTTCACACTCCTGTTACAAGTTGGACAATAAAGAATAAAACCAGACACGTCCAGTGATTAATTATATGCCTTTATATGCACATGGCCGTGAAGGCAATAAAACTGCATGCAGTGCATGCATGTACGGCGTCCGTCCGGCCAGCCGGCCGTGCAAACATGACTAACGCATGACAATTTGCTCTTCACATGAGAGCGCGAGAGAGAGCGCGAGAGAGTGTTTTGTTTGCTCTGAAGGGGAGTTTTCATCCAGAAAATATACATAAAGAGGCTTGCAGGTAGAGTAGGTATTTGTACGTTTCACGTCACGATGTACGGATGCAGGCTTGCTTCAAACGATTCACTGGTCATCGCCAGTAAATGATTCCCAAGGCCCACTCAAGAAAATCTTACTTGACTCGAAGCTGTGATGTAGCTCTGTGGCATGCATTTGATGCCATACACATCAACGCCCCCCCCCCCCCCCTCGTCCCCGAAGACCATTAAACAAAAATTGTCAGTGAGATATTGAATATTTCTGGATCGAAGATAGTTTTAGCCAATCAGAGCTGAACCTAAACCCATCAACACTGAACCTAAACCCATAATTAAGCATATGGGAGATTCTAAAGGGTGGCTTTGTCCCAAAATATTGTTTTGTATGCCATAGGTTCCATGTTGCTAAACTATACTCAAATTTTATAAAGATATATTGCGATGTTAAATACATTTAACTCTCAATAAACGTAAAAGCGACCTGTCATTATACTAGTCGACGCTCCCGTACGCGCTTGCCAGGAATAGGGCCGATTTATTGTGCGCATTTTTCTTTTATCCTCTATTCCAAGTATAGTGTGTGTGTTTTTACGTTGATTTTATACGTTTATAGCCATACTCAAATTATTTTTTGTTGACATATAAAGTTTATTTATTTATTTAGTTAATTTTAATTTTGTGGTCCGATTGACAGGTGTCTTGCTCTCTGAATGGCAACACTGTCATCTAGTCCATATTGTTGGCATTGATCAAGAAACAAAATATCGATCTATTTTGTATTTTTTGTTGTTTGTTTGTTGTGGTTGTTATTGTTTTGTTTTGTTTTTTCTTTTATCTTCCTTAGATTGATCCAAAAAGATCTTTGGGGGTTCGATCTCTATGGCATCGAGTGGCCATAGGACTAGGACTTGACATCTTGAAGAGTTTAAGCAAGACAACATAATAACAATGTTTAAGGGATAGCTATGCCTACAACACCAGACCGCCGTGGAGAAAGTCGGGATTGCGTAAGCCCCATTCACTCGTACACAAACTTTGTGCGTCGAACGCGTCCGCTGGACTAAAGTGGGATTACATTTCGACTGCACGAAGCCGACCGAATCTCGCACGAGAGCTCGAGCTCAGGCGGAGCGTGCATGTTGTGCGGCGACCAGTCTGCCGAAGTTTGAGCCCCGCGGGGCAACGGCATGATCAGGTAACGATCACGGTGCCCTCTCGCCGCATAAAAACGTCCACAGTCTGCGGTTGAGTATCCCTTTAAATGAACCAATGTTAAAAAGCAGGACACAGTTCAATCTATCCTCTTGTGTAAATTGATTTGTTTATCACTTGTCAAGATATTATTCTAATCGACGTAAACCCACCGTGAACGTGTGTTTCTTTGACCGTTTTTTGTTTCCTTTTTGCCACGGGCTATGCTCTATCAAACCCGATAACACACGCAAGGGGGCGGTAGTGGAAATCCGCAAGACAGAGATTATACTTCAATGTCATTTTCCGTATTCCATTGGTCATAATTGTCAACAAAAGAGGCGAAAATGACAAACAATACTCAAAAGTAAACTGAAAACTTTAGAAACAAATGTTTCACCCTAAAACGAAAGTAAATATGGCTTTATATTTTGGCATAGTTATTTTTTCTATTAACTTCAGAAAAGTATGTCTTTCGGCCGTATTTTCTCACCAATCATCTCTGATCATGTGCCGATCAATCAACATATATGTATTTGCGGTTGTAATTGCCTACAAATTTACGCCATGCATCATGTTTTGATGTCTTTAAAGGTTAGCTTGGCCTTTGTTAATAAACTTTTATTTTCAGAGGAATGCAGGAATTATGCCATTCGGACAAGTGAAGCATAAAGATGGACGGGCTTACCTTGAGACTTTGGTCAAATAGTGAGAACTTTAGATTATATTTCTTGAAAAATTAAGCTGTCTGTGTATCTGCTCGTACCCTTTACCCGAGTGCGTGTAAAATACAATTATATCTACCCATCAATTGTACACTTGTACACATTGTACACATACATGTTCGTTTTGGGAACTTTTATTTATATTGATGATATGTAGATTACATGCAGCCTACATACTGTAAATCCAACGCGCATAAAATGTGTTGAAGTTCATATAGGAAAACAGGGGTGTCAGAAAATCGGAATTTCGTAGCATATATGACACAGAACAAAGGAGTAAAAACATTACATGGGAATAATCGTTTAAAACAATCTAGAGTAAAATCAGTTTTTGCTTGTATTAGGCTGTAGCACCCGATGAAAAGACTATTAATAGCTTACAAAATACACTCGTCTAAAGGGGACCAATCATTAAAAAAAAGTTGTTTTTTTCTTTATTTGGGGTTTAATGTCGCTACGTATCCCAAATGTCAGCGTCAAATAATTTTTTTGTAAAGAGATATTCCATGCTGACAAAAAACATATGGTAAAAGTGAATTGTAAGCAGACTAGTCGACGCACTCTGACGCCCATACACCCGCACAGAAATTATATACTCCGAGAAAACTTCTTTGCGGGCCTTCATATGCCATATTCTTGCCCTCATGCTTTTCACTCCTCACGCATTGGAAGATCTCACCTTTTTTTTTTCTTTATATTTTTTCCCGGATTTATAGTAATAATTAATTGATGTTCATTAATATAATATTAACTGATATTTTTCTGCATTTTTAAAATTAATTTATTCAATTTATTTTATTTGTATTTATTTTGTTACATTTAGTTTATTTATTTTTCGGGGGGGGGGAGTAATTTATGTTTTATAACGATATGAAATATTTTCTTTTAGATTAGTCTCTCTCAACGTAATACAACTTCGAAAGGGGTTATCCAGTTGTCAACACGAAATAATATCCACCTCTTGGGTATATACTGATTGAATTGTTATTGTGTAAAATTAGGATGGAAGCTTCAAGCACTGAATTATCCCTAATGAGAGAATTAACATAACATTTATAATTAGTTATGTCATGAATAGGATTACTCAGTTTTCATTTTCTTACATCATGGGCATTATGCTGGAGGTGAAATTGACAATGGGCTTACCCAGAAGATATACAGGAAAAGATTACATGATTGAGTACAATAAAAGGTATTCATTATTATGGCAAGTACTTCATTTGCATACAATTCATGTAGGTACGGTATTTATGATTAAAGTTAAGCTTTAGAAATCAGATGGCTCAAATATTATATTAAAGGATGGGGAAATACAATTTAAAAAACAATTGTTTTGGCTGCCTATAGCATAGTTTGCTATACCTTGCTTCTTCCAAACCAACAAAGTCCATCCTTAGGTTACTCCATGCTTCAGAGCTTGGTCGTAACATTTTAGGATGCTTTTGAAATCCCAAATCCTCTGTCAAGCAAATATAAATAAATTTATCTATAAATAAATAAATAGAAATGAAATAAATATTTTTTGAAGTCATCGCATATTTGGGCCGCTTGTTTAATTGAAAATTCTCTGACAAGCGAAACTCAATAAACGTACGGTGTTTTTTAACAGTTTTGAGACGTGATAGGCACGTATAACTTCGGTTTTCTTTTCTTTCTTTTTTATAAACATTACGATAGAAAAGAAATCTTGGGGGAAATTTGATATTGTGCCCATCTCTTTCCACACAGTGGTTGGACGCATCCCCCATCTTCCAAGTTCGGAATTTCGACCATGGTTGTTGAGGAATGAAAACGTGTGCGTTTCCTAAATAAATGTACAATTGACCGATCTATCTTTTAGATATTACATCATAATGTAACCGACATTAAAGATTTAACTCTATAAACCAATACACCTCTTAAAGGTAATACACTTTAAAAAAGTATTTTTTTCAGATTCTCATTTATTTTTTATTTATTTATTTAGTCTTATTTTACCAGCCAGCTTCATCGGTGATTTCAACACTGGTTTACAAGAAGGCCCTGCAAATTAACATTGACAATACAAAACAAGATATGAACATTGCAGAAAAATCCTATTCCAGCAAACAGTCAAAATGAATTTTGAATACGAAAGTGATCAAATGTGATTCAGCAAGTATAAAATAAAAAGCAATTAATGATAATGATAATGATTAACAATTTGAAATGTTACTGAGACTGCATGAAAGAAAAATCTTTTGTGGGGAAAAAATAGATATTTGGACTTTCAAATCATAAAATCGTGAATAATGTTAAATGGCATTATCTCATTGCGATGAAGTAAAAAGTTTTCAAGATGATTATAAGCATTTTTGGTAAGTAATGCCAATACCTTAAAGGTACTTCTTCTGCAGACTTACACAAAATTCCACGAAACTTTGCACATGTTTAGTAAACATTAAGATTAAAATTAAGAAATGAAAATCTAGTTTTTGTCGCAGAGGGAGCTATTCAGAAGTCACCGCAAATACTTGAACTAGTAACGGTATAAAAATTATCTTAAATATACCCTTTTTTCGAGTCGAAAAAATAAAGGGTTATCAAATTGTGGTTATTGCTTAATGAAAAGTAAATTAAATTCCTTTTCACATCCGCATATGTTTAATCATAAGTCCTTTGTAATGTATCGCATACTCACATAACTTCAAATGTTAGGGCTGCAAAAGGGATGAAGTACCGTTAATATTATGCCTTTGGGGATCAAGCTTGAATTTCGAGAGTTTCTGTTATAATGTTAGTGCACCTACTGAAAGCTCTTAAATGATACATCATGAAGAGACATTTCAAATCTAAGATCTTTCTTTCTTTAACGGTAGCAAAAGCAACTAAATATACAAAACATTTCAATTGGTTATTCAAGCATTTCAACATTGTTTATTAATGTAAGTTCATATGTGGCCCGCCAAGACAAAAATATTTCGTAACAATAATCTGCTTAATAGGCCTCAAAATGGCATTAAGTCTAAGTTAAATGTACATGATCATACAGCTGCTAATTGCAAAAAAAAAATATGATGTACAGTAGGCCTAAAGAAAAATAAAATAATCTCATGGATGGATTTAATATTTACACATAATATTCAGATCTAATAAAACAAATCAAATCGAACTGCATCATTCCAAAAGTCAATGGAGACACTCTAGCAACATCTTTTTTGCAGAAACTATTAGATTGACCAGTGGTACATCAGAGACTTTGATATTGATACAATTTACATAAATCACCACGAATCCGAAATTGACAAAAAGAAAGGAAGTGTTAACATTTACATCAGTCCTTGCAGATTCAACTAAACTTTTCTTCATTCGAAAAATTATGTACAGCAGAAAATTTATCAGTCAACCTTGTGCATGACTACTTTGCAAGATTTAATTCACAAAGTTGAACCTCAAGTATATTTATAATGAAAGACTGAGCAACAAATATGCACAATATATCTTTATTAATGGAAAATATACTATATATTAGGTATTTGTCCATCAATATATGGCGTTCTTTTCAAAATATATTTTCTCAAAAGTTTTGGTTTCTGTTCATCTCGTGTCCCAAAATGTTTTAATAAGTATGCAGGAAGTTACATAGGCCATCAAAAAAATGCTTGAACGGGATCGGGTAATTGCGTCACTGGTAGATGTGCCGGTGTTCGGCCCTCTGTTCGGAATCTGTTCTGACGTGCCACCTACGACATGAAAAATAATTTGATAGATGAAAAATATATTTCAGGTAAGTGTTTAGAATGATAATGATTGTATAAAACGATATGATAGAGAAATATGTACATCACATGTTCGAACTACAAGTCCCCCCGCTGGCATCCGATGAGAAAATTTAATTGTAAAGAAAATTTTGTGGATAAATCTATTTAATTAAAAAAGTTACCCAAAACTCACCTGAATAAGCCACCCTACCCTAGAATCTGAGCGCTATAATGGTGGTGTTAAATATAATTTTGTTAGGGAAGGACCTTTTAAGTTGTAAACGGGCATTTCGGTACAATGCAACGTCCGTTTTCCAGGTTCATGTCAAATCACATGCGTATCCTTAATTCGATCCTCTTTAAAAATAAAAAGGCCTCTGTATACAAATACATTTCCTTTGTTTCAAACTAAGAAATCGTTCACCTAATGTACATTCGCATACGCACACTTTCTGGAACCTTTAATCTTAGCATGCTCAGGCTATTATTAGGTTGTCATAATATTATTCCTTTTTCGTCATATAATGAAGCTTCAATAAGAGGGCGTTTAAAAAAAATGAAAGAAATGTTATTTTTAATAAGTTTGAAAGTACCAAATACATAAACGTACACCCTGACCCACACTATCTTTAAGCTGAGGCTAACAATTACCCTAACTTTGTTTTTACATTGGTAACTCTATTGCATACCATTAATTCTTAACCATTTATAGATATTGTACAATCACGTCCAGACAAATTCCTACTAGACCAATGACAACCCCTACATCCAGCCTTCTCGCCCGTACATTAAACCCTTGGAGCTGATACCAAGGGTCAGAAATTTCAGGAAATAAAACCCATAATATGTAAATTCTCTCAACAAGGGTGCCGACAAGGGTAAAAAATCAATCGATATATACTTTCAAGTTCCAATGAAAGTTGCCTTGGTCCTCTCAGATCACCCCCATGGGATTCGGTTAAGCCATCTTTCTGTTAATTTGGACTATTTTTCTATTTAAAAGCCTGTCTACACCCCCCCCCCCCCCCCCCTCCCCCCCTGACAGTATAACCAAGGGGTAATCACATTGTAAGAGTGTTTTTAAAGGTGTATCTGTCCGGATTAGTTTCCTGTGAACTCTTCTTGGGAATATTTGTCTGAAGCATAATTGTCCCGGGGATGGTTGTTCTGGTGGATAAGCCATAAAAAAATAGTTCTCCTATATGGGTTAATCATCCATGATAGTTGTCGGGACTGAATCATTTAATGAAAGAGTTTGTTTACCCATATTCACTACCATGATAAGCTTACTGGCTTTGCTGACACTGTTCCGCCCGGAGCAGTTGAACCGAGCCACATTAAACTTATCAGGCATGTGTCGCACGCTGAGTACAGAAGTGACAATGGTCTGGGACTGCGGACTCGTCACGATGCTCACGTTTTTGTCCATGTAGCCCCCTGCCTCGAAAGTGAAGTTTGAGTACGTCCAAGCAATCCTGGGCCGCGGGAAACCCCGGGCCTTACACTCTAGACGAAGCGGCCCGGAGTTTGGGAGCTCCTGCCATCTTATCAGAGGTGCAGTTACAAGTTCGACGGGAACTATGTTATCAAAGTGAATAAAAAGTACGGATATTTATTTCCCCTTTGAATAGGTAATTTCATTCATCGTAGAGTGAAATACCTTTCGCCAGGAGGGTGTATATGTGATGAATGAGACGGTTTTGTACGAAAAACAAAAAACAGTAAACAACTGATTCGTTTTTCAGTATAACTTTTCAAGTTACTTTACAGATATTTCCGCGAATGGCGAGGTCTCAGACGATTTCGCGAGTTATTGTTTTCGAGGTTTGCCAAGTGAGCAAGAATATTGTACATAAGGTTTAGCATGTTCGTTTAAATTGTTATTTTAGTATTCAGTCTTGCACGGTTAATGACTTCCCGTATGGAAGAGCATTATACATACATGTAGGTATATTGCATATATTGTATATCTTGGACACACAGGTGTGTCCAAGATCTAGTACTAGATCTTTGTACTAGTATGATGTAGACCTCGATATAGTTGTACACCTTACAACGTTCCTCATCAGTACCATCTTCTTGCTGATTCGTGTATTACAAACAAAGAGCCAAATTCGCTGATCTGAGAGTATTGATGTATAACTTTTGTAATTTTTGTTTGTTATCCACTCGAAAAAGAACAGATATGATCATGAATAAGGCAAATTTAAACACGCTTTTACGAAGCTACCTGGTGGAAATGAACTTAATTATGAACCATAATACAGAACTTGTATAAGATGTTTAGATCGTAGTTGATTATTCACCATTTTTGTCGTTAACCAGCACCACCAAAAAAAAAAGACTCACAGGCGCTGGATAATTTGGGCCGTTACGTAGGCAAAACTTAAGAGTTATTATACACGGCGTTATGATAAGCGTCGCGTCATGAACGATGCACACGATATTTCAATTGCATTATTACCTGCACTAATCAAGTCTATGGAGGGAATTAGTGCGTGTGTCATTAAGTCGATGCACTAAGTACACTCTTCGTTTTGCATCTCTCGCCACCCCCCCCCCCCCCCCTCTCTCTCTCTCTATCTCTCTCTTTTCAAAGACCGCGCCAGTCACTGACGCAATCCTACGACAGGAAAATGACACCTTGTGTGCAACAGGGGGCGTTTCATCAAGTGTCTTGGTGATTTTTACTGACAAATTTGCTCTCTGCCAATCAGATGCAAGAATTTCAGTAGCTTATAACAGTTGTTGCAACTTGTCATTGATAACACGTTTATGAAACAGGGCCCAGGCTTAAACAAGACGTCATTTACTGAGGTAAGGACCGTGTCAGTGACTTGTACGATCTTTTGCTGGTCATGAAAGAGCGATATCGTTTGAAAAGTGATTGCCAAATGAAGAGAGCAAGCAGTACTTTAATAATGGCGTATGGGTTAATTGCCTTCACAGGCTGGATTAGCGCAGGTTTTGACGCAGTCGAAATGACGCCTCGTGTGAGCCAGGCTGAACACACAATTGACGTACAGTTGACGTTGATGATTTCTGCAACGTTCCGGTGTCTGCCCTGGAAGAAATAACGGTACTGGCACGTGTAAACGCCAGCATTCTGGATGTTTGCGTTGATTATCATCATCCTCGCGTTGTCGATAACCCAGTAGTCCGGTATCCTATCCCCGTTCACATCATACATCCCCGCCTGTCCACCGATGACAATGTTGTCCTTAGGAAAAGAAAAGGGATGTAAACATTACCGGAAATAAATGAGGTAATTAATGAAGTAATGATTTGCAATATTTAGCGTCTTGATCGTACATGTATTTGAACCATGTCCCGTATGCGTATATCACAATATTAATGATATCAAATGTGTACGCCAGCATACCTTGATAATTGGAAAATCCCCACTCCATCCTCTTTTCGCTGTCTCTCAGACCTGCACTTCACACCTGTTTTTATTTTGTTAATGAATGTTATGAATTCAAACGTTTCTGGGCTGCAAGCATATCAAGCTTTGCTCAGGCTGTTAAACTAACCCTTCTGTATCATCACCCATTTTACACTCATATGTACTCGCACTATCTTAACAGTGAAATGTGATAAGTTTTCTATATTAATGTATATAAATTGTAACATAATGACTGATATTATGGTACAGTTAACAGTAAATATTTCCGCTAATAGATTAAATGGCCTCTCAACGTATTATGGGCCATTATGCAAAGGGATAAAAAGTTGGGTGAGTAAAAAAAGCAAACACCCACTGAAATACTTCAAAGAAGTTCAAAGAACCAGAGCAGAAGTTAATCACCTCTTATAATTTCATTTTCATTTTAATGCTATCCAACTTGATAACAACACTAAAAGTAGCACCACCCTATCCCGATTCAAAACGCTTTGTCGTAATGCTTTTCTGCTCTCACTTAAATAATGATCATAAACAACTTGTGCAATATTTTACTGTAACTTTTCATTTCCCTTCTCTTCCCTTCTACTCCACTGCCTTTATTTTCTTTCTCTCTCTCTCTCTCTCTCTCTCCCGCTCATGTATGTGTGTACTGTAACAGATATATATGCGAGTAGGTGCGTGTGTGCGTGTGTGCGTGTGACTTTCACCGTATAATATTCGTACGTAATACGTAGTATATAATTCTGTATTTCATTATGTCATTTTTCCTTGTTTACTTATTAAGGGAGCCCCCTCTTACAAGCTCACGCTTCTTTGGGGTACCCTAAACATTTTTGGTTTGTTTTCTTACTTTATGTCTGTTATGTCTTCATATGTTATCAGTGAACAATGTCCTTTTGAAAGTTTTTTAAAATGGTTGAATAAATAAATGAAATGAAAATGAAATAAAAACCCCTTTCAACTACAAAATGATTTTAGCCTGTTGACATCACTTCGAAATATAAAAATAAATTAATTACCTTATAAAGTTCTTTCAAATGTATGATAAGGCTTTTTATATTTTTCATGCATTTTAGAATAGCCTTATGCAACTACTTGACATGCTTAATGGGCATTTCTACCCACACCGCCATATCCGCCTTGAGCTGTTGTCGCTTTCTTAAATGTGTTCTTTAATCATAATGCTCTCATATAACTTTTGGAGCGCTTGGTAAATTCCACTTATAATAATTATCAGTATTATTGAAGATTCTCTAACAAGCTTCATTCACAAACAAACCAGCCGTATAAACACGAGAGACTCTATGAATGATATTAAGAAACAATGTAAAAATCCGAATTATATAAGGTGTTACCATTCAAAAAACATCATTTCATAGAAACACATTTTCAAGATCCGTCATTTGTTCATATTTTGGCAAATGTATTCTTCTCTTTTTATTTCCTTTCTCTCTCTCTCTCTCTTTCACTCTTTCTCTCTCTCTCATTGGATAGTTTTTTTGTAACATGTAAATTTTATATGTTGTTGTTTTGTTTTTGTACATAATTAACATATTTCAGGCTTGTTGAACAACTGCCTCGAGACAGAAAGCATGACCTTTTTTTAAAATGCTTTGTTTTAAAAATAAAAAAAAACACAAATCAAACGAACGAACAAAGCAAACTACCTATATGACGTCATTACTGTATAATCGTGAGATGTATCAGGAATGTTAAATACAACTAAACAAAAAATAAAGAAAGCACAATTTCGTTCATCTTGTGCTCAGTTGAATTGTAAAAGGCACGTCCAAAGAATCTAGGTAAAGTTACATCTAATACTTCTTGATTTATATTATTATTGCCGTTAACATTATGATTACTATCATATTAACATTTTTATTATTTTAGTAATATCATAATTTTTATTATAATTATTAGCATTATTAATATTATAACTGCCATTATTATCGTTATAGTTATCATTATTTTTAATCATAATGCGCATTGTTATTTCTGTTGTGGTTTATGCAATTATCATCACCTATTTGTTTCTTCGCTAATATCTAAATGATAATAAATGCCAGGAAAGAACAACCAATACAACATATTACAACACAGGACATTGAGAAGATAATGTGAACCCGAAGTGTTCTTATTACACTGGGTGAATATCAAAAACCATAGTTTTAACCCTAACCACGGTATTACCTGATTACAATTCAAAGTGACATAATTTCACGGAAACAAAGGTTTAAAGTGCCTATGACGTCATTCACGTTTTAGTGCGCTAGGCAAATCTATAAATCGTGAGGTTTTTCAGAGATGGTATCAGAAATACCAAGTACAAATCGAAGAATTAAGGAAAGTACTATCTCATCCATTAAGTTATCCATGGCTCTCAGAAGGTTTGTATAACTCAGTTATATGTGGGGGCGATGATTTACCGTTTTGATTGGGGAACGGTGTGTCGGATAAGAATTGGCGACCTGAAAATTTTTCAACAAACGGGATACAAATTTCTTTTTAAAGAAGAAGAGACAAGTTATCAGATTTTACAATTCGCCAGCAAGGAACAAACAAATTGTCTGAAGTTCACATCTGTGCCATTGAAGCTTTAAAAAAGAACAAAATAGGGTATCAATATATCAGATTTACGGAAAGCTTATAAAAGTGTTAAAATTACCGACATAATTCTTTTGTGAGGTAAGGTATGCCCCTCTAGTGATGGCCTTTCGTACTTGTCCTAGGAATCTAGGCCATGTCACACCCGATCCTGATTTTGCCATTAAAGGACTGATGACCTCAACTCATTATTAGCTCAACGATGCGAAAAGGGACATCAGAAAAAAAATCTCACGCGTAAGAAAGGTGGCGTGGTACGATTATCCCACTCACAATTTTATTTTGAGAAAAAGTTAATACCTCTTCTTCCATTTGACCATTGCACTCAATAACACATTTCTTTCCTATTCCAGATCAATTTTTTTCTCACCTTTGCTGTTATTATCCATACGAAGTTTGGGGTACAACATACTTAGGGAAACCCTTATCAACCTCATTATAGCATCACTACATTGAATATGTGTAGAAGTTGTGGAAAACTTATGCACGCGTAAAAATTAAACAAAGGAAAACCATAAATTTTATGATATTTTTTTCGCTTGAATTCGTTTATTCAGAAAATGTGTTTGTCAGTCAATATACTCATGATTGACTTTTTATAATGTCTTAGGTTTTATAGAGGTTTTATAGTTTGAAAACCACAGGCAGTTCAATATGACCGAGCTAAATTATGTTATTGGTATTTTACAAAAGTTGTCGCAAGTATGCAAAAATGCAATAAAGTTGATTATTTAAAAAAAAATACGATAAGACGGTTGTGTGATCAGAGTCATTCAGACAAATGTTATCTAAATTTTTTAGTCGTTCTTGTATCAAGGGGCGAACTAAGTTTAGTCCTGAAGCATGTCAAGTGAGCACTTTGTGGCTTCCTTTTCCAGATCGGGATATGCAGGCTCTTTTATTTCTGCGCTTCTGATTTGATAATAGAAATCAATTGCTAATCTGTGGTTGCCTGTAATGATATAGCAGCCTGAATTCATTTTTTTTTTACAATAAATGTATTTGAAGAACGTGCGTAAAATGCAAATTAAAAGCAGACAAGCACTTTTCAAAATCTTATCATAAACCCACGAACCAACGAAAATGATTAATTCATTCTTAATTTCAATCACAATCACCTTAAGCCAGAACAGGTTCCCACCAAAGTTTCCTCGGGAAGGGCATCGAAGAGTCAGATTGGTATCACGCTCAATGACTTGATGAGGAGAGGGCATCAGTATTGGTTCTGAGATGGAAACAAAAATATAAAATGTTAAAAATTTTCGAAAACGTTTGAAGATAAAGTTGAGTTCCGTTCAAAAATCGTCAAAGAAACAGTCTAGAAGTTATTTGCAAAGGTAAACTATGTAGTACGTAATAATTGGTGTGTACTGTGAGGTTTTAGAATCATCAAAATGATACGTAATTGACTAAATATCGCTGAAAATTACATGTACTGCACAGGCATGCGTATATCGACCAACACACGCATGCAGCAAGAAACTTTGGTCCAAACTTCTCAGCGATTATGTTGAAGATGTGGGCATTTGAAGAGCAATGATTTTAATCGGACATTTCTTCTGCGATATTCGATCAAACTAAATTTAAAAGAATGAGAAAGCTCATATACAGTATTCGATCAAACTAAATTTAAAAGAATGAGAAAGCTCATATACAGTATTGTATTATTTTTCACCTTCGTCACAACTAAACCTTCTCTTTAAAGTTTTCCACATAGGCCTGAGTAGTTCCAGTGGTCCTGGTTGGTCCTACGGCCGGACGGTTTATAGTATTTATTATAATCAGAACACTAAACTGAAACTTTCTATAGCCATATAAACGACCTCGTAGTTTCTACAGTTACGGAAGAAGCAAGTGTAATTTCATTTGATTTCACTGAATGCAGGTTACTCCTTATAAATCTATATTAACTAGTGTTAAACGGTAAAGCATAGTCATGAGTTCAGGTTGTGTTACTGTATTCCAAACTTCCTTCTGAATTTCCAATCAAACAGAAAATGAAAACGTATTGGGGTTGTTTCGAACAACAAATTTCAAACATAATTATGAAAACTTACAGGAGACCGTGCATACGCTGCTGTCTACCAACAAGGGTATCGACATGTAGGACGGTGTATTCTGGATGATCAATCAAAGTTTGCTCGAAATTGACCAATATAACGGCCATCTCATAAAATTCCATGTTTATTTTGCAAACTACTTGTCCAATCGCCTCTCTTTTGCAGACGGTTTCGTGATGTACGTGTCACAAAAATATCTTTGATTCCTTTATAATATTTGTTTTATCATTAAACATTTGATTATATGAAAGAAGTTCTGGAACGGTGAAAAATATTTAGTGAGCTTTCTCATTCTTTGTATATCAGTTTAGAAGAATATCATATAGAATTGCTGCCTGAAAACCCTATTGTTTTTTCTAAGTCTATTGTACACTGTAACCAATAACTGTAAGTTTCATTGATTTGCTATGTACGATGTAAACCTATGCATTTTATTTTGTTGGAAGTGGAAATAAATGAAATTAAATGAAAAGGATAGCTCTTCAACTGCCCCCATGTTCTTAATATGACGAGAAATAGCTCAATAGAAAAATTTGTACAAAAGTTTCCTGCCACATGATGGTGTGTAGTCGCATAATACACATTTCTGTGTGCAGTGAGTGTGGACCTCAGCAAAACGGACTCAACTCTTAATTATTTCTGATTCCAAAACCACACATGATCAACTAATTCTTATGTACTGCATAATGTACCTTTCCAAATAGCTTCCTGACATTCTCTTTCACATTGTAATCGCATGACATGACAGAACTCAACTTTATTATTAAGCCGTGGTAAGGGCAGCTCTAAGTCTATTTTTAATCAAAGAAAATCCATCACCTTCCCTCAGAAACAAATGTCATTAATGAGGGGATTTGCTGACAAGGCTCAAATAAACACATTTAGCGACGCCCATAATTTTACCTTGAAATGCGTTATTGTTTAACTTAATTTTATAATCACCCCTATATCAGTGATAGAATACGAGGTAATTGATAATGCCACGTTAAGATATTATCGTTCTAAATCGACTTCAAAAAATATGCAAGTGATTTGTGACACGTACCTTTCCCTTGGGATTTTAACTGTTCTTTCAATTTATCAACGACAATTTCACTTGGGACTCATTACATAATTTTAATTTCTTCACAATTTGAACGCTTCGTACGTCATATACATTATGCAATTATTCATATTAACTGATGACCAGATGATTAGTGAGACCAAAAGGTGGGGTTCTATCATTATTAGAAAAAAAGAAATTCCCGTTCTATTCAATTAATCGAATTGGGGCGTTACACAACCTAGAGAGTAGCTTGTCAATGGCATAAACTGTCACTAATCTCCATCTTCTCACTCAAGGCGTAGGTATGTGAATAAATATATTTAATTGATTGAAAATGAAATCCGGTGATAGGTAATTATAAACGGTTTCACCAACCTTTTTTTTTATGCATTGGACTTACCAACTTTATAGTAATCTTCTTTTACCAACAATCAGACATTACAGATTACGTCATTCTTGGGGGTGCTGATCTCTCATTACTCACGTGGAAAGACTTTGAACGTTGTGCTGGCAAGCCCGAAAGCCGGTGCCTGCATACGACAACCGTATCTCCCAGAGTCCTGGGGCCGTGCATTCTGTATGTGCAAGAAACTAATGGTCATGTCTTCCAACGGTGTCTGTTCAGTATCGATGACGTATTTGTTGCCGTCGAAGATGCGACGGCCATCGAACGTCCATTCGATATCGGGGGCTGTCCGGTACCAGCTCGCCCGGCACTTGATGGCGTACTGTCGCCCCGGTGGCCCCTCGAGCCCGGCTTGTGGAGAGACCTCAATGACTGCAAGAAAAGTGGAAAAGGTCACTAAGATTATTAGCAGCTAAGGGGTAACATATCTTATTTGCTATGCTAGTCTTTTCCCTAAATATTATAATGGACTGAATATCCCAAATGAAAGATTAAATTGCAGAAACTATCATAATGCCAAAAATAGTACAATAAGACCAAGTTTCACTTCATATCGACAGTGCAAAATAGGAGTATTAAAAATCCATGTTTTTCAAACATTAGTTTTATGGATGTAGCATGTTTTGGAACCAGATGCTTCATACATCCATACTTCGCACGCTTCGATCAATTTCCTGTTCGTTTACGTATTAATTTGTTTTAACTCTTGCCATAAATTAATTGCCGTCTTTTCAAGGGACCTTCCTGTCTCTTGTCTCACGGGACAGGCAACCACAAAAATGTTTATTCTTCTTCTGTACACTGAGTGGCATTACCTAAAGGATCCAGTTTTCGGCATACTTTTGAAAAAAACACAAACGTTTTAACATGAAAACGCGTATTTCTATATTTTCTTTTTCTTTCTTTTTTGAACAGAATTAGACCAGACATTCTTTTCATACTACTAATCATTACGTTGTAAAAATCTGCACCGAAGATCAGTGAAAATACCTGACCCACCTGTTGACTGCTGCATAAACTGTGACGTCACGAAGTTGAACCCAAGATACATATGGAGTAAGAACGTGAGAGGAATTTGTGACGTCATGGTTTCCTGTCATCTGGTAGAGAATGGAAACGAAATAACACAAATTTAGGTTAGTACTGCTTTAAAACATTTCGATATTTGTGAATGTTCAATGTACTCTTTTGAGCATACAGTACATCATCAATATTCGTATTACCGCAGTGAATATCTATATATAGCGTTACCATAAATTTAGTGATTATTTTAATATTGGTATAATAGTGTTAACAATCCATAATACGTAAACTTTCACCATGGTTCTTCGAATTTACTGAATTTGAATTAAGATCCATATGTAATTCCTTATGACAAACGGTACAGTAATTACGTAGAATAATGATAATAATATTAAGGATTTATATAGTACCTTTATATAGATCTACGATGTCTAAGCGCTTTTCAAATATATTATTACCACGGTCATCCGATGCATGGCTTAATTGCCCGTGCAAAATGCATGCACCTTCTTCACTCCCTGGGGAGCATTCCAGCCAGGCGTCTTTTTTTTTTTACACACGTTCACAATGCTGATCACACACAATGACTTTCGCATCCTAGGTGGTAACCATTTAACACCTGGGTGGAGATGTCTTGCTTTATAGGGACATGTCTTGTTTAAGAGCCGTGGCGGGGATCGAACCTTCGAATCTCCAGTTAAGTGTTTAAACTACACGGCTACGGCAGCCGTACTAAATATACAAGGCAATAATACTGTAAAAACATCATGCCTGTTTGTTGTTTTTTCACCTGAGGAAATTAAAGAAAGAAGATACAATAGATGATAAAAGAAAGAAGAAACTTTGGCATCGAAGGATAGATAAATACATATTACAAGGTGAACTGGATGAGGGATTATCATTTTGCACATTGAGGCATGTGCGTTGTCATTCGGTTGAGGCGAAACTTGCACAAGTCTACGATCATGACATCGCCAAAAAATAATAATAATAATACTTGCAAATTATTATATTTTTGTTGCATTACTAGAAAGCCGACTAACGTACAAGACTTTCCTTGGGGCGTATTCAGTTTAATATTAAAGATAAACTTAAGCCTCCCCCTTCGATTTCTGTTACATCTCTTTCTTTCTCTCACTTTTGCTACCTTAATTTGTATTTATATCTGCCCCCCCCCCCCCCGATATCTCTCTGTCTCTCTCTCTCTCTGTCTCTCTTTCTCTCTCTTTGAAGGTTTCCCCCGCATCTCCGCAACTAAACTCCACATGCGCTGACTCGGGAGAGGAAGCGCATTACTCACACAAACGATACATGCGCTAACAGAGGAAGAGAATTCCCCTCTCATAGCCTAAATTCAAGGGCAATGTGAGTTTTCACCATCTTCCTGGGGATACATTTACATTGCGTGTGGAGAGTGAAACTGACCGTATATCTCTCTTCTTGTCTTTCCCACTCTCTCTAATAAATGGATAGCCGCGCCTAGTCTACACACTCGAGACTCGGTGATCTCTAACGTTATGGATAGGGATATAACCTTACTCGGTCTGGAAGACAGCCTAACTTTTAGCTAATTGTCTGACTCAGAACCACAGTATACATGAGTCTAGTCCCACCAGTTTTTGCCAGGGACTGTTCTACCCTGGGTATGCAATATGGACCTTGTGGCAGATTAGCCTTGTGCTAAACGAATTATCCAGTAAAGTCTACTACTACTACTACTACTACTACTACTACTACTACAACTACTACTACTACTACTACTACTACTACTACTACTACTACTACTACTACTGCTACTACTACTACTACTACTACTACTACTACTACTACTACTACAACTACTACTACTACTACTACTACTACTACTACTACTACTACTACTACAACTACTACTACTACTACTAATACCACTACTACTCCTCCTAGTACTAAAGGCAGGATGACTTTAGTACAGCGTATTCTAATAAATCGAGAGTTACTAGACAATTTGTAGATTCTAGGTTTTTGAACCATTTTGCAATTGATATAACTGTCAACATTTATGTAATCATTATCTTCACTGATTGCCATTATCATTATGGCCATATCGCTTAAAGATACGGCCATAGTATCTTCAAGATTGTCTACTTCACTAGTCAACACGCACCTAATAAACAAAATCATACACAGCAATGAATTCCGTATTGTATATAAAAGCAGGTGTAATCATTAGAAGAGGGGCGCGTGAGTATTGCGTAAAGAAAATAGACGCAAAATAATGGCTTATATTCCAAACGAGAGATGACAAATAGTATGCTCTTTAACGCTTTTATAACAGGAATTATTTAAGGGAAAATTTATTACATTTTTTTCCTTCAAATTGGCAACAATAATATTTCTCTTTTGATGTTGAGTCTTTGAAAACAATATGCCCCAGGTACTTGGTTCAAAACCAATGGTTTTGAACCTCTCCATGTGTTGCAAATTTAAGAATTTTAAAGCTTATTCTACCTTTTAAAATTCCTGGCATCAAACGCAACAAAAATGGTCATGCAACAATAATGGACACAGTGTGGATTCAAACATTAAAATATGAGCTTAGTTTTTTCCATGTTTCTGCGCTAGCGGTTTCATAGAGGAGTTTTATGTTCTCCTTCAGTAACAATAGAAACATTGCAGTTCAGGAACCTTCTTTATTCATGTTATTTGTGCATCTGCCTATACCCTACTGCTAGTTTGATTGGTAAGATAATGAAAATCTAATACTTTAGATGCAGTTACATAATGCAGATAATCTATTGTGTCTAGTATTCTATTTCCCCAGGCTGTTAATGTAAAAAAACATGAAGATTAAGGAACCTTTTATATGACTATCATGACTATCCCAAGTTCCCAAAGGCCTTTTTTTTAATTAAACCTGAAACAATGATATAGAACAATGTATGTTCATTTACCACATTGTAGTGGGTTTCTTGATATTTCACATATATATATATATATATATCTCGAAGATAGAGTAAATACTCAGGAGTCAAATAAAAACACCGCAGGAGCCAAAAAACTGGACTGACGTTTCGGTCAAAGACCCTTATCAAAGTAAGACTGAAAATAAACAATCTGATGCAAACAAAATTAAGAAGACGCATAAGTTGCCAAGATACAAATAATAAAAGTAAGCTCGACGCATAAAAGTAATAAAAGTAAGTAGTAAAGGTAATAAAAGTAAGTAGTAAAAGTAAGGGGGAATAAAAGTAAGCTCGATGCGTCGAGCTTACTTTTATTACTTTTATGCGTCGAGCTAAAGGTTCTTTGATAAAGGTCTTTGACCGAAACGTCAGTCCAAATTTTTGGCTACTGCGGTTTTTTTATTTGACTCCTGAGTATTTACTCTATCTTCGATATCTATTGTTTACACACCGACGCAGAACTTTCATATTATATATATATATTGTCTTTGTCTTTGTTCAAACTCACCTGCCCCCGACAACGGAATTAATTAATAAGGTTGAAGATTTGTCAATCTGTCGGTCAATTGAATCTGGTGTCGCCGAAACCACTAACCCGTCTCCGTGGTCTAGTGGTTAAGGCATTGGCGTTCTAAGCCAACGACCCGGGTTCGATTCCCAGCGGAGACATTTTTTCAGCCTTTGCAAAAAATTTTAAAAAGGGAGGACAGCTCTGGGGAACTTTGATTTAAGTTACGCAACCATCATTCTCTCATTTCCTTTCGCATTGTATATACACTCAACCAAAAAAGTAAGTTCCCCCTAGCATTTTTGGATATATCTCAAAAAGTATTTTACCGATTTTCATAATTCAAACGGGAATGGATAGGAAATTTTATTACTCATAACATGAATGTCATATCATTGCCACCAGATATCATTATTGGTGTGAAAAAATGCATTTTATGTCAAAATGCATGGGAAAAAAAAGTTGCACTTTAAGGTTATATGAAGCATATTGTGTACATTTCCTATGCAAGTTAGCAAATGACCTTTTTTAAATTATGTAATTCTCAGGGATTTCTTCAGGTACAATATGCTTCCCTATTAAACTGTATGCTCATGAAAAGAAATAGATAGAGAAATATGCAATAAACCATGCTTAAAAGTTCAGAATCGTGAGTGATTGTTTGATTATTTGTGTAAAAGTCAATGCAAATCACTAAAGTGCAACTTTTTTTCCATGCATTTTGACATAAAATGCATTTTTTCACACCAATAATGATATCTGGTAGCAATGATATGCCATTCATGTTATGAGTAATAAAATTCCCTATCCATTCCCGTTTGAATTATGAAAATCGGTAAAATATTTTTTGAGATATATCCAAAAATTCTAGGGGGGAACTTACTTTTTTGGTTGAGTGTATAAATATTCACATAGGTGTAGTTAAATTTGGAGTTGAGGCATTCAAAAGTGCTCAATGCTGAAGGGCAGAGCATAAAATGCCTAGAAACGGCCCTCGTATATAAAGCTACGATTCGGCATGCCAATGAGAAAAAGCACTACTATGGACTAGCGGGGGGCAGGTACAGAAACCATGTGAAATCCATGAAACATGAAAAATACAGAAATGAAACTCAACTTTCCAAATACGTATGGAACCTATAGGAATCTAACACCGAATTTACACAGGATCGAAAAGAAATCCAATCTAAACCTAAGAAAAAGGCACTAAACAAAATGTCGGAGATCCCCCAAAGTGCAGGCACCGAAAAAGGCCGCCAAGAAAGCCACCCAAGCGTGACACCGATCCATTGCAGCAAGCAGATGCACAAGCCGAGTCGAGTCATCAGTGTGCCTGAAGATCGCGTCGAGCGTGAAACCGACGGTAGCGGACAGGACCCATGCAGGTACAAATATATATATATATATATATATATATATATATATATATAAAATGTGAAAGAAATTTACGAGAATAACGTTGCGTAGCTCAATTAAAGTTCCCCAGAGCTGTCCTCCCTTTTTGAAATTTTTGCAAAGGCTGAAAAAATGTCTCCGCCGGGAATCGAACCCGGGTCGTTGGCTTAGAACGCCAATGCCTTAACCACTAGACCACGGAGACGGGTTAGTGGTTTCGGCGACACCAGATTCAATTGACCGACAGATTGACAAATCCTCAACCTTATTAATTAATTCCCCTCGTCGGGGGCAGATGAGTTTTTGAACAAGACAAGCCGCTAGTGCCTCAGCTGGATCCAAGCGAATGCTTTGAATACATGTATACATTGGAATAAATTATTCTTAATAACATTATTGTAAGGAAATAACATATACAACAGCTTTAGCAAATCTCGTGGAAATAAATACAAATGTGAAAGAAATTGCGAGAATAACGTTGCGTAGCTCAATCAAAGTTCCCCAGAGCTGTCCTCCCTTTTTTATATACATATATAAACGACTAATGGGTACATTAGGAGGACAGTTTTTGTTCTTTTTCTTTGTTCAACTGTCGACCTAATGTACCAACTGTCTACCTAATGTAGGGGTCGCTATTATGACGGAATAAACTGCATTGTTAGGTGTCGACTTAATGTACCCGTTAGTCAAATATACATATATATAGTTCTGCTTCGGACTTGCAAAGTTATAGACAAAATAGGAATGAAAAGTCCGTATACGATGAAAAAATTCGAATTTTCGGCCATAGGCCTTCATCAGGAAATGATGAAAATTCTATTTTTATATATATATATATATATATATATATATATATATAAAATATCAAGAAATAATTTTCACTTTAACATGCTTGTTGGTTTGTTTGTTGTGTGTTTGTTTTTGTTGCTGTTGTATTTTTTTTTTGGGGGGGGGGTTTGGGGGTGGTCTTAATTCATTTAGAATTTAGAATATCTTTTAAAACATTTTGTCATGTATCATTTGTTGCAATAATATCGACGTGTGTGTAATATAGAAATAACGTGAAATAAATTATGAAACTGAATCATACACCGAAAGATAAAATGAGTATATTCATTTTGGATTAGAACTTCAGCAAGTTATATTATTAATCAGCAGGTCCTTCTAGAATGTCTGGATGTCTGAGCTGCTGCAGAGGCCTTCAATTCTCCAACCCTCCTCCTTGTTTTACAGTGGGGTTTTTTCTTCATCTTCATTCTATGTAACGCAACACGCCAGTCTTTTACATGGAAACATAAGCGACTATAATCAGCATGTAATTGCTTCTACTAAATCAGCCGAAGGATTATGTTTTTTATTTCAGCAAGCAACGAGGAAGATTTCACCCTCCTTTTACAACTACGCATACAACTACACTCGCCCACAAGCCTACACCATCAACTAAAAGTATTATCTGATTCCATTAGAAGAGAAAATCTTAAATGAATATTAATTGGCAGTAAGATCTCCCCGGAGAGCCGTTAATTCGTTAACAGTATGCGGTCGCTTTTTATTCCTGAAGATCGGTGAGATGGTTTTATCCCCCTTCGCGTAATTTGCCTACGCGCTAATTATGTAATCCAAAAGCGTAGCTAGGATGACTGAAAAGGAAATGTTCTGTGGTTGACTGATCAGATCAAATATAGCTTAAACAGTATGTGCTATGAACCACACGGCCTCCTTTCGATAAGAGGTCAGAAGACAGAATACAAAGAACGTATATAGAGTATATTTTTCGTGCCAGTCCATTTTTGAAGAAAAAAAAACATACACAATTTTCTTACATTTAGAAATACTTAAAAACGTGAAAAAAAGTTGTCTTAAATATAATATAACTGTCTGTTTGATAATCCAAATTTTACCCTGTACGACATGATTCTGCCATCGCCCTGATCATATCCTATACTTTCCACCCCCCCCCCCCCCCAACCCATTACAAAAAAGGGCAGTTATGATGAGATGATAAATAGAATCAGATGATGATAAAATGATTTAAAAAGGAACGCCTATCATGCCTGCTCCTCGTATCAAATGACTGCTGCATAGAATGTTAAAGATGAAATTCAGTTCTGATTATTGACCAAAGTCTGCTGGAAATCTCACAGAGTGAAGAGCACTGCACACAGAAAAATGGGTATTGGGAACTACACACATAATATATGGCATGAAAGTGTGGTCCAAAACTTTCAAGCAATTTCTAGTCGAATTTCGGATAGCAGGACATTTGAAAAGCAATCCTTTTCGGGGAACATTTCTACGATGATACTCTCCCATAATAACATTAAAAGAATGGGAAAGCTCACAAATTATTTTGCAACTTTAACACAACTAAAGCATCTCACTAAATCCATCATTCTATTCCTGTTGTCAAATATTACGTGACTACTTAACAGGCGTCATTTTCAGATGCGCAACCGTTTGGTTCGCTTTGTACGTGCGTGACATCTTAAGGGAAGACAAAAATAGCACAAACATTTATAAAGAAATTTAATTGTGTTGATTTGAGTATTACTTTCTACATTCTGGAAATATGGGCTTTATTAGAATTTGTTTTAATGAAAGAGGGGATTAACATAATACATAATCACAATTGGTTATATGTATAGGCCCTATTTGATCTACGAGATATGTGAGATCATATATATAGTGATAACAATAAATTCTGTGGGTACAATTGATTGGCAACCCATCATCATTATAGAGACATTTTAGCCACATGGCCGAGTTTGTTTCAATCAGTGATCTTGACGTAGACCATCAACAAGTTTGTAATTTAGATGTAGTTGTTTCTGTTTTAGTTGTTGTTGTTGTCGTCTGATTGTCTGCATAAATAATAAATATTAATAACTTTCCTCTTTTATTGGTAGCAAATAGTTCTGAGGCCAGAGTCATCCTTAAATATATTGGTCCTCCATCAAGTTCTAAATTTTAAAATCTGTCCACGTAAATTTCTGGTAGTGATTTCTAAGCGCTTAATACACTCATTCTTCGTTCTGCAGAGGTAACATACGAAGCTTACTGAAAAATGGGATCAATAACTGTTGCGCGGGTAGAATTACGTATTAGTCGAGAAGCGGAAGAAACAACTTAGAAACGTGAACATTTCGCTAATATCCTGTGAGGAAAGTTATATTAGGAACATGGCCGACACCACCCCCCTTGTTCTTAAACTTGAACTTCGAGGCCTACAGGCGTTCCCGTCACGTGCCAATCTCTTCAATCTTTGCCTTTTATCTACCATCTATATTTTGCCTTCATAACTGATAACTGTATTCCTTTTTTCATTTTACTGTTTCAAAAGGGGATGAGTATGAATCTTACTTCGAATCAAGTTTAAAGATTTCCCCCTTCGTTCATTATTTTACCCTTGATTTGGATTTCATGTCCATGACGTCCATGAAAACGAAATATAATAACAATTGATGAGTCTTATCTGTATAAGCTCACATTTCTTTCGACTGTCTTTTTGTCTGTCTGTCTGACGGACCTGTCTCTCGTGCCCAGGCTATAGGCCCAGGCCTGAGCGCGCTCGCACACACTCACACACACACACGCACTCGCACAAATCCAAGCGCACTTCTCTTCTCTCTCCCTCTTTATCTCTCTCTTCCTCTCTTTCTCTCTCTATTGCTATCTCTCTCCCTCTCTCTCCTTCTCTTTAGTCTACTTATATTTCCCCTCTGCATGTGATTGTTCGAGTTCATTACTCTCTTTCCTCTTCGACTTCTCTCTCTCTCTGTATTCTTTTTTTCGTTTTTTTTTTGTCTCCTTCTCTACGCTCCTTCTGTGACCGTCTCTCTATAACACTCTCCCAGAGAGAGAGAGAGAGAGAGAAAGTGTATGTGTGTGTGTGTGTGGGGGGGGGTGCGGGCGTTGGTATCGGTGTGTTTTTTCAATTTAATCATTTGAGCATTTCTTTCCCTTTTTTTTTTTTTGACTTTTATTCATTTACCAATTTGTTCAATAATTTAAAAAAAATAGTTTGATTAATAAAGAAATATATTCATTATTTTTCTCTATGTTTTATTTCTTCAATTTAATATTTGTTTCATTGCTTTACTTTGCTTCTTCTTGTTCCCCTCCACATAACATTTTTCTCTTAAAACGTTTCCCTCCCATTGACCCTCCTGCGATTCTTCGGGCGAGTTTTTATATCCTCTACAGATCGCGTTTAACTGCTGTCGGGATATCCTCAAGAACTTCTGAGCGCTTCGAAAGTCAGCAGATTTGGAACCCCGATCACCCGGAGCCCTTGACAGGAAAGCAAAGATTAAACTGCTTATCAGTGTGATGGGCATCTTTACCTCTTTGCTACTGTATGCTGCCTGCAGGTCCTGCCGTTTATAGAGCTCTATGGATTGTATGAAGCAGTGTAATGTCGGTCATGTCACGCAACGTAGCGCCCGTAAGATTAAAAGTTACAACAGGCAGTGGTGTATTCATCCAGGGAAATGTTTTCCCTGATCCATCATAGCGTACATGCAGTCAGCGCACCGCACCCCTCCCAACTGATTTGGAAGGCTCACAGAAAGTTTGAATGTCCACATACTGTTGCTGTACTAAACCATTTATTCACGAAAAAAATATTGCGAGTTTCTACTATTCATTTTACTGTGATGGGTTCTACTGTACACTGTTCTTGAGGACACATTTTTTAAAGTACTATTTATTTTAATGTATCTTAGTAACAAAGTAGTTAGTTTTCGTATTTCTCATAAGACTTTACCAGTTCGTGATATTTTATACTTTAGTCGTCTTTTTCAGACTAGGGTCAGGTTTGTGTATGACAAGTTGTTGATTATTAAGATATCTTAATGAAGCATTTGGTAAAGGGGGTATCTCACTGAGCGGCGAATGCTTGCGAATGTAGCGAATTTGGGGTTTCGTCAGGGTTCGTTAAAGGTTGCAGAGAAGTTCTCAAACAGTTTTTATTGTCGCAAACAGTTCTTTCTTGTTCCAAAGAAATTTTAAACATGTTGAAAATTTCTTTGCGAATTCAAAATTTCTTTGCGAGTAAATATTTTATGCAAAGCGTTTGCATAACAGTCGTAAGCCTTGCAAACGGTTGTAAGACGTGTCACTTTTACTCGCTAAAGTTCTTTTTGATTCGCCAATGCTACAGCGACCATGTGACCGTGGTTCCACGTGACCATGTCGCTAAAGACAGAGGCGAACCCTGATTTTCGCCAACATTCGTCAGAAAAGTTGGCGAATCCAAAAATAGCAACGTTCGTAAGCATTCGCTGCTCAGTGAGATACCACCTTCAGGAATCCAAGAGGATCTGATATTTTTATTTAGTCTAATCTCTTTGTGTTCTTTCTCAAATGATTTGATGAAGCTTTCGACAAGTAATCCAAGACGATGTGAGAATTTTAATTTTTATATTGTTGTGTTCTGTCTGGAATACTTTCACAACACATTGCCAAAGGATCCATAGTTTTTCATTACTGTTAACATCACTACCTTCAATAGATCGTAAAATGTCTTAAGCATGAAATCCGAAATACACATGTGAAAGTATTTGAACATCCGGCTTCCAAAGATACTCTTTTTTTCTTAGAGGTCATATAAAGGTAACCCATAGCTGACTTCTCCATAAGAGGGTAATTGTCTTATTAATCTGAGAGGCACTTAGAAAAGTTGAAGGTGCGTGTTAAGTCTTCATATTCCATTTCTCTGCAGACGGCACTCTGGTATTTTTTTAGAGTTTGAATGTTCGGTCTGCCTATTAATTATTAATTTCACAAAAAAGAGAAATGAAATGCTCAGAACCACTATACTTCTTAGGCGTTCAAATGATTCCGCGGTGAGATTAAAGCTGAGGGTACTCCCATACTCCAGGAATGAAGTTGGAGGTCGATTTTTAG
Source organism: Heliocidaris erythrogramma (assembly GCA_025617745.1). Lineage (NCBI taxonomy): Eukaryota > Metazoa > Echinodermata > Echinoidea > Camarodonta > Echinometridae > Heliocidaris > Heliocidaris erythrogramma. The sequence continues at coordinate 23,881,119 of CM046873.1, forward strand.
GATTGGTGCCTACAACCATTTTAAAGAATAAGAATCTCATTCAATATACATGAAAGGCCCCGCCATACCTAGTGATAATCTTCGAGAACATGCCTAGCTTTAAAGGCTTCAAAATGATTTTAAAATATCAAATGAGTATGAAAATTATGATATAACATTTCTCGCGGAAAAGGATCATAAATATAATCTTGAACGCAACCGATAGAATGTATATCGCCAAATAGATTCTTTTTTATTTCCTAATTGTTTTTTCACCACTGTTATTTTATTTATTTATTTTTTTTTTGATTAGTCGGAAGGGTAAAGAAAATTAAATGTGATTAAGGGACTCTATGTGAACATAATTATATAGGTGCATCGTTGGTGTTCGGAAAGATTTTAAAAAGCCCCTGTAATATAATTGGTATTCGACATAATTCATTCCTATCAGCTTTTAGGTAGATATAAAGGTGGTTTCAGAATTTCAATTTTACTGATATCATTTTTCTAAATAAAATTTAGAAAAAAAATCGATGATATGGTAATTTTAATCCTTGAAAGGTTTGCAAGGTGAAAAGCACTGGGCATTGCGATAAACAGCAATACACAGATTCACAGTTGTATTATGATCAGCATATCCGAATCATTTCGAGACAACTCCAGTCCAAAATTCTTTGCGAATATACTAGAATATCATCCGTAATGCTTTTGATCATCCAAACTTACCAGGGTATACTTTACCATTTACCATTGTCGTTTGACAAGCATGCTAAGACTTTTTAAAAAGTATTACCGTAGTCGTAGTGGCAGTAACAGCAGTTGTAATGGTAGTAGCAGCAGCAGCAGTAGTAGTAGTAGTAGTAGTAGTAGTAATAGCAGTAAATGCAGTAGTATTAGTAGTACTAGAAGTAGTGGTGGTGTAGAAGTGGTTTTAGATATGTAGATGGAAGAGTAGTAGCAGTAGGAGTACGAGTACGAGTAGAAGTAAGTAGTAGCAGCGGCAAAAATAAAAGCAGAAGTTGTAGAGGTAGCAGAAGAAGGAGTAGTAGTACATGTATGTAGTAGTAGTAGTATAGTAGTAGTAGTAGTAATAATAGTAGTAGTAATAATAGCAGCAGTAGTAATAGTAGTAGTATAGGAGTAGTAGTAGTAGTAGGGCCTAGTAGTAGACTAGTAGTTGTTGTTTTGTAGAAGTGCACTGTAATAGTAGTTAGCAGAAGCAGTAGTAGTAGTAGAAGGAGTAGTAGTAATAGTAGTAGTGGCGGTGGTGTGGTGGTGTACTAGTAGTAGTACTAATGATATCAGTAGTGTAGTAGATATTATCATTATTATATTTATTATTATTATCATTATTATCATTATTATAATTATCATTATCAATATTTCTATTGTCAATGTATAGTATTAATAATATCATCGTTATTACTATTATTATATTTATTATCATTATTATTATTACTATTATTATTATTTTCATTATTATTACTATTATTATTATTATTGTTGTTGTTGTGTTTATTATCAATTCATTCATCATAATTATCATCATTGTAATTATGTTATTACCAATTATTACTGGTAATCATGTAAAAAACATACCGAGGTTTCATACTCTTTTTGTTTTTCTATGGAAGGCCGGGATGGAAGGTTGTTATACAACATAATTACTGCGAACAAAATAAAGCACTGTTGATAATAATAGCATTTGCACTCAGTTACAGGGTAAAATCGTCTTCCATTTTCAGGAAATAACTACATCTGCGGTAATAAGCCTAATTAGGGGAGAATCCCGTATATTACTAAAACGGAAGCGCCTAGTCTGTTTCGTTTAGAGGCTGTGTTACCAGCTTTGCCTAATCTTCTCTCGGTGAAGTTGACGCAGTTTATTTCCTATTCTCATGATTCTTATATACCCAGGATGTGAGAGAAATGTACTAAAAATTATTTCAAAAATATTTTCATCCATTTCTACATGTTTCGGCGGCCGATCTAGGATTCTATGACCGGGGCACAAATCTAAAAAAGAAAAAAGAAAAAATGTAACAAGCAAAACAAAAGAAGAGACACACATTTTAAAGATATTAATAAAGCGGCTCGCTTGTCTCAAAAACACATCTAACAGGCATAAATGCATAACCTCAAAGTTTGCAGTCTTTTTTCACAAGCATATAGTTTCTTTTAAAATCTCTAATCTAACTTTCATGATCGTATCAACAAAGAGTGAGTTTTAATGAAAGTATAAGAATGTCAAAGTAACTTCAAAGACTGTATCATGGAAAAATACATAAATGGAAGAATATGAGGTTACTGTACTCTCCTGGGCCCCCTTGCATAAAACTTACCATAACGGTAACTTTGCCAGCAATGGTAACTCCCATGGAAACCTTGATTTTGATTGGCTGTTGAGTGATGTTACCATGGTAGTTACCATTGATAGCAGAGGTACCATTAATGAAAAGTTTTATGCAACGGGGCCCTGGACACATTTTTAAAATGTAATAATCGGCATGTCATACAGGCTATTAAACTGGATATCGCAGTAGACGGACATCCCACGAGACCGACAGCCCATGACACGGACGAACATGGCCCACGAGACTAAACAATGTCGATGTAATAAACCATGAGAATAGTTTTCAGATGGCCCACAAGATCGACAATAGGTCTCGAAGGATCTATCTCGATCTATGGAACCCTCAGAGACCATCATTGTCGATCTCGCGGGCCGTAGCCACAGGGTGCATAGTCTACCAGTGAAAGAGCAATAGCAGTTTTGAAAAAATATTGAGGCGATTCTTTTTGACGAAAAATTGATGGTTAGATTTGTACCATTATTTATGAGGGAAATTTATTAGGGACCTCCAAAGTTTTCCTTTGAAGAGTTTCAATTGCCACCTAGTGTGCCTCAATGACGTATACATGTATTGAACTCCCAAGCGCCGACACATTTTTCTTTTCCTGAAGGCAATCAGGGGGACGTTTTATCAAGTGTCTTATCGGTGAGTTTACCGAAAATTTGCTCTGAGCCAGATGCAAGGATTTCAGTAGTTTATAACAGTTATTGTAACTTGTCATTTATGACAATTAGTTTTATGAAACAGGGCCCTGGAGAGTATCAACAGACTTCCTTTTGTGGTCGAAATCCGTCAGATTGAGATAGGTCGCCCCCCCCCCCCCCCCGCCAACTACCCCATGCTCCCTTCTCCTCCTCCTCCCCCAGCCCATGAAGATACATGTAGCTAATACGGTGTATATGATTATACGCTCATTGTAGCAAAGCGTTCCATATGGTACTTGGATACGCCTGATAACGGGTTAAAAAAGGTCTAATGGTTTTACCTGACTACTAGGAAAGCATTGTATGCTTGTCAGTAAGCAAACAAGGGGTCGATGGCTTTAGGTCCTCTCCGAGGGACTTGGTAATGAGGATTGATGCCTTACCAAAGGACACTAGTGCATCCACTTGGTTCGAACCCGGGACGTCCCAGTTACGAGACCATTGATCCAGGGGCGGATCCAGAATTTAGTATAAGTGGGGAGGGGGGGGGGGGCACACAAATGCAGATTTGTCAACTTTTGGAAAAGATCGACCCGTATTTTTTTGGTCGCTCAGTGGGGGGTTTGGGGGGGGGGGGTGCGACACAAATAGTCCCTACTCCCTCCCCATAAAATCAACGCGGTCGGCATTGCTGAAGCAGGGAAATGTAACTATGGTTACATTTCCCTGGTTGAAGTGTGCGAAATGCAGACAATCACTCGTTAAGGGCCATAACTGTTTATCATTACGTAACGAATCTAGCTTAAGATGACGCAAGTACACGTATTCGCGGGTATTATCAATTTCATCATGGTCCTCAACCATTTAGTCTGATTTGTTTCGTCCAAGAGCAGAGAAGAAGGCCTCTAAGTGAAATTAAAGGTGGAATTATTTTATATATATAAAAGGTTAACAGTGATGCTGTGATGTCTTTAGCATAGGGTAGACCAGGCGTACTCTCCCTCCCCCCCCCCCCCCCCCCCCCCCCCCCCCCGTTTGACCAAGGAGTTATCATTGGTTTGACGGCCCAGAAGAAAATAAAATCAGAATTGCCGTGAGTCATTGGCACTCAGGGCTGCCTTCATTGACCAAGGTGCACCCTCCCCCCCCCCCCTCCCTCCTCGCCCTATCTCTGGAGCATCCCCCTTCCCTTTTGGGGAATGTTTGGATACGCCATTATGTGTTATATGCAAAATTAATCCCTAGACGTCATGAAATGCGACAGCAATACGAGTGAAATCATTATCTACGTCAACCTTTATACAATACATAGCCTTCCCAGAGGCTCTTCCATCGGGAAATTTTGAAGATTGAAGATTTTTTAGCAGAAAATATTCATGACGTAACCCGTCCAAATGAACATTGTTCATCAATTCTGATGACCAGTTTTACGTAATTTAAGAAATCAAGGAAGATTATAAGCGGTGTAGCAATAATGATAATAATAACAATAAATTTGTGTACCCATGCAGGGCAGCCTCATCAGCGTCAATGCTGTTTTTCCCGAGGGCCCTGCATTTATTATTACCCCAGCAATTGCAAGGTCCCCATGTGTGGGTCGAGAGGGACAAATACGGGTAAACATATTGTCCAAGGATATAATGTTCAGAGTATTGAACTATCCTTTACCATTTGCTTTGCTAAAGAACGGTAACGGATCCCGAGACGCTGGAGGGATGTCTACAAGGGTTTGACGAAGTCCCATATCCTGTATCCATAACAATAACTAGAAAACTTTGCCATCGCACTTTCCCTCCCCCACCCCTTTATTCCATAACCCCGATTCCGCTACTATTGGTGGATGCACGGGTGCCAACGGAAAGTCTTTGTTCATAACTCATAATTCATCATAAAAGTCCCAAACGTAGAAGACAGGAAAAGAGATAAGGATCAGTGTAGGATGTTGACTTTTAGCCGCAGGTGAAAATCATGTTTAGAGCACAAAAAGTGAAAAGGGTTTATTCTACTTCTTAAAAAGCCCCCTTTCCACACGACAATGTAGATATTCATGGATGACAGGTGCAAACACTATCAATTAACACCTTAGGTTTTGCGCTCCGGTGTAGCGGAATAAATTAAGAGTATGCTTAATCATACAGCGCTTACACGTGTAATGAACACAGTACGGTCAGTAGGGTAGATATGAAGCCCCCTCCCTCCCCCATCTCTCACTCCTTCAAATCGAAAAGTAGAATCGGAGAATAGGGGAGTATTGAGAAGTAATACCTTAGTCACACCGCCAAACCGATTCCACATCGACACAAAACCGACCAAACCTTGCAGGCCATTCGGGGCAATAGTCATGGATTTTTTTTTCTTTCTGTCTGAAATCGGTCTCGTTGGTGTGACTAAGTTATAAGAAAGACAGAGCATGTGTGAAAAGGAATGTGAGCAGAAAATATAAGACTCCTCCTACGCCCTCTAATTTCATTTAATTAATAAAATTTAGACAAGTCCGTGAGTAGGATCAACCCCCCCCCCCCCCCCCCCCCCCCACCCACCCTGGCGCCCAGCTCTTTCGAAATGATCTTCCGATCACCTTCATATTAATTGATTGCATAACGTGAGAAATTCAATGCTTGGATTCCAGTCCTAAGTAGAGACTACCAAGTAGTCAGACGGAAGCAAGGTTTTCTTGTGTGACTATAGCAACAATAATGGTTTAATGAAAACAGCCTTGGTTTCCATAGTTCGGACTCGTGTTTGGTCAAATAGAACGGATTCTCAAATGCAGATGTATGTTGACCCAGAACTGCGTGCGAGCCTACATTTGATCATTGAAAATATGATTTGCATCGAAGTATCAACTTATTTACCACCGGAACGCATTAATATTAACCTAAAATTTGGACTGAATTGGCTACTATTTGCTTTATGACACAAATTGGATCCAGTAACCCCCCTGCAAGAAAATGTATTCATTCTAAAAATGGCAATAAGATCATTTATCATGTTTCGGAATGAATCAGTTTGAACATTAGTGCCCATACTGTCATAATAATACATCCTCTTCTTTAGTAAGGCAAAATTTTCCAACAAAACGATGATTTTAAAAAAAAGGGCGCTGGTTTAAAATTATTAAAAAAACACGATACCCTCATTTATAACTTTCAATAAAGTGGTGTCTTTTTTCTTTAATTAAAAATGTAGACCCAATTTGAAATCTCGTGTCAATATAACACGTGACCGTGAACAAAAATGATACTTCACTGTGTGTTTGACGTCATCTTCCTCCGTCATAACTGTAACCGCCATTTTTAATATATACATGCACACACATTAACAATGTAAATGACTTCAGTGATCTTCGTTTTTGCAAAATGTAGACACATTTGAACTGTATAAAAAGATCAAGATTAGGCCTTAGTTGTTTGAACTACAGTTATAGTTACAATTATACACTTCATCTAGATTTACTTATAATTGTAATTTACTTACCTGAACCAGAAGTTTCTAAAAAGTACTTTTTGGTCCGCTGACCTCGTGCGTTATATCCAACGTATAGTATCCAAGCACTTAGCTGGTGACGTTTCAGTCAAAATTTGTCCATACCTCTCAGACACACTTAGCTTTACTTGAAGTACCATTCGAAGAACTTAGAGCGTATCCTGACACTTTTAAGAGTTTGTGGGCGATTGAATGGCGGGCATGGTACGAAAGACTGGAGTGTCACAGGCGGTTCCAGTTCAAAAGCGGGCACAGGAATTGACATGAACGAAAGTACTCTAAAAGGATCGACTGACGTGGTCTAAAATAGTCTCGATGATTCACAGGCAATTTCAGTAGTTAGGTTCCAGATAAGTTAGTGGAGGATATACAACTGAAAACCTTGGCGCAGGTTTTGCCCTACCATGAGTCAACGCTCCTCCTGCTTCATTACGTGCTTTCTGGGGGTTAAAGGGATAGATCAAGAATATCCAAGCGACTACTTGGTCTTAGCATAATATCCATGCAGACTATTATGTAGAATATACTTGTAGTGTTAGATATTTTCAAGGGATTAATTCCTTCCGTTCTGGATGCCACATTTTGTTCAAACGGGGTTTTTATACTCTTAGCAAAATTGAGAAAGGTATTATTGTAATCACTTTTTAAAAATACAAATCATACTTAATCGAGAATGCAATGCCTACTGGTGATATGGTAAATTTTCACTTTTCTCAAATTTGGAATGGACTTTGATCGTATTGAGTGTCAGGCTTTTTATTGTGTGAGGCAGATAGTAATGCCAAATGAAAAGTATACATTTTTTTTCTCCGGGGAGTTATTCAACGTACTATTCATTTGTGAAAATTTTTGAATTTCTTATCTTTTTTTTTTGTGACGGAATTTTCTATCGGATGGTATTATAAATAATCGTCTTATTAAAATATATACAACACAATAAGAACTACTTTCGAAAAATAAACTCAAGGGCAATTTCAAAGGCCTATTGTACTGCCCATAGAAATCAGGTTGGGATTACGTAATACACCATTGTAATGTTTGCACATTTCTAAAGGTGATAGACAGGGCTATTGAAATTGTCTTGAGTTTATTTTTCGAAAGTAGTTTTTATTGTGTTATACATCTTAAAGGCCAAGTCCGCCCTAACAAAAGGTTGATTTGAATAAATAGAGAAAAATCCAACAAGCATAATACTGAACATTTCATCAAAATAGGATGTAAAATAAGAAAGTTATGGTATTTCAAAGTTTCGCTTAATTTCGCAAAACAGTTATATGCACATCCTGCTCAGTATGCAAATGAGGGAACCAGTGACGTCACCCACTCACTATTTCTTTTGTATTTTATTATGTGAAATATAGAATATTTTAATTTCTGCAGATTTCACAATTACGAAGCTCTCATTGAATTGTGTATAGGTTGCAATAATGGCAATTACACATGTTCTGCGAGGAATCAAACCTTGTTTCACATTATAACAAGGAAAAATTAAAATATTTCGTATTTCATGTAATAAAATACAAAAGAAATAGTGAGTGGGTGACGTCACTGGTTCCCTCATTTGCATACTGAGCAAGATGTGCATATAACTGTTTTGCGAAATTAAGCGAAATTTTAAAATACCATAACTTTCTTATTTTACATCCTATTTTTATGAAATTTTCAGTGTTATGCTTGTTGGATTTTTCTCTATTTATTCCAATCAACTTTTTGTTAGGGTGGACCTGGCCTTTAAAGGGAAAGTCCACCTTGATATGAAGTTGTTTTAAAAGAAGTAGAAAAATTAAAGAAACAGGATGGTGATGGTTTGAGCAAGATCCAACAAGATATACGAAAGTTATGAATTTTTGAAGTTGTAATCAATCAAACACAAACTGGCAACTGCGAGCTCCTCTCCCATTTGCCCTGTACCCGAAAAAGGCATTAATTTCATACAGGCACCTTAAATATACTCATTGCTGTTACGATATTTACGTAGAACCTGTATGAAACAAATATATTCCTTCATCAAAAACTAAAAAAATAAAAATTTGTGAGATTTTCTGTACTGAGCAAATGGGAGAGGAGCACGCAAGATTTGTGTTTGATTGATTACATCTTTAAAAATTCATAACTTTCTTATTTCTAATCGCATTTTGCCCAAACGTTCACTAATCTGTTTCTCTCACTTTTCTTCTTTTATTCAAATTAACTTAATTTTAGGGTGGACTTCCCTTTGAGCTTAGGTATAAGGGATTGATTTCTCATGATCGATGAGGAAATGAGAAAAAATTTCATTGATATCACAATAAATTATGAACGAATAGCAAATGTAAATTTTCGATTCCACAACATGCTACATCCACGGATTTTAAAGATTTAATTATTTGTTTTATTATGGCAAATGCAGTTATTTAAGAGTGATTTTATTATCTCATTACACACTTGTAGGAAAGGATACGATTTTAATTCAAATCGATAAAGCAAAATTTGAAAATCTTTGTTTTTCTCAGCACTTAGTTTTAATTTGTGGATGTAGCATGTTTTGGAAGTAAAATCTCCATATGGCTGTGTCTATGTTGTATTATTTTCAATGTGCACGAATCTGCGCAAGAGCATTCATTGGGCTGAGCTTATTCCGTGTGCTAAAATAAAAATCAAGTAATCAGGCATGTAGGCAAATGAATTTCTTCGTCGCCATGCTCATTTTATTCATTGTGTAAGTAGAAAAAGGTGACTGAAACTGGAAAATAATTTACCTGGTCTAATAAAACCGAACGTGGAAATTATCTACTACTGGAGAACCAATTACCATAGTAATTAGTCCTAAAACATATTTTTGGAACGATTATAAAATCTGGAATTATTGTATTTTACGATTTTCATATAAAACTTGACATATACATTTAGCTATTTCGAATCTGGAGGTGGAAGTTTTCCCTGAATACGAACCAGTCTCATTAAGCCAAGATTTAGGTAATAACTCCTTCTTTGTATGTACATGTATTCTCAATTTTTGGTAGGCGTTCATTCATATGTAGTTGAGATTACTGAGAGCCTATATGTCGGAAATTGTCAATTTATATTCATTATTTATCAGAAGTATCAACATGATATATGCGTGGATAATAGTAGTATAGAGATCATGAGAGATTCGAGAGTGATTAAACTCTGTTTGACTTTCTTTGAAATCTTAAGTCTGCTGTTGCTTTATTTAGAGGACTATGAGGAGGCCACAAATGTCGAAGAAAGCCTCGGAGGGCACTATACCAACGACACCTCTGTTATAATTCCTAGTTAATAAGAATAAGAAGGAGAAGAAGCTAGAGAAGAACAAGAAGAAGAAGAAGAAAAAGAAGAAGAAGAAGAAGAAGAAGAAGGAAAAGAAGAAGGATGAAGAAAGAAAGAAAGAAAGAGAAAGCCAAAATGAAATGCTCATTGAAACGAGAAGTAGAAGAAAAACTACAGGCCAAACATCTCCATGGTTATCATGAGAACCAATCACATCGGCAGTTTGTCGATAGAACAGACACCCATAAATGGTTAGTCTGCTGGTCTCAAAGGTGAAACGGAGGGCTTTATATTTGGCATACAGGATCAGGCGGTCAGAAGTCGGGCATATGAGAAGCCAATCCTCCGGCATATGCAACATAGAACAAAGAACACAACATGCTAAACACGCAGACAAGCACCAACAAACACGCAAAGGGGGGGGGGGGGGGGGGGGGGGTGATGGTAAATACACATCATAAGATAAGGGTTTATGTGAGTATGTATCAATATATATTTCTTACAACTTTGCTTTAAATGAATATCGTCTGAAAGGTTGTTTCACAGTCGTGGACCATATTGTCTAACAGAATTGAGCAGTGACTGAGTTTGAACTTTTGGATAATGAATTTATTACTTGAGCGAGTGTGTGGTAATGAACAAATTTATTGACAATGAACATTCGAGATATATTGCTAGGAATAATATTATAAATAGTGCGAAACATTCAAACTGCTATATGAAATTTGTCTATATAATATTCAAGGTTTTTAGACGAAAAAATAACGGAGGTGAATGAGCAGCAGCTCTAAAAGACGAATTTGTACAAATTATTAATATTTTCTTCTGTAATTTATGCAAGGGTTCTAATTTCGTTGTTCCTGCATTCGCCCAAACAATATTAAAATACGTTACAGATATGGCAAGGTGAGGCAATTATATAGCATAAATGATTCCTTTTCAGGCAAGAATACACGGAGCTTACAAAAATTCTAACATTTTTGATACTTTATTAAATAATGGATGAACGATGGTCGTTACAAGATAATGTGTCCTTTAAAATTACACCGAGAAATTTGATTGTTGTAGAACAAAGTAAAGAGGTTTTGTTCATATATATTTTCACTTCAGAATTATCACATTTTATAATGTTCTTTACTAAAGTACAATACATTTGTTTTATCATAGTTATTTTCAGTTCATTAGCATAAATTAGCATATGTGGAGGTGTGGTGGTATAGTGGTTCATTCACTTGACTCTCAATCCAATGGTTGAGGGTTCGAATCTCAGCCTGCACTGGCGTCTTTTGGCAAGACATTAATCCACATTTGCCAATCTCCACCCAGGTGTTAAATGGGTACCTGGCAGGATTTTTTCCTTAAAATGCACTGTGCGCTGATTACGGCTGCCGGAGCTAAAGCCAGGGTAATAATATCCAAACCCTTTGGAAACGCATAGGGACGTTATATCATAATATGATATGCGCTATACAAGAACGGTTTATTATTATCATTACTATAAAACCAATTCATTACCTTGTTTAATTCATTTGTCATTTTTACAAGTAAATCGAAATCATTATGAGAAGCAACTATATTTGTATCGTCCGCAAAGAGGACAAAATGAAATTTTTTGAACGATTACACAAATCGTTTCTATAAATCAGGAACAGGAGAGGGCCCAGTGTGCAGCCTTGTGGGACTCCACACTGGCCGTCTCAACATGCTCATGATGAGAAACAAAATTATAAACAGTATAATGAAAACGATAAAATAAATAATCCTGAAACCAATTAAGTGCAATGCAACATAATACCAAAATAATTATACAGTTTGGCCTAGCGCTGTAAGTTACCGCATCCCTTTAAGGAGTATGTCCGTTTCAACCACTCCTTGTCGAATGGAAACAAAATAGGTTTTTTTATCAACTGGATAGAAACAATCAAAAGATGTTGCTTTGGTATGATAATTATCATTTAATGTTGAATGTACATTTGGGCTCAAATTGATGTGCAACATTACAGTGGGTAAATTGCCTCGTTTAGCTTCCTGTGCACATAAAGCCATTTTTTTTTAAATAAGAAATTCATCTGTAATCAAATCTTTCGGCATATTACTCCAGTGTTAAAGATCGTATGCTCGATCTGTAATGAAAAACACAAGTCAGAAAAAATTGAACCAGCGGGATTCGAACCTGTCATCTACTGCTTGCCGGGCAGCGACTTAACCACCAGGCTATTCTGGTTCACGGCCAAGTCACGACGAACTAGAATCAAATACCCAAGATCCTCTTCTTTCTGACTCATTAATATTCAAACGGTCCGCCGTGGAACAATGGTTAGTAAACGAAGAAGCTTGACTGGGGAGGAATTTTTAATTTGTAAACAAATCTTTCGGCATATTACTCCCAGTGTTAAAGATCGTATGCTCGATCTGTAATGAAAAACACAAGTCAGAAAAAATTGGAACCAGCGGGATTCGAACCTGTCATCTACTGCTTGCCGGGCAGCGACTTAACCACCAGGCTATTCTGGTTCACGGCCAAGTCACGACGAACTAGAATCAAATACCCAAGATCCTCTTCTTTCTGACTCATTAATATTCAAACGGTCCGCCGTGGAACAATGGTTAGTAAACGAAGAAGCTTGACTGGGGAGGAATTTTTAATTTGTAAACAAATCTTTCGGCATATTACTCCCAGTGTTAAAGATCGTATGCTCGATCTGTAATGAAAAACACAAGTCAGAAAAAATTGGAACCAGCGGGATTCGAACCTGTCATCTACTGCTTGCCGGGCAGCGACTTAACCACCAGGCTATTCTGGTTCACGGCCAAGTCACGACGAACTAGAATCAAATACCCAAGATCCTCTTCTTTCTGACTCATTAATATTCAAACGGTCCGCCGTGGAACAATGGTTAGTAAACGAAGAAGCTTGACTGGGGAGGAATTTTTAATTTGTAAACAAATCTTTCGGCATATTACTCCCAGTGTTAAAGATCGTATGCTCGATCTGTAATGAAAAACACAAGTCAGAAAAAATTGGAACCAGCGGGATTCGAACCTGTCATCTACTGCTTGCCGGCAGCGACTTAACCACCAGGCTATTCTGGTTCACGGCAAGTCACGACGAACTAGAATCAAATACCCAAGATCCTCTTCTTTCTGACTCATTAATATTCAAACGGTCCGCCGTGGAACAATGGTTAGTAAACGAAGAAGCTTGACTGGGGAGGAATTTTTAATTTGTAAACAAATCTTTCGGCATATTACTCCCAGTGTTGTTTACAAATTAAAAATTCCTCCACAGTCAAGCTTCTTCGTTTACTAAGAAATTCATCATCTTTCATTTGTGATTTCAACTCCCTCCCAACAGCTTCTTAATAACTTTCTCAATCTGTATCCCTTTCACATGTTCACGCTGGTTAGATCCGGTACAACCCGAACCGCACTCAAGGAGGCACAGTGCTTGGTAAATGGAGTTAATAGATTTTCTTTTCATTTTGTGATTTGGAGACACACCTATGGGTGTAGAAAATAAATTTAAAAACTTTCGGAAAGAACATGTTTTGGGTGGATTTTTATAAGCCTTCACCCTTCACCGACAAATGGGTGTCAAATTCCGTCCTATTCAACTGTGAATATCTCAAAGGCGATAACTGTTTCCAAACTTACGAATTACATATAAGAGTTCAGTTCCAAACTATACTACATCTATTTTTCTTTAATTAAATTGATAGCATGTTTTGGAACCAAAGTTTTCATATCAGCTTCTCTTATATAGTTCTAGATGGGTACGGTCCGCCATCTGTATTCTCGTAACGCGAATACTTGACATGTATGTGCTCATGAACGTAATGTGGTCATTGTTCAATTATGCACCAGTGGTGCATTTCTAGATTCCCAGGTCGAAGTATTCTTTTTCAAAGGCCATGATAAACATTAATTCTCTAAAATTTTCTCAACAACATTATATTTAAAGGGGAAAACGATTTGTCAAGGCTGGCAGATAACCCCGTCTTACTGTTTTCGTTTTATTTTCAAAATATTACTAAAGAAAACAGATATTGAGACCTCATTAATGTAAAGTATGTGCCAGAATAAATTACAATCGGCAACTGGGTATCGATTACGAGAGAAATCGTTTTGCAATATGAAACTCATACTGGATTATTAAACAGTAAAATCAGAACTGATTTTATTATTTGCTAGATATATCTATGTACCCACCTATTTTGCTAGTCTTCCGACTACGCAAGCCATTCGAGTAATTAAAGCCACGACAGTGCATATACCCCCCTAGGATCACACCTTCCTCTGTGCACGTACGCATGACGCGCGCACACAATCCTCCTCTTTACGAGCAGCCTCAGACAAACTTTGACATGTTGCTAGGCAAGGAGTGGGGTAGGAGGGTGGGACATAGGTAGGTACACAGATTTATCTAGCAAATAATAAAATCAGTTATGATTTTACTGATTTACTACATAAATCAATGTACCTACCTATTTTGCTAGACCAGCAGAGATTCAATTGGGGGCATGTCCCAAGAGGAAGGTAAACAAGAACCCAAGGATGACGTTGCAGCTTGCAACGTCTTGTTAGAAAAAGACTAAACTGTCAGAACATCTTTTAAATAAAAAGAAGTGAAGGACGTGGAGGAGCGCCAGTAGGCTGCCCGCATAATGTCCACTAGGGGCACCCCTTGGAAAAGAGCCCAAGAGGCACTGATGCCCCTGGTATCGTGAGTACGGGGCTTCCCATCACTCAATAGGGCCTCCGGCCCAGCTGCCTGGATCGCTTCGACTATCCATCTAGAAATGGATTCTCTGGAAGCGGGGAAAAGGGCTCTCGAGTGATGACAAACAGCTGATCACTCTTACGAAGAGTCTTAGTCCTATCTAAATACCATTTCAAGGCCCTCACCGGACACCAGACCTTATCCTCCTGCACCGAGGAATGGTCCGACAGCGGTCTAAGAAAAATCTCAACTGGTCCAGAGGAAGCAGTCTGATTTTTGGCAATAAAAGAGGGCTTTGATATAAGTCGCACACCCTGGTTCTCCCAACGGATGTGACCCGGTGTGATACACAGAGCATGAAAAGTACTCCTCCTCTGTGCAGAAGCAATAGCAACTAAAAACAGAATCTTGACCGTTAATTGGTGAAGGGACGCTTTACCCAACGGTTCAAAAGGTGGCTTCGCAAGCACGTCAAGGACCTTGGGTAGACTCCAAGAAGGGGTCAGGCTACGAGTTGATGGCCGCTGCAAAAAGGAGCGAGTCAACCTAGCCAAAAGAGGGGAGTTGGAGACTCATCAGCAAAACCAACGTGGACGGCGGCAATAGCCGAACGATAGCCAAGGGAGATCAAAAAATCGGCAATAACACCAATAGGGGCTTCACGTGGCGAGACACCCTGATTCTCGCACCAAGAAAAGAAGGCCCCTAGACGAGAGTTGTAGAGATCTCTAGTGGAGTCTCTACGGCTTCTCATTACAAACTGGGAGGCCCTCTCGGAGAGCCCCGAGTTTCTGGCGTCTTCCCCAACAACGGCCAGGCAGTCAAGTGGAGGACCGCTGGGCGTTGATGAACAATCCCCGAGAGGGGTTGAATTATCAAATCCTCCCTGAGAGGAAGGGGAAACGGCTGGCCGGTGTAGCGGCAGATACGGGGATCGGCAAAAAAACGGCCAAGAACACTATCTGCCGGCGGATCGTGTTCCAACCCCGGCAGATACCGTACCTATTTCTCTTCGGCAGATATCGTTCTTGCTATCGTTTCTCTGTACGTAGTACCTATGCGTAGTACCAAAGAGTTTAATTGCAAAGAGTGCTCAGTCCCGAAATAAAGCACGCGTATATATTGTGGTACATGTCTATCGGTCTAGAGGGAAAGGTTATAGTCTTAATCAAGATGTTTGTATTTTTTATTTTCTTTATTTTTTTCTTCTTTTTCTTTTGGTAAAGCCGTAACTAAAGGGCATAATCTTGATATTGAGGGGATAAAGGCATGGGCGGATCCAGGGGCTACAGCGGCCGTGCCCCCCTTTAAAATCTAAGTGGCATGCCTTAACTTCACAATAAAATAATTGCCTCTTTTTTTGGGGGGGGGGGGGGTGGTGGGGGATTGCAAGGGAGGAGTTATTGCAAGGGAGGGGTTACAACCATATATAAGGGGATACTTTCCCCCAATATTTAAACTTTTTTTTTTGGGGGGGGGGGGTACTGCGCTGAAGTGACAGATAAAAATTAAGTTAAAAGGGGGTCCAACTGAAAAGCAAAGCCAAAAAAAAAAAGGCAGGGGTGCCCTCAGGAACAAAAGAGGGGTTGAGCAAAATAACAGAATAAAAATGAAAGGTAGAATACACTCAAGGAATCTCATTGTAATGACAATGCTGAAAAAATACAATGATTTAAAGGGATACTCAACCGCAGATTGTGGACGTTTTAATGCCGCGAGAGGGCACCGTGATCGTTACCTGATCATGCCGTTGCCCCTCGGGGCGCAAACCTCGGATAGACTGGTCGCCGCACAAACATGTACGCTCCACCTGAGCTCGAGCTCTCGTGCGAGATTCGGTCGGCTTCGTGCAGTCGAAATGTAATCCCACTTAGTCCAACGGACGCGTTCGACGCACAAACTTTGTGTACGAGTGAATGAAGCTTACGCAATCCTGACTTTCCCTACGGCCGCCCGGTGGCGTATCCCTTTAAGAAAGAAAACTTGGGATTTTTTTTTTTTTTTTTTTTTTTTTTTGGGGGGGGGGGGGGGTACGCCCACGAATAAATAAATCAATAATATATGAATACATGTACATTTCAACCAACCACCCCCCCCCCCCCCCCCCCATGGCACCACCAGTACATAGTGTGCTTTAAAATCTTTGGTTAGATTAGAAATGCTCACTGCATTACTTTTATTGTACAGCAATTTACAATGTAGCTGGGTCCACCCCCCCCCCCCCCCAAGGCATTTTCACGAGATATGGAACAACAGTCCTCAATATCGAGGCCCCGCTGCTGTGTTCTGTGGCTTGAAATTTCGTAGCACGGGGCGTCGATAACGATTATAACTAGTATGGTCGTGAAACAGGCCCCATTTGGGCACTGTAGGACATGCAGCGGGGCCTGGATCACGAGTATAACTAGTGAGCTGGCTGAAGTTAGAACCCTAATACAAAGGTATGATCGATTACACTTGCAAACTAGCGGGTCCTGTATCACGAGTATGCCCGATATCTGACGGGAATGTCCAGAAAAGTTATTTTAAAAATAATAAAATGCTATCTTTATTTTTCTATTAAATCGGAATATTTCACTTGATATGATTTATGGAATTATAGGGATTATAGACCTGTAATGTAATTTTTTTTTGCCTTCTTCTATTAACAGTCAAGACAGAAAAGGGTTTAATAAAATGAGATTGTGTGCGAGCAATTCATTATTTAAATATAAAGATTGAATTAAGAGTGGCGTATCCCAGATTATCTTATTTTTATTGGTAGCGTATCCAGGAATGCACGTGCCCCTACGTGCCAGCCAAAACCAAATCTGACATATCTTAGTTACACATCGAATGAAAGGAAATGTGTACCCCCCCCCCCCCAACATTGGAGAAAGCTGGATCCACCCTTGGTTAAAAATGGCCATAATGGGTCCGTCCGTATATCCCCCGAGATTTACAACTGGGCGTTGTGGCGTGCGCCTGTAAACCAAGCTGACGGGGCAGTTACAAATTCATTCATTCATTCATTCATTTTCGCCAGTGCCACCAATTAGACACGCGAGTGTCTCGTACAAATCTGCCAATATACAATACACCAAATCCGCCGGGGAACCAAATCTGCAAACGTCAAACCCGGCAGATATGGTTCCGAGGTAGAACGATATCTGCCGTTAGGAACGATACCTGCCGGCGGATACGGTATCTGCCGGAGAACCGTATGTGCCGCTACACCGTCTGGAAACCAATGTCTCGCTGGCAATGTGGGGCTATCTCGATCTCCAGAGGACCCCATACCTCTTGGAGAAGAGCAAACACCTCCGGATGAAGAGTCCACTCTGACGGGAGGCATTTGCCCCGAGACAGAAAATCCGCGATCAGATTGTCCTGACCGGGAATGTAGGAGGCTACCGGAATAATGATCATAGACCGGCACCACCAGGTTCCTCCACAACTGGGCAGCTAAGGTGTTCAGAGAGGAAGACCGAGTGCGGCCTTGGCGATTGATGTAGGCAGCTACTGTGACATTGTCCGTAAGAACGAGTACAGTGCGACCAACAAGACCTGGCCTGAAAAGATGAAGAGACAGGCTGACCGCCATCACTTTCAAAACATTGATATGGGGCATAACTCTCAAGTGAGACCAGTCCCCTGAAATCATCTCGCCCCGGCAATGACCGCCCCAACCGAGAAGGGAGGCGTCTGTTGTCAGAGAAACTGACGGAAGAGGGGTACAGAGAGGCTTGCCTTGGGCAAGAAACGAACTGTTCGACCAGGGGGCGAGAAGGAGCTTGATATCTCTTGGGAGTGGAATCCACCCCAAAGGAGAATCTTTGCCCGGTATGAAAAATTTGAGGAGGTGCCTCTGAAGGGGCCTCATCAAAAGCCTGCAGTCTGGCAAGACGTCGACTAGACTGGCCAGATAGTCCAGAAATTGAAGCCATTGTCTGGCTCTGACCCTGCGGGCCACTCGCAATGACCGTGCGGTCATGGTGATAGTCCGAATTCTGTCCCGACTGGGGCGGACAAGCTGATTCGGGATATCTATCTCCGCACCTAAGTACACCGGGGTGCGTGTGGGAGATAATTCCGATTTTTCCCAGTTTATCAGAAAGCCTAAGTCTTGCGTTAGCCGCAGTAACAGGCATAACTGATCCAACAGGAGGGACTCTGAGTTTGCAACTAGGAGCCAATCGTCTAGATAGACGCACAATCGGAGGCCGCGATTCCGTAGAAACGCGGCTATGGCCGACACTATTCGAGTAAAGACTCGAGGGGCCGGCCTCAGCCCGAAGGGCAGGGTACGAAATCGAAACGTTTCGCCCTGGAACACGAATCCCAGCAAATTTCTCAACAGAGAGTGAATGGGAATGTGAAGGTACGCGTCTTTGAGATCGAGGGAGATCGCAAGGTCGTCCCGCTTGATCAAGGGCAGAATAGACGCCAAGGTCTTCATGCGGAAATGCACTGGAGGTATAAACCTGTTGATCCTTTTCATGTTCAGAATCATACGTAAACTTCCCGAGCGCTTTCCTCAGAGATCGCCACGCTGCTGGAAAAGGGCGGACATTGGAGGCGGGCGGATTCTGATGGCGCCGTTTGGAATCGGCTCTATCAGATCTATGTAAAAGCCGTCGCGCACGACGGATAGCACAAAGGCGTCGCCGGAGATTGCCTCCCAAACTGGGAGGAATCTCCGGAGCCGACCGCCTACACTGTCCACAAGCACTCGGGGTAAGGTATCAAAAGTCCGACTTGGGCCTGACCGGGCCCTTGGCGGCGGTCTTACGCCCCCCTCTTCCTCTCGCCGAGCCTCTACCACGATTGCCCAGGGTAGGGGTCTCAACCCGAGGGATAGTCACAGTCACTCGACGATTAAAGTGGTTATCGCCTGTCGAGACCGACTTAGACATCGGAAAGGGCCGAGCAGGCCGAATGGGCAAGAATTGTCTGGCCATCTCCTTTGCCTGTTTGCGACCCTCTATCTCTTTGTGGAAGACCTCGTTAAACTGGCCCCCAAAGAGTTTGGGATGAGAGGAAGGGATACCCCGCAAGAGAGGCGGGATGTCTTTCCCTAGCACTCCCAGCGTGGAGAGCGCCAACTTGCAGCGTTGATGTGTAATGTCAATCGCCGCTGATGAGAGCTGAGACCACTGAAGTCCAGCTAACAAAAGCAGGAGTTCATCCAACAAATTGGAGTCCCCCTCGGTCACATTCAGTTCAACTGATCTGGCCCGAAGACGTAACAGTGAACCCAAGTACGCCGAAAGTCTTAAGCCCGACCTGACTTTGGTTTCAAAGTTCACTAGGGGCTTCTCGGCGGATCTATAGGACTGAGACTTGAAATTGATATTCAAACGTTGTCCCATACCAAAAATTTCCTGGGATAAACCCTTGGCTGAAAAGAAGCCCTGGGTATCCTCCGGATAGAAAGAGAAGGCACTACCATAGGGACGTCGGGTAGCCCGACCCGCATCGGCGAGTGCCTCCCTATCCCCATACTCCTGTTTGAAGTCCTCTGTAAGAGGAATACCAGGAGACGGGCCATGCTGTCTGAATAACAGCGATGGCTGATCACTGTCCGACTGGACTTGGGGAAAGATTTCTGGCATATACTTCTCTAACAGGGCCTTGGCATCTGCCGCCATAGCCTGACAAGGCTGGGGGTCGAAGCCGGCCTGAGATTCTGAAACAGACGGGGTAGAAACATGCGAGACAGAATCAAACTCGGGAGAAATAGTCCGGTGGGGAAAATTCCATGGGGGTGGATATGCCCACGGACCAGTGACAGACTCCTCCCCCGGCAGGGCTCCGAGAGCCGCAGGCACGGGAGGAGTAGGTCGAGATACCGCATCCGGACAAAATTGTCCAAGGTTCTCATGAATATCGGAGACCGGGAGAACACCGGGGTCCGACTCGGGAACATCCTCCATCACAGTGACAACTGACTGGGGAGAACCCGTCTCAGTAGCCGGCAGCGTCGGGGGATTAGTATCCCAACCTTGCTGCTCAGCAAAGAGTCTCATTAATCTGAGCAACTCAGATTGAGAGTCGGGGGGAAGAGAGGGCTGAGCCTTCTTACCCGACTTGGGTTTATCCTTGGATTTACCCTTCTTGACTTCTTAGCGGGGTGTGAGCCACCGTAATAGAAGACCGTTTAGAAGCACGGGAAGTGTTTGGCTGCAGTATAGAAGCCTCACTACCAAAATTGTCCGGCCCGGGCTCCCCAGTGGGGAGAAGCAATTCGGCCGCCACTCTAGGGACCCCGACCAGAGCCCCGATTCGCATTGACTGCCGGGGGGTGGACGGGCTGCTGCATTGCAGCACTGCTGGAAATAGCACCCGGAGCACTGACGTTGGTCAGTGGCTGGCGGGAACCAGCAGTCTTCCGCTGTGAGAGCCTGCTCGAGGAGGAGGTCTTCTTAGCGGGATGCGGATTTGCGATACCGGCTGTAATTCCCCCAGACACACCGACGGTGGTCGGATGTCGGGGGAAGCCAGTAACACTGGGTGAAATCTCGCTAGGCACCCCGACGGTGGTCGGGGGTCGGCAAGACCCAGTAACATCATTAGCTGACCGCTTAGCGGTCTTACCAGTTAATGCCCCCTCCAGGCTCCCGACGGTGGTCGGAGGTCGAGAGGACCCGGTAATACTAGCTACCGCCCCCCCCCCCCCCCAACTGCAGACGCGGTGGTCGTGAGTTGGAGGGAGCTAGAATTGCTGACGGGTGTTCGGTCCGAAAACTTATGAACACCTAACTTACCTATAAAGCCTGTCTTGCTCGACGCTCCCGGTACAAAAGTACCAGAGCGAGCCGACAGACTGACGCCCTTACCTCCCCTGACCATCGTATTTGACTCGCTGGTAGGCGAGCGAAACACAGAGGTCTCCAACACACTCACTGGGCTGACGCCCTTATAAGTGAGAGTAGTGGAAGGGAGGGAAGAAGAATTGGAAGAGCACGGAGGCAACCAAGACCTCGATTGCTCTTCCTCCGAAGAACTCATTATCACCTGTAAGGAGATATAAAAGAGTCAAACAATAAACAATTGTAAAGAAAGGGCGTAAAAAGCGAGAGTGAAACGGAATGGAATTTCCAGCGTAGTGTGTGGAAAATTCCATTCACGCACTACGAACAAAAGAACACTCTCGTAAGGGTATATGCACACAACAGCCACACACACGAAACACCAACGAAACGTTACAGGGCTGAGCGCCCGGCAATACGCCAAAGCGAATGCCCTGGGCTGCTATACGAAAGAGGTGAAAAGTGAGGTATGAATTTAAGCTCAAATATCACCAAAATAAATACGTGACAGACATAAACCGACTCTAAACACATATTAAAACAAGTATAGGACGGAAAATTTTCCAAAAGTCACCAGAAAACGAGCTAAAAGAGTAGCAAACTCTGAATTTTTGCGCAAGATAGTGACTTAGCTGCAACTCTTTAGGCTGCGAGAAGGAAAGAGGAAGATTGTGTGCGCGCGTCATGTGTACTTGCACAGAGGAAGGTGTGATCCTAGGGGGGTATATCACTATGAACACGGTGACAAAGAGAGCGGACAATTTATGCAGCTCCGCATTGTACCCTCCACAATAGCTCTAGTAGACAAAAGGACATCCCTTCACTGCTATTATGTGACACCTGTTCTACATATTTTTACAGGATAGCAATGAATGGATGTTCTTTTGTTAACCAGTGCAATTGTGAAGGGTACAATGAGGAGCTGCATAAATTGTCCGCTTCTTTGTTCGTCATGTTCATAGTGTATGCACTGTCGTGACTTTAATTACTCGAATGGCTTGCGTAGTCGAAAGACTAGCAAAATAGGTAGGTACATTGATTTATTGTAGTAAATCTATAACTAAATTTCTCTACTAGTCAGTGAAGAAACCGTCCGATTTGGTCCAGTAGTCACGAAGAAATAGGGATCTTTGTGAAGCGTGTCATGTGTCCTTTTCTTCCATCTTTTGTTACGTTGATGTTCTTGGCATCCACATGAATGGAAATACTTTGTTCACAATAAATATGTAACATATTCGAATTCTTTGCACACCATTTTAACAAAGGTAAAATCATGTAAACAATATCTTAATAAAAAGATCAAGACTTTTATCAAGTCTTTTATTAAACAGGTTCATAATTTTGTTTACTCATTCACTTTCAATTACAAATGACCAACATCATACCTGCCAACCATTCCTATTTTAGAGGAATGATTCCTATTTTTCACCTGCAAACTAATATGAGGAGCCCTAGATTCCTCTCTTTTCATGAAAACTTGTGTGTGATGTATTGGCTCATTTTCCCTCGCAAGATTAATATTTTAACTATGGAAGATTGGCAGGTATGCAACATGTTTGAAACTCTGAAAACTGCTTATCTTTTTAGTTTTATGATTTATTTCGTTTTAGAAAAAAAAAATTCAGCGCTGTCGATTTCTAGCGTTAAATGAATTCCTAAGCCGGAACTCAAAACTTTACCAAACCCTAATGCAAAACCTGTACGTAACCTAAAACTTAAAGGGCAATCCAACCTTGGTAATAAGATGATCTGTGTGAAAGCAGAAAAATAATAAAAACAGGACGGTCAAAATTTGAAGGAAATCGGACAAGGACTAAGAAAGTTATGGATGTTTCAAAAATGAGATCACTACATCTATGCGAATCTCAAATTGGCAATTTGGTGAGTCGATTGTAAATTTTTTGTGGACAACTCTCCCGTTTGTCGTACACACAAATATTAATTTGCGGTTTTCTTCGAGGCGCTTTTACCCTTGGGGCAGTACTCAAAATATATTGGAGATTGGAGCATATTGTTATAGGTCTTCATGAAAGAAAAGGATCCTACTGGGTAATACACTTTGAAAAAGTGGCATTTTAATAATTTTGTGTGTTGGAGCGAATGGGGGAGTTGTCCACAGCTACATCACATTGACATTACCTATTCGGCCAATTTGAAATTCCCATATGTATAGTGATTACAACGTTCAAAAATTCATAACTTTCTTATTGCTTGTACGATTTCGTTCAAACATTCACCAATCTGCTTCTGTAATTTTGCCTCTCTCCTTCGAAGCATCATGCAATCAAGGTTGGATTTTCCTTTAAATAATTATAACCCAATTCCTTTTCATTTATCTTTGAAAACAAATAAATATTATATATAGTTATATCTATTCTATTTGGGCTGATCCACTTTCTTAGAGTGGCATCAGCTTAATACAGTGTACAATGGTCAAATATACCAAAACCTCTGAGGGAGCTGGTAACCCTATTGAAAAAAAAACCTGGGACTTGTCCATTGACCATTTATGCGTTATGTAGGCCTATTGTCTGTTTTCAATCTTGTAGCGAGTGTGCTGTCCTGCGCAAATAATTTCATGTCAAGAAATAAAATAAACAAATGAAATGACAGAGCATGAAAAAGAAAAAGAAAGGTCAATTTTGATGGTCTATCAAACCTTTTGGCAGGTGGCATGCCGTGTCCTACTTATACACAGCACGTGCGCTCTCGATAAGGGTTGGGTTGCAAGAAAGGTAGATATACACCCCCTCCTTTCAACCTACTTCGTGGTGAACCTGTCCACAGGTAACCTCCAAATCGAAAGTTCATCAAAAAGCAATCTGTCATGCGTGTGAGAATTGTGGATTAAGGGCGCATCGTTGATAAGCTTGCACGATATTGTCACAATTATTGTGAATGCATGAATCGCATAATGTCGGATTAAGGCAAGACAAAGATATATCATGGATAATGGCCAGGTCACATCTATCCGATAGCGGTACCCGAAATATACTTTTGACTTAAGCACTTATTACTGCTGTAATATGACAAAGTTTCTTGGGATATCAAGATAAGCAAAAAAACAAAACTTAATCATGGGCGTAATGGCACAATTTTGCCAGGGGCGGTGGCCGACCTCGCTTGCACGAATGTTAACTTTCCAGTTTCTCAAGTTCCGACACTTTCTTTTAGTAAAAATTGTAACTATGTCACACAGTTGATAAGATATAAAAGGGATGAAGAGACCAGGTTATGAGGTGTTGGTTGCCCGCATACTGATATTTCAAAGTTCTTGGGGCCTGTAGCCCCCCCCCCCCCCCCCCCCCCCCCCCCCCCCAAGCCTCGTACGCATGTGCACCGTCCTATAGTTACTAGAAGAAAAAAAACTAGAAATTTAATTCGTCACTGAAGACGAATTAGGTGGTCTGTCTTGAAATGGTAAATTGTTTTCTAAGATATGATAATTGGGCAAGATAGTAATCGTGACTAGGGTCGACGACAATGGTGGTAAGATGGTAATGATTATGCTCGTGATGATTATGGTGATGATGATAACGGTGATGATTATCATGATGAAGATGATATAATGATGATGATGGTGATGATATAATAATAGTAATGATGATCAGGACGGTGATAATATTATATCATCACCATCATCATCATTATATAATCATGACAGTGATGATGATAATCATCATCATGAATATCATCATGGCAGTGATGATGATAATGATGTTGATGATATAATGATCATCATCATGATTATCATCATGACAGTGATGATAATGATGTTGATGATAATCATCATCATCATCATGAATATGATATTATATCATCACATCATCATCATTATATAATCATGACAGTGATGATGATAATCATCATCATGAATATCATCATGGCAGTGATGATGATAATGATGTTGATGATAATCATGATGATGATCATTAATATCATCATGACAGTGATGATAATGATGTTGATGATAATCATCATCATCATCATGAATATCAAGACAGTGATGATGATAATGTTGATGATAATCATGATGATGATGATGATATAATGATGATGATGGTGATGATGATGATGATAATGGTGATGACCATGACTGAAATGACATTGACCTTAGCCATGCCAAATATGAAAGAGAAATGACATTTCGTGAAGAAGATACGACCATAAGTTGATTTTGACAAAATGGTGCCTGGATGACGTCACAATAATCTGACGACCTTGAAAAAGATGCGGGAACTTGACCGTATTAGGACTGATGACTGACGAGAATTTGAAGATAATTGACTAAGCCAATTTTGAGAAATTGTGATATCAAATAGGACTATTTGATATTGCAGGATACTTGGGAGATAAACCCCATGTATAGCTCTAATACACGACAGGGAATCACAATTTCCATAGGGTTGTACACAAACTAAGTACTGCACACTACTTTCCAATAAACATAACATGCAAAATAAGGCAGTTTATTACATGGTTTGTATTAAGAAGCATTAAAAAAAAAAATATGGACCCACCGGGGATCGAACCTGGGTCACCGGAATGGGAAGCAAGTGCTTTGACCAATATACCAAAATAATCCCATAGAGATAACACGTAAACGAAAAACGGGTTTCTCAAATCACATTTTGTAGTGAAAAATTGGGCATGATCCCGACATCTAATCAAAATTTGGAGAATGCAGTTATAAAAGCTTATAGTCTCAGGTACAACATATTAAAATCTGGAAGGAAATAAACCAAAAATAACTGAGATACTGCTCAGAGACCAATGTCATGTACATTCATGATTCGAAAAAAAATCATCTTCCATAGACAAAACACGCAAATAGGGAAAATTCTGACATGGCGTCTTTAATTGAAAATTTCGCCATGATGACGTCATCAAAATGATGGTAGTAACTGATCTTGTAGAGTATTGTCTCAGCTATAACATATCAAAATTTGGAAGAAGATCGACCACTTATTACTAAAATATTATCAAATGAATACAAAAATGACGTCATTTTTTTCAAAATATTTTTGAGTTCATATGCAAATATGATGACGTCTGCATGAATTCAAATCTACAACTCACCGGCTTTCAGAATATGTAAAGAAATTTGTGAGTATCCCAGCATTCTGAGGAGCTATGGCGAATTCTAGATGTTTTTACCACTTTTTACATTAGAGTGCCCATTGACGCGCGCACGAATTTGAAAGTTTGACGCGCGCGTGTGGCATTATGGAAGGTCAAGAATGACTGTAGTCAATAGTTGGAAATTGTCAAGAAGAATAGTGTCAGGAAGACAAACCATGCATAAAAACGGCGTTTTTACGTTCTGTACGAGCGCGCGCGGACGCACACGGACGGAAAATTTTGAAATGCTTAAAATGTCCTGAACCGTACTCTAATTTGATTAAAAAGTGATTTTGAGCATTTCTAAATTTTGACGCGCGCGTACGTGCGCGTCATGATGCACGCGCGGATTTTGTTGACATTTTATGTTGACCCTTGACCTGAAATTCATGTGTGTCAAATAATTGTGTGTCAAATAATTATGGTTCATTTTTGATGACTCGTTATGAAGATATGATCGATAATGTGATTTCACAAAATGGTGCCTGGATGAGGTCACGATGACCTGATGACCTTGAATAAGATACCCGAGCTTGATCCCATAAGGCATGATGACAGTCGAAATTTGGATAAAAATTGACTCAGCCGATTGTGAGTAATCATGGTAACAAGAAAGTGGGAGAAAAGGGGGAAGTCCACCCTGCTTATAAGTTGATTTTAAAAGAAGTAGAAAAAATAAAGAAACATATCAGTGAAGGTTTGGTCAAAATACGATAAGAAACTAGAAATGCATTGCCGCGCAATGCGAATGCATCCCCGGGCAGCTATTTTTTTTTTTCCCACGAACTTTTTGTCCCTGTCCTCCCTGGCGCATGCGCACCTGATCCTTTCCGATCTAAATCGGTCTAGACTATGATGGACCTCCATACAAAATCTGAAAGAAATCAGTCGACAAATGTGACCTCCAGAATGCATGCAAGACAGCAACCAAAATATGACATTTGACCCAATACAAAGCGGAACACTGGGGGCAGCATCAGCAAACACTAAAGATGTGTAGATTTTACTAAGACACACCTCCATATAAAATTTGAAAGAAATCCGTCAAGAAATGTGGCAGTTAGAGAGCACAAAAGACATATGACCGTTGACCTTATAAAGGACGGAACAATGAGGGCAGCATTCTCAAAAAGTATAAATTTGTAGATTTTTTTCCAAGATACATCTCCATACAAAATTTGAAAGGAATCCGCCAAGAAATAGGGCCTGCAGAGCGCACATAAGACATCGAAAATATGACCTTTGACCTTATGGTGTAGATTTGACCATGATACATCTCCATACAAAATTTGAAAGAAATCCGTCAATAAATGCAGAAGAGCGCACGACATGGACAAATGACCTTTGACCCTATAAAGGACGGAACAATGAGGGTAGCGACACCAAAAAGTAAAGATGTGTAGATTGTACCAAGATACATCTCCATACAAAATTTGAAAGAAATCCATCAAGAAAAAATGTGGCCTGCAGAGTGCGCTCACGCCATCCTCCAAAGTATGACCTTTGTCCCTATAAAAGACGGGACACTGGTGGCAGCATCACCAAAATCTCTAGGCTTCTAGATTATAGCAAGAGACACCTCCATGCAAAATTTGAACAAAATTCGTTGAGAAATGTGACCGCCAGAGCGCACACAAACTATCCACAAAATTATGGCCTCTTATCCTATAAGAGACAGAACACTGGGGGCAGCATCCCCAGAAACTATAGGTGCGAGTTCTTTTTTTCTTTTTACATTGTATGCAAATATAATTATATGTCTGGGGAAATACGAGTGTAGCACAAAGTATATTGCACGATATATTATGTTCCTTTGATGTTGTGACAATGTATTAAAGATCTTAGTTAAGTAAAAATACCATGGCCTTCAAAAAAAAAAAGGGAATATAATATACATTTTTACATAGTTTTGTTTTAGATTGAGTATGTTCAATGAAAAATATTTATTGGTTTATGATGTGTGAAAAATAATGTCACATTTTTAGTTCTGTGCAATTTTCTTTGTATTGATAATCTGAATGAAGATTTTTAAAAATAAAGGAATTTCGTGATAACATTTATGACAACAAAATTTAGAATAACAAAAAATTGAAATCTTTAAATAAATGCGCCTCTTAATTTTGAAACTGCTTTATTTAGGGGGTCTAAAATAGTACCTTCACCTTTTCTTTTCTGCTTTATAAGAAAATCTTTATTCAGATTACCTAATTTGTATGTAGTAATTTGATTAATTTTCATAATATCATGTATATTAATGAATTATTTTCTATAATGTATGAAATAATAAAATTATTTACCTGTGTTAAAATACTATTGGTAAAAAAGAATGTAAGGAAATGTATGATGTACCAATATAATGTTCTTTATAGTTGTACTTTTGATGTGATATATTTTGTATTTAAAATCTGAATAAAGGCAAAAAAGCTTTAAAAAAATAGATTATACCAAGATAACCTCCAAACAAAATTTGAAAAAATCCGTCAAGGAATGTGGCAGATAGCGCGCACACAAGAATGTGACGCGGCGGCGGCGTAACGCTGCTGAATCCAAAGTATCCTCCGGCATCTGCCGGGCAGCCGGGGAATACAATTAACAAATTATGCATGTTTGAAGTTGTTATCAATCAAAACAAATTGGCAACTCCGTGACTTATCTTGCGAGCTCCTCTCTTTTGCCCTGTACCTTAAAGATCATTAATTTCCATTTATTCTAAAGAAAATAACCAGTCATACACGAACCTTAAATCTAGTCATTGCTCATATTATTTTTACACAAAGCATGTATTAAACCAATATATGCCTTCGTCAAAATTTAAGAAAATGAAAATTTATAACATTTTCTGGACTGAGCAAATGGGAAAGCCGCTCACAATATAATATACGTCACGTCACGTCACATCACGGAGTTGCCAATTTGTGTTCGATTGATTACAACTTCATAACTTTCTTATTTATTATCATCGGATATTGCTCAAACTTTCACTAATCCGTATCTCTCATTTTCTGCTTTTATTCAAATCAACTAAATGCCAGGGTGACTTTCCCTTTAAAGGGATACTCCACCAGGCGGCCGTGGGGAAAGTCAGGATTGCGTAAGCCCCATTCACTCGTACACAAAGTTTGTGCGTCGAAAGCGTCCGTTGGACTACTGGGATTACATTTCGAACTGCACGAAGCCGACCGATCTCGCACGAGAGCTTGAGCTCAGGCGGAGCGTGCATGTTGCGCGGCAAACAGCCTGTTCGAAGTTTGCTTCGGTAACGATCACGGTGCCCTCTCGCGGCTTAAAAACGTTCACAATCTGCGGTTGCGTATCCCTTTAAGGCTAGTTAGAGTGGCTGGGCAAATCAGCAGCAGCTTCTCTCAAACAGAGGATAGAGGATTAATGGATTTGTCTATGCTAACCTTGAATTCATCAGAATTTCAATGCTTTTCCAAGCAATTTCTAAGGTGATTCTGGTGTAAACAGGTTATTTCTTGGAATTGTGTATAATATTTTGGGTGTTTTTTAATGCAATTAATAACCCCTTTTCCGAGAGGCAAAGTCAAAGATACTTTTTAAAAATTGATTTGAACCACATCAACCCAATTAATAAATGAATGACATCAACGTTAACACCAACTAGGTACTAGAGTAAACAAAAAAGGACATAGTTGAAATATACAAAATACACGATATCAATAATTTATTCAAATTCATCGAAGTTTCAGTAACCATACATTTGTCTTAAAGCACGAAAATATGCATACACAGAGCGTACATATATCTGCATGCATGTAAACCGGTTTGGTTACTTCTAAACCATTTACTGTAACAATCGCATCTCTGGCAAATTAGTTTGATTCTTCATTTTGGCATACTGGAATCATGAGAAATGAATGAGACACATGTGTGAGGAGAACGGATGAGGAAGGAAGACGGAAAGGGGGAAAAAGGGAGAAAAAAAAACACGAATGGAGAGATAGCGGGAGAGATAATGCAAGGAAGGGATAAAAGACAGACATACATGTAATTGGATTGGAGAGGGGAATAACACGAGGAAAACACTGAGAGGAATAGAAAACTAAAAAAAGGGGGGGGATAATAAAATGAAGTAGTCAATTAACGCAATAAAATCAATAGAGTTTATTGAAAAAAGAAAATATTCCAGAATTATATAACAGCAAAAACGGGGATAACGAAGCAAAATAAAAGAGAGAGGCAAACATGGAAGGCAAGGATTTAAAAAAAACAAGGTGGAAGAAATAGAGAGAGGGATAGTAAGAGACAAGCGAGAGGGAAAGAGAAGTGTGGAGCTGGAAAGTTCTGATTAACCTGTACATAGTCTACTGAAATCAATAAAATACATAAATAAAAAATAAAAAAAAATTTAAAAAAGAAGAGTATCACTTCGTAATGAACCCAAGTCAACTACATGTATCTCATAAAATAATACGTTCTCTTTCCTAATACACAGCCAATTTCAAAATCTTAGAAAAGAGCTTATATCAGGATATGTTGTACTTAAAATATCACATTGTACAATATAATACCCTCACAAGATTGGTGTGATTAATAACTCATACCAGCAGCTTTAAGAAGCCTGATAAAGTAATACAGATTATGAGGACTCCCTCTCACCCAAGCATTGCAGTACCTGGATCCAACTTTGAAGTTTAAAGAGATTGTCGAATATTGGTTTAAGAAAAAAAAATGGAAGTTTTCGGTTTATAGTTACCAAACTAAGAAGAACATGGAAGGAATTATTTTGGAATTATCTCACATTGCAAAGAAAGCTAATTTAGCAGTGGATAGGTTTCGACGAGGCGATTTCAATGCATGTTTGTTTAGTCCCATATGCCCCTTTCTGTGGGCAGTGCCTTTAACCCGTTGGCTACTGAATTCTTTAACTCTCCTAGGTTTAATACAGGAGCCACTCGCTTCCCATAGTCTATGGGTTAAGTCAAGAAAGCATAAGCATAAGGTGGTGATTTTGAAGGTCATAATAACTCATAATGGGCAATTACTCCAATTTCCGATGGAATAATCCTCTTTTGGAAAGAATTCTATACAGTTTACTTCAAAGGGAATTCTACCACCAAATCTCCAACATCACTTTAAACCAAAAAGCAGCATCCCAAGGAGATTCTATAAACCTTACAAATTTCACGAAACATAAAAGATGGAAATATACTACTTAAAGTGGATAAAGCACTCCACTCTTTGTCATGAAGCTAGGTTATGCCAACAAGGAATTAAAAAGAATGGAAAGTGATGGAAAACAACCCTAAAGGGGTATATATTTTTCTGATTATTGAATACACCTACACGTATCTGCGGAGAGCCAGAAGGCCGTTAACTCATATCTCTTAACATGGACTTAATGCCCTTGTGAATCACAGCAGACAAAATCTAGGACGGGGGGAATTCCTTAATCTCTTTTGAAAGGAGTAGATTTTTGAAGAGATCTTCTGCTTGTAGTTATCGATGGCAGCAATAAAAAAAAAATCATGCGCCATGTGGCAGGTGGGCCGCTGTATAAGAACTTGGGATCAAACCTTCAGTATCAATAAAACAGAATTCTCAATTAATCCAGTACACTGACAAAGGCAGTATCTCCCTGTTGAGAGGAAGTCACCCTTTACAGAAAGTTGGCTTGGGCTTGGGTGGAAGAAGAAGAAGAATAAGAGAAACAAATAAATAAGTGAAAGTTTTCGAAAAAATCAGACAAAATAAGAAAGTTGAATCTTCGAAAGGCCATGTTACCCAATCTCCTATTGGCAATGCAGTTATGATGGTGTGTGTTGTCACAAATTGAAAACACTTCAAATGGTTTTGTAATCGAATTATTCAACTTGTCCAGTTTTTAAATTTTGTACAGAGTGTTTCTTAAAAAAGATGGGAACCCAACTTTTCCCATCAATTATGAGATAAATTATTCTTTCCGAGGTGATTCTTATTATTAAGGTCAAAGTTCAAGTCATCCGCTTTCATATACCAAATATGTAATGATATTTTCACGCATGAGCACATTTGAAAGGTTTTAAGGGAGTGATGTCAAAAGTAGTCTGCACGCAGAACTCAAGCAAAGCGTAATTCCATGAGCATAATGCAGAGAAACAAAACAAGTGATAAAGACTCTTAGCAAAGAAAAGTGATATTTCATGATGTATCCTTATACATATTTCAGCATGTATGCAACCTTGAATGAGATACGAGTCCAAAATGAGCCCCAATGTCCTTCAAAATTACACCTTGTCTGTCCAAACAGGAGTGTGCTCAAGAAAGCAGAGTGAAAGTCTATTAATGGTTATTCATTGCGTAGATGAATAGATCCCGCTCTGGTGTGCAAATCAATTTTTAAATTACTGGCTTAACATTGTGTTAGTTCAATGATCCCAATCTCTATCATCACAAATGAGGTAGAACATGATAGGGGATAAAATAACTCTTTTTATGATGTATTACACTGAATTAAATTAAGTTTTGTTTAGTTCACAAAAAGTTGCTGGAGAAAGTTGCGTTTCCTTTTTTTAAGAAACACACTGTGTAATGGAATAGGCATTTCTTATGCTGGATGGAGTGTCGAAATATGTTACCTGCATGTGCATGTATAATGTACTATTGACAAAAAGTATATTCCCTCAGATTAAGAAAAAGGCTATTCTGAATATTTTTCGTACACACACACACACACACAAAAAAAAAAAGAGATTTCTGCATGTGTGACATCACACATCATGACAGTATTGCCAATTAAAGAATCCTCTCATTACTAGTGATTCTCAAATTTCAAATATTCAAACAATTCTTATTCTTTGTTAAACTTTATTCTCAAACTATCTCTAATCAGGTTTCTATGATTTCTGAGTTTCGATATAAGGCCAAATTTCTACAAAGGATCGATTCACCTTTATCCCAATTAAACTTAGGCAGGTGCATTTAAGTTGTTAAGTTTGACAGGTAGTACTAAATACGCGTAGCAATGCATAGTCTTTGGATGAATTCTCGGCACTAAACCGAATCACTTTATCTTGCTCTCTGTTTCGATGCATTTTATCTTTTAAAGGTACAGAGTTGTCATTTTCCATGTGCATTGCATGATAATCCGCTGACACCAGATTTTGGTTGCATTACCAATTAATGTGTGTGTGAGGTCTCCCAGGCAGGCAGGCAGGCAGCGAAACCAGGGAGATAGATGGGTCTGATCATGATGGGGCTGTCCCTGCTGTCCCACCATGAATTTAATTGAGCTGGAAAAAATTGATGATTATGACATTTCCTTACACTGTAGTAGGAGGGGGACACAATGCATTGCATAAGAAGTGCCTGTCATTAAAAGTGAAATCCACTCGTGGTGATTGACAACACCTGTTATAAGGTAAACACCCCAATGGTGTCAAATCCCCCATGAGAACCCACAACTATGTGGCTAAAAGGCATGGATTAAGGTGACACCCACTTCCCCAATCTCCAGGAGATCATACTATTGAATATTTGAAAAGATTCCTTGATTAATTTTATTCATTGTGGGAAGCCCTTTTGTAATTGAAATTTCCCACCTAACTACTCTTTCAAACAACTTATATAGGACACATGCTTATATCAACATGACAAGATAGGGGAAAAACTTTTTTAAAAAATGAAAATTCCTTGATTGTAGTTGAAAAACACCTGATAACATTTATTCTCAACAATTCCACATTTTCCATTATATTTGCTGGATTGGAGGATATTATTCCTCTGTATTTTTTAAACAGTACCATTATTGAATGCTGTACTAAATCTACATTTTGTCATAACCAGACATCACAAATTAGATTAAACAGAAAGTTGAACGCTGCAGGGCTCCCAAGAAATTTGAGAGCCAAATTCCATGACTTGCCATGACCAGATAAGTACCAGTTTGGTATGGGTTGCGGCATTCAAGCATTGTACAAATACCAGGCAGTGATATTATTTCATGTTTGTGACGGAGGGCCGCCACAGATACACAAAGCCACACGGCCCACCACCTTGACCAATTTCAATGACTTTCCATGACTTTGGGAGATTTTTTTTCTTCATTTTTTCATGACATTCCATGATTTTCAAGAAGAATTTAGTTTCCCATGCCTTTCCATGACCGTGAAGGGGCCCTGATACTGGTAAAAGTGAAACATGATTTGTAAGCTTCCTCAATCTCTGATTCCATGTGTAATACTATGATAGTAGTAGCAATGTCACAGAAGAAGAATCCTCTTGAAATTCTTTGTATTTCAAATATGACCAGGAATAGTTTGGAACAATGGACCGCATTTTGATGGCACATGTTTGTGAGTAGGCCCACATACCCTAATCTATGTTTGGCAAGTGCTTTTCGGCGTTTGAAATTTTCAGCAAGACCAAATGTGACATTCCACGACAAAACGACCAATAAGTCAGAAATTTGGGGGTTTTAATTTCAGCAGAATTTGAAAACTTAGATTCTAAGCTTTAAAATGATATATAGCTTGTCTTGTATGGACTAAGCAAACCCTTGTAATTACAATGAGAATGCCAACGTGTCAGAAAGGCTAATGACCAAAACAATAGAGAAAATAGGTTCTAAAGAAGAGTCACCATTTAAGAGCGCCTGATCTATGTATTATTGTTTGTCGCACTAAAGGTTGAACGTGTGTACATAAAAAACGTTTGTCTGTGCATTATGACCTAGCTTGTGCAATTTTGTAATGGAGAAAAGTTGCAGACATTAACCCCTGAAAGCTGGGTCATGTGTCTGCTATGCTCAGTGAGATAATTTCCATGAATTTTTAAAAATTCCTTTTATGAAAAAAATAACGAACGGTTCTATGAGGGAGGAGGCGCACCAGTATTTCAAATGAGAATGATGTAACCTCATATTGAGCTCAGGTGTAAAGCAGATTGGCCATGTTTTGGTAAAAGGGTGTAAGTGTGAAAAATATCAATTTTTGTTTTTTTCCATTTGGCAGGTTTTCAAGTCCGAAATTTTCATTTAGCCAGTTCTCATAATTCATTGAGCTTTTGTTTTCAAGATATTTGGGGCTATTTCCTACCTTTTTAGCAATTTTCTTCCTCTTGATTTGGCAAAAAGGCATATCTGTAGATACACCTCTGAATTTACTTGGATCGAGTGTTTAAAAATATGGCAGAAGGGCGTATTTCTAGATACACCCTTTTGGCTAATTAATCAGTAGAAGGGTAGAGTGTTTGAAAACTGGGCAAAAGTGCGTATCTCAAGATACACCCTTTTGCAAAATTAATTAATACACTGTAGAGTGCTTGAAAACTGAGCAGGAGGGCATATCTCAAGATACACCCTTTTGCCAAATTATTCAGTAGAAGGGTAGAGTGCTTGAAAACTGGGCAAAAGGGCGTATCTCAAGATACACCCTTTGCAAAATTAATTAATACATCCCAAACCACCCTTTTCAGCTCCCATTGCGACTTCTTGGTTGTTTTGTGATGGAGGGTCACAAATGCACTTGACCTGATGTTTCCAAAACCACAAACCGCACAATCATTCCAATTTACTTTGTAATGAACCATTCAGGAGAACTTATGGATAGTTTCTAAATTGTTCAACGGTGACATGGTACATGTACATGTAAGCCTTTGACCCTCCTCCTCTGGGGAGCGTTTCATCAAGCGTTTTGTCAGTGATTTTTACTGACAAATTTGCTTTCAGCCCATCAGGTGCAAGGATTTCAGTAGCTTATAACAGCTGTCAGTACAAATCACTGACAAAACGCTTGATGAAACGCTCCCCACGTGTCCAAAAGATCAATATCAAGATCCATCTCTCATTCACTTTTACTCTGATCATTTGTTCAACATTTACTGCATCCAATAAAAATGACAGCAGAGGTTCCATCTAGAGACTTCAGGGATGTTTTTCTGAAAATTGTTATAACTTTTGTTGTAACTTTTGTTGCATCTTCCGGAGATAATACAGCACTAATAATGTTTGAGGCTGGTATTTTTGAAATTTGTTTTAGTGGGATATTATCTCTCCTATGGACCGCCTTTATATTATATTTGACACTTTACCAATCAAGATGGACTTTATATGGGTAGGTCAACCAATAGGAGCACCACTTAAGTCAAACATAAGGAGCTATGCGCTATTGGACTGCAATTAATTAACAAAATGGTTCACCCTCTTCCGCTCGAACCAAGTCACATTTTGATGTAATATCATCGAATCCCACATGTAGTTTCTTCAAAATGTCTCCTGTATGAGATCTCGAATCACACACAGTCTCCATCTTGCTATTCGAGCACGTACTGTCAGATTCTGAGCTAGAAAAATTGCTGAGATCATGATGGAAGATAAGATACCACAAAAGATAAAATAATTTTCAGAATACCAATTGTCTCATGATATTATCTTCAGTACGTATATGTAAATTAGGCTCATGCGCAGAGTAAACAAAGATACTGTACAACAAAAGTTACAAGTTCAGAATACCAATTTTGTTATAATGGTGAAGATACAACAATATTAGAGATACAACAATAATAGCGATAAAACAATTTTCAGAATTACCGCTCCCGGTTTTCAGTTCACGATTATCCATTTCTTCAAATTGATACAGAAACAACCACGAGCTAATGTACATGTACATATTACTCGTCCCCTAGAGTGGGGCAAAAATTAACAGCGACGTCCCAAATGAAATTAAATGAGCATTCCCCCTGCAAAAATAAATATCTTGTTAAAAACAGATTTGACACAAAGTCACCATCAAATATTTGTCAATCCTCGAGGGTGGGTCAAAGGTTATCACTGACCATTGCATTACATTCGTAAGCCTCACACACATGTATACTTTACACACACCACTTAAAATCTTATAATACCGGCAACGGAATAGCAGAAATAACAAATACCTTGGTTCCACCTTCAACGAAACTTATGATGCATGATAATTTTGCCCTTTTCATCAGTTACAGCAATTTTTTATAAAAATCCATGACAACATAATTCCGGAGTGCTTTTCAAAGTCATAATTGGTACACGATATCACTTAAAATGGGATTTAAGAAAAATGTTGCTAAAAACAGTTTAAAAAAAGGGTTGTCATTGCCTTGGATGTCCCACTACAATGTCACCGTGCCAGCTATGTGTAGAGTCTTGTGAAGTCTCGTAAGGCATAGCAGACGTTCTTTTCTTCCTCAGCACTGTATGACATCGGACAAGTAGGAGAAAGCAGAGAGAAGGAAGAGAAGTGAAACGATAATAATAGTAATAATATAAAATACATTCAGGTAGCTTACCAAAATGCAATGGCACATACAGACGCAGGAAAACGTAAAGAGAAATATTGT
Organism: Heliocidaris erythrogramma; assembly: GCA_025617745.1. Taxonomy (NCBI): domain Eukaryota; kingdom Metazoa; phylum Echinodermata; class Echinoidea; order Camarodonta; family Echinometridae; genus Heliocidaris; species Heliocidaris erythrogramma. The sequence goes on from CM046873.1 coordinate 23,918,794, forward strand.
TCGTTTTGTCTGTGCAACTAAAATTACAATCAGACTAATCTGAATAAAAGTCTTCATATTATTTTGCTTAAAAAGTGTTTAAAGAGTTGAATACTAATTCTTCATCCTAATATTTTGGTTCTGCCTCTATAGAAGAAAATGTTGATTCGAAATAATTTTGTCATATACGTCTTTCCTGCGTTTTTACGTGCCATCGCTTTTCGCTAAGCTACCTCAGGGGTGCTAAAAAAACAGAAAGTACCATAGCACTTTCAAGAACACAGATCTGAAAAGAAAACAGAAGTAAATTACATTAGATTACTTGGCGATGAAGGACATTTAAATTACGATAAGTTGAGTTCTGATCTTGCGATTACATTGTGAAACAATTGGGAAAGGTTGATCATGTCTACTGAAGAATTGGTGATGTATACTGTAAGGTATTTGAATCATCAAAATAATAAGAAATTGACCCAATCTCGCTGAAAAGTACATGCACCATGCACAGAAATGGGTATATGGGACTGCACACAGATGTGGCCTGAATGTTCGGGCCTGAACGCTTCAGGTATATCTCATCATATTTCGAATATGAGGGCATTTGAAGAGTAATCCTTATCAGAGAACATTTCCACTTACATAATCATTATGTATTCATTACATCTATGTGCTGTAGGGGATAAAAACGAAGTTGCGGGAATCCCGTCTTTTTGTAACGTGATGAAGTACTGTATCTTCAATTTGGCGGCATGTTTTTTTTAGAAGTCTCATAAATGTCTCATAACTATATGATCTATGACTCAGTAGCTACTGGCGCATTAATCCTTTAAGTGCAGGCAGTCTGCAATTAGTGCACTTAGAGTTTCCACAGCCTCAATCATACATGGTGCAGTAAACTTTGTCCCAGAAAAAAAACCCAAAGTGGCAAATTAAGGTGCTCCGACATATGCTGCAGCGAAAATTGCCCAGGGTTTTATTTCTTTATAACTATAGGTTTAGGGTTAGAGTTGCAATGGGTATGAGGTCAGGTTTAGGGTTAGGGTTAGGGTTAGGGTTAGGGTTTGCTCTAGAGTTAAATGTTAAGAATTCAGTTAGTGTCAGATACTGAACAAGGAGCAGTTGTTGCCGGACCATGTGTCCTGCAATCAAAATTAAAACCATTTTACAAGTGGGGCTGAACAAGTCATGCGTGAACAAGTCATGTCATGTGTGAACGAGTCTTAAGAATGTGTTTTTGTAACCATCTCTGCCGTGTATTGGTAAAAGGGCACATCTCTGCCTTACTACGATAACTAAAAAGCTGAGAAAAATCGGCCTTGAAGTTTTGGTGTTTTCCTTGACTGTAGAAGTCATTAAACTTTAGGTTGGCAGTCAGTTTTCTTCTAGAATATTCTGCACACTTCAAATTTTATTATCTGATAATTTTCTTGTCTCAAGCTTCCAAAAATCTTTTTAAATTTTAATCACATACACCTTTTTGCCTAGTCATATTTACAGGTACTGCCACCCATTTTATTCGGCAGAAGGGCGTATCTGCAGATACACCGTGAAAACTCTTGCACTTTCCTATTGATTAATTTGGCAGAAGGGCGTATCTGTAGATATCTGTAGATACGCCCTTCTGCCAAATTTATACATCTTTCAGGCCAAACAATCAAGAACAATGGAATTGATTAATCTGCCAAATGGTGTATCTGTAGATAAGCCTTTCTGGTATTAAAATTAATCGATTCCATTGTCCTTGTGATTATTTGGGCTGAAAGATGTATTTTGCAGATCTACATGCTTCCCATAAGATAATTTGCTGGGGGAGGGGGGTTATTAGCAGATGGGGTCTGCTCGCTATTCATAAGGAATGCCATTCGTAAGGACCCCAGCTGCGGATTGACTGGTGTACTTCAAATGTAAACAACTCACTATATTGTGAATAATTAAGTAGCGATCTATACACCTCTTTACCAAAAAAACTTAGAATAATTTGGCAAAAGGATGTATCTAGAGATATGCCCTTCTGCCCAGTTTTCAAGCACTCTACCCGTGTATTAATTTTGCAAAAGGGTGTATCTTGAGATATGCCCTTCTGCCCAGTTTTCAAGCACTCTTCCCGTGTATTAATTAATTTTGCAAAAGGGTGTATCTTGAGATACGCCCTTTTGCCCAGTTTTCAAACACTCTACCCTTCTACTGAATAATTTGCCAAAAGGGTGTATTTCTTGATGCACCCTTTTGGCAAATTATTCAGTACCATATTTTCAAACACTCAATCCAAGTAAATTCAGAGGTGTATCTACAGATATGCCTTTTTGCCAAATCAAGAGGAAGAAAATTGCTAAAAAGGTAGGAAATAGCCCCAAATATCTTGAAAACAAAAGCTCAATGAATTATGAGAACTGGCTAAATGAATATTTCGGACTTGAAAACCTACCAAATGGAAAAACACAAAAATTGATATTTTTCACACTTACACCATTTTACCAAAACATGGCCGATCTGCTTTATACCTGAGCTCAATATGAGGTTACATCATTCTCATGAAATATTGGTGCGCCTCCTCCCTCATAGAACTTATCGTTATTTTTTCATAAAAGGAATTTTTAAAAATTCATGGAAATTATCTCACTGAGCATAGCAGACACATGACCCAGCTTTCAGGGGTTAATGTCTGCAACTTTTCTCCATTACAAAATTGCACAAGCTAGGTCATAATGCACAGACAAACGTTCCTTATGTACACACGATCAACCTTTGAGACAGGTTCTTTGACAATGTATCGCATGACCAGAACTCAACTTTATCTTTAAGGTCATAATAATTGATTGCAAATTTTCTAAGAGACTTTTCTCTTTTCAAAATCGCCAAGGGCACCCTTGTTGCATCTAATCATGCCACATTATGTAATGGATGCAGTTTAATACCCAATTCCATTTATCAACTTGTGCATTTTCCTGTCTTTGCGAATGCCTGAAAGTCAATGCTCACATGAAAACCGGTACCTGGTTACAAAACAAACCCTGGAGCTCATATCAATGAATTCATTTTCATCATTGTTTCTTGGGATCAATCTGTGAAGAGAAAAGATTGTTTATCCCGTTGATGAGCGTTTCAATTTCATTTTAGATGCATTTCCAGTGGGTGTTATTATCCCAAGTTATGTCAATCAAGTGTTGAATACACTGAGGAACCCACCCTGGTCAAATAAAACTAAATAAATAAACAAAACTCATCATCCACATATTGCAAAGGGGAAGGCCAAACGTTTCCTAAATTTTGCCTATTTATTGGCATGCACACAAGTTTTCTTAAAGATCACATTGCAAGAAAATTCCATCAAAATAAATATTGGCTTAATACTTATTATTGCATAGATGGCATAAATTAAACAAGGTTTTCCAAATTCAACGCTTGGAAACATTTGAATTAATGATTATTATCAATTATAAAACGGTAAAATACAGCCCCCGATATAGCAGCTGAAGAGCTCCTTGAACGCTGCTGGGATGTGTGACGACACACGAAGGACCAGTCCTGTCTAAGCAGACGATGTCCCATAACATCTTACACATTTTTCAGTGCCTGTTTTGTAATCTCCTCTTCACTTATTTCTCTTACTTGACTAGCGTCAGTCTTAATGTTAGTCTGTTGCCTCACTCTTAACTTCGTGTATGGTATTATTTTGATGAAAAATGCAGCGTTAAAAAAATAAAGGAATCAGTCACTTGTAAACAAAATAAGACGCCATTGTATTTTCAGCTGCTTGCACCAGGGCATGTTCGGCGTTTCAAGAGGGAACGAATACAATCTGTGATATTATTCGGAGGGCTTTTCAATTTGAAAGTGGGGTTTATTTCATTGATCATTGACCCTTCACCTGTGTATTTACTATCAAACGGTTTTAGTTCAGAATCGGTTCACTTTCCCTTTTAGAATGGTGTGAAATAAGGTCATGTTTAAATGTACCAAACTCTTTATAATTTGATATATAATTGCATTGCAGTTACGTTTATTCATTATAGGACGTCGTCTGCTTAAGCAGGATTGGTCCCTAGTGTGACGACATCAAAACTTCGCTATATTTCTGGCGAATCCTCGGATATTCCAGATGCTGAGAAGAGCTTTTATTTGTGTTGTTTTTATAATCATCATATACGCAGTTGACATAAAACTTATACGATTGCAATCTGTAAGCTTCCCAGTTTCTAGTGATACATTAATTGCCATATTTGTGATTTTCTTTGGATAGCTACTTTAACCCTAAAAAGGCCGGGTTATTTTGGCACTCTCTCAGCCGGGGGGGGGGGGGGGGGGGAAGGAATCCCCCCCCCCCGGATCTCGGCCATGGAGTGATAAAAATTTCTGTTCCTTGGCACAAATATAGAGTATGTTAGAACCATTGGCGGATCGAAGGGGGGGGGGGGCGGCACTTCCGGCCCGTGCCCCCCCCCCCCCCCCCCTTTGGAAGAAAAGTATGCATTTTGACCATAGACGATCCACCATTTTCTAGATTGTGCCCCCCCCCCCCCCATTTTAGAATGACAACCTTTTTTTTTTTTTTGCTTGTCAGGGAATTATGGAGGGGAACTGGACCCCCATAACTCCCCCACTGAGCAAATTTTGAAGGTCTGGCGAAAAAAAATTTTTGTCGCCACCCCCTCCCCCCCACTGAGCGACTTTTCGGGAAGCTGGCGAGACCAAAAAAATACGGGTCTACCTTATCCAAAAGTTGACAAACCTTCATTTGTGTTCCCCCTCTTATACTCAATCCTGGATCCGCCCCTGGTTAGAACAGAATAACCCTGTAAAGTTTCATATCTATATTTCAAACGTTTTTCTTAATCATCCCTGAAATAGCCTAGTACATTAAAGTTTAAGTCCGCAGCACACTAAACATCGACTGCGATCCGAATTTGGAAAAAAATTGCAATAGCATTTAATATATGGGCATTTTAACAAATAAAATCTGCATGATTCAGCTCCTGAACAATAATCTGAATACTAAAAATAGGATTTTCAGGCCTAGATTCCTTGTTTTATAGGTTTTCCCCCCTTCTCAAAGAAGACAGAATCAAACAAGTTTGTAGGATATGCCTACTATCCCCCTCAATCCATGAGGGCAGCAGACTCAAACGTGGAGTAGGAGCAGACTCATTACACCTGGCGAGACCGTTTCTACTACTAGGACGGTCAAGAGCAGCACTCAGAATGCATGGGTTGGGGGGGGGGGGCTCAAGGCAAGTTTGCCCCGCAGTAACTGTAGCCTGAAGTACAGGCAACTGGCATCAATGCTCATTCACAAATGCCGTGGTAAACTGTTGTGTTTCTGGGGGTTTTATTTGTGTAAATGAATATGTGAAAGAGGCTTTTCCACCTTGATTCATGAATTCTTTCCACACATTTTGGACGGATCCAGCTTGGCTTAAAAGTAGTGCTTGAAAATTAATTTCCACTATCTTGCCCCCCCCTCCCCAGCACAAGTAATTTGTCCCTCAATGGAGCAATATTTCTCAACTACCAAGTCCCACAGATTGGGTATAAAGCGAGAAAGGAAGGCCATTGCTTCTTTATAGCAAATCATAGGTGACATAAACATCAGTGTGGACTCACCTGCAAAGACTTTTGTGGAAATCACTAAGCTGCTTAGGGGTAGCTGTAACCCGCCCTGCTGTCTCAGTTGGAAGTGCTTGTAAAGCTGCTTCAAGCCACTTTGATATGCTCTAATGAATAAACAATACACAAGATAAGCAAAATTAGAAAATGGCTGTGGGAATCCTCTCCAATTAATTGGCCGAGAGCAAGTCGTACGTTGAAGGGCGAGTCCGGTCCCAGAATTGTAAAATCAGCACTGATTTTCTTATTTACTAGATAAATCTATATACCTACCTATTCTGCTAGTCTCCTGACTACGCTACCCGATCAAGAACTTTAACACAAAAGAGTCACAATATTGTGTGCACCCCACGTAACCCATTGTTATCCCCTTCGTCACTCACGAGCAAGAAAACGCAACGGCCATCTTCCTCTACTGCGAGCAACCCCAAGAGTAAAACATGTTGCTTGCAAGGCGAGGGGAAGGAGGGAGGGTCATAGGTAGGTATATAGATTTATCTAGTACATAAGAAAATCAGTGCTGATTTTACAAATTTACTGCTATAAATCATATATACCTACCTATTCCGCTAGACTAACACCCATTCAAAAATGGGTGGCATGTTTTAAGTGAGGAAGGAAACAGGGTTACAGGAAAGACACTGCCACCTTCAAGGTGGCTGACACAAATAATTCTTCTCCTGCAGGAACATCCTTAAGGTAGCATGAGATGAAGGAATTGGGCGAACGCCAATAGGCAGCCCTCAAAATATCATCCAGCGTCACACAACTTGAAAAAGGGCCCAGGAAGTGCTAACACTACGAGTGTCGTGAGCATGGGGCTTACTATCTATAAGAGAGCCTCTGGGTCGGCGGCCCGAATACATGTAGCTTCAACAATCCATCTAGAAATGGAATCAAGAGAAGCTCTAGAAAAGGGCTCTCGAGTGATCAGAAAAAGCTGATCATCTTTGCGACAGGGCTTAGTCTTGTCAATATACCATTTAAGGGCTCTAACAGGGCACCAAAAAAAAAAAAAAAAAAAAAAACCTCTGGATGGAGCTTCCATTCTGATGGAAGACACCTGCCCGGGATAGGAAGTCCGCAATGAGGTTTTCCTGACCGGGGATGAAGGAGCCAACAGGCAAGATCGCCATGTGACGACACCACCTCCACAGTTGTGCGGCTAGGGCATCTAGGGTGGCAGAGCGAGTGCCTCCCTGCCGATTGATATAAGCCGCACCTGTGACATTGTCCGTGAGAATCAGAACTGAACGACAGCGAAGTGGTTGTCTGAAATGAAGCGGGGTTAAGAAAACCACCATAAATTCTAGGACACTGATATGGGGTAGAGTCCCAAAATGAGACCAGTCCCCCGAAACCGTGCTGCCGTTGCAGTGTCCGCCCCACCCTAGCCGAGAGGCATCTGTCGAAACTGAAATCGACGGAAGGGGGGTACGAAAGGACTAAGGGATTTGATTTCTACTGGGACTGGAATCCAGACCAAGAGGGAATCCCTGCATGCTTTGTAAAACCTGAGGAGATGCCTCTCAAAGGGCCTCAATAGCAGCCAGCAATCCTCAAGAACATTGACAAGACTGGCTAGATAGCCCAAGAATTGAAGCCACTGTCTGGCCCTGACTCTTCTGGCCAAAAATAGCCGGTGGGCCACTTAGACGATAGTTAAGTATCCTGTCTCGACTGGGCCGTGCTAACTGATTCTGAGTATGTATCACTGGCCCCAGAAAAACTGGTCGGCGTGTAGGAATCATCTCTGACTTTTCCCAATTTATTAGGAAACCTAATACTTGCGTCACATTGACCAGCGTGCATGCTCTGTCTGAGAGAAGAGCTTCCGACCCCGCTAGGAGGAGACAGTCGTCCAGATAGCAAAACAGATGAAGGCTGCGACTCCTCATCGAGGCTGCCAGGGCAGCCACTACCCGCGTAAAGACCCGAGGGGCTGGGCGCAGCCCGAAGGGAAGAGCACGAAAGCAGAAAGTCTCTGAAAGCAAGGAGAATCCCAGAAGGTCCCTTGAAGCGGGCTGAATAGGGATATGGAAATACGCATCTTTGAGATCTATAGAAATTGCATAATCCTTCCTCAGCGGGAGAATAGAGGCTAGAGTTTTCATCCAAAAATGTACCGGAGGAATGAATTTGTTTATCCTTTTAAAGTTCAGAATCAATAAGAGTTTTCCCGAGCGCTTGGGAATAAAGAAAATCGGAGAAAGAGAAAGACGCGGATGGTCTTCTACCTTTTCTATATCCCTTTTGTTCAACAGAGATTTGATCTCCGTTGAAGCGTGACAACGAGCCTGGGTAGACATGGGAGGTAACGAGATCTTAAGGCCCCTCCGGGGAAGGGGGCGGATAGATCTATGAAGAATCCGTCACGCACTACGGAGTGCACGAAGACGTCTCTGGTGATGGCCTCCCAAGCCGGGAGAAAACATTGAAGTCGACCACCTACCATGTCTTAGTGAACAAGCGCTCGGGAAAGACCGTCAAACACTAGGCTGAGCCTTATGCAAACCAGTCGACTTGCCCCGCAGAGAGCCACGACTACCTCTAAAGGAAGCCCTGCCGCGTCCGCCTCTCCCTCGAGGGGGTGTGGCGGAGAATCAGCAGGCAGACACAGAGACCCTGACGGTGTTGTCCCGAAGTGGGAGCAACGACCCTCTGTCGGGAAGGGGCTCGCGTCGGCTGGTAGGGAGCGCGGAAGTGCTTGGTCATCTCAGTAACCTGCTTCCGTGCATCAATCTCCCTTTGAAAAACTGTAGCGAATTGCCCGCCAAAGAGGGAGGGGCCCCGTTACTTTCTTTATGATATATTCAATTTACTTCAGTCCTTACAATTGTGAAGGAACGCCCCGGAGAAGTGACGGTATGTCATTCTCCTTAACCCCAAGGGCGGAAAGGGCCAAAGTCCTGCGGCGGCTCGTAACTGAGGCAGCCGCACCAGAGAGTTGTGACCACTGCAGACCCGAAAGAGTGAGCAGTAAATCATCGATGACAAGCTTATCACCCTCGGTGACATTCAACTCGGCCGCCCTGGATCTGAGGTTGGAAAGAGAGCCTTGAAATGCGGCTAAGCGCATACTGGCTCTGATTTGGTTGCCGACATTGCCCCAACATCTATCCTCAGCCTTGAATGAGGAAGAAGTAAGCGGGTTAGACGCACTACCCGTACTAGCCGAGCAACCAGAGGCTACGGTCGTGGGGTAGGCGCTCGGAGCGCCATGTGCAAGGACAGACTGAGAAGAGGTCCCAATGTTCGCCCAAGCACTATTTACAGTATGTGGAAGCACTGCTGCTCCACCTGTGGGCGGCAAAAGGAGGGCACCAGTCGTTGCGTACTCGGGCTACGACACCTGGTGCTCCTCAGGACGCCCAAAATTGTTGGCTCGAGTCTTCCCATTAGCTGGCAAATGCAACAGCACGGGTAGCACTCTTTCCCCCATATGGTTAAAACCGGGGGCTAGGGTATGTGAACCCAGACCAACATGGACGGTGCCCGTGAGTTGCCCCGCAGTAGTGGCACAAATCTCCCCTGGCGGCTTAAAGCGAGGCCAGGAAGAAGCAGACGTCCCCCCTTCTGGTCGGACCGACCGGGGGATTGGATTTATGATATCCAAACCACTAGAACCAGACGTCACCCGCCCCGAAGCCGCGGGCTTTGGGGTTGACGTCCCTAACTCAACTAAAGCCACCCGCCCCGAAGCCACCCGCCCCGAAGCCACGGGCTCCGAGGGTGGCAATCTCTGCGGGGTAACAACACTGGGCAACTTACCTGCAGCCCTCCATGCCCCCCCCCCCCCCAGGTACGAAAGTACTAGGGGGAGGTCTGGAAGGCCGAGTCGGAAGAAGCAGGTCTCTGTGACCTAACTCCTTTTTCTTCCGAACTCATATTGCTGCAACAAAAACAGACAATAGAAATATTTAAAAAATATGAATATTCAGAAAAGCAGGTAATAACCTTAAAATTGGGGATACGCACAATTTCAACATACAAACACCATACAAACACTGAAACTTAACAGGATCGGGGTAAACGGAAACACCAGCAAGACACACAGAAATAACTATGTGGGGCTGGTCGCTAAAAGGAAAATAACTGCCTAGAAAAGAACAAGAAAATTCCTTGCAATAGGCAAAAAGTGACACAAAAACACAAAAGTATATAATCTAGAACGAAATTAAGTACAAAGTATTGCTTTTTAGGGCGTGTAGGCGCTCTGAAAAGATACAAAAAGAACTGAATTCAGGAGCGCCGTGACTCCATAACCTAACTCGACAGGAGCGAGCAAGAAAGAGGAAGATGGCCGCTGCGTATTCTTGCGCGTGAGTGGCGAAGGGGATAACAATGGGTTACGAGGGGTGTGCACAATATTGTGACTCTTTTGTGTTAAAGTTCTCGATCGGGTAGCGTAGTCAGGAGACTAGCAGAATAGGTGGGTATATATGATTTATAGCAGTAAATTTAAAAAAATTGGTTTTCAATACTTGTAGAAAAGTCAAACGGATCAAAAAATGTTTGAGGAAGATCGGACAACTAAGAAGAAAGGTATAAATATTTAGCGACAAGAAAAACTATAAAAATCACTAGACAAATTGGTTACTTGGTTATGAATTTGTGATGTCATCCCCTCACTATTCATCAATTGCTTTGTATAGCTGGGGTATTTTTAGTAGAGAGTCTTTAAGTAATTTCACTGACACATGTTTTCGTCTTTTCATTTGCGATTTAAGCAAGCATCATTACCTCTCTATCATACTGCAGCAGATGGAAAATGACTTCTCCATGGTCAGGCATACGGTAGGGAGGAAGGTAGAAGGTGCAGGCTTCTATGATAGCCTTCATCAGGGGTTTGCCGTACTCCTGAAGAATGCCGTTCACAGCAGCTTTCCTCCGCTCAAAGTCGTCGGCTTCCTGCATTGGACAACAAGCACGCAGTTACTCATCAAGGTCAGAATTGCTGGAGGCCAAATAACCCCGCTTTTCTTATTAAAAGATGATATCGAGTACCGGGAAGGAATTTTGGGAAAGAAACAGTAATAAGAATAATATCATGTATTTGATCAAATTGTCTAAATCTTACTGAAAATCACCCCAAAACAAACCACTAAACACAGAGTGAGGTACATGTGATTGCATAAACGTGTCCCAAGTTCAAAACTGTCACTAGTCCTATTTTACTTATCAGAGCATCTTAAGAGCAATCCTGTACATGTGACATTGCTATTATGATATTCATCTGCACAGGAATAAAGAGGAAGAGAACTAAAAAAAATTGTCAACTTTACCAGACTCGACAAAAGTTAGCTTTTAAACAACCCATCAGTATCTATTAGAGAATGCCAACTTTAGGAATTGGTAAGTTTGCCTGGCAAATAGGATAAATATATGGTGATCTCACCCATCTTTCAGTTGCGCACTTGATGGTTTCTGTGAAGAATTTCATGACGGAAGCGTTGGCCTCTCTGTGGTCTAGAGTGATTGCTGCGATGGCACATTCCAGGATTGATTGCATAGCTGGTGACTGAAGAATTGCAAGGGGACATCGTTGGAGTAACCTGCAAGAAAGTGTACGAGTGGGACTAATATTTAACAAAAACACCAGGAATGTCTATGAATGGGACAACGTTTTTGTTTTTAATTTGTCTTAAATGAAGTGAGACTAGGACTCAATAAAAAAAGGAGACATGAGCTGGGGTAATTTGCCTCCTCCAACCTTAAGGAAAGCTCCTGTTAGTAATAAAATGAGATGCAAAATATGCTTACACAACTGAAAATGAAATGCAAAATTTGACCCAGCACGCCAAAAAGTCGCCAGATATTTTCTAGTTTAGGTCTGTTTATGCAAGAGTAGATTCTTAGCTTTAAAATGATGTATAACTCATCAAAACGGGATCTTCCTAACCCACTGGAAAAAAAAAGAAGAAAAGAAACGTGCAGTCCCAATGAGTGTTATTCAAGTTTCGAGTCTATTAAAGCACTCTTGAGTCATGAGCTTCTGTGCAAAGGGACAAAAGGAATGATCAGAAGATAATATAAATTTCTGTGAATAGATTATCAGATTGTTCTAAAAAACTTGGCGAACTACTTAGGCACATCTTGCTCATTATTATCAATGTATCAATGCAACAGCTTACTCTATTATAAATAGAGACCAGTAGCCAGGGTCGTCATTTGAGTTCTAGGAGTTCCACTATGGGATGGACATGTGCACTCTACAAGAAGCCTCCATTATCATTATTATCCTACCTTGTGCATAACCTGAAGAAGTCGTCCACGGTGTCTGGGTGATTCCTCAGTCCCATCGGCTCTTGGAGGAGAGTGTAGGTTGGTCCCATGAAGGCCTAGATTCGTATCGAAACGATGCAGTGATCAACTTGAACCAGGAATATTTGAAGAAGTGTCCAATTTCCTTCCATCCCAACAAGGACATATATGTACACTGTACTCTCCATAAACCTAGTCTTTAGTAGGGTTCAACATATTCAGACTGGAATAGTATCTAGATCAAGTACCATACTGAAATTACATTCTCATAATTCATACGATGCAAGTGCTTATTTCTGCACATGCCAAGTTCACAGATACACCCTTATTCCTAATACCCTGCATGGGGGACTCCAGAAAAAAAGAAAATCCCAAGTGCAATTTCAACCCAACAAAGGTACCCAAGGGTAATGGCACTGGTTCTCCCACACCACCTCCCTTGGATGCCATAAGGCCATATTTCACTCAGTTTGGACATATAAATATGTCAATGTATTCTGTCAACCTGAAAAATTGCTTTGGTCCCCTCAAATCACCCTCCTGGGAATCCGCAAAGCCATATTTCTTTCATTTTGGACCATGTGTACACAATTTTCTGCTGAGAGGCCTGCCTGCAGGTGGTCACTCTTCAAAGCAATTTTGACAGTATTACAGTCAAACCTGCTTTAGCAATCACCTGCATAGAAAGACCACCTGTCTACAGAGACCATACTTTTCATTTCCCATGTATTAAAGGAACCTGTTCATAAAGACCACCTGCTCATATAGACCGCCTTTTTGGTGTCTCCCTTGAATGATCTTTAAGTCTCGCTGTACTTAGTCTCACCTGAAGCATGTCTATCAACCCAGGAACACAGCCCGGTTCTTGCCCGTATTCATCCACTAATATACTCCCTAGATATAAGTAGCAGGAGTGCATATTACTCTGGTAGAAGCCGACCATCTAAAGGCAAAGAAAAAAAAGCATCATTAGTATTTGTAAAGCCACGTTCACATATGAAGCAGTAAACCACAATGCTTTTTTCTCTTTTTTTTTCAAATGTCATAAGCGCAAAAGCGTTTCACATTTTTGTAGCTTACAACACACAGATAAGTGAGTAAGAGTAAGATATTTGTTGCACGCAGATACTTCTTTCCATTAACTTACACATTAGAAAGATGAATGCGACTGCGTCTCCTATATGCCTCCACCTAAATTCAGTTGATGGTTCAAACTTTTCTTGAAATATTGTGATAACCAGAATAAAAAGCCTACAATTACATGTTAATTGACCTCTTTGACATTTGACCTTAACTCTTATAACCAAAAAGTCCGATCACTTTATCTCCTCCTAGTCATGAATACAAAATACATTGTAGTTGAGATATGGTAATAAAGTTTTAAAAAAATGATTTTACATATAATAATCTCTATGACCTGTCACCTTTGACCTACACGTGAACAAAAATCTAATCAGTTCGTCTTACTATGGTGATGCATACTAGTTCCAAGTTTGATGTTTATGGTTCAAATTGAGCTCAAGAGAGTGTTAACAAGGCAAAAACAGGAAATTTCATGGTAAATGACCTCCATGACCTTTCAACTTTCACCTACATACCCCGAAATCTAATCCGATCGTCTTCCTATGGCGATACATACATGTACTAGCACCAAGTTTACAGTTAATACCTCAAGTGCTTCAAGTTATCACGAGAACGAGGCTAACACCTGAAATTTCAGAAATTGACCTGTGACCTTTGCCCTACGTACCCCAAAATCTGATCAGTTCGTCTTCCTATGGTGATACATACTAGCACCAAGTTTGAAGTTCATACCTCGTGTGGTTCTTGAGTTAACGCAAGAACAGGAAAGCGGGACGGACGGACAACCTGAAAACATAATGCCTCTGGCACCACCTTCGGTAGGCGGTGGCATAAAAGAGCTGCGGTTTCCTGCGCCATGTGGGAATATATATTCATGTACTTCCTAGATATAAGTAGAATAACAGAATTCTTACCAGTGCGTAATATCCTGATACATGTACAAAGCGTGGAGGATTTCAGAAAAAATACCAAGGGCAATAAATAGGTGAATGCATACTTTCTACCCACAAAATTGCTTTGATCGTCCCAAGTCAACCCCTTGGACACTTGCATGACCATACTGAATTTGGACCCAGGTTACAATGTTTAATATTTCTGCAGAGAAGGCTGAGCAGCAGAAGTGGATACCACTCAAAAAAAAAACAAAAAAAAAAAATTATCTTCAGACAATAAAATAAAAGAATCATTATAACTTGTACTAATAAAGAAAGAGTATGACTTTGGTAAACGCACACCATCTGATTAAGCAAGAAGAACATTTTCCAAAAAAATTAATTATCTGCAGCATACATTTTAACTGATCTCCATAGACTGTTGGCCTATGAATTTTGACCAAACATTCATTGCATGTAACCTTCAGTATTCAACAACTCTGGTGTCACCATTTCATGGAATTTGGAGATATTCTTATGAGATGAGAGCAATTTCAAAATTTCAACTGTTGACACCATCATCGGAAAAAGGGAACCTTTGCTCAACTAGATGTTCCATACATCCAGTGGGGACTGAGACAAGGAGGGGGGAACCTTTTTCTCTTCTCTTTCTAGACAGCTTCACATAGTTTCTTAAACTCTTCAGAGACTTCAGGAATTTTCTCCTTTCAAAAGATCTCCTTTTTGTTCTTTTTTCTAATTCTTTCCCAAGTAGGCTGCTATCAAACTTTTCAAAGTTTACTAACCCCATGCCCACATCACCACCAGAATACAAGTGATAAAGTTTGGCAACAGAATCTCATACTGATACAATAATCTTTGGTGGCTGACACACACATACAGTTTGTCAGCAAGATCCATTAATAACCTTTTTTCAGACCATTTCCTCTCTCTTTCTCTTGGGAGCTGACTGTACACTTTTCAAAGTTTCCTGAATTAGTAGTGGTTATTAGAGGATATTGACAGTAAAATTAATATCAACCAATTTGGAAATCGCTCAAAGTTATGTCACTATTTGATAAAAATGTTCCATCAGTTATACCAAAATGCTGACAACCCCAAATCAATTTCCACTTAGTAATAACAGAATTTTCAAAGCCTTTGATAGGATAGACCATAACATTTTATAGAACGGGTCGAGAAATCCCTGCAATCTGATTGGTTGAGAGGCATTGATCAATTTGTACTGGATGCATGAATTAAGCCGTGATATGCACTATCGATATCGAGATCAAAACGATACCTTCTAAAATGCGAGTGCGAGAGAGAGCTATGATTACGAGTACAATATCTGACTGTTTACAGACGGAGAATTGCAAGAAATGAGACAAGATTTGATGTTAATTTTTGTTGACTTCGGATTTTGATGGTAAGCCCAATATGATCCGATTAAATTTATACCCGATCAAAAAAAAAACCCACCTGCGTTACAGTCACAGGCTGTACGCTGCATACATTCACTGTGCAGCGACTGGCCTGACTGAAAAGTGAAATTGACGGCAAGACTTTCACTTGAAGTCCTCAGAATCTTTGTATGAATTCTTCAAATTGATTGATAAAATTAATTCATTTCATGTAAATAGACTAGATACTAGATTAGATCTAACTTAAGCTAGTTTTTGACTGCGGTGGATTCTTGTTTTACTCGGATCTAAATTATAAATTAAAAAAAAAATAAAAATATCACTGAAGATGATTAATACCCCTGCCCCGTGACAACAGCCTTGCAAAAAGCATGCAAAAACAAATGCTATTACCATGGCAACACATTAATATGCCATTACCATGGCAACACAGTTTCATGTGTCATGCATGTCTTAGCTCCAAGAATAATGTGTGTGCCAAGAATCATGAGCAATAGTTGAAAACTGAGAAGTAGTTCAATCCGCAAGATTTTTCCTTGATTTTCTGTTACCATGGCAACGTAGCTCCGACACATCAAAAAAATATGTCTTGCACATCTTCCCACCAAGACCAACGTGTGTACAAAATTTCTTGACTTTTGGTCGAAAACTGAGGAAATAGTTCGATCCGCAAGATTTTTCCCTGATTTACTGCCATAGATATGCCGTTTCCATGGCAACGCAGCTTCCGACACATCCAAAAAATATGTCTTGCACATCTTCCCAGTAAGACCAATGTGTGTACCAAATTTCATGACTTTCGGTCAAAAACTGAGGAAGTAGTTCGATCCGCAAGGTGTTTCCTTGATTTTCTGCCATAAATATGCCGTTATCATGGCAACGCAGCTTCCGACACATCAAAAAAATATGTCTTGCACATCTTCCCACCAAGACCAATGTGTGTACCAAATTCCTTGACTTTTGGTCGAAAACTGAGGAAGTAGTTCGATCCGCAAGATTTTTCCCTGATTTACTGCCATAAATATGCCGTTACCATGACAACGCAGCTTCCGACACATCCAACGACACATCCGAAAAATATGTCTTGCACATCTTCCCACCAAGAACAATGTGTGTACCAAATTTCATGAGCTTTGGTCGAAAACTGAGAAAGTAGTTCGATCCGCAAGATTTGCAACGGGCCGACCGACCGACCGCCTACCGTTGACTGATTCCTATAATTTTATACCCCCTTCAAACTTCGTTTGGCGGGGGTATAATAAAGTTGACATTAGTTAGCTTAGCCTTGGTCAAGACCAACACTTGTAGAAAAATGAAATTCTGAAATTTAACCTAAATTCGCCAGATTTTCAGTTTTCTATGGAACTTATTAAATTCATAAAATCTATTTATGATGCATAAAAGTGATTTACCAGTTCAAGCCTGTTGCATGGCCTTGTATAAGGGTTTTTTCTTTATCATGCATCCGGTAAATTTGTCATGCGTCCAGTAATAACCGGACGCATGGCTAGGCAATGCATCCGGTAAATTTGCCATGCGCTGGTAATGACTGAAAAAAAATGAATTTTTGGCAAAAATTTGTCCACCGTTCTATAAAACAGATGATGCACATGTTTTTTCGTGTGTCGGTAGGAATAGTCTGAATGCGGTAACTATGGAAACTGGTCTAAATCCACTCGGCTGCGCCTTGTGGGTTAAACATTCCATAGTTACCTTTTGCACACAATTCTTACCGACACACTCAGACCTGTGCATCATTTGTATACTAGTTCACAAATTTCTTGAATGCCGAATTCAATGTGTTAAATACAAGGGTGAACTCTCCAAGGAGATGGTTTACCCTGGAGTCCCTCAGGGCACCAAGCTAGCTCCAATTTTATTTCTTATTATGACTGATGATGGATGATGATGTAAAAATAATTTGTTTTCCTAGTTTATTGATCTTACCTTAGTGGAAAGTCGCATGCTCTCTCAGGATTCTACCATGCAACAAGCTCTGGATGAATTTCAAAAATAGACCTTAGATAACCACATGAAGGTGAATGCAGCCAAGTGTTTTGCAATGAATATATGCTTCTCAAAGCAAGTTGATCGACCTAGGAGTCTTACTGTGAATGACTTAGAATTACCTTATGTTCAGCAGACCAAAGTATTAGGTGTGACAATTCAACAATCAAATCTAAAATAGTTAAGAAATCTAGTAGGAAACTGTATATGCTACGTATCCTGAAACGCTACAATTTCCTCCTACAAGATCTCATGACCATTTATGTTGGATACATAAGACCTGTTTTAGATTATTGTGTACTGGTCAGTGTTTTATTCAAGCCTTACTAAAGAACAGACTGCAACATTAGAGCATGTACAAAGAAGCATGCCGAATAATGTTAGGCAAAAATGACGACACATACAACAGTGCTCTCACTATCTGTGATTTACATGTATGTAGTCCTCGAAATCATGGAAAAAAACACTTTGTGTAGACTTTGCAAACTCCTTGGAAACTCATCCTCTGTGCATGTCTTGGTTACGACTGCAACAAAAACTCGTTTTGATTTGAGGAGTGTCCAAATGTTTAACCAATACAGATGCCGTACTCAAAGATTTAACTAGATGAATATTCGACCGCGCACGGTCGGAATTTATGCCTCCGCCATCACAAGATTGGAAATGTATGGCATGTACACTCTAAACACTCCAACAAAAGTACAAATCTTTTCACTTAAAAAGCACAGGAGACAGAAAATTTATTTCATTTCATTTTCAAATAAAAAACTTACCATTGATGACATACAATCATCAAATACACCAAGGAAATAGATATTTTATAGCAAATAGACCACTGTTCCCTTGAAATTTCTAAAATAGGTAGGCCTAGACTCCATACATCACGAACCATTTTTATGTATATAATGACCTCTATGACCTTTGAACTTTAACCCGAGACCCTAAACTCTAATCAGTTCATCGTCCCTCGCATATGCATACCGGTACATGGGCCAAGTTGGAGGTTGATCTGTCAAACAGTTCTGAAGTTATTGCGAGAACGAACCATTTTTATGTACATAATGACGCCTTTGACCTTTGACCTTGAGACCCTAAAATATAATCAGTTCATCGTCCCTCCCATATGCAAACATGGGCCAGGTTAGAAGCTGATCTGTCAAACAGTTCTTCAGTTATTGTGAGAAGTAACCATTTTTATGTACATAATTACCTCTGTGACCTTTGACCTTTGACCTTGAGACCCCAAAATCTAATCAGTTCATTGTCCCTCCCATATGAATACATGGGCCAACTTAGAAGCTGATCCGCCAAACGGTTCCTAAGTTATCACAAGAACGAACCATTTTTATGTATATGACCTCTATGACCTTTGAACTTTGACCTTAAGACCCTAAAATCTAATCAGTTCATCGTCCCTCCCATATGCATACATGGGCCAAGTTACAAACTGAAAAAAAAAACGTTTTTAAGTTATCGCGAGAACGAAAAGGGGACGGACAGACGGACGGCCCGAAAACATAATGCCTCCGGCAACTCCTACGGTGGGCGGAGTTCATCGTCCCTCACATATGCATACATGGGCCAAGTTAGAAGCTGATCCGTCAAACAGTTCTGAAGTTATTGGGAGAATGAACCATTTTTATGTACATAATTACCTCTTTGACCTTTGACCTTGAGACCCCAAAATCTAATCAGTTCATCGTCCCTCCCATATGAATACATGGGACAAGTCAGAAGCTGATCCGCCAAACGGTTCCTAAGTTATCACAAGAACGAACCATTTTTATGTATATAATGACCTCTATGACCTTTGACCTTGAGACCCCAAAATCTAATCAGTTCATCGTCCCTCCCATATGCATACATGGGCCAAGTTACAAACTGAAAAAAAAACCGTTTTTAAGTTATCGCGAGAACGAAAAGGGGACGGACAGACGGACGGCCCGAAAACATAATGCCTCCGGCAACTCCTACGGTGGGCGGAGGCATAAAAACAGTGCATTGCCTCACATGATTGATATCTTAAATAATTTGTAATCTACCATGTTTCAGGTGCTTTACGTACCCCATGAATTGTTATCATAACCTTTGCTTTGGATCAACGAATTATGACTTATATTATCTATGCACTATACAATCTTTGATTGCTTCTTACATCAGATCTTATTGTCATAATTACAAATTTAATTAAATATTATATTTCAGGTTTTTTTTGTAATTGTCACTTGACTTTTTCTCTCTTTCTCACAACACATCCCACGGTATTAATTTCATGGTTTTGCTCTGAATTACCGGTATCAGTATGACAATTTTAGCCACTATTTGATCTTATCAATCAATCAATTGCAATAGTCATTCAATTTCATTATTAATATTTAAATATAACTTTTAACTGTTGTATTGGCATTATCATATTGTATTTTACACGTTTGACCTATTGATAGTTTCCTACTACTTCTTGCAATCAACACATATTTCTATATAGCAATGTATTTTATTTTTATTCAAACTATTATCTATTGGACAACATTTTTGATAAAAAAATTTTTATTCCATGTGCAATGATGTAATTTGAACTTCACGTCGGATCGCAGAATTACTCCTCCGTCCATCACTCCGACTAGTTAGCCCTTTGATCTCGGAATCGCCCGGAACACCCTTCCGATAGCTCTTCCATCAACCATCCCTGCTAGTTAACCTTTTAAGTAGTATAGTATTGCAACTACTCTATAGCGCCGCTAAGGCGTGGGTCTGCCGCCTTTGACGGCCTTTCTAGTTCCAACTATTATCTATTATACAACATTTTTGATAAAAAAATTTTATTCCATGTGCAATGATGTAATTTGAACTTTGAATGTGATTTTCTACCTTGTATATAATGTAAACAGGTGCAATTCGGTGTATACTGTGAGACATATCTAATAAACCATTTTTTAATTTAAAATTGAATGAACTGGAAACTGGACAAAGGTTGCAACTGTATTGTAGACATCAACAAGGTAATAAAGCAAGACAAAAAAAATGCTTTCAGCACTTCGGTGGCGGAGGCATAAAAATCATGACGTATGATTATGAATACTTAAGATATAGTTCTATGCATACATCTTTCATCTTTTATAACAGGATTTTTTTTTTGCAGCAACTAGCTAACTCTAACTTCGTTAACTTACAATTACAGTGACATCTCTGTAAAAAAAAAAAAAAAAAACTTATATTACTCCTACATGTATGATGCAGGGAAGTTCTCTTTTCCTTTTCCTTAATCTTTATAGCTGTCTAAATCCATAAATCCATTGTCTCTTTTCAAGAGACAGAACAAGGTACTGCTTTTATCTAGGGTATTGTGTTGCTATGACTGTGCCTTAAATGGATTCCCAAATAATCAACATCTACATGTAAGAGAGACAAATAAGTACTTACTTCCCCCTCAGCCTGGCAAGAATGGGCATACACGAGAAAATGAATATCATGACAATGGTTAATTTTATCAGTTTTATCTCAGTTTTATCCGCAAAATATTTCTAGGGCAACTAGCTCCCACACCCCTTCATCTATCTCCTCGGTCAGTCAACCCTATACTCGTTACGTTAACCCTTTAGTACCTGAACCGCTCAGGACTGCCCCTCTTATTACTCTTTGGTAAATCACTCCCACTACTTAAACCTTCGAGTCCCTGAACGGCTTGGGACCACCCTCCTATTCTCCGATCCGAACATCCGGGAGCTTTCGTCGTGATTTCGGCCCCCTACAGCCGCTGGGTGAAAACAACAGCTTG
Organism: Heliocidaris erythrogramma; assembly: GCA_025617745.1. Lineage (NCBI taxonomy): Eukaryota > Metazoa > Echinodermata > Echinoidea > Camarodonta > Echinometridae > Heliocidaris > Heliocidaris erythrogramma. The sequence goes on from CM046873.1 coordinate 23,939,802, forward strand.
GCAATGTATAGCAACGCAGCACTTTGCATTGAATTTGTGCGCTCTTTGACTCCTTTTCTCCATCAAAATGCAGAAAAGTTGATGTGCCGTAGGTTGTCACAACCACAATATGATGCAGGGAAAATCTCATTTTGTATTTTTCCTGATCGCGTTTGTATATCGTATAATAACTAACTTTTGTGTGCGATAAGGTATTTTTAGTAAATCCCCAAACTATTGATATAATCAATAAAAACAGAAATAGCCCTAAGTCCAACTTAGGACGTTAGATACCCAGGAGTTATACATAATTATATAGATTTTCCACGTTATATTATACGAAAATGAGTTCTCCCTACTGAACAAAACTTTGTAGTAATATATGTAATTTGGCGCCCTCTCACGTTCATATCAAATTCGACTTGACATCGGCTTCCCCCATCAGTCGATTTTTTTGCACAGAATTTCGCCTTAAGTAGGATTTAGGTACATATATATATATATATTAGGGTCGTATATATATATACTAGGGTCGTAGTTAGGGTCATAGGAAGGAAGTGACGTCACGTCGGATCGCAGAATTACTCCTACGTCCATCACTCCGACTAGTTAGCCCTTTGATCTCGGAATCGCCCGGAACACCCTTCCGATAGCTCTTCCATCAACCATCCCTGCTAGTTAACCTTTTAAGTCCATGAACTGCTCAGGACCACCCTTTCTATTAGTTTTTGGTCAATCACCTCAACAGGCTGGCCTTTTAATCCCTGAACTGCTCGGGACAACCGTTCCAATTACTCCTCGGTCAATAGACCCGTTAACTAAGTGATTCAAATTTATGGATGTTTCTTTCCTGGGGACCTAGTAACGAGGTATCCATTAACCCGTTATTAATGAATGAACTACAATACTTGGAATCCAGTTTGCATACATTACTTGTTGCTATGTCTGACAAGCCTCTGGCAAGCTTTCAGGTTGTCAAGAACAACCTTTGTTTCAAAAGTATGCATAAAATCACTTAGTAAACAGGTCTATTAACTCCACTACTTCTAATCAAAGGGAAATTAAGCCTTTCATAGAAAATTGGCTTGAATGAAAGCAGAAAAATCAGAGAAACGTATCAGTGAAAGTTTGAGATAAATCGGACAGAGAATAAGGAAGTTATGAATATTTGAAAGTTGAGATCACTAATAATATGGAGATCCTCGCATTTGGCAATGCGATCATGATATGTGATGTCATACATGGAGAACTTTCCAATTTTGATTTGTACATAAATTACTCAGAGTATCCCTTTTCTCAACTCTCAATGTGAAACAGACATTTATATTTTCATGGTAAGTAAAAATATGTTATCCATGGTAAGTAAAAATATGTTATCCATAATGTATCATGGACAAAAAGTCTGTTCTATTAAATGGACAAAGGGAGTATTTGGGATTATTTTTAAAACATAACAAATGAGAGAAGACTCTATGTAGGGCATCATACATCATGTCCGCATTGCTAATAGGAGATTCTGCATATCATTAGTGATCTCAGCTTTCTAACTTCCATTACTTTCTTATTCTTTGACTGATTTTTCTCAACTTTCACTGGTCTCCTTCTCTTGATTTTTCTGCTTCTACTCGATCCAACTAATGACAGTATCTAAGATTTTAGTAGATCTGATGAGCTGATGGCCCAGTGACAGGCTGGATCCAACCCAATTTTAATTGGTAATACATGGGGCACCCCAAGAAGCGAATACCTTGGGGTTGCCCCTTGACTTTCCCACTGACCTGTGTGACTAGTGGCGTGAGTAACGCAGCTGCTGACTTGCCGATGCAGCGGATGGCAAACCTGAGGCACCTGCAGTATCTTTCAATGACCCGGATGTCAGCCTGGTACTTGGTGCAGGTCTCGGACAAGACCGGCCAGATCTCTTGAAGGATGACTAGACAGGGGTGGACTTGTCCATTTGTGATTCGGGGGGTGGTGTGCCTGAGGGGCCAAAAGAAGGGCAAGATGAGAATGAGAGATATAAATTAGATTGTTTTTTTTTTATTTCTTGCCTTTTGTCTTCTTGAAAGAAACTGTATTATTGGATTGTATAAAATACATTTATTTTTTGTATAATAATAATAATAAATGTAACTTATATAGCGCCAAATCCACTCTGTGGAGTGCTCAAGGCGCATGTAGAAATTAATTAAGAATGAAACAGAAATGTTTTTACATAATTTTTAAAAGAATCAGATGTAATGCACTTTTTCATGTCTTCAGGAAGGCTATTCCATAATTGAGGACACGCATGGGTAAATGATCTTTCCCCCCAAGATCTTGCGACTTTAAGGATCACAAGAGAACTGGAAGTGGATGAGCGCAAAGATCTCGCGGGGGTGTAATTTTGAGTTAAAGAGGTATTGTATTGGGGAGCAGAACCGTGAACGCAGTGAAAAGTGAGCAACAAAATTTTGAAAATAATGCGATGTTTGACAGGGAGCCAGTGTAGCGACTGCAAAACAGGAGATATGAGTACGCCTGGTGGACAGAGTAACAATGCGAGCAGGGAAGACTAGAGGGAAGACTAGAGGGAACAGTGTGTGAAGAAGGGGGGGGGGTGGAGGAGATAGAAAAGAGGGGAAGGAAGGAGGGAACTTAAAAGGGGAGAGGGAAACAGTACAGGGAATAGAGGGAAAAGAAAGGTATCAGAGGGGGAAGTGAGGGGGAAGTGAGTGAGAAAGGAAGGAAATAATGAGGGAAGAGGGAAACAGAACATGGAATAGAGGGAAAAGAAAGATGCGAAGAAGGGAGGGAAAGAGGAGAAGGAAAAGAAGAAAAGAAAGTTTGAGGGGAGAAGGAAATGGGGCAGTCACAGGGAATAGAGGGAAAAGAAAGATCTAAAGAAAGATGTGAAGAAGGGAGGGAAAGAGAAGGGAGGGAAAGAGGAGAAGGCAAAGAGGGAGAGGGAAAGGAAATAAAGTCTGAGGGGAGAAGGAAATGGGGCAGTCACAGGGAATAGAGGGAAAAGAAAGATGTGAAGAAGGGAGGGAAAGAGGAGAAGGAAAAGAAAAGGAAAAGAAAAGGAAAAGAAGAAAAGGAAGAAAAGGAAAAGAAGAAAAGGAAAGAAAGTGTGAGAGGAGAAGGAAACTGTAGTCTTGTAGCTTCTTCAGTTGTTGTTTTTTAAAAGAAAAGTGCAGACAAGAAAAGAACTTTTTTTAGGTCAAGCTACAAGAATACAGCTAAGAAACTAACAAAATAACAGCTAAGAAACTAACAAAATAACAGCTAAGAAACTAACAAAATAACACCTAAGAAACTAACAAAATAACAACTTTTTTTAGGTCAATGCTCTGAGACAAAGACCTTTAAAGAAGCATGAACCATCATCAAAAAGCAACGACCAGACACATCTCAATAACATTTATGACACATCATTAATAATTTACATTTCATTGCAGTTCTATTTGTTACATGCCGTAACAAATTTCTCAATGTCTCAACTTTTACATATCTTGACATTGTATAGTTCAATTTGTAAGCAAAGCTATATAAATCAGGAAAAAATTTCCATTTGCTATTGCACGTACGCCAAATTACTAGTTGGCTATCTATGATGGGTAGTATAGCGCACCATTATTTTATGCATAATCACAAACATAATTACTGTACTTCTTCAGGGTTCTCACAAGTGAAGAAAAACTTTGCTCTCACCAAGTGTGGGAGACTTCAGAAAACGCCAAGGGTAAAAACTCCCCCCAAAAGAATACAGACGAGGGTAACAGCCAGCGCCGAAGTCGAGACCAGGGGTCCAGAGAACAAGACCATAAGGATATTAAGTTATGATTACGTAAATTTGGCATTTGGTCTTGGGGTCTAAATCGAGACACCAAAAATTTGAATTTGAGATTGAGATTGAGATTGGTCTCCACTCCCCCCCCCCCCCAATCACTGGTAATAACACGGGTAATATCTATGCAAATGCATACTTTTAGCCTGCAAAATTGCTGGTAGTTGTGGTGATGCCAGTGTTTTTTTAATGGTTCCTCATAAACTGTATATTATGACTTGATTTGATGCAAGTTTGTTCGATGAAATGAAGTGTTCATGCTCTCCGGATGATTTTCTCTACATCTTCGAAAGTCCTTTTTTTGCAGAGGGAAAGGCGCATGTATTTATCACAAAAACTATATAAAAATAGACCAAGTGGGTTACAAATACCCCAATTATTCAATTCTGCTAATTCCTGCCAGCTTAAGAAAATAGCAAAATTTGCCAGAACTATCATGATGCAATTTACTCAGACACCGAGAGAGAAGAGTGAAGAATGCCATTGTACAGAAAGTAAGAGAAATACATTGTAGAACTGTATGTCCTCGTACTGGTAGAAAAGTCAAACGGCCAGAACGGCTTGTCTTGTAAAATGTTTTTATACAATGTTTTATCTACTATATATTCAAACTTATATTGTATGTATAACAATTGTAAATATGTTTCTTTGTTTGTACTCTCATACCCCGAGAGGAGGTCGATAGAGTCCATGAATCATATATTATCTTAAGCCCACCGCACACTGCAATCCGATTGTGGAAATAAATCACAACAGCATTAAATATGGGCATCTTACAAATAAAGTCTACCTGATTCAGGTTCTTGACAATAATTTGAATACTAAACATCGGGTTTTGGTGCGGTATCAGCCTTTTACCCGGAAGAAGAGCCAAATCAGTTTCAAATCATAGACAATCAGTAGGATTGCTCCGACGTCACTGCGACTCGGAGCCGCTTTGGCCTTTCCTCGCGACAAAAGCTCGCGACAGGCCGTATTTTCAATTTTACTATCTATGTGACTATTTACAGCCTAAATCAAAAATATTTTATGTTTTAAATGTTTATATTAAGTGCTTTTACATTTTCTTACGAAATCGGAACGCAGACAGGTCATAAAGTGTGCGGTGGGCTTTATCTATTACTTGATAAAGTTTGGAATGCTTACCTAAATATTGTAGCCAGTCTGTCCAACCATACCACAGGGTCCGTCGAACCTCCTTGTTTGGGTGAAGCTTCGCCTTTCACAATCTACAAGGAGATTCAAAGAAATGCAATGAAACTGGCTTCCTACTATGCGGCTTTAAAGTGACAGTAAACTGAAGCTCCTAAATAGCGCCATCTTTTAACAGGAATCGAAAAACGTCTGTGCCTCTCATTTTCCCATCATGCCCCATTCTCGTTTGTTAATGCTTAGAATGTACCTGCGGGCAATTTTCCACGTTTGCCAAGTCCAAAAATAATAGTTTGAAATATAAATGTGCCTATTATTCAAACAAGCTGTCAAAATTCAAATATAAAATGCGACAAGGGCAACGCAAAGCGTAGCATCCCCTTGCCGGGCACAAATGGCCTATATACATCAGAACAAGTTACCTCCATTAGACATACTATTATATTACTAGGCACGGAAGTTACTAATACCTGGGGATTGGATGTAAAGAAAGTTTACTACTTATGGAATGACCCATGATAAGATCTGAAAATAAACTTTCTCGATATCTCGACCGGCAACCGCGGGATTTCGCCGAAAATCTGCACGCACGTCGTCCACAACGTAATCTACAAAACTGCATAGTTAAATGCTAAAAAAAAATTTCACATTAATTATGCAAATTTATGCATGAAATCAAATTTTGCTCTAAATCATTAAATAAAGCTCAAAATATGCTAATTTTTGGTCTAGACACTCTTTCCAGTATTCTTAGCAAATATACTTGAAAAAAATTTGGTATCAAAATTGATTTCTTTTGTATTTTATTGTATTTAAAAGTATTTTTTTTTTTTTACGTTTTGTTTTTTATTGTTTGGTATCAAAATTGATTTCTTTTGTATTTTATTGTATTTAAAAGTATTTTTTTTTTTTTTACGTTTTGTTTTTTATTGTTTTTTTGATGAAATTTGTCGGGGACACTTTCGCGAACATAAACAGCATAAAATAAATTAATTTCAATCAGCAAATGTAAAAATATTCATAGATTTCTAAATTTTGGCTGAAAATACATTTTGTATTGAAATTATACATGAAATCACGTTTTTGAGCAATTTTCGGTCTGACGTGCAAGTACGAAATGTTGCGCAACTTCGGAACCGCATGCACGGACATCGCGAATTTTGTCTCAAAAGATGCGTGAGATTCGAAAGAAAAACGTCCTGAAACGCTGCGGCGACTGTTTTGCACGTTGCGGACATATCGCAAGAAACGTCTAGGGGGTGGATTCAACCCCCCTCCCCAGCCCTTTTAGGGTTGTTAAAGGGCTACGCAACCAGGCGGTGTGGGGAAAGTCAGGATTCCGTAAGCCCCATTCACTTGTACACAAAGTTTGTGCGTCGAACGCGTCCGTTGGACCACTGGGATTATATTTCAGACTGCACGAAGCCGACCGAATCTCGCACAAGAACTCGAGCTCAGGCGGAGCGTGCATGTTGCACAGCGACTAGTCTGTCCAAAGATTGCACCCCACGGGGCAACGGCATGATCAGGTAATGAACACGGTGCCCTCTTGCGGCATAAAAACGTCCACAATCTGCGATTGAGTATCCCTTTAATTTAGCAATCACTGTAATATGGCGCTGTTCAAGTTCTTCCAGTTTAATGCCACTTTAAAGGGAATAGCTTAGGCTATCATATCATATATGTATATCACCTGCTGAAAGCCAGTTGGCATCAACTCTGTGAAAGCATATGAATTAATGCCCTCCTAGCTCCCAACAGACGATATTAGATTTATCCAACTGTACTTGAATTCTTCAGATATATGAATTTAATCTTGCTTCTCTTCTATTTTTTATTGGGGGAACCCACTCTGTGCTTGATATAAAAGAAGTAGAAGTAGCAGTAGTAGTAGTAGTACTAGTAGTAGTAGAAGTAGAAGTAGCGTAGTAGTAGTAGAAGTAGCGTAGTAGAAGTAGAAGTAGCGTAGCAGTAGTAGTAGTAATAGTAGTAGTAGTAGAAGTAGCGTAGTAGTAGTAGTAGAAGTAGCGTAGTAGAAGTAGTAGTAGAAGTAGTAGTAGTAGTAGTAGTAGTAGTAGTAGTAGTAGTAGTAGTAGTAGCAGTAGTAGTAGTAGCAGTTGTAGAAGTAGCGTAGTAGAAGTAGTAGTAGTAGTAGTAGAAGTAGCGTAGTAGTAGTAGTAGTAGAAGTAGCGTAGTAGAAGTAGAAGTAGCGTAGTAGTAGTAGTAGAAGTAGCGTAGTAGAAGTAGTAGTAGTAGAAGTAGCGTAGTAGTAGTAGAAGTAGCGTAGTAGTAGTAGAAGTAGCGTAGTAGTAGTAGAAGTAGCGTAGTAGTAGTAGAAGTAGCGTAGTAGTAGTAGTGGTAGTAGTAGCGTAGTAGTAGTAGAAGTAGAAGTAGCGTAGTAGTAGTTGTAGTAGTAGTAGTAGTAGTAGTAGTAGTAGTAGTAGTAGTAGAAGTAGCGTAGTAGAAGTAGCGTAGTATAAGTAGTGGTAGTAGTAGTAGTGGTAGTAGTAGCAGTTGTAGAAGTAGAAGTAGCGTAATAATAGTAGAAGAAGAAGTAGAAGTAGCGTAGTAGAAGTATCGTAGTAGTAGTAGTAATAGTAGTAGTAGTAGTACAATTGTAGTAGCAGTAGCAGTAGCAGTAGCAGTAGCAGCAGCAGCAGCAGCAGCAGCAGCAGCAACAGCAGCAGCAGCAGCATCAGCAACAGTAGTAACACTATGATTTATCAGAAAGTTTCACATTTTATCCTCTTGGTTAATCTTCCAGGAATCCCAATTACTACATGTACCTCTCAGAATATGGACCAGCTCTTGTAGTGGCCCCGACATACCTGTGATAGAGATGTGACTTGGACCAGGACCAACCTCTTGAGACCATCTTGGACCTTGTCTAAGGGCATCCTGGCCAACACCAGGGCAGTGCCTACAAGGGAAGTTTGAATGTTTTACAAGCATCTGAACACATTTTCTGTCATTGCAAGGTAGTTACATTAAGACTAAACTACCTGATACATAATTTACAAAAACACATTGTCTTACAAAATAGTGATCTTACCAGATGCAGTGTTTCACAATTTTAGCATAACTTAAAATGAAGAATTGTGGTCATGCAAAGTTTGTCATTGTGGAAAAAAAATGTCTATTTGTGATGGTTGATGGCACAGTAGGGTTTCAGAATCATTAAAATCATACAAACTTGAATTCATCACACGCAATCGTAGCACTGGGCATGAATGGGTATGTAGACTATACAAAATAAAGAGGTACCAGAATTTGGAATATAATTGAGATCGCGTCCCAAGCCACACTTTACAACATGGGACACTGCTACAGTCAAACCTGCTTTAGCGACCACCTGTACAGAAAGACCACCAGTCTATATAAAGACCACAATTTTGTTTCCCTTGAACAGTGTTTCTCATTGAAATGTGTATTCAATATTGTTGTACAATATTGTAAATATGTTATATTTCTCATACTCCGGAAGGGGTCGAAAGAAATAAAGTTCAAAGTTCAAAGTGCCAATCAAGTAATTGGCTTAAGTCTGCTAAGGATCTAGACTTAGGGTAAAATACTTAGCCAAAAGATTCAACTGAATACCAAAATTGCTTAAGTATTTTATCTTAGCCGAAATCTAAGTAAACTACTCAAATTTCATTCTTAAGTATTGAATTGAATACAGGCCCTGGTCATAAATGCAAACATTGTGAAAGAAACTGTCTCAAAGCAATTGGGAAAGGTTGATTGCATACTGTATAAGCTGATATTTTCGCGTACAGATATTTTCGCGAATGGCGACCTCTGCCACATGTTCGCGTGTTGTTAAATTCGCGTTCACCACCACACAACAGATCTAGGGAAAGACATGAAGGGATAATAAATAAAACAGAGTTGATATTCCCCATCTGAAAGTTGAAAAAGCGAATACATTTACACATCGCGGGAATTGGAATGGGGCCAAAAAAATCTGAGCATGCAATTGTTAGGGCTAGCTAGCTAGGCATGCTAGGGGATCGCGAAGCGACAACGCATGGTTTGTACTACTAATAGTACAGCACTGTATTGTTCGCCTTGTAAAAATGTGCTCTCGTAATGTTGCATGTTCATATGAGAATATTTTTGCGTGTTGTTAAATTCGCGGGTGATCTTTCATTCGTGAAATTCGCGAAAATAAAACCCTCGCGAAAATAACAGCTTATACAGTAGTACATAAGAATTGATGCATGCTGTAAGGTTTTGGAATCACCAAAACGAGATTGAAATTGACTCACTCCTGCTGAGAGTCACATGCACTGCACACAGAAATGTGTATACGGGACTACATACACATGTTCGGCCCAAACATTTCAGTTATTTCTCGTCAAATTTCAAATATCAGGGCATGTGAAGAGCAATCCTTTTCAGGGGACATTTCTAGTACGATGTTCTTCCAAACTGACATAACAGGAATAAACAAAGCTCACAATTATTTTTTACCTTTCCCAGAACTCAACCTTCCCTTAACTTTCACTTTGACTTCGACTTCAAGCACGGTGCGTCATCCATTTGCGTAGAATATCAATCAACAGGTAGGGAGTATCGACAGACCATTACCAAAGAAACAATTCTGGAGGACCAAAATGTTAGATAATGGCATGGAAGTGATATAAAATTGCATCCAAGTGAATATCCATCCTGATATGACTTCAAAAATATCAAAGTGCAATCCTTTATATCTCCCGCCCACCGGATCAATTTGAAGTAAATTGCATCAACCGTGTGCATACGATATCAATCATTATGTCATTGTGCTATGAGAGCACACAACCAATGAGACCATTCCGGTGAACAAAAATAAGTACGATATCAATCAACAGGTAGGGAGTATCGACAGACCATTACCAAAGAAACAATTCTGGAGGACCAAAATGTTAGATAATGGCATGGAAGTGATATAAAATTGCATCCAAGTGAATATCCATCCTGATATGACTTCAAAAATATCAAAGTGCAATCCTTTATATCTCCCGCCCACCGGATCAATTTGAAGTAAATTGCATCAACCGTGTGCATACGATATCAATCATTATGTCATTGTGCTATGAGAGCACACAACCAATGAGACCATTCCGGTGAACAAAAATAAGTACGATATCAATCAACAGGTAGGGAGTATGGACAGACCATTACCAAAGAAACAATTCTGGAGGACCAAAATGTTAGATAATGGCATGGAAGTGATATAAAAATGCATCTAAGCGGATATCGACCCAGGACTCGATAACATTATTGAGCAATCCTTTGTCTCCCACCGACTGGATCAATTTGAAGTTAATTGCATCAACCGTGTGCATAGGATATCAATCATTATGTCATTGTGCTATGGGAGTACACAACCAATGAGACCATTCTGGTGAACAAAAATTAAAGGTAATGGCAGGAAACTGTTTCAAAATCACATTTGAGGGGAGGATTTAGATCCTGATATTGAGTTCATAAAACACCCATCCCCAACAACATAAGGAGAAAAGAAACAACTCAGTGACATTTTGAAGAAAATACAAAGAATAAAGTTATATATTTTCATAGTTGTAATCAATCAAACACAAATTGGAAACTGTAAAAAAAAAAATTGAAGAAAGTTAAGATACAAAGAATAAAGTTATATATTTCCATAGCTGTAATCAATCAAACACTAATTGGAAACTGTAAAAAAAATTCTTATTAAAACATCTTCTTTCCACATTGTTGATGCCCCCCCCCCCCCCCCCCCAAAAAAAAAAAAAAAAATATATATATATATATACACAGGTAATTTGGAGTTATATTCTAAGTTAAAACTCAAAACTTATATAACTGAAAGCCTGTAGGAAATCTGCAGAAATCCTTCTCTGGAATGAAACATGTATGACTTAAATGCATACTTTTGTAAGCATTTTTTAATAAATGAAACATGCAAATTAAAATACTAAGCACATAACTTGTTTTAATTTCATTCATAAAAATAGGTCTTTCTTCTAAGATAACAAATAATTGAACAAAGAGGGGTCATGGAGAGTAGCTTTTGTGGAGAATGTTAATGTTTGTAATAAAACTTATGAATACTTTGGAAAACTGCATTTCCACCTCCTTTAAGCTGTAATTATCTTCTATTCTAAGTGAATATTGGTCAGATAACACTTTGAAACAGCAGACTTTAAAAAAAAACAATTAAAAAAAATAAAAAATATAATTTGAAAACAAAGAAATACATATTAAGAAATTTGTGAAACAATACAATCCATAAGTGAAATGACTTTCCAATTTTTTCTTATGTAATAATGTTCTTTAGGTTTAGAACAACTTCTTGTATAAAAATCTCCAAGGCCCATCTTTTCTTGATTATTGATCAAAATGTATATTTAAGCATAAAATTAGCATAAATTACAATATAAAATGAAAAAAAATAAAGATTTACATAAAATACACAATGGATTTGTGTTCTTTATGCGATTCTCGACGTTGGTGCAAAATTTTGCGGCGATCGTTCCCCCCACGTAAATAACGTTAAAATGCTGTTTTTTCGATTGATTTGCAATCCTGACACTTTTCTTCATTTCCATCGACTTGGAATCAATTTCAATCAATAATAAGGTCGTACGGGCGCGTCAAAGTTCAAAATCCGTGCGCGCGTCTATGGCGAAAATAACGTAAAAACGTGCAAAAACATGCCTCTACAAAATTAACTCTAGCTCTTTAAATAGTCCATAAACCCCCCAATTTTTGTTCATCGTTGGGTAGGGGATGAATCATAGATATGATTTCATGTATCATTTGACCCTTATAAACATTATGACGTCATCAAAATGGCGCCAGAAGTCAAAATTTCCATTTTTGATGTTTTGACGTCATCACATTTATGCAAATTTGGCTCTAGATTCGTAATTATTGGTCGTTTTTCGCCCAGATTTTAATATGTTGTAGCTGAGGCAATTTCCTATAAAAAATCAGTCACCACCATTTTTCATTTTGATGACGTCATCACAGTGAAATTTTCAATTAAAGATGCCATGTCAGAATTTTCCCTATTTGCGTGTTATGTCTATGGAAGATGATTTTTTTTCGAATCATGAATCTACGTGACATTGTTCTCTGAGCTGTATCTCAGTTGTTTTTGGTCTATTTTCTTCCAGATTTTAGTATGTTATAGCTGAGACTACAAGCTTTTATAAGTGTGCCCTCCATTTTTTGATCAGATGTCGGGATCATGCCCAGTTTTTCACTACAAAATGTGATTTGAGAATCCCGTGTTTCGTTTACGTGTTATCTCTATGGGAAATATTTTGGTATATTGGTCAAAGCACTTGCCTCTCATTCCAGTGACCCAGGTTCAATCCCCGGTGGGTCCATTAAATTTTTTATTTTTTTTTGCTTCTTTTTGCCTTTCATTTTACCATTTTGTTCGACTATTATAACATAAGCAATCACAAACCAAGTAATAAACTGCCTTATTTTGCGTGTTATGTCTATTGGAAAGTAGTGTGCAGTAGTTTATGTATAACCCTATGGAAAATCTGATTCCCTGATGTGTATTAAAGCTATCCTGCAATATCATTAGTCCTATTTGATATCACAATTTCTCAAAATTGGCTTAGTCAATTATCTTAAAATTTTCGTTAGTCATCAGTCCTAATAAGGTCAAGTTCCCGCATCTTTTTCAAGGTCATCAGATTATTGTGACGTCATCTAGGCGCCATTTTCTACAAATCAACTTATGGTCGTATCTTAATAACGAAATGTCATTTCTGTTTCATATTTGGCATGGTTAAGGTCAATGTCATTCCAGTCATGGTCATCACCATTATCACCATCATCATCCTCATCATCATCATCATCATCATCATCACTGTCATCACCATTATCATGATCATTCTTTGTCTTTTGTTTTTTATTTCGTAATTATTTTCATGATTCTATCATCTCCTAATTTCACAGTACGCATTATTTTCTCCCATCTTATCTTATATCATGGTTTACCATGCATATCTTTATATTTCACCTGTCAACTTCTCAACAAAATAGAAGATACGGACGACATTGCATGCACATCGTTCTGATACGAACGATTGCAGTTCTAAATGTTGTCATGATCATCATTATCGTCATTGTTATATGAGCATCTTATCATTGTCAACATTATCATGATTGTTATCTTGCACAAATCTTATCACATCTTACAATGACCGTTTCACACATTTTTCTACATTCCTGTCCTCAAGAAGCATCTCCATTCATGGCATTCTTGACTTTCTATCTTCAGTTTAGCATTTCCCCATTATTATGATCATCCTGATTACAATCATGATCATACAAATTGAAAGACAGACCACCTAATTCGTCCTCATGACGAATTAAATTTCTAGTTATTATTATTATCATTATCATTATTATTACTACTACTACAACATTATTTCCTACATTGGCCGAATCCTATCAATGCAGTTTATTCCGTCACAATAGAAATTTGGAAAATAAACTGCTGAAAACAGCTTATCCAATAATAGGGAGCCAATGGAGTAAAATGGATTCAAAACAATGGAAACAAAAGGAGAGTGTGGGGAGTCAAAAGCAAGGAGGCAAGTAGGTGTGGAGGGGGATTAAAGCAAACACAAAGGCATGGAGATGCAAGGACAGTAATGAGCCCCAAGCTCAAGTGTGGGTGATCTGTGGAAGCAAAGGATAAATGGGGAGACAACATCAAACAGGATAAGGAACAATGCAATGACAAGGGGTAAGAGAAAGGAATAAGTACCGTACAAGTCCAGTACAGTGGAGTGGTAGGGCAGAAAATAAAGAGGGAGTCGAGTTGTCATACACCATGTGCATTATATATGGCATATAGAGTAAAGTGTAGTGAAAAAATATATATATGCTATCTACTGTATACAAGACTATAAGATGTAAAGCATACTATATACTAAAAAATACATACATGTGCATATAAAGTCTGTAATATATGTGTCTAAACCCCACGAGGTAAAATGCAAATAAAATATTTGTATATATATATATATATGTATATGCACGAGAGGTGTGAGGGTGCATACAGTGAGAAATATGTAATAACTAGATGAATCTTCGACCGCGCGTGGTCGGAATTTATGCCTCCGCCATCACCAAATTGGAAATGTATGGCATACATGTACACTCTGAAAAGGATTGGTCCAACAAAATTACAAATCTTTTCACTTAAAACAGGACGCAGAAAATTTATTTCATTTCATTTCCATCCCGTACAAATAAAAAACTTACCATTGATGACTTACAATCATCAAATACACCAAGCAAATAGATATTTTATAGCAAATAGACCACTGTCCCCTTGAAATTTCTAAAATGGGCAGGCCTAGGCTCCATACATCATGAACCATTTTTATGTATATAATGACCTCTATGACCTTTGAACTTTGACCTTGAGACCCTAAAATCTAATCCGTTCATCATCCCTCACATATGCATACATGGGCCAAGTTAGAAGCTGATCTGTCAAACAGTTCTTCAGTTATTGCGAGAACGAACCATTTTTATGTACATAATTACCTCTGTGACCTTTGACCTTTGAACTTGAGACCCCAAAATCTAATCAGTTCATCGTCCCTCCCATATGCATACATGGGCCAAGTTACAAACTGATCCAAAAAATGGTTTTGAAGTTATCGCGAGAACGAACCATTTTTATGTACATAATGACCTCTGTGACCTTTGACCTTTGAACTTGAGACCCCAAAATCTAATCAGTTCATCGTCCCTCCCATATGCTTACATGGGCCAAGTTACAAACTGATCCAAACAAGATGAATGCGACTGCGTCTCCTATATGCCTCCGCCTAAATTCAGTTGATGGCTCAAACTGTTCTAGAAATATTTGATAACGAGGCTAAAAACCAGTAATTTCATGTAATTTCATGTCAATTGACCTCTGAGACCTCTGACCTTTGACCTACTTACCCCAAAATCTAATCAGTTCATCTTTCTATGTGGATGCATACTGGTACCAAGTTTGAAGTTCTCACCTCAGATAGTTCTTGAGATATCGCGGTAACGGTGCTAAAAACCAGTAATTCCATGTAATTTCATGTAAATTGACCTCTGTGACCTCTGAACTTTGACCTACCTACCCCAAAATCTAATCAGTTCCTCTTTCTATGGGGATACATACTGGTACCAAGTTTGAAGTTCTTACCTCAAATAGTTCTTCAGAAATCGCGGTAACGGTGCTAAAAACCAGTAATTCCATGTAATTTCATGTAAATTGACCTCTGACCTTTGACCTACTTACCCCAAAATCTAATCAGTTCATCTTAGTATGGGGATACATACTAGTACCAAGGTTGAGGTTCCTACCTCAAATGATTCTTCAGATATCGCGGTAACGAGAAGTGGGACGGACGGACGCACGCACGCACGCACGCACGCACGGACAACCCGAAAACATAATGCCTCCGGCACCCACCTTCGGTGGGCGGAGGCATAAAAACGGTTTTCAAGTTATCGCGAGAACGAACCATTTTTATGTACATAATGACCTCTGTGACCTTTGACCTTTGAACTTGAGACCCCAAAATCTAATCAGTTCATCGTCCCTCCCATATGCATACATGGGCCAAGTTACAAACTGATCCAAAAAAACGGTTTTCAAGTTATCGCGAGAACGAAAAGGGGACATACGGACGGACGGACGGACGGACGACCCGAAAACATAATGCCTCCGGCACCACCTACGGTGGGCGGAGGCATAAAAATAGGGCACGGGGCCTGTAATGGAGATGGGAGGAGTAAAATAAACTAAATGGGAGTGGAAAGTATAATGTAAGGAAGGGGAGTAAAAAGATGTATTAATCATTTCCCTCCTGGATGTTGAGGCCATGAGGTTGGATGGTGCGAAGTCGTCTCATCCAGTACTTCTCCCTGCTGGTAAGGACTGTGTCGGGACAGGTACCTAAAGATTCAATGCCCTGTAGAATCATATCACTGATGGAATGGTTAGGAAGGTTAAAATGGTGGCCCACTAGAGTGTCAAGCTTGGCTGTGTTGACAGTGGATCTGTGACCATAGAAGCGTCTCTTGAGTGTGGTCTTGGTTTCCCCTACGTACTGGGTCCGGCAGACTCTGCAAGTGATGAGATATACAACATTAGTGGTGGTGCAAGTGATATTGCCCTTGGTTTGGTGAGGGAGAAATTTGACGTTAAGGCAAAAGCGACCGTGCATTAAGGCGAATGATAATAGGATTCCCCCTAACGCCGGAAAAAGAGTAATAATTATTTTTAGTATCATTATTATCATTACTTACCCTTTATAATTCCTAATGCAGCCTCTCCTGATAGGTTAAATGCATCTACAGCTTGGGCTATGTTGAGAAGGCACTCCAAGTGGCCCTGCAGGTGATCTTGGCACTGTGAACAGATACTCTGAATGGCCTGGCCCGAGACGGACGCAAGCTCTGCATCCCGCAGTCCGGACATGAAGAAAGTCAGGACAGGATCTGCAGGAATAAACATCGTAGTGGGGGATTTTTTTATTTTTCTCATTGATTTCTGCATTTCTTACTGTATGCAGTTACCCTTTCATTATCAGTTATTTAAAAGTGCTAAGAAATATTTCAAGCTGGTCTCAAATGTTGTCAAGTTGTCTATCAATTTGGCTTTAACAATGAAAGAAATATGATCCCTGAAAGTTTGACGTAAAATAATGAACATTTAGTGAGGGTAAATTCAATATATATTTTCAATAATACTATAACAATTCAATTTGTACAATTGTGTGAATAACCCTATCATGACTAGATACGGTAACTAATTTCAAAGAAATTTAATACCAATGTCACCAACAATATTATTGTGTATCATATCAGTAATTTTTCATTTTGGATTTCCAAAATGTTACATACTGTAAACGTGGAAATTTTTGCGGTACATTAATTTTCGCGGGTTTCGCCCTATTTTCGGCAAGCGCGAATTCTAGAACTCGCGAAAATATTAGTATGATTTCCTATGCGCTTCAGCACATTAATATGTGTGTGTGTGTGTGTCCAATTCAATTTCGAGCGCATGTGTGTAGTTGCGCATGCCCTATGCACTTGAATGGACTGCGTATACATGGGGGGGGGGACAGCGCACCCAAATATCCTGGCCTTTTTACAGTTTTGCTCTGTATGTTAAGAGGTTCAATGTCGCTTTACTATATTCAAAATATGAGCTTTAAAAATGTTGACTCTGTAAAAAAGATATTGCAAGTTAAACCACACTCTCAATATACATTACAGCGGCTTGTGAGGAGACTAGGCGACCCACCCGTACACACTTGCATATAATATGGGCCCGCGAGGAACCGACTCGGAGTTGGGTTCCGCGCAAGGGGGGTTTTATGTGATTCTTCATTTTCCTCATACTCCTTAAATCGTTAACCCATAGAAGTCCAGGTAAAGTGTTTTCGAGGTTGATTTTATACATTCTAGCTGTACACAAATTATATTTTGTAGGTGATTGCTACACTTTGAGCTAGCCTCCCTGCTTACCTAGATAATCTGGATGCTTCTCTATCCATTCAGCCAATTCACCCAGTATCCTCGTGCTAGTGTATCTTACAGCTTTGTGGGTGCCCTCCGGGAGACTGATGATGGCCTGCATTACTTGAGGAACCACCGTTGACTCATCTCTGAAGAACATCAACAAATGCAGATAATACTCTTGATTTATATAGCACTGAACCCCACCATGCTGTGTGTGGCAACTCCCGCCCAAATGTTGGGAGTATTGAACATTTCGTTTAGGCTTGGAATGTCTTGAAAATTCTTCCTCATACGGAAACCTGTGCCTTCAATATGTTTATTCCTATGCAATATATCTTTGCCCAGTTTGCTCAAGAAAAAAATCATTAAAAGTTCATATTTAATTATTGAAAGTTCATTTTTGGCAATTGCTCAAAAATCTGGTGGCATGGAAGGGGTTAAAGATGATACAGCACTGATCATGCAATTACATAATTATACAAACTGTTTCTAAGAAAGCTATTCTGAAAGGTTAATCTTGTAGTAAATAGTCATAATGGTGTTTAATAAGGTTTATTAATCATCAAAATTATAGCAAAAAATGATAAATAGTAAAAGATACTAGACAAAGATCGTGAGTACATGAGATGGCACATACATGAATCATCAAAATTTGGTCAAAAATTGTAAATTATTGCTTCTGATTTTCTATGGGGAAAATCCACTCCAGATAACGAAAGGAATAAATCAACAGCCCTGTGATTTGGCTTCATGACTGAAAGATCAAAGGAAACCTTCCCCTGGGGATAAAGTCTACGAAATCTAGCTATTAAAGTGGATCCTTCTTACGTCATTCTGTTCCATTTCAAACAATCGTTTGATCAGGATTCTAACAGTCCTGTCATGCTACAGGGATGACCAACAGCATTTTAAGCCGAACTTATTAATGGCTAACTTACGGGAGGACATTCTTTGCAACGGAACTCATGATGAAAAGGGCGGCCTCTGTGACCTCCCACGATGCACCTTGCTGACTTGCAAGATTGTGAAACATCTGCAAAAAGGAAAAACCAAAAGAAAAAGTCACGTTTGAGTACAATTTTTTTTCACTTTGGAAGCATGCTTCTTGCACAATGGTATTGCATTGTATAGCATTTACTGACGGGAAAACAGAAACTAAACTAGATGGCCTTCGCCATCACCAGATTGGAAATGTATGGCATACATGTACACTAAGGATTAGTCCAACAAAATTACAAATCTTTTCACTTAAAATGCACAGGAGACAAAAAATTTATTTCATTTCATTTTCAAATAAAAAACTTACCATTGATGACTTACAATCATCAAAGACACTTAGGAAATAGATATTTTATAGCAAATAGACCACTGTCCCCTTGAAATTTCTAAAATAGGTAGGCCTATAATGACCTCTATGACCTTTGAACTTAAGACCCTAAAATCTAATCAGTTCATCGTCCCTCACATATGCATACATACGCCAAGTTAGAGGTTGATCTGTCAAACAGGTCTGAAGTAAATGCGAGAAATAACCATTTTTATGTATATAATGACCTCTATGACCTTTGACCTTTGACCTTGAGACCCTAAAATCTAATCAGTTCATCGTCCCTCCCATATGAATACATGGGCCAAGTTACAAGCTGATCCGCGAAACGGTTCCTCAGTTATCACAAGAATGAACCATTTTTATGTATATAATGACCTATATGACCTTTGACCTTGAGACCCCAAAATCTAATCAGTTCATCGTCCCTCCCATATGAATACATGGGCCAAGTTAGAAGCTGATCCGTCAAACGGTTCCTAAGTTATCACAAGAACGAACCATTTTTATGTATATAATGACCTCTATGACCTTTGACCTTTGACCTTGAGACCCCAAAATCTAATCAGTTCATCGTCCCTCCCATATGCATACATGAGCCAAGTTACAAGCTGATCCGCCGAACGGTTTTTAAGTTATCGCGAGAACGAAAAGGGGACGGACAGGCGGACGGACGGACGACCCGAAAACAATGCCTCCGGCACCACCTACGGTGGGCGGAGGCATAAAAATATGCTCTGCTGGAAAGAGGCTCAGAATTTGATGTAAAAGTCTGAAGAAGCTTGCAGCACAGCAGGTAAAAGCTTACCGAAACAAGTAACTTTTTACTAACTGTGAAATAAGAACCGTTTAAATCAACATTACATCGCCAATCAAATGCACCTCTTCAGTGATTTAAACCTTTAGGTCACCGCCTGTTAACTTTAACATGCTGTAACGGCAAATTTAGGGGATCCTGGGCAATGAAATTCTGGGAGTGCAATCTTTAGACATAAGCCGTTTAGAATCCGCAATGAAAACGATTCGTCACTGTGGAGGGATTTTGCATACAGCAGAGAATCTATGCCACAAGATGGTTTACAGAGGAGCGGGGTTACTGAGGAGTGGGTTAAGTGAGCAAATGGCTACAGTGCGTGTGCATGCCATAGGTGCTAAAGGGTTAACTCTTTCAGTGCCGATGTCACTTATATCAGACAGATAGACTTGTCATTTTCATTCACCAATTGCTCGACCACAGGAAAGGTATATGGTGGTCAATGTATATCAAGCTTTTGAGCATAAATCAAGCATTCGAAATATATGATTATAATTATATGCAACCATAGAAAATTTCAGAGGAAATTGCAGATTTTTATAAAGATAGTACCTTATTTCAATATTAAACAATAGTAAACAACTGAGACACCAAAATAAAATGGACAAAAAAAAACTCAAATGTAATTTTCAATAATTCTCATGCATAAAGTTGGGTAAAGTAATAATGTTTGGTATCATAAGAAATGGTAATAAATTTTCCACAAGTTTTGTACACAACATTTTGTGAAATAATAGATGGTTAATGAAGTGCAGACATTTGAAAAGTAAGCATTGATCACATTTTGGTAAAATTTTGAAGACAGCTAAACCCCTTGGCACAGTAAGAGTTAAGGAGAGCGGGACTGCTGTTTAAAAGGTTTCTTACTTGTGCAAAACATGAGGAAGAACCAACGATGAAGATGACATCTTTGATAAGTTCCGATACCCTAACTCTGAAGTCCCCAAAGTCGTCACTCTCATCTGGGATTCCTTCCTGGGTAGAAACAAGACAATATCTACAGTGAAAGAACGAGTGTTCTTACAAAACGTATTACGCACTTTTGCTGACTCTAACCCCTATGTTACCTACTTACTTTGTTATCCAACTTTCATGTTCCGAGTCTATTTGGCATTGCACACACAGTGAATGGATAAGCCTTTTGATGTACGCCCTGTACAAATCTGTGACTTCCCTGTTATCCTGCTCGTAGATGATTTCAGATTCTGTGCCTCACATACAAGGGTTCTGCTACATGTTTGTACATAACTCACCCCCAACTAAATCCAACTTACATGTTCTGAGTCAATTTGGCATTGCACACACAGTGAATGGATAAGCTTTTTGATGCACACCCTGTACATATCTGTGACTTCCCTGTTAGCCTGCTCGTAGATGATTTCAGATGCTGT
Source organism: Heliocidaris erythrogramma (assembly GCA_025617745.1). Lineage (NCBI taxonomy): Eukaryota > Metazoa > Echinodermata > Echinoidea > Camarodonta > Echinometridae > Heliocidaris > Heliocidaris erythrogramma. Next base: position 23,960,819 of record CM046873.1, read on the forward strand.
GCCTAACATACATGGGTTCTGCTACATAACTCACCCCCAACTTGGTTATCCAACTTACATGTTCAGAGTCTATTTGGCACTGCACACACAGTGAATGGATAAGCCTTTTGATGCACACCCTGTACAATTCAGTGAGATCCCTGTTATTCAATTTCGTATATAGTGCCTTACAAATATAGGCTTGTCTGCATTACACAACATCCCTTTGCCCCCCCCCCCCCCCCACAACCACCAAACACATTTTCCTCTTCCAAACTTTTCTTTATCCAACTCACATGTTCTGAGTCTATTTGGCAATGCACACACAGAGAATGTATAAGCCTTTCGATGTACGCCCTGTACAATTCGGTGAGTTCTCTGTTGTCCCGCTTGTAGATGATTTCTGAGAGTCTGTACCAGAAATTGAATGTGATCTCAGCCACCTCGCTCTGTGGATGGCCGACGCACGTCAGCACAGCATCTAATGTTCTCAGGTCTCCAAATCCCTAAGCAAAAAAAGAAGAAAAATATTGCATGTGTATTCATCACTTTGGAGTATATTCTGTATTTTAAAAAATATTATGAGCGGTTTTTTTTCTTCAAATTGAATGCATTACAAGCAATATGAGCATTATTATTTTCAAATTGGCAACAAATTCCTAAATTGACAAATTCTAAATATTTTGTCTAAAAATATCGTCTAAAAGTGGTCCAAAAATTTTCAACATGGTGGAAATTTGGCTACTTTTCCTTTAGATGCATGGCTTTTCAATGGAATGTTGTACACAAAGAACTGATAGGACAATATTTGCTTTACCAAATTGTAGGCAAACGTAACAATTAATGCAGCCTATTAAAAGGACCTGGGGAGCATTTCATCAAGCGTTTTGTCAGTGATTTTTACCGACAACTGTTATAAGCTACTGAAATCCTTGCATCTGATTGGCTGAGAGGAAATTTGTCGGTAAAAATCACTGACAAAACGCTTCATGAAACGCTCCCCTGGTATTGTTACCTGATTCGGTGTCTCCACCATCATTTCCATGAAAGCCTCTGCTAGCTCAGTGAATATCCTACAATAATTGATACATCTGCAAGAAGACAAGATAAACCCAAGCACATGTGTCAGCCCTTTCAGGATAGGAATTAGTCAAGGGAAGAATTGATCAGCTTTTGTTCTTCAAATTGGCAACAATATTATATTGCTTTATTGGTACATGTTTTGTTCATTGTTCTATAAAAAAAAATCAGGTCTTTGTAAACACCATACAGTTCAAAACTAGCCAATTTGTATTTTAAAAATACAGTGATTTGGAACCTCTCAAAATTTTGCCCATTTAAGGAATTCCTGACGTCAAACACAATATGGTCATGCAACAAAACTTGACACATTGTGTGCAGAGATTTTTGCTCTTTCTACTCACGCATCATGTACATTTTCTGGGGCTCTAAATCAGAAATTATTGAGCCAAACCACAAAATGTGGAGAATTGTCTCGAAAGGCTTAATGGTGGTGGGTTTTATTGGTCCTGTTTTTACTGACAGCTTGTGACTACAATGATGTTTCTCCATACAAAATGATCTGCAGCAAGAGCAATTAGAGGTGTCGTAGTCAAGTGGTTTAAACACTTGAGATGCGAAGGTTGTGGGTTCGATCCCCGGAATGGCACTTATGTCCTTGGGCAAGGCATTTTATCTACATTGCTCCTCTCCACCCAGGTGCTAAGTGGGCAACCGGTCGGATGCAAAAGTAAATGTGATTGGATTAGCATGTGCGCGCCCATAAAAAGGAGACTGGCTGGAATGCTCCTCGATGGAGTGGAGAAGTTGCATGCATAGTGTGCGGGCAAGCCTAAATTATTATTGGTATATTATTGGAGCATACGCTTCACAGACTTGAGAAAAAAAACCTTCCACAAGGCAGATTGTGGAATCAAATTGTTTGTGTATGCTTTTTACACGTAAGTTTTGAGAAAAGAGGAGGAATCTAGGATTGGTAACTTTAGTGTGAAGGTCAAAAGGAATCATTCCCACAAAATATGAATGGTTGGCAGCCATGCCTTTAGACCTAGTCAGATCTTTGACTTCGTCGATCCATCCTGTCCTTGGTCTTCCTCTTCTTATATACCCTTTGATCTTGCCTTGTTGCATCATCAATTTTTCATGGCAGTCTCCATATCTTCTCTATATAGAGGGGTCGTGGCCTAGTGGATACGTCACCAGACTGTTAATATCATGGTTCGCGGTTCAAGTCCCGCCACAGCACTTATGTCTTTTGGCAAGACATCAATCTACATTTGCCACTCTCCACCCAGGTGTAGTAAATGGGTACCTGGTAGGAATTTATTCCTTGAATGCTTTCAGCCCCTTAGGGCAGCTCGGCTAAAGCCAGGGTAATAATGGTACTTTGTAGGCGCCTTGAGCATCCCCTGGGATGGATACATGCGCAATATAAATGTAGCTATTATTATTATTATTATTTATCTAACCATGCACCACACCACACCACCACCAGGAAGTCACACAGAAATTAATTTTCAGTTAGAGTTTAATAACACTTTAGCACTTGAAGAGTCTGGAGACTGCAGTCATTTGCTCCTCGCACCACCCCTCAGTTAACCATCTTTTGCAATAGGCTCTCTGCTGTATGCAAAATCTCTCTGCAATAATGAGTCGTTGCAACATAGATTCTAAACAGTCTATCTAAAAGATAGAACACACACACTTTTATTGTGCCTAATCCCCTACATTCGTTGTTAAATGGGTCAAAGTCCACGAGCGTTCTCGGCCGTTCTTGGGCGGTTTTGGGCGGTTTGAGTGCTAGAGGGTTAAAGGTATATTTGGTAAACATGGTCAAATTTTTATTTTTTTTTATTTTATTTATTTATTTTTTTTTGGGGGGGGGGTTTCAGAAAGAGCATGCTTTCTTCTAGAGGTGATTCCCAACTCTGGAAGCACAAAACAATATCACAGGTGTATATTGGGCTGTTATTTGTCTAGACCAATGTCTGTCTGATCAGGAGTTTGTTGTATGATTAGTTTTCATTTCTTTAGGACCCCTGGCTTCTGGTCTCACTTTGATCTACCACAACATAAGAATAGAGTAAGCTGTTGCATTGAGACCTATGGGGTGTTGCAAGAAAGTTGCAATCAATTGCAAATTGTAAAGCAAATTAGAACAACCATTCTAAATGGTTCAGGGTCTGCCCATTCAAGAAGATGCCCTTGCAACAATGATTTTGATTGGTCAGTCCCAATCAGTTGCAACTTGCAATCAATCGCAACTTTCTTGCAACACCCCATTAGACAGGATGTGCCTAATAAATGTGCATAGGTTTAGGACAATTTGATAATCCCTTCTTTTGTCCATTTGGTCAATCCAAATACCTTGCGAGTCTGCACTGCTTCAATAGACTTTGAAAAGTAACAGTCTCTTGGAAAGGATATTCCTTCTTTTTAGTGGGTTATGGAGATCCAATACTGATAAGTATATCATTTAAAAGCTGAAAACCACCTGTATAGAAGGACTAACTATTTATAAAGACTATTGAAACATAATGTTAAAGAAACCTGTACATAAAGACTGCCTGTAACAACCATTCTTCTTATCTCCCTGAAGCGGTCTTTATATACAGGTTTGACTCCACCTACTTGTCAACATCTTCCTCTGCAACAGCCATGGCATATGCCTCGGGAAGAAGGTTGATGCCCTGGTAGAGCACTTTGGCTAGTGGGAGATGCTCCTCTACATCCTCCATACTATAGAGGGCAGCACACAGGCAGTCACTTGTAGCCTCATGGAGCATGGATGGAGTGTCTGGCTTTTTCTACAAAGAAGGAAAGTGATAGTAACAACTGTTACTTGGTCATCAATGATACGGTTTGTCAGAATGCTTAATAAAAATATGAAAAAGGTCTCTGCCAAAAGGCTGGCTATTAGTACATATTAACCGATTAAAGATAAAGTTGAGTTCTCGTCATGATGTTGAATTGTGAAAGAAACTGTCTCAAAGCAATAGACCGCTTCTGTAATGTATACAAATTTATGCACATATATTCTCTGAGCACCTAGTGACGAGCTATTCCATGAACCTGCTTTTTATAAATGCGCCTAAATGCTTGGAATCCAGTTTGCGTACATTATTTGTAGCTATGTCCGGCAAGCTTTCAGGTGATCTATATAACACCTGTAATAGACCGCTTCGGTAATGTATGAAAATTTTATGCATACCTTTCAAACAAAAGCTTGCCGGACGTAGCTACAAATACTGTATGCAAACTGGATTCCAAGCATTGAGGCTCATTTATAAAAAGCAGGTTCATGGAATAGCTCGTCACTAGGTGCTCAGAGAATATATGTGCATAAATTTGTATACATTACAGAAGCGGTCTATTGTGTGATTACCCAAGCGGTGTGTTATTCCCTGTAAGCACCTGAGATTATGTGGCTCTATTACCAAGCCCAAAATAACTCAGACTGGGGTCTATGGAAAGTTAACCTAGAGTACCTTTATATAGAGAGTAGCGACATAGACGTCTGACTTTTCGTGAAACAAAATGGCGTTTGAATTCTTTCTATTGAGAACACCCAGGTGCTCATCAAAATTGAATAGAAATGTTGCATAGCAGATGAAACAAAATGGCGTTCAAATCATGAGTTGTCGCTACTCTCTTTATGTAGGTACTCTAAGTTAACCCACTGCTCACCGGAATTGGGTGGTCACTGGATCAAGCCTATGAGAAGGAGATAATTCGGTTCATGTTACACCAAAATCAAATCACATGCAATGTGACTTTGTGTGGATATATACAAACGTTGTATGAGACATGCTCCGACGACAATTGCTCTGGGGTGGGGTCAATTTCGTACACTAAACAAATTCTTAACTCCAACCCTGAATCAAATAGAATACCTACACTTAACCCTAACCACAAACCTAACCTAACACCCAATTGCAACCCTAACCCAATATAATAATAATAATAATATTTTGGATCTATATAGCACCTGATACATCTACGATGTCTCTACGCGCTTTACAATTATTGACTGTATCTCTGACAAAATGATGCCCAGAGCATAGCACATTGAAAGAAATGGATGTGACACACAGTCCACGCAGGGTCATAGGTAAAATCATAGGGCTCCACATAGTTCTCTCCCACGCACAACCTCTATGGGAGGGAACACTTTGGAGCTCCATGAAAAAACTGACCAATCAGAAGTGACTGCCGCTGTCTCAACTCTCTGTGAATCAACTAGCTCTGGCCGGCAGCAATTGTCGCCAGACCATCGTCGGAGCACTAAATACAAAATATTACTTTGATGTGTTTGTCCTACCAGGAGTTCAAAGAGTAGGGCTATAATCTTGCTCTGTGACATCTCTTCACTTGGACACACCCGGATGTAGAACCAGCTCGCCAGGCACTTGAAGATCTTCCCAAGTAACCTCTGGTCGTTCAGATAGTTCTCTGAGCAAGCAGTCTGTACAAATGAAAACAGTACAGTTCTCAAAAATATGATTGAACATGAGAAAAATGTAGTCAGACTGTGTATTACTCTATTTGAAAAACCAGACAACTATCAATAAAAATGTAACATGTACATTACATTTCATGTAATATTCAATCTTTCATTCAGTTTCAGAGTTGCCCTTTCAGTTAACCCATTGGTTATACCCCCATCACACCAAGCCACTTCTCACTACGTTCTGGAAAATGTTGCTAAAACGGGCTCAAACTGTGTGTGAACGGAGTAAACGTAGTAGCAACTGTTTACGATCTGTTTACGTACTTTATGGACGGGCTCGGGGCTTGGACGGGAAGGGTGCTCTAGAACTTTGAGCCCGCTCGAAAATTTTCCTCGTCCTAAAATTAGACGGAGTGACAACGTACTTGAACGAGATGGATGTACTACGAACAGGGTTGACGTACTTCGATCCTACTCAGGACGAGTTACGGGACGTGGTTGAGCATCAATAAGTAGTACGAACAGGTCAGTTTGTAACTCGACCAGGTCCATTGCCAAACAGACCCAACTCGACCACACTATGAATTTAGTACGTTCAAAACAAATTCACACGTTCTGAAATGAGTTGGCAACACGTTTCTACATGGTTCTATAGGTTCCCAGTGGGTTCTCAGTTTAAAGTTTTACTCGTATTTAATATGTGTATGTCGTTCTCGCGCAGTTCCTCCCCGTCTGCAGTACGCTCGGATAAAGTAGGTTATGAACTTATTCTTCCTCAGCTTGGTGAAGCGTGTCCTTAGGCTGGTATACTAGATGATCAGCTCCTAACTGTTTACGCCCATCTCCTCTGCTTGCTTTTGCTACAGAAAGTTCTTTTTCTTTGTGTCCTTATAGGCCTCAGGTTTTTTGTTATACAGGACTTCATTGGCCTTGAGCCATTCCACCAAATGTGGTTGTATGTCTTGATCTTCTTGAAGCGTCGAACAGGAATGAGGAATGGGATTAACGCACTGGGTTTTCATAGCCCTCGAGCCAGGACGGGATTACAAACTAGTTAGAACAAGTTGTGAACTAGTTAGAATGGGTTGGGAACAAGGTAGACTACAATAAGAACGGATTTAAACTGACTGACGGGCTTGAACTACTTGGAAATGGCAAATTTACCCGATCTGAACTTGATATGAGAACTTTGAGAACGTAGTGAGAACCAGTTTGGTGTGATGGGGGCTTTATAGGGCCGGGGGGGGGGGGGGGGGGGGAGAATCCACCCCCCCCCCCCCCCCCCCCCCCCCCCCCCCCGCCAAGCCACGACACAAGCTTTTACAACTTTATTGCCTTGAGTCTTACACCTCTTTTGATACCATATTTATATAACTTCGACCAAACGAGTACTGGGCAGCACAGCTCTGGGGGGGGGGGGGGTGGGGGGTAGGGGGGGAGGTTCTTATGAGAACACTGTTTAAAGGAGAATGAAACTCAACATACATTAGCTGATAATCATGTGGAAAATTGTCAGCCTGTTCAAAATATCTTGAAAATTTGATTACTCAGTAAGGAGAACAGTCTCTCTAAAGTTTGCAGATTTCTTGCTAGATATTATCCCATGGGGGCTGCCATTTTGAAAACTGTGATGTCATTGTGGTACATGTCATTTACCTGTACACAATGGATAAGATGTTGCATAATGACTAGCTATTGTACAACTAAAGCCACTCATGCAAAATGGCAGCCATCTTGGTACCCCCATTGTCTCGCACAGGTGATATCTAAGAGCAGTTGTAGGTCTTTGTCACTTCTTTGAAGAATTGACAAACCTTTGTCAGACCAAGCAACTTACAAGTGCATGCCAAATCCTGCTTAACAAAAGAAACAGCTGAACCAAATATCTTGATATAAATAGGTTATATGACAGGATAAAAGTATCTTCATTTGAATGTACATGACTACAAAAATGGTTTATGATGAGAAAATCCAGTGTCCCAGCGTCATGCATTCCACAGCTGATCATGAGTGTCATGGTAGCTAGTGTATAGGTCAGTGGCTATCTCACAAATAGAACTGCTCTGACATTACTTTGTAAAGAAAATGGCAGCCCCCATGGGAAAATGGCAGCCCCCATGGGATAATGTCAAGCAAGGAAACTGCAACTTTTGGAGACACTGTTCTCCTTCTTAAATAATCCAATAGGAGTAATTTCAAGATATTTGTAATAGGCTGACAATTATCTACATGATTATAGGCTAATGTTTGTTGCCTTTTATTCCCCTTTAAACTTACCAGCAGTTCGATGACGGTGGGGGCAGCCTCACCCAGTTCTACCCTGAATTCTTCTCTCCTATTGAGACCCAGTCTGAGAGAGTGACTGTCCACTTCTTCTGGTAACACTGTCAGAAGCTCGATGAGTAAGGGTATGTGTGTCGCATTAGAGCTGTAAAACCTACACGAACAAAAGAAGCAGACATGCAATGAACAAAAGAAGCAGACATGCAATGAACTATGGTTTTGGTGAGTTAATGGTATGTGTGTCGCGTTGGAGCTGTAAAATCTATTTAGAAGAGGACATGGATTTAATAAAGGGTGTCTATGAAGATGATTTGAGAATGAATGAATGAATGAATAGTTAGGTTTTAAGACGTGTATTAATCAGATATGATTATTTACGTCTGTTTGGACCGACCTTTAACGTCACCATCCGAAAGACGTAACCGGGGCTCGAACCCGCACCCCAAGTCAATTTGTAACTGCCCCGTCAGCTTGGTTTACAGGCGCACGCCACAACGCCCAGTTAAGAGAGTTCACACCTTTAGCACTTATACTGAGAACAAACTACCAGTAAATTCGCAACTGGGAAGCAGTAAAAACTGATCATGCCAACCATAGAGCCCCTTGCGGCCAGAGTCAAGAGCCTGTTTGAGGGTCCTCGAAGTTCTGTGGTTCTCAAAGGCTCTCTGGTGCAATCTCTGCCATATCTTTAAGCACTTGCGAAAACAGTGAAATCTTCTCGTTTTACTAGTTATCACCATCATAAATATACCTATGAATGAGAAACGAGGCCGAGTTCTTCCATTGCGCCATCTGTAGTGCCAGGTCAGCAAGTGCGAGGCAGAGTTGTGTGGTGATCACATGGAACTTTGGATCGCTCATCGTCTGTAGGTGGTTGATCAGGGAATCCCTCAACATCTCGTGCGATTCCCCAGGGAGCTCGTGGAAAGAATATTGAATCTGAAGTGGTGATAAGAGGATTTTAAAAACTTTTTATTCACAAGTGAGTCAAGTTCCCAGACGAATGTGCAACACGTGCTCTACTCTATACACTAGTGAAATTATTAACCTCAAACCTGGGGAGCGTTTCATCAAGCGTTTTGTCAGTGATTTTTACTGAGAAATGTGCTCTTAGCCAATCAGATGCAAGGATTTCAGTAGCTATTATCACAGTTGTCGGTAAAAATCACTGATAAAACGCTTGATGAAACGCTCCCCTAGGCCTAGCAATACATCTAACCCCAACCCTAATCCTAACCTAGAACCAACCCCAACCCTAACCCTACATCTCTGATGAAAAAAGGTGCAGAATACGTTACCTTACCCAAGCAAATCTCTTCACTTCTGTGAGACATTAATCTGGTCTGATAGCTGCAATTGATCAGAGTCATTCACAAGTCAATTTTAGTTTCATTCTGACACTGAATACAAACAAGGCATTAGCGATGTGTCTCGCCCACATGCGATAACTAGAAATATCGTGATCTCTGTTGCCATGCAACAGGTCCCCCAAGTGCATAAATCTGCATAAGTTATGCTTGCATATATCTACATTACTGTTTGGAAAGTGAAGTTTACAAAGTTATGTCATAAGAGAGTCTTGAGGGTAAACTATGTTTGACCTGAAATGACCTTTGACCTTACCATGTGACCTCTGATGGCAGCATAACATGCAGGTCCCCCAAGTGCTTCTAAAACCCAAGTTTGGTTGAAAAGTGAGTGATGGTTGCAAAGTTATCTGTCATAAGAGAGTCTTGCAGGTAAACTTTAACGTATGACCTTTGACCTTATCATGTGACCTCCAACGGCACCATAACATGCAGGTCCCCTCAGTGCATCTACAACCCAAGTTTGGTTGAAAAGTTATGTCATAAGAGAGTCTTGCAGGTAAACTTTAACGTACAGAATGACCTTTGACCTTATCATGTGACCTCCAACGGCACCATAATATGCAGGTCCCCTCAGTGCATCTACAACCCAAGTTTGGTTGAAAAGTGAGTGACGGTTGCAAAGTTATCTGTCATAAGAGAGTCTTGCAGGTAAACTTTAACGTATGACCTCTAATGACCTTTGACTCATGTGACCTCCAACGGCACCATAACAGCAGGTCCCCTCAGTGCATCTACAACCCAAGTTTGGTTGAAAAGTGATTGACGGTTGCAAAGTTATCTGTCATAAGAGAGTCTTGCAGGTAAACTTTAACGTTTGACCTGAAATGACCTTTGACCTTATCATGTGACCTCCAACGGCACCATAACATGCAGGTCCCCTCAGTGCATCTACAACCCAAGTTTGGTTGAAAAGTGAGTAACGGTTGCAAAGTTATCTGTCATAACGTTTGTGACGGACGGACGGACGGACGGACGACATTTGGATCCCTTAGTCTCGCCTTCACCTCTGGTGTGTAACAAAAAAGAGAGGCAGTTGCAACTTTGTTTTTGATAGATCTAAAACAGATCATGCCAGCACAGTGCTAGTGACCATTAAGTGTCCACACTCATGCACGAGTGATCTTATCAAAAGTGATTCACCCTTGAAGAACACTGGGTTGTTTTTTTTTAGTGTGAACAGGGTCTTACAACTCACCTTAGTTCTCATGGTCTGGGCAGCAAAGTAGCAGGTTTCCACGTCTCTCTTCATCTGTAGTAACTGGTCCGAGATCTCCCAAGAAAACAACTGAAATGACAGAAAAAAGGACAAAAACAAAAAATTTCTTTATTAATATGATCATACATAATATAGGTGTACATATAGTCATGGTTACTGCCAAATATGAAAGCAAATCTAGGTTGGGAACAGGTCAGACCAGCGGGGCATTTCATCTGGAGAGTATTTCATCAAGTGTTTTGTCAGTGATTTTTACTGACAAATTTGCTCTCAGCCAATCAGATGCAAGGATTTTACTAGCTTAAAACAGTTGTCGGTAAATACCACTGACTAAACACTTCATGAAACGCTCCCCAGTTGTCTTGTCTGTAATTTTTACCGACAAATTTTCTCTCAGCCAATAAGATGCAAGGATTTCAGTAGCTTGTAATAGCTTTTGTAACTTGTCATTGATGACAAGTTTAATGAAATAGGGCCCTGCTCCTCCTTTCCACTCCCTCTTTAAAGGGGGTGGAGCTGAGCGCTCTGGCTACGGGAATAAAACTGCAAATGAGAACAGAAAATAGTCCGGGATCAAGGATAGTACAGTAAAAGTGGAAATTTTCACACAATTAATTTTTCAGGCGCGGCCAAGTAAGGTGAATTTCATGTGTTTTAATTTCGCCCACGTGCTAGACTCATCCTGGGCAAAAGAATACAGAAACAAAAATACCGTACCGTATTTGTGTTTTTATTTTCGCACAAATTTCATGCTGCGCGAAATGCACAAAACTTTCCACACCAAGAAATATTCCACGTTAACAGTAGATCTACAGGGTTAAAAAAAATCAAGGGTTAAAAAAAAATCATGTGTAAAAAACCTATAACTTTCACCTTTTCACTCTCATATTGTTTCAAATGGCCAAAGATTATTTGTGTAGCAGTGTAGAATGTGTTTTCACTAACATTTGGTTCTTTCTGACCTACGAAGGGGAGCTTCCAGAACCGTATACATGTAGTTACCACAAATCTTAAAGGGCAATGCAACCTTGGTAATAACATGATTTGTGTGAAAGGAGAAAAATAAGGGAAACAGGATGGTGAAAGTTTGAATGAAATCAGACAAGGACTAAGAAAGTTATGGATGTCTGAAAAATGAGATCACTACATCTATGCGAACTTAAAACTGGCAATTTGGTGAGTCGATTGTGACATACTTGTGGACAACTCTCCGATTTGTCGTGGACATAAATATCATTAATTTGTCGTGGACATAAATATCATTAATTTGTCGTGGACATAAATATCATTAATTTGCGGTTTTCTCCAAAGTGCCTTTACCTGTGGGGCAATACTCAAAATATATTGGAGATAGCATATTGTTACAGGTCCTCATGAAAGAAAAAAATCCTATGAGTAATACATTTTGAAAAAATGACATTAAAGTCATTTTGTGCGTTGGAGCGAATAGGGGAGTTGTCCGCAACTACATCATAGTGACATTACCTATTCGGCCAATTTGAAATTCCCAACAGGTATAGTATACATATATACACGTCACTGTATATGTAATGTTTTCAACTTTCAAAAATCATAACTTTCTTATTGCTTGTCCGATATCGTTCAAACTTTCACCAATCTGCTTCTTTAATTTTTCCTCTTTCATTCAGAGCAACTTGCCATTAAGGTTGGATTTCCCTTTCAAAAAATCTCTAACAATTGACACTCACAGTCACACTTGTGCAAGGTTTAATATTACTGCGGCAGCCCGAATACGTAGTGTTCGGGCTGCGATCAGCAGTCCTTTCATTGCGTGGATGTCTCTTAATTACAAGGTCGTTTGTCAAAATGATAGCCATGAAACATGACATTATTTGATTTTAGGCTACTTTAGGTACTTACAATACTTTACGATTGACTGTCGTCTTTCTTTTCAATGAGGATGGTACAAAAAAGGCCTATTTATCTCCAAAAGCCTGTACTAAAAACTTCCGAAGGTCGGTGTTTTGCTTGCAATGCGCATGCGTCAGATAAGAATGGAGCATTATGAATATTCATTAAGACGAGTGGCAGGCAGGAGCTCGAGCGAATAGAGCTAGAGATCGCCGGATCACAGTGGATATATGAATATTCATTATTCCTGTGACGAAAACTATGCCGTCGTAATAAATATTCATAGGCGCATGCGCAAGTGCCTATTTTCGCTTCTGCTTCAACAACATGGCGAATGGGACTGGTTTCGAAAATTGAGAGTAAAAAGTGACATTCATCGATTCTACACATTTTTTACGAAAAGCTGATTTGCGGAAGGTCTGTTTAGGTAAGTGGCATCGTATATATGATACTTTAATTTAAAAAAATAACTTATATGGCTATATTTTCAATGGTCAGATGCTCATTTGAACATTGGTAAATTGTGAGACCCACCAAATCGTACTGGTTTCACTCAGGACGCTGCCACTTTGTGGCAGCGTCCCGGGGCTAGGTTTAATACAGACAATGGAGACAGTTTCCCAAATGAGAAAGTCTCCCATTTTGGCCGTGTGCTTCTAACAATACAATGACAATCTTGACATGGAAAAACATTGAAGTTTATTCAGTAAAAGAGGCTGCATGCAGCATTTTAATTTCAAGTTAACATTACTTATCGTCATCAATGATCGAGCAATGCTGGGTTAGCTGCATCACTCACCTCATGAAAAAATTTAATTCCCATCAGGCATCAAAGACATATTTAGACATTATGACCAACTCACTCATCAACTTAAAATCTAACAAAGTAACAATGCTAACGTTAATATTATATTCATTATCATAATTAACAGACGTCACAAATAACTGACATTTCAACATGTTCAAGCAAGTGTCAGTCACTCTTCATCATGTTTCAACTTTCATTATGTTCATTTAATTTCAACTTCATCAGACATCAGTCATCACAGACGGTCATGTCAGAAATGAGAAATTACCGATCTCTGAAATTCTTGCAGCCACATCGAAGCTCTCTCTTTTTCTGCTGCATCAGGATTGTGGTAAAGAGCATGAATGGCTGCGGCCACTGTATCAACTGGCGGTGCAGAATCCATGTTTTAAACTCTTAAGTGTCTATCATCTACACATAGGTTGGGTTTATCCTCACTAACTTTGTTAGTTATTTTCACTAGCGGCCGACGAATTGTTCAAACCTGCGAGTGTACAGTGAGTGGCCGTACGCGTACCGTGGGTGTGAAGTGCATACGGCGCAAGCTAGCTAGCTGTATTATTATGTAAACTTGATTTTATGCACGGCGGAAAGCGAAAGCCGCTGTGGTTCCCTCGATCTCGGAAGCGACAGTTTTGCACACAATTTGCCATAGACTCGATCGACTCGTACTCGTATGCATGCATGCATGCTACATAAAAACATTCAAAAGGACATCAATGCTCTGTACACCTCGCCCATGACTACATACGTCCATATAATTTCGGTATGTAAATTATTCATACTTGCTCATTAAAAAAAAATGACAGCTTTATAGTTATTTATTTAGATTATTTGTTGAGTTATTCCAAACATTGCCCATGTAATTGTGAATTTATTCCAATAAGGTCCTGAGAAATAATAAGAGAACTATAATTATCGTGAGGGAGGGGGCCGTCCCTATATGCCTACTTCATACTTGATTAACTTATTGTTCTTTATGAGACATTCTAAAAAAGTTGACATCCGTTCGGGGATCAACATCAGAAATAAAAGTATAAACTATAGGCCCACGGGCGGATCCAGGATTTAGTAGGTTTGTCAACTTTTGGAAAAGCGGTTAGCCCGTATTTTTGGGGTCTTGCCAGCTTCTCAAAAAGTCGCTCAGTGGGGGGGGGGGTTATGGGGGTCCAGCTTCCCTCAATAATTCTCTGACAACCAAAAACAAATTAAAAGGTTTCATTCTAAAGGGGGGGGGGCACACTCGACAAAAGGGCGGATCCTTTATGGTCAAAATGCACGGACCGGAAGTGCCCCCCCCCCCGGATCCGTTTTTTTTTAAATTAAAAATGGCGTATGCAGATGGACTTTATCTTCACGGCAGGGGGCGGAGGAAAAATAGCGCGCCCGACCAGTAATATTTTAGGCAGGCCGACGAATGATCCTTCTAATCATCTCTACTGAGCTATAGTATACTAGCAGAAGCAGCCCATGGACATCCACGGGCGCTAGCTGTGTTTATGATTAATCACCGCCCCGTATATTTGTCACAATAATCAAGTGAATAAAAGAAAGGGCGGGTAAAGTTATTTTTTGACAAAGAAGTATTTACAACATGTGAGTATGCATGTGTTATTTATCCAAAGCTTGCATGAGTTCTGAAGAAATACATGTTCATATTGATGAAGACTAAATGATATGGATATAAGTATGTTCGAGTAATATATCCATGCAGAGAGCTAGAGGGAGCGATTTGATCTTGCCATATTTTTGTGGTTTAATACTCAGAGAAATTAAGGCCATGAAAACATAACGTGCATGATTAGCGGTACGTCCCTTGTAAAGGATGCAAAAATGAGGGGCCCGGGGGAGAATTTAAAGTTGTCATTTTCTTTTCAGGGGGATTATGGCCCCCTCAAAATATGGGTCTTGGGAGGACCGACGGATTGACTTTTCCCTATTACCCTCCCGGGGGCCTTCTTTACACCGTGGCAACCGATATTCCTAAGTGACGTGATCTCCTACACCTCCCCTCCCCCGAATGATGGCTACAAATCGGCTTAGTCTGTCATATGTGTTCTGAAGAAAATACATTTTCATCTTGATGAAGACTAAATGATATGCATATAAGTATGTTCGAGTAGTCCATGTATAGAGCTAGAGGGAGCAATTTGATCTGCTTCGAAATTAAGGCCATGAAAACATAACATGCATAATTAGCGGTAGGTCCCTTGTAAAGGATGCAAAAATGAGAAGAAGATAAATTTATTGTCATTTTCATTTCAGGGGAATTATGACCCCTTATATGGGTCTTGGGAGGACTGACGGATTGACTTTTCCCTACTTCCCCCACTCCCACCCCATCGGCCTCCCGTCACCCCAGCGCGAGGGGAGACGGGAGTAATATCCTATCATATAGTGGAAATATTTTCGAAGGAAATTTTGGTTGGTTTGGTTGTGGGGGAAGGGCTCCTTCTTTACACCGTGGCAACCGATATTCCTAAGTGACGTGATCTCCTACACCTCCCAGGCGCGGATCCAGAGGGGGGGGGGGGGGGGCAAGGGGCGTGCGCCCCCCTCCCCCCGTTTTTGTCTGACAAAGTATGCCCCGTCAAACGGAGGGTTCCTCAGTGTGCGTCCCCCCCTTTCTGAAAATCCTGTATCCGCCCTGCCCGAATGATGTCTACAGATCGGTTTAGTCTGTCATAAGGGAATGAGGCGATATAATAACATGTTTCCAACGGTATGAAGGCCATTTTCCCTATTCATGTCAATTTAGTTGTTGATTATGAATGACTTATATGCGGCAGCCACCCAAGTGTGCGGTTACGTAAAACCCTATACCCTAACCCTAAACTCTAAATTCTAACCCCAACCCTAACCCTATATATTGTTTTTATTTTGGGAGGCTGTCGCAAAATAAAGTTTACCCTATAGTTATGCTTCCATGATGTAAGTAAAAAGCAGAAATAAATTAAATTGAAATAAAGAGTCCTAAAATATGAAGTGGCAGAAATCCCCCTCACAAATAAAAGGCAAAACAGTTTACGGGCACCTGAATCGATCCAAATCGATCGCGATGACCGCTCCCAGGGGATGTCTCATTGAGACCTGTACATTATCCGCGTAAATCACTTGCTGAATTAAAAAGCAGATTGGAGTAGGGTCAGATTTTGATACCCTAAACAGGGAAACCCGTTTATCCCCTATTATACCATTAACGGCGCGCTTTTATATCTTGCTTGGTACTTTACACCTATTTAGGCCTACATCATCATCATAGACTTCTTTTTAACCAAAAAGGAACCGTAAAAGAAATTTAACCTAATTTGGAACACATGACGAAACTATCCCACCCCCCCCCCCCCCTTCCCCCTCCTTCTGCGGATCTTCTTATCAATCTCTGAATTTGATACCCTTTTTCTTGATTTTTGCTGCGCCTATTGCTGAAAAGGTATACAATTTTATGTTTTTATCCGTTTTCAGCGGCCTCAATGAGACATCCCCCCCCCCCCCCCCCGGCGTATTTAACCATGAAGCTACAAATTGGTTTGTAGCTTCATGAAGTGCCCTGTGCGAAAGAATAACACGTGTGTTGCGTCGTATACATTGAAGCCATAATTATGCGGATATGGCCTTGGAGTATACACGTCATTTTCTTTGGCAATACACCAATTGAGGTTTCTCCCCTTCACAGGTAAAGGGTATGGGTTGGGGCATCACAGAAGGTACTTTTTCGTGCGTACGGCAGTGCGCTGTTCCATCGGCAGAATTATTACTCCCTCCGGAAATTCAATGTTTAGAAATGAATTTATGAAATATGGACGGCACGTCAGCCCTTAAAAAGTGCCTCCCAACCCTCTAAGAACCATTCCCCGCCCGTGGGTACAATGTGATAATTATAGCAATGTGGTTAACATAATACAATACAGTAAATAATTCAGGAAATAGAAGGAGGCAAAAACGATTGTGTTATAGGGAACGCCCTTCGCAATGAAATGCAAGTTACTACTGAAAGAAAATCATTCTATATGAGTACGAGTTTACATACTGACAGAAGGCATCGATTATAGAAAAGAAAATAGATGGAGAAAAACTGAGAAGAAAGTTAGGTATTGGAGTATAAATTCATTTCAATTAAAATTAGATTGCATATCATTTCGAGCCGTCTGTGCAATTTGTCTATACGATGACATCTAAAGATTGCAGTGTATATATACATAGGCATGCAGCATACCCATTTTCACTGTCTCGAGGAGTGTATAAAATATACATAACACATAAAAAAGATTTGACCGACCTAGCAACAGCTGAGGCATGTATTATGTATACGTAAATGATCAACAAAAATAAACGGTCACAATTATATACTTTTTATATGTCTTTGGTCTTTGTGAACTTACATTTATATGAACCATGATTTGACAGTGTATTATGTTCGAGCAGCACGGTTCAGTCTGAATAATTATGACATATCTGACTGACTCGATTCATTAAACTAGGTTTCTTTTGGTTTCTTGCAGTAAATTCCTCAACAAGTTCTGAATGGTTTTCGTTAATTTTGCGCCCCTTTTGAGAAGAAAGTGAATAGAAACTCAAGGCTTACTTCAAACCATCGTGTGATCACTTCACTAGCGTAACCAAGGAGGGGGGGGGGGGGGGGGGAGTGCCCAGGGGGCAGACTACCCCCTGACAACTTAAATTTGACAAAAAAAGAAAAGATTAAGGTCTTCTCCATCCGTGGCGGATTTAGAGGGGGCCATTCCGACCCGTGCCCCCCTTTTATTATTATTATTATTATTATTATTAATATTATTATTATTATTATTATTTTGCTTGTCAGAGAAGAACTGGACCCCATAAAATCCCCCAAAAATCAAAAAAAAAATCTCGCCACCGCCCCAACCACCTTCAGAACTGATAGCCTTTTTTTTTAGAACTTTGTCGGCAAATAAAAAATTGATCTGTCTGCAATTTTATTGGTCCGATCCCCCCCCCCCCCCCCATTAAACAGAGGATTCATATCCAAATATAGCGTTTGATTTGAGCGACAACGAAACAAATTGGAGGGGGCAATGAACAAGACAAGCAAAACTACAATCAATTCAACTCACAGATGTCGGAAACATTCTTTAAAAAATAAAATCCGAAATTTACTGTTATATCTGGCCATGTGGTGCGTCAAGATCGTATACACTCGTATACACACGCCCATGTGCAAGTGCTCAAAATCTCCAAAGTACCGGTACATATAAACAGCTGCTAAGTGTCGATTTTTTAATTTTTATATTGGTGACGAATATGACTATGGCCGATTTGTACAAGCTTCCTACAATAGAGTGTGTTCTTCGTATGTAACTCTATGCTTATAGGTACTCAACTTACCATCACATGCACGTGCACGAATTCGTTCCTCCCATAGTAAGGTCCTAGCTGATCCGTGGGGGGGGGGGGGGGGGGGGGGGGGGGGGGGGGGGGGGAAGATGGAAGGTTGACACGCAAAAAAAAGGGTCATTCCACATTTTGGGGCCCTTTGCCCTTCCAAATTCTCTGACTAGTAAAACAAAAGAGAGGAGGGGGTCATCAGGTCTATAAAAAAGGGGGCGGGCACAATTTACAATAAGGGGAGAGCACAACTTACAACAAGACGGGGGGGGGGGGGGCACAATGTACCCTTCTATTTCAAAGGAGGGGGCACGTGCTAGAAGTGGCCCTGCCCCTAAATCCGCCAATGTGCCGCCATCATATAGATCATTTTGGTTGGGGTTGAGGCCGCATTTTCCAATTTAGCTCCCGGCTCCCCGGCCCGACAAAGGGTCAATAAAATCATTTGCGAGCTAACTTTGGAGCCTTTGGGGAGAGAAAGGGTGTGTGTGGGGTGACGACCCGTTCTATTCATAATTTATTTCCACAAATAAAATTCATCAGTTAAGTAGACAAACTTTTAATCTAATACCATTTTCTTACTTTTTTCTTCAAATTGTGATATAGATTTTCTGTTTCTCGGATCAAATCCAAACCCGATGCCAGCTTAGCTTTTGCATACACTGGCGTAGCCAGATATGGGATGAACTGGGGGGGGGGGGTCCTCAAAACACTTGGGGTGGTAGTGGCAGGGTTAATAAGTATATTGCTAAAGTCTTGCATGACCTCTAATTAAGTCCCGTGCAATTTGTTGTTCTTTGATTTTTTTTTCAAGCGGATGAGCAGGCCGAAGACATGGCCCATTAGCCTTCTGGATTATACTGTTTGCAGATAGGCTTAATCTGAAAACTTTTATTTAATATTTCATGAGAGCGACAGAAAAGGCCTAGGGATATTTATCCAAGAATATCAAGAGAAGGACAATACATAGTTGTTGGTTTTTTCCTGAGAACATGATTTCTGAATCCCGCATGAGTCTCCATGCTTTCTCATTGTTGGTCATAGAAAAACAAATTCCCACCATCTTTTTTTTTTCTTTTACCCCATGAACTATTTTCTCTCAGAAAAAAAAATCGCGTCCCGGAAAGTAAGTACCGATTTTTCATTTTTAAAACCTCTGCAAAAAATAATAATAATAGAGAGAGATACACAGGGAGGTGGAAGAGAGATCCACCCTGAGATAAGTAATAGGCCTAATAATGAATAAATAAATTAGATCTAGGCATCCAGGGCTCCAGCATCATGATGATCTGACCCAGGGGCGGATCCAGGATTTAGTATAAGGGGGGGGGGGGGGCACACAAACGCAGGTTTGTCAACTTTTGGAAAAGGTAGACCCGTATTTTGGGGGGTCTTGCCAGCTTCTCGAAAAAAAAAGGGTTTTCATTCTAAAAAGTGGGCACAATCGACAAAGGGCCGATCCCTTATGGTCAAAATGCATACTTTTCTTCCAAAAGCTCTTTCAAAAACGATTTTTCATGGACCGAGTGCCATGAAGAGCAACAAGAAACTGAAAGTTTGTTGACCTTACTTTGACAGTGACATTCGTTCAACTACCAATAATTATACGCACGTGTGTGCTATTGCGACGCGCGCCCTTAATTGTATCCTCGATCGCGTTAGCTTTTGATAAATAGAGAGAAAAATCAAAATTGTTTTTAAGTATCTACTTTTTTCCATTAATAAACAAAAATTAAAATATTATTTATGTATTATCACTTTTAAATATCTCTCTTGATCATTTTTTTTTTTACATCTAATCATTCAAGATCTGCACACCTCAGCGCAGCTCGTTCAAACGGTCTTTTCACTGTTGCATTACACTGTGGCAAGATGAGGTATAATTTTTCTCACGAAAAATATCCAGTTTAATCCTCAAAAATCCAATTTGTGTCTAGTTTTTTGTTCAATAATTCCAATTAAAATAGTATTTAATTTAATCTTAACAGACTTTTGTCGTTTATAGCACATTAATGAGAAGAAATATATGAATTTCTCTACGTGACCTGTAGGCTGTAATCATATGGCTGTAATTGTAAGACTGCACGGACCGCTGTCCGAATGACCTGATGACCGAGTAGGCTCTTATTTTTTATGTCCGAAGTAGATCAAAACAGTGGTCTGGACGTATAGCGGATGTTATATACCTGTAAATAGACTGTTCTTGCGATAGCTTGAGCACAGTTTGACATTTTAACTTAAACTTGGTACATGCATAGACCATAGTCACTAGTCTAGCACAAGTTTTTTCACTAGCAGTGTCTTGACTAGGCATGTAGGCCTAGGCCTACTAAGATGTAGCATATTTGTAGGGTGATGCAGGGACAGGGTGACAATGATTTGATTAGAATCGGGAATTTAACCATGCCATATGGCATAGGGTGCGCGCCTAGCCAGGATTAGCTTCGTGAATGTAGAAAAAAAAAAATGGCTATAGTAGGGACACTAATCCCAAAATCTGACTTTTAAATTAAAGATAATTACCCCTTAAAAACTATCCCTGATGAAAGGCAGTGTCAACACAAAACAAACTCACCAATTTGCTGTCTCAGAAATGGTCTTGAAAGAGAGATATTTTGCTGCAAAGTTGGGAACTTCAGCTACGCCTTCTTGAGAATATCGCCTTGAAAAAACTGCAACGTCATGCTCTAAAGTCGTTACGTTGGCAATTAGAAAGGCCAAAAGTCAGCTGATCATTGCTGATTACAATAACAAAGGCACACCGGTGCCTATATGAAATTCAAATTCCCCGCCCCAGCGAGCTCAATTTCGGTCGCTAGTCTTGGAGAATGCGTAAACAGTATTTTAAAATTCTGTACTGTGAGACCGAGCACAAAATGGAAGATTTCGAGCTCGAACGATTTTGAAAAAAAGAATTAGACTATACATTCTAATAATCAGACACTAGACCTAAATTTTTAGTAAAGATCTGAAATTTTACTGGCCTTATCTGTGGTTTCTTGTCATTCACGCTCTGACTCTGCCGTCGTGCGTGGAGCTCTGCCTAGCGCTTGCTCTGCCTAGCGCTTGCTCACGATCACATGTATGCACGATACAGAGTTCAATACGCACTGAACTTAGCGGTTTCGCTTCGCTCGATAGAGTCAGCTTGTCTTGCCGATTTTATGTAGGTCGGTAAATTATGATTGTAAGCATTCTCAAAAATATTTTATGACAAAAGAGAAGTATAAAATAATAATATTCACAAGTGTAGATATATATTATTGCTTAAATTCTTTTATTATTAACTTATTTTTAAATTAACAAAAATAATATTACCAGGTAAAAGAATGCAGTCAGCAAAACCGGCAACGCCGAAAAGGAAAAAGCCTCATACCCGTAACAAGGATAAGGCATTTTGGCAATGGGTCTTTCTACCCCGTTTTGGACCTAGAGGTCTATTTCATAATTGATTGTCTTGTTGCCGTCTTGGACCCTTTTTCATGATTCATTGTTTAATGTTTAAAAATATAAGAGGAAAGTCAAAAGTTATTCAACAAAAAAAAAAGACGACTTGCCACTAAGAAGCTGACGTTTATTTTCACAAAGTTTGTACAAGATTGATCACATCATAATGAAAACAATAGTCAATAAAATCAGAAACAACCTCAAGAGTCTGTTCAAAGACTACCAGCATCTTTACTCTAAGATTATAGAGATTATAAGATTATACGATGTAAACCGAGCGGGAAACCGAGTCAGGAAACAGGGAGTTCTTTGTTCTCCCAAATTACATGTTCTGGTCATTCTGGAATGCATGATTGTTGAAATGACGCTTTCTGAAAGGTCTGAGTTACATACTGTAGCATATACCTGGATATTTTTGGACGTGGTGGAACAGCTACAAAGGCCCATTTCGGTAAGAATATATATATACTTTTCGTAGAATATGATAATACTTAATAGGTGTAGACAAAGATGGAGTTGTGCCATCGTCATGATCGTGCATGCTGTAATGATAGTGTAGGATAGTTGAGTTCTTTGTCCTTCATGAAAGAATTACATTACTATAAATTTTTAGTGTTCTAATTCGGCATGTATTGTTGCAATGATCATTGATGTAAAGAATCATTTGTTGATGGAGTTTCATGTTTGATATATTGAGTAAATTTATGTTTTAGGAAAGAGACAATTTCTCATTGTTATTAACTGATATTTATTCAAACTTATCATATGATTGAAATAATTTAGTGGTCTGTTGCGTCTTTTTAATATTTCATATAGACCAAATTTCTTAAACATACTCGAAACAGTTACTATTTATTGAATTGAAAAGTACATAATTAATGTGGTTTATTTTTCTCAGATCATTTGATTAATATTTTCTTATATTATATCGTAATCAATATCTCACATTTTTAGTTATAGGCTTTTACATGCTAACAGGATGAAACATTTATTAGTTGGACGAAAAAAAAAAGAAAAAAGGGATTTAAGAAGGCAGCCACGAAATGTTTTTCTTTTAATTTATGTGTATATTCAATAAAAATATAATCACAATATTTACAAACGTTTCAAAAGATTGGCATGAACAGAACAAGATCAAACATACATCAAAGAAAAATATATATAACGAAAGGAAAAAAACATAAAGAAAGGAAGAGCATGACCTGCACAAAGTTATAGTTATTATACAGGTATAATCATGTGAAAGTCCCTTGCATTCTGCAGCTCATTTTCAAAGTGTAAACTGATGCAAAGGAATGTTGCATCCTTGAGTTCGAAACAATGAAAGCTCTATGGACCTTATCTGTCCTAAATTTGTTGACCTCTGCGTGTTTGTAGAGCGAATGCAAAACACATGTCTCTCTTTTCCTCTCTCTCCCAAAATACCCTACGCTCATCCAGATTATATCCGTACGTGCTGCACAATAATTTTGTTCAGAGATCGACGGCGAAGAATGGACAGGCAGCGCATGCATTATGCATCTCTCTCTCTCTCTCTCTGGCCTACGCTTCCATCCACGTGCGCAGTCTGACTGTTGTGAATACAGTATACAGCCAGCCACACACAATCTTCCACTATACAACGGGTTCAAGAATCGGCTATCAAAGGTCAGGACTGGGTAAGAGTAGACTTATTATTCAGTCATATTTACTAAATTATCCTTTTGAACACTTCTAATACTCATAGGGTTAGTATTGCACTCTATGGACGATCTTGATGCCTGTGTGCACTGATATGAGAAATAGGGTCTTCGTGTGAGACTAGGCTACATGATTTCCCTCGCGTGTCACGTAAGAAGCTCATCAATATTCATGTTTCCACACCGATATAAACTAGATATTTCGCAATAACGTTGCAATAATTATCTTTATTCATGAGTTAGAGACCTGGTCGGCGCGAAAATATGACGTCATATTTCACAGTTTTCCCTCTATTTTTGAGATGGCTATAGCTATGGAGCTCAAACCAAAGTACGTTTGACTTAAAAATCATCTTCTATCTATACCTTTTTGTCAATAAAGTAAAAGTGTAAAATAAGGAGCAAATCCTCTATTTTCTTTATATTTTCAAGTCTATAAGGGTACCGTACATTGACATCTCATGAATTATTCACTATCAAAAGTTCTTCGACTGAAGCTATCACCCTTATTTTTTGTGCCTACTTGTTGCCAGTTAGAACATTTTTAGTGATCAAACTTGCAGCGCCCTCCCGAATTTTGGCTTCGTTACGCATTTGCGATGTGTGTACGTTTTTCGTGAGCTGCTATGGAAATTATTGGATTCAAAACCGCCAAATTCTGCAACATCGTAACTCAAACGAGTAAGTTCTGTTAAAGATCGTAATTTAAGGGATGTTTTTGTATGTGTCATTGTCTTTGTTTCAGTGATGAAATCAAAGAAAGGTTTTTGAAAAATAATTTTGTAGTCATCAATTATTTTCCAAGGCCGAGGGCGAAGGCGAGCGCGTATTAGAAGCAAAGCGTAGCCAACGCACCCTCGGTGTATTGGTATCCCTAGCTATAGGCCTACGCCTTCTACACACGAAGCTAGGCGTTATTACCCAGCAGTCAGATTCCGCACGGGGTAGTACGACATGAAAAATGCCCTGAAATCACACTTTCCTGATAATTTCCGCGACCCACAGGCCCTTCCCCACAGCATTTCCTCCTAGGGAAACGTTTAGAATCTTAATTTTTTTTTGATTGAGTATAATTTTGGAAATATATCCATAAAAAGATGATAAAAATTTCAGAAAACTCACCAGCGTTTGCGTATCCATGCCTCCGAGGTCATGCAGATCAAAATGGCGGCACGATCGCCGTAATCGAAATCATGGAAACTATTAGGCGCCGTTTCACGTACTTACACTGCGTCTCATCTGTGCGCGCGGCCATTTTGTCATTTGCATATGCGCGCGTTGGCTCATCAAACAGCTGATCAAAAATATTGAAAATGAAAAGAAATGGTATGGAAAAATCAACCAATCAAAATTGATATCCCCCGATAGGTAATCTGAATCTCATGTTTATTCATCTACTGAATATGTATCTTCAGCCTTTTTCAAAATGATGTGATAAAATCTTACTTAGCTGCAAAAAAAATCATACAAATATACTCTTAAAAAGTTGAAATAATTTCGCAATTTACAGCGAAAATGGTAGGTATTGGAATTTGGCCCAAATTTTTAAAACTGAAGTTTTTTAGAAATTATATTGAATGAATCATTATTATTCAAAATATGTAAATTACGTAAACACAAACCAATTCCAGTACTCATTTTTTCTCGCAGAGCTAGTGAGCACGAAATCTAATGGAAAAATACATATTTTTCGTCTTTTTTGCTCCCACATGTGACAACAGGTTGGGTAAACGGAATTATGTTCAAGGAATCATCTTCATATCGAATTTAAGCTACGAAATGTTCTCTCGAAGTATATTCTTAAAGAGTTATTTCCATTTTCAAGTCCGATGTCTGCAGATATTTCAGACAATACAAACTTTGATCTGAGACAGCGAGCTGCAGAAACGGCTTTCCATCGAAGCGCCATGAGACCGTACGCCAAGCGTGTCGGCATCAAAAGCCAGCCCCACTCCGTGGGCGGCTCAGTACTTTCGCGTGCTTTTTCAGATGAGAAGGGGAATAGTTCAGCTTAAATATTTACATTTGTAATTGTGCTGATCCTATGATTATGAAAGCCTTAGCAGTATAATCAGAAATATATTTGTCATTTTATCATTCGTTTAAAAAGTTGTTGAGTTACACAATTATTTTTTAAAAGCTTAATTTCTCCGTGTTTCTTTGCAAAACCGGGGAGCCAAGTCAACGAGAGGTTGACCTTGATGCGGCGCCCGCACTCTCGGCGTACGGTTAGGGCGCGTCGCGCTTCGATGAATTAGCTGTTTTTGCGAACGTATGATGATTATATTCATGAATATCTATTCACATTGGACTCAAGAGAGTGGGAAATAGCTCAGAAATATCCAGTACTTTTATATGAGTCAAGTTATATTCGATATGAGGGTGATGCTTTTAACATAATGGCATTTTGACCTACCTGTGTCCGATTATCTGGGCAATATGTCGCCCACTATAACACGTAGGTGAATGGAATAAATTTACCTGTGATGCCCAAATTCAGAACGTTCGGAAAGAAAGAAAAAAAAATGAGTATCCATTGCGACTCATATTAATATTACAAGAAGGTATTGAATTTTCAATAAAAGTATACCATTACATCGGGAAAACTGCAGTCAAAAAGAAAATATAAGAAATATGACCAGTAAATTACACAAAAATGAATGGGCTTCCTGGCCACCTACAGTGCACTCTCGCGCAATGATTACGTCACGGCGCGATACACAGATGAAACAGCGCCCATAGGAGTGTAAGTACGTGGTTTGTAAATTTATTATTTAGCTCAATTATTTACATATAATTCACTATTTAGCTCTTTTCTAAGATTATTATACGATAAAATGACATAAAGGATACAATGTTTTATAAAAAATGAATTTTGCAATTTCCATTTTTTTTAAATAATGATTTTACAATATTCATCATATATAAATAATGAATTTTGCAGTTTCCATTATTTATAAATAATGATTTCACAAATTCATTATATATCAAATATTATGGAAATTGCAAAATTCATTATTTATAAAACATTGTATCCTTTATGTCATTTTATCGTATAATAATCGTAGAAAAGAGCTAAATAGTGAATTATATGTAAATAATTGAGCTAAATAATAAATTTACAAACGGCGCCTAATAGTTTTCATGATTTCGATTACGGCGATCGTGCCGCCATTTTGATCTGCATGACCTCGGAGGCATGGATACGCAAACGCTGGTGAGTTTTCTGAAATTTTTATCATCTTTTTATGGATATATTTCCAAAATTATACTCAATCAAAAAAAAATTGTGATTCTAAACGTTTCCCTAGGAGGAAACGCTGTGGGGAAGGGCCTGTGGGTCGCGGAAATTATCAGAAAAGTGTGATTTCAGGGCATTTTTCATGTCGTACTACCCCGTGCGGAATCTGATTGCTGGGTAATAACGCCTAGCTTCGTGTGTAGAAGGCGTATAGCCATTTTTTTTTTTTTCTACATTCACGAAGCTAATCCTGGCTATGCGCGCCCCGGTATTCGGTCACTTAAAAAGAAATCGCCGCTGATATGAATACCTATCTCTTTAAATTGACAATCTACCATCAAAAGAACCGCAAAATTGTCCTTTAAATAATTATCAAAATAATTTAAAACATGGAAACTTACCCCAAAAAATATCGCCGACAGAAGGAGAAGTTTTCCGCCCAGTATTCGGTCGGCGCCGCCCACAATTCGGTCACGCGATAGTGCGCTGCATCTCGGGAGAGTTATATAACCATTTTTGTCACATTTCTGCATTTTTAGGCATTTTCTGTGGCTTCTATATATTCATACTTAAATGTATGAGAATTTTTATCCATTAAAATCCACAAATCGAAGCTCTAGGGTCAGAAATAATGCACAAAATGTATTTCTAAAAAGAGCAAAGCGCGTCGGCGAAGCGCAAAGCGACAAGTTGCACACAAAGCGCGTTGGCGCAAGGCACTCAATGTTGCCTGACCGAATACTGGAAGAGCGCCATCTCACTGGCAGGGGTGAGGTATATATTCTCTTGCTCATCGCTGAGATCGCCATTTGCAAATTCGCTGCGATAGAGGGAAGACCCGGAAGCTCCTCTTCACACACATACTAAATTCATTGCACCTGCACACATAGCTATTTCACCATAGGCGTCTACATATGGCTATGCGTGTTAACTCACGCGCTAACGGAACCCGGAAGTGCGGAAACTTGTGTAACACTGACCAGTTTCGAGGGTATTTGGAGATCTTTTCCAGGGCGTCCGACCTGAATTGCTTTCAACATTAGAGGTACCTTGTTCATGTGTCTGTTATGTACAGGTTTCGAGCCTCAAAAATTATTATTGAGTTCTTCACAGCTGTTCAAAGAGCTGTGTGACCGAATTCTGGAATATGACCGAATACCGGCGCGCGCATCCTAGGGCAACTCTAACGTTACTTGTGATCTTCCCATGAACCATCACTATCAATCAGCTTTATTAACTTGGTCTAGAATAAAATTTAGGCAGTGTATACAGCCACACACGTGTGTCACTACCATACGGCCACACGTGTGTGGCTGTATCTATCGCCCGGCCTGAAGATATAGCCACACGCGTCTACTTAAACTCTGCGCAGCGGTGCGGCACGTAGCAAGTGCATAGCATGAGCAATGTGTATACATGTATTTATGCAACGTTACATGTTGCAAAACTTCATTAAGCCTTGAAGGTTTTATCTCTTGAAATTCACTGACATAGAAAAATATAGGGTGCGTGCCCCGGTATTCGGTCACTTAAAAAGAAATCGCCGCTGATATGAATACCTATCTCTTTAAATTGACAATCTACCATCAAAAGAACCGCAAAATTGTCCTTTAAATAATTATCAAAATAATTTAAAACATGGAAACTTACCCCAAAAAATATCGCCGACAGAAGAAGGAGAAGTTTTCCGCCCAGTATTCGGTCACGCGATAGTGCGCTGCATCTCGGGAGAATTATATAACCATTTTTGTCATATTTCTGCGTTTTTAGGCATTTTCTGTGGCTTCTGTATATTCATACTTAAATGTATGAGATTTTTTATCCATTAAAATCCACAAATCGAAGATCTAGGATCAGAAATAATGAACAAAATGTATTTCTAAAAAGAGCAAAGCGCGTCAGCAAAGCGCGTCGGTGAAGCGCAAAGCGACAAGTTGCACACAAAGCACGGCGCAAGGCACTCAATGTTGCCTGACCGAATACTGGAAGAGCGCCATCTCACTGGCAGGGGTGAGGTATATATTCTCTTGCTCATCGCTGAGATCGCCATTTGCAAATTCGCTGCGATAGAGGGAAGACCCGGAAGCTCCTCTTCACACACATACTAAATTCATTGCACCTGCACACATAGTTATTTCACCATAGGCGTCTACATATGGCTATGCGTGTTAACTCACGCGCTAACGGAACCCGGAAGTGCGGAAACTTGGGTAACACTGACCAGTTTTGAGGGTATTTGGAGATCTTTTCCAGGGTGTCCGACCTGAATTGCTTTCAACATTAGAGGTACCCTGTTCATGTGTCTGTTATGTACAGGTTTCGAGCCTCAAAAATTATGAGTTCTTCACAGCTGTTCAAAGAGCTGCGTGACCGAATTCTGGAATATGACCGAATACCGGGGCGCGCACCCTACAAACAATATTTTTACTTCATTGCCACCTGATGACAATGAAGTAAAAATATTGTTTGTATGTCAGTGAAATTCAAGAGATAAAAACCTTCATGATGAAGTTTTGCAACATGTAACGAGTCGGCAGAAAAAAATGTGCTAAAAAATCTGAAGGAGGGTTTTATTACAATGGTTCTTTTGCATGCTGTTGGCCAAGAAATTGATTAAGGCAATGAAAAAGTGTGTTGATAGGTATGGTCAGGTGACCTAGAATTTTGCCTTATTAATTTTTTCAGTGTTTCTCATTGTAGCTATGTTGCAGGGATGCGGTAAGATTTCCAGGGCTTCACATCCGTGCTGACTTGTGTGTGCAGTATGAAATGTATGCAGAACTTGTAACCACCTTTCTAAAACGAAATGTATGCTTTTCCTTTTGCCTTTGCAGTAAGGTGTCCAGAGATTTGCTGTACGAGGCAGTCCAGGAGGTCCAGAAGGGCTCCAAGGAGAAGAAGAGAAAGTTTCTGGAGACCGTGGAGCTCCAGGTCAACCTCAAGAACTATGACCCCCAGAAGGATAAGCGTTTCTCCGGAACCGTCAAGTAGGACAACCCTGCGGCTATTTTCCCTATTTTTAACCTAGCTTGGTCTCGCTAGGTAGTTGGTGTGAAGGCACAGTGGTCATTCCAGTTGTCATATTATGTTCTATCTGTATTCTTTGACTTATTTATAAGTCGTTTTTTTTCTTCCGTTTCGGACTTCACCCCCATTGCAAAGGTGAACTCACCTTCTCTTTGTTTTCCCAAACCCCCCTCTATCCTCAACTTCAGTCTTCTGACTTCTCCTTGACTTCTTATTCCTTTCCCTTCTGGCCTCTTTTTCCTGCTATTCTGCATGGAAGATTTCTCTTTCATTTTGCTATTGGCTTTATATCTGTTCTCATTTTCTTGGTGTTTGCATGCTATGTTGCTCTTTATCTAGTAGCAGCACTTCATTTTTCTCCTTCCATCTTCCTGTTCTTCACTTTTGTTCTATTATGTATATTTATCTTTCTCTTCTTTCTGCAATGACTATGGATGGAAGGGCTTGCTGATGCCACATTTCACCCAACGGACCTTCACCCAGGGTCTTAAATACAACTGGGGAGGCTGATATTGCCGAACATATACTGTAAGGTAGAAATAGATTAATGTTCGTGAAACATATTCGTGATCTGTGGTAAAGAACATGTGTTGAAATATATTATATTGGTCCAAAATGACCAATTCTGATCTGTTTTAGTTTCTTAATGGAAGGCATTCAGAGATGAAGTCATAAAAGTGAAACTTTAGCTGCTCAGTAAGTGTACTCAATGATGTTTTCGCATGTATTACCTGAATGTCAAATAGTGACGAATAAACATGTTAGCTCTAGAATTACACTGAGAGTACACATCTGTACAATTTAAGACTTGAATTGGATATCAGGGGGGCATTTATCAAGTGTCTTGTCAGTAAATTTTACCAACAAATTTCCTCTTGGCCAATAAGATGCGAGGATTTCAGCAGCTTATAACAGTTATTGCACCTTATTGATAACAAGTTTTATGAAATGGGGCCCAGGATAAGTGTATCCTGTACTGAATTTTCTGGTGTGAATGCTATGGTAAAGCAATCTGGGCTAGGGCAAGGTGATCCAAGCTATGTTGGACAATTGACATATATCTTCTGGCATAATTCAGTCTCAGATGAAGTTGGTAATGTATGGGACAAAATGCTGCAGACTTGCCATTAGACCAGGCAGCAAATTTGTGAAATAGAGTACTTTTAAATATTCTCCCTCTCTACTGGTCATGGTCTTGAGCTACAGAATTGTAGGAGAAAGTCTATCCTATTGGGCAGGTCAATGTTCATGCAGATCTGATGCATTTGATCTTTCCTCCGTATCTCCAGATTGAGGCACATCCCCCGCCCCAAGTTCTCCATCTGCGTTCTGGGAGATCAGCAGCACATGGATGAGGCCAAGGCCAACGGCCTCCCATGCATGGACATCGAGGCCCTGAAGAAGTTCAACAAGAACAAGAAGCTCGTCAAGAAGCTAGGTATGAACAATCTCAAACTTTGTTGAAAGCCAGAATGGCATTAACTCTTCGTGATATGGAGAAGTTAGTGCGCTTCTGGTTCAGGAGATATTATCTGCTGTACAGTGGAACCTCGTTAAAAAACAGTTTTATTACAGACTCTTGTAATAACGAGGTAATTTAGGTAATTTTACTGGTCCCAGTTCTTTGTATTCTATTGTTTTTAACCCTGATATAACAAGGTTTTGATATAAAGAGGTAATTTGCTTAGTCTGGTTTCATTGTAACAAGGTTCCACTGTAATTACAAGTGTATCAAATCCTTTGAATCTTATCTTTTGTCTTGTATCAAATCTGTTCTCGAGCTGAAAAGAAGGTCTTCCTTGAAAGCTCAAAAAAAGCTGTGATAAAAAAGGTGGGGGAAATAAAATTATAAGAATTGACTCAAGGAAATTTTTAATTTAATAGAAAAAGCTCTTGGGCACAATATGTTATTACCCCTCAAGCCCCCCCCCCCCCCCAATTATTTTTTTGTTTATGTGGTGGGGGTTTTTTTTTTGGGGGGGGGGGCAAGAGATTCGGGAAATTCCCTTTGCTTCTGGTATACTTTTGACCACCAACACCCAACCTATATGTCCCTCTTTTTGTCCTTGAACAGCCAAGAGGTACGATGCCTTCCTTGCCTCCGACTCCCTCATCAAGCAGATCCCCCGTATCCTGGGACCTGGTCTCAACAAGGCTGGCAAGTTCCCCACCCTCCTGACCCACTCTGACTCCATGGTTGGAAAGGCCGAAGAGGTCAAGGCTACCATCAAGTTTCAGATGAAGAAGGTAAGCATTTTTTGGGTGATTCCAAACTCTGTGTCCTGTACTGTCTGTCAAGAGCCAAAAGGGCATTAACACAATTATTTCAACACAACTTTAATACCATTCTAGCTCCAAACAGACGTCCTGTCTCCATTTATTTCATCCAATTATAAAAAAATCTCTTCGATATGACCATTGACTTATCATTCTTTTAAGAATCCCTATCATTGTCGATAGTACAGTGGAAACTCGCTATAAACAGCTCCAATATAACAAGATTCCTGATATAACGGGTAATTTTCATGGTCCCAAGGTCCTTGTTATAGTGAGTTTTCACTGTAAAATCAAAGATTTTTAATTTCTAAAAATGTTCTATACAAATTAATAAAAGACATAAGATATAATACCCCAGTCAGACCAACGAAACCAACAACAGTCCGACAACAGAACTAACAAGAAGTTACATTATCCTGAATGGACAAGAATTGGTCGGTTTGGAGTCAGTGTGGAGTTGGTTTTGCAGTGTGACTGGAAAGTGTACTGGACACATTGCACAAAATAACCCTTGTCTCTTCAGAAAAAAGGTTTGCGGTACAACCATGTGAGTTGGGATAACTCACATGGATATTCTGCTGATTTATTCGCTCTACTTATTCTCCTGACGACGGCCAGACTATTCTGACCGGAACGTGGAGTTAATAAATTCTGCTGATTTATTCGCTCTACTTATTCTCCTGATGACGGCCAGAGCATTCTGACCGGAACGTGGAGTTAACCCAACTCACATGGTTGTACTGCAAACCTTTTTTCTGAATTACAACTTCACCATGCAGACCTTCAAACCCTCGTCTCCTATGAGGCAGAAGGATGTTTTCGTGTGTTTTTCCAATCGCATTTATTCATAATCCTTTTAAAATCCACAATTACATCAAAAGTTTCATTTTACATTCACATATCAAAACATGAAACAAAGTCAAATGATTCATTTGGGAGTCTGAACAATGGTGTACCAGCACAAATTCTCTTTACCTCTAGTGTCTTTTGTAATTCAAAAGCAAACAAATATCTTAAACTGGAAGCCAGAAGGGAGTAAATTTGTGGCAAAAAAGTTTTGGCCCTTGTGGCTCGCAGGATTACCTTTGATGAAAGAGGATGTGCAGTGGGAATGGAACTGCATTTCGGATCTACTTGCTGAAAGTCATTTTCTGTTGTTTATCATGCAGTAATTTATTTGGAGGCATAACGCTAAGAAAAATAACCGTCTTGTGCCCTTCTTTACAAATGTACTCAATGATGTTCTCGCATGTATTACCTGAATGTCAAATGGTGACGAATAAACATGTTAGCTCTAGAATTACACTGAGAGTACAGATGTATGGACGGACAATTCTGTGGAAGGGGGGGATCCAAATTTCTAATTCTAAAGTGAATAAAATCCATGGCAACAGCTGTAACCAATGCCCCTGGTACACACAGCTCTTCTAATTTCTCTCCTGACCCTTGATATATTAAAATTTATTCAAGGATCTAGTGTACAAATAGTTTAATATATTGCTCCGAATCTCCAGGAAAAAGAGCTAGTGTGGAGCCTCGAAGGCGTAAGGCAATGCCTCTGAAAGTTCTCCTTCCATATAGCTCCTCGCTAACTTTTTTCAAGAGTCTGAATTAAAAATGTTAGGGTCTGTATGCATGCAGCTCCTGTTGAAAGTTTTAAATTTGGGGGTTCTGATGGTAAAATTTGGGAGCCCATGCGCACAGGACCCCTGTCACTGTCAAGCCCTGCATTCTGGATTAAAAGGTACTTTTCAACCTTTTGATGATATCATTGTAAAGGCAATTGTTGAAGTAATAGAATATCCTTTTTTTTCTGTAATCGATAGGTTCTGTGCTTGGCCGTTGCCGTGGGACATGTGGAGATGGACGAGGAAGATCTTGTGTCCAACATCAACCTGGCCATCAACTTCCTTGTCTCTCTGCTGAAGAAGAACTGGCAGAATGTCCGCTCCCTCTACATCAAGAGCACCATGGGCAAACCACAGCGCCTCTACTAAGCTCACACTGCTCACAGCAAACCCCGTACCAACCCTGGAATCCCCTCCGATGCCGGAAAGCGGAGGACATGGAAGCTGTTTGGCTTTTCCAACCTCACAATCATCTTTGGTCACTCATTTCTGAATCAGAGCATTATCAGTATATGGTGATGTAAATAAACATGCAAAAAGCAAAGGATGGAGTAAGCTGGTAATTTTTTCTGTGTTATGTTCATTGAGAAATGCTGGCAAACCCCATCAGGGGCGGATCCAGGATTTTGTATAAGGGGGGGGGGGGGCACACAAATGCAGGTTTGTCAACTTTTGGAAAAGGGAGACCCGTCGTCTTTTGGTCTCGCCAGCTCTCGAAAACTCGGGGGTGGTTCAGTTGCCCTCCATAATCCTCTGACAAGCAAAAAAGGAAAAAGGTTTTCATTCTAACGGGGGGACAATCGAAAAAAGGGCGGATCCTTTATGGTCAAAATGCATACTTTTCTTCCAAAAAGGGGGGGCACAGGCCGGATGTGCACCCCCCCCCCCCCCCCCCCCAGATCCGCCACTGAACCCCATTATGACAAGCTTGATGGAATCTCGTGCAAAGTGGCAATAGATTGAAAAACATGGAAAACCCATGTCTTTTGCAGCAGGTTACTTTGTCATATTGGGGCTTGCCAGTTGTAGCTACAGTACACTGTACTACACTACTCCTGTAGAGGTAGCAGGGTTTTTGAAGGTGTGTTGAGTGAGGGAGAAGTTGAAAGATGGAATTTGAAAAAAAGAGATTAAGGGATGGAGTGGTGCAAAGTAATGGTTGGTAGGGGCAGAAGTTATTGATTGACAAAGCATGGAGGTGGTATGAAATATTAATACAAGAGATGTGGGATGAAAAAGAAACAAACGACTTGAGGATTAGGAGTGGATAAGAGATTGAATGAAAGAGGAGCAATAGAGGGAAGGGGAGGGATGGGATGAAAGACTCAAAGTGACAATGAAATTGAATGAAAACGTGAAAAGAAAATGGGATGTAAGGAAGGGATGAATAAATGTAAGAAAGTGAGGGGAGATATTGAATAATGTATTAAAAGTTTGAAGAGGAGACAACAAAATTGGGGGGGGGGGGGGGGGGGGGGGAGGAGCGTACTGTGTAGAAAAGGAAGGGATCAACATAAGAAAAACCTAGAATGGAAGAGGAGGAAGGAGAATTTTAAAGAAGGGGAGAATGAAAATGAGATTGGAGCTGTGAAATACATGTAATATCCTCTTCCATTCAAGCTTGTCCTGCTTTTATACCCATTTCTTATTTTCTTTTTGATCTCTTTCATTTCCTTCTTACAATCTCTTTCGATTGATTCCATTTCCTCTCTCAGTACTAATTTCATTATTAGCTTCTCCTTTCATTATTTTTTTTAATTTCCATTCTTTTCCCCTCAATTTCTATCTTTCAGTACCCCCATAAGTCCTTGCTCCTTTATCTAGTTTATCACTATCCCTACCTTCATCTCTCTCTCTCTCTCTCTCTTCTATCACTCTTCCTTTCACTACACTTCCCGTCATGCGTTCTCAGCATTCTGTCCAATCTCTAATAGACACTTTATTAAAGGCTAAGTCCACCCTAACAAAAAGTTGATTTGAATAAATAGAGAAAAATCCAACAAGCATAACACTGAAAATTTCATCAAAATAGGATGTAAAATAAGAAAGTTATGGTATTTTAAAGTTTCGCTTAATTTCGCAAAACAGTTATATGCACATCCTGCTCAGTATGCAAATGAGGGAACCAGGGTGGACTTGGCCTTTAATACATGTGCAATTAAAATATCATTAAGTGCTTTTATTTGTTTTAAACACCTACCCTAATAAGTCTTCTCTATACAAAACAAGATATACAATCTATCACGACTATAATGTGAATATCATGAATACACATACACTGTATGTACAACAGCAAAGCCAATGTGAATAATTGTGCTGGTGTCTTGACAGATTTGATCTTACAGCATGCTTACAACAAATACACAAATGACAGGTCAATCATAAGTGAGAGTGCATTTAGAATAGCTATAATGAATGTACATGTATTAAGTGACACTATTCTTTATTTAATAAACAGGATATTCAGATATCTTAACTATTGACAAAACCCAAGAAATACTAGTCATAAATAACTTGAAACTTTACAGGAAAAAATAGCAGCTAACAGGAAATGTTAATATACTGATGACAACGTTCTAAACACCCCTACAAGGATTATTAATAAATGCACAATCATTTTCTTTTTACTTATTGTGAGCATGGGTGGGACTAACAGAGTGTCAGTAAATACTGTTATAGACTGCACAACAGAACACTGATAGAAATACATCCCTCAAAACATTGACATCTATAATTATAAATTATTGCACTACAAAATAAATAATGAAATTTCAATTTTGCCAGAGAAAACAATTTACTTTGCCAGACAAAACAATGTTTTGTGAGATTTGTGCGTACAGTACACTTCCTTGTAGACTGCACAACAGAACACTGATAGAAATACATCCCTCAAAAGATTGACCTAGTATCTATAAAGTAATTATTGCATTACAAAGTAAAAAATAAAATTTCACTTTTGCCAGACAAAACAATGTTTTTGTGAGATTTGGGTGTAGAGTCACTGAAAAATAGGCGCATTAAGTAATCAACAGTACACTTCCTCCCCCCCCCCCCCCCCCCCCCGATGCATGTTAAGACTACTTTTACTTCCATTTTTAAAATGTTTCACGGTAACTTTGAATTGCTTATTGGTTTTCGTAAAGAATCAAAAGCACCATTATAAACTACTGTTTCCTAGAAAATAATTTTATTGCAGTTGTACTTTCACTCAGATAAGTCTGAATTTATAATTCCCTTTCTGTATCAAGTAATAATAGCTTAAATAAAAAAAATGGCACATGCATGTGATTAATTACGCAATAATTCAAACTTTTTTTTCTATATTATTATTTTTTTAAACGATAATCTTACAATAAAATTTCATAGAAATTGGTATTTCGGGCAAACCAATAGTTCAGGAAATCTTTTGCAATAATGGCTCAGTTAGAGGGTTCCCCCTCCCCCCCCCCCCAAAAAAAGAAGATACACAGAAAAGGGGGATATAAAATAAGGCTGCCCGGATACATATTGTATGTATCCAAAACTGTAAAACAGATGAAGTGAGCAGCTTCTGAAAATGACATTAAACTCCTTTTCTTACTCTTCATTCGTTCACAGACATGGTACGCGGAATAACAAGAGTACTTTTGATGCATTTGTGCGCAGAAGGGGGCGGCAACACATTGAAACATAAACCAGGTTTATCCCATTGCTCAGAAATGCTCAAGAAACAAGAGCGCAAAAGCTTTCAAGAAATCAACCTACTGAAGAGCATTTTTCAATACATGTACCACATTATATTGCCTATGGAAATCTTGTGTGGATTCAGTATTCAATATGTCATTTTCACGTTTGCTCCCTTCAACAGGCACTACGCAAGGCCACTGAAATTGCCTTAGGTTGATTCTTTAATGTCTTTGCGATTGCGTTAACAGAAAGACCACCAAAAAAAAAAAATTAAAAAATAGAGCATGACAAATATCATCTTCTCCAAATATTGAACGATGGAGCTGAGTTGTTTGATGCCATTCCTTGGCTTTCTTCCTCAATTGAAAGCACATCTCCTCCCTCAGCCATTTTCTACAGATGCAAGACAAAAAGAAAACAGAACTGGTATTGTATTTGAATAAGAAGGAACAGAAACTTTTTTAATTCAAATAGCTTGTGATTTTTCCATTTTATCTTGTTTATTCATGTAAAAAAAACAGAAGTGAAAGGATAAATAGTTGCAGAGATAGAAAGAAAGAACAGGCACAGATGTCTATGTAATAATGGTTTCTCGACACATGTTCCTACGACAGTTGCCCAGGGTCAGTATCCTGCGCTAGTCTAAATCCTATCTTCAACCTGGACCTAGCAACATATAACATAACTACGGTATAAAGCCCACCGCACACTATACGATCGACTGCAATCTGATTTTGGAAATAAATCGTATTATATAGCATGTAAAGATGCGTCCGGAACGCCAACAGCAAAATTGTTGGTGAATTAAAAGTTGATATTTGTCATATATATGCAATGACAATTTTGGTAATATTAAGCCTATATATGGTAATAGAGGTATTTTTGCACTCTGTGTGGCTAAATGATATGTTCTACCTTAATTAATGCAATACACTTATGATTTTCAGCAATAAGCATTTCGCGTTCCGGAACGTCTTTTCGTGCCACTACCTACCTACCTACCTAAACTAAATATTATCATTAAACACACAACATACAAAAACGAGAATAAGTACAGGGTGTACTAAGAAAAAATATAATTATGGTCAAATATCATACCATATATTCAAAAAACATGTAACAGCTATGATAGCAAATATGAAAACGGATCATTTATGAAACACAACATTAGCATTGTCATGGATCTCTTAGCAAAAGTGAGTTAGTTTTTTAGCAGAGTAATAGAAGTAATGTATACCGGGTGATAAAAAGCTCTTTAGATTGTTGCATCCTAGGAAATTCCTTTAATCTCTTCTATTGATTATTCATCACAACAAAACTACTCTGGTTTCATTTTAAAGGAAGCTAATCCTAAAAGCAGTCCAGTTTTCAATTCCTCTTAATACAAAACTACTCTGGTTTCATTTTAAAGGAAGCTAATCCTAAAAGCAGTCCAGTTTTCAATTCCTCTTAATACGCAATTTATAGTTAATACGAATCTGAAAATAAACACACATCTAATTACAACCAGACACCTGAAACTATGCAATGCCCATCAAGTGCTTTTCTTGTCACGTTTGGGTCACATCACTAGCATACCCAAGAGGGGGGGGGGGGGGGGGGGGGGGGGGGGGGAAGGGGCACCCTCACAACTTTTTACCCAAACAAAAAAAAAAGTATAGATCCCCCCTTTCTTTTAGAATTTTTTGGTTTTTTTTTGCTTGCTTGTCAGAGAATTGGACACCATAAAATCTTGTACCCCCCTCCCCACTGAGTGAGTTTTGGAGGGCTGGGGGGAAAAAATTCTCACTACCCCCCCCCCCCCCCCCCCCTCCCCCAATTGAGCGACTTTTGGAGGTCTGGCGACAAAAACAAAATATTCGCAAGCCCCCCCCCAAAAAAAAAAAAAAAAAAAAAAAAAGAAAAATCCCCACGTTTGTACCAACCAAATTTTCATTTTCACTTTTTGCAAATCAATTTAATTAAACTTTCTGAGGAAAAGCGAAACTTGTATCGACAAAGTGTTTGCCAGTAGCTCTACAAAAAGGGGAAACCAATAATTATTTCCTGCAGAAACCAATTATTTCAGCCAACTTTTATTGATCACTTTCACAGGAAAGGAGAGAAAAATTTGAAATGAACAAGAGAGAAGAGATAAGGAAAACAAGGGGGACAAGAATATACACGATGGAGAAAGAGGAAGAAAAAAAATAAGGATATAATACTGAGAGAAAGAGAGAGAGAGATAAGGAGAGAAAGAAAGAGATATACCTATATGTAAATAGAGAGTTGGAGAGACAGATCATATACCGATGGAGACACAGAAAGAAAGAGACAGAGAGAGAGAGACAGAGAGAGAGAGAGAGAGAAAAAAAATACTAGCCAGGGAATAAATACCAGCGTGTGCAGTATCCTACCAATCCATGAAAAAAGCATGGATACGTCCATGGTAGGAGACGTTCAGAACAGTGTGATTATGCCCGTCCAACAAGTCTGTCAGTCTGTCTGTCTGTGTCTTGGTGTGTATGATAATACCGTGAAACCTGTCTATTAAGACCACTCAAGGGAGACAAGAAAAGCGGTCTTTAGGAGCAGGTTGTCTTTATGTACAGGTTCGTTTAATACACATTTCAATGAGAAACACTTTTCAGGGGAAACAAAAATTGTGGTCTTTATAGACAGGTGGTCTTTCTATACAGGTGGTCGCTAAAGCAGGTTTGACTGTCCATGTATCTGGGGCCTCACCCTTTTGTATTCATTCCCTACGTTCCCTTTCATAGGCTGTGACTTCATGACGTATGCAGATCCTGGTCTGGAGAAATGAGCGTAGTCTGATGAAGGCACGGTTGGGTCATAGTCCTTTACCTGCAGGGAGAGACAAACACAGACCCTAATTTGATATTTTATCAGAAAAATCACCGTGTCTTGAGAGAAGCCTAAACCAACTACCGACTGGTCGTATCAATGCAGCTATAGTACATGGCCTATGGTAGTCTTACAGCGCAGACTCTCTTTTACGACTGACGAGGGTTTGTGCCTGCAAACTAGATGGCATAGGATATAAATACCATTTGGTAGAGAGAGAGAGAGAGAGATAGAGAGTGTGTGTGTGTGTGTAGGTCTACATGTATACGCATTCAAACCGATGACATCGAACAAAGAGAACAATGGGTCATCGGTAGTAATTCAATAGGTCATCGGTTGTCAACAATTGGTGAGGTTTATTCCGTCAATGAATTTTGTGAATTTTGTGACGCAATTCAGCAGTGGAGTTATCGGTTGAAATTCGAACAATAGCTTACAAACGTGTGTGTGTGTGAGTGTGAGGGAGGGTGCGTTTGTTTAGCATTATGTCCGAGGACATTTTCGGACAGAGAACAAAAAAAAAATCATGACAACAATGGTCCTCGGAAGCCGGACAATAGTCCTCGAACGTCGAACAATGAATTTATGTCTTATTCCGTCGACTGTCCGAGGACGAGTAACAATAGAGGAACAATAGTTGTCCTCGGAAGTAAAGCCATGTAAACGGGTGTGTGTATGCGTGTGTGTGTGTGTGTGAGAGAGAAGGAGAATGCGATGGGTGAACAAAAAATAGAAAGAGGCGGAGAGAGGGGGAGGACAGAATGTAGTCACAGAGGCCCGTATTCTGAACTCCAGTTTAACTTAAACTATGGTCTAAATGTGTGGTTTAACTATGAGTAGCCAAATGTGACACAAATCTCTAACAGTAGATATTCAATTTATCAGCATTTTGGGTACTCAAACTATTAAAAACTGTCTGGGAATGATAAGTACAATAGTTTTCTTGACCATTCAAGCACGAGACAAGAATCCAATAAACATAAGGAAAATACAATGTAAAATTTTTGGCTACCCATAGTTAAACCACAAGACCATCTAGACCATGGTTTAAGTTAAACCGGAGTTCAGAATATGGGCCAGAGAATTGAAGAACAAGAGAGACAGAGAAGAATGAACAGAAAGTAGTCAAAAGGGAATTATAGAGGGAGAGACAGCATGGACCGAGAGAAGTTAAAAGGAAATTAGGGAAAGAGAGAGAGAGGATGGACTGAAAGAGGTTAAAGGGGGAGAGAGAGATGGACTGAGAGAAGTTAAAACAGAATTAGAGAGAGAGAGAGAGAGAGAGAGAGAGAGAAGTTCAAACAGAATTAGAGAGAGAGAGAGAGAAATGGGCTTAAAATACAATGAACATGTAGTCAGAGAGAAAGAGAGAGAGAGAGATGGAGATTGAAAGAAAGTAAACAAAGAGAATCAGAGAAAGAGAGAGGAGAGAAAGAAGGAGTTAGAGACAACAGACAGTTGCTGGTGGAGTATAATGTATACACGCATTGACATGAATTTTTCTTTTTACAGGTTACAGTAATGTTACTTGCCCGCATATATCAAAACATTTGATATGTCTAACCGGGTTAAAGTTTAAGTTTAATTTGTTTCCAAGTGATAGAATTTCAGGCATGTACTCTTTGGTACCATATTAATCATAATTTCTTTTTTTATGCACATATTCATATCTGACTTTGTGAGAGTAGACAATGCAACAGGTCAAATCATATATCACAACTAAATTTAAGTTTAATTTGTTTCCAAGTGATAGAATTTCAGGCATGTTCTCTTTGGTAACATATAAATCATAATTTCTATTTTTATACACATATATTCATATCTGACTTTGTTAGAGTAGACAATGCAACAGGCCAAATCATATATCACAACTAAATTCAAGTTTGATTTATTTCCAAGTGGTAGAATTTCCGGCATGTTCTCGTTAGTAACATATTTATCATTCAATATCTTTTTATAGAGAATGCAATTTGAACTGATTTATCAAATACCGAAACCGACTTTAATGACGCCACATGGTGTGATGTATTTTTCAAGTGTGTGTTGATTTTTGTTTTGTGTTAATGTATCTGTGAAT
This sequence comes from Heliocidaris erythrogramma, assembly GCA_025617745.1. NCBI lineage: Eukaryota > Metazoa > Echinodermata > Echinoidea > Camarodonta > Echinometridae > Heliocidaris > Heliocidaris erythrogramma. The sequence goes on from CM046873.1 coordinate 24,003,067, forward strand.
TATTTTTTGCCTTATACTTGGTCTGAGTATTCAGGCAGTATCCTGTTCTTTTTACATGCTTTTGTTTTGTTTTGTTTCATTCAATAAATAAGTATGTAACTAAAAATAAATAAATAATTAAAATAGGTAAAAAGATAAATAAACATAGGTGTCTAAAATCCTGTACTCAATTCACTTGCAATCAAAGCAACCTCTCCTTGCTGTTAAACTCAGCCTCGCTATTTGGTCTAAGTTAGCCCGGATCTCTTATCTACACTGGTTTTGAATGTCTTTGAGCACAACTTGTGGACTATACCTTCTTGACTATATCCAGTCTGACCAATTCTGCCTTTGGTGTTCTTTTGCATCCTTCTGTCGCAAAAAATGGCCAAATGGCCTCCATGGCTGACGCAAAGTCTGCTGCTGTCCTACATGGAGAAAGCAGAAAAACAATGAAAAATAACACCTTTTCCAGATTCCCAGGGGAACTCAAAGCTCTCTTAATCACTTTGTATTTTTGTTAGTAATACAGGACCACTATGTTCAGTGTTGAAGAGCGGTTCGAAGGTCTAGGTCCACTAGCTAAAACACAGAGGCAGTACCGTATTCTTTTTATTTTGAGAAACATATAGCAGACTAGTTCCTGAATAGAAACACTGTCTCCTTGTTTTGGATAGTCGTCTCGAATGCCAAAATGCACTGTACAGTGTAAATAACGAACAGAGTGTACACAGACATGGACAATAATACAGAATTATTAAGAATACCGGTAATTCAAATCCCTCTCATTTATGCACCATATGGAGTAATGAATATTTAATTCATATCTCATATTTGAAGCCTACATTATTGTAGTACGACTCTTGTGGATATGTGTTTTCTTGAGTTCGGATAACGTAAAGGGCTTATCCAACATTCTGAGATTAAATAAAAATTCCTGAAATGCTTGAAAGACAGTATATTGAAAATATTCAGTGTATTACCCCTAAAGTGTATCATACCTAAGTGTATTAAAATAAATTTGATACACTATAAAATTTGATGCCTATTATTGAAGGTTGTTGACTTGTAATTATTAAGCTACATGTAAGTTCTGCTTGACCACAAGTTTCATCTAATTAAATTTATTTCCACTATTAAATTTGATGCATTATTAATGAAAGTTTTCCTTGAACAAAAAGACAACACAAACAGTTCAACCCCACCTTCCTCTGTTGTCTTGTAAGGTAAGGTTAGGCTTGGCTTCCAGGAGTTTCATTAAAACTTTGCCATGTCCCTGGAAAGCCGCACAGTGACAGGGAGTCCACAGCGTACCTCCATTGCTCAAATTGACATCAGCTCTGGTGTAAAGAAAAAGAAGTTACATATAAAAGGTCAAAGGTTAATGCATCAAACATTTTAACACAGAGTGAAAGTTGGGGAACAGTGCATGGTTTCTATTTTTAAATGATCAAGAAGATAAAAAAACAAAACATATAGTGAAAGGGATAGTTAAGTGTCCTTCAAAAGATAATTACATGTACTTCTCTAGAATATGTCTTTATTTCTATTTCATAAACCCACTCAGGAAACAATGTAATATGCAATGCAAGGCTGAAAGCAAATTAAATATGTGACCCACAGGCTCGAAAGCAAAAACACGTCGCTGGAATTCATTTTGTTTTGTTTCTTTAAAGCGTTCTAGATTCTAATGAACACTTCTAGAGTACTTCTGAAGAACCCATTTAGATATCTTCACAGGGCAATTCCGTATTGTCCTGTTCAACATAAGTTTTTTATCAATTTATGTCATCCAAACATGACAAATATTTTGATATGCTCGCTGAATAATGGTAATGCTACCATAATTACCATACTAGTCAATAGTAGTCAATGTAGATTATATGTAAGTCTTATATACAGGAAACATTGCATAGAATCGTCCAAGGAAGGGATCAATGACATCCATACAGGAAAATCCTCCTTCCTCTCATTTATATAGGGGGGGGACACAAATGCAGGTTTGTCAACTTTTGGAAAAGGGAGACCCACATTTTTTGGTCTCGCTAGCTCTCGAAAAGTCTCTCAGAGTCGGTGGTGGCGACCCAAAAAGAAAAGATTTTTGCCAGACCTCCAAAATTTGGTCGGGGGGGGGGGGAGAAGATTTGGGGTCCAGTTTCCCTCCATAATTCTCTGACAAGCAAAAAAAAAAGGTTTTCGTTCTAAAAGGGGTGGAGGGGCACAATCGAAAAAGGGGGGCACAATGCATATTTTTCTTCCAAAGGGGGGGGGGGGGGGGGCACGGGCTGGATGTGCCCCCCCCCCCTAAATCCACCACTGGTTGAATTCTTTACCCATGTTGGATGAGGTACTCTGCTATATGACTGTAGCCCCAGAATGCAGCATTACAGAGCGGTGTGAAGCCATCTCTTGATTTGTGATTTACGTCTGCACCATCACGTACCAATGTCTTCACAAGCTGGAAAGAAAGAAAAAAAATCACAAAAAAATGTTTAAAAGAAATTTAACATGCATGCCAGAATCTTCAGAATTGAAGGGGGAGGATGGGGAGGAGGAGAAGGGGGAGGAGGAGAAGGGGGACGAGGAGGAGGGGGAGGAAGAGAAGGAGGGGGAAGAAAAATATGATAATGAGGATGCTCCATAGAGCAATGTAAATCCATCTCTTGACTTGTGATTTACGTTTGCTAAAAAAAGAGGAGGAGAAGAGGAGAAGAAAAAGAAGAAGAAGAAAAAAAAAAAAAAAAAAAAGTAAAAAAAAGAAGAAAAAAAAAAGAAGAAAAAGAAAAAGAAAAGAAGAAGAAGAAGAAGGGAAGGAGAATGATAATAATATGAACAAGAGGAGGATGGGAGGAGCAGAAGAAGAAGAAGAAGAAGAGGAGGAAGAAGAAGAAGAGGAGGAAGAAGAAGAAGAGGAGGAAGAAGAAGAAAAAAGAAGAAAAGAAGAAGAAAAAAGAAGAAAAAAAGAAAAGAAACAGAAGACGACGACAAAGCCAAAGGAGAAGAATATATGAAAGAGAAGAAAAAGAAGGAAAGAAAGAAGAAAAGGAAAATGAGAAAGAGAAGAGGAAGAATAATGGGTGAGAACTTAAAACATTTGCAGACATGATGAGTTTGGAGCTGATTTATCAAATTAAGATCTATAAAGTATAATCTATAGTACTTTAGTAGTCATACTGTAGACCCTAGGCTAGACTCGGCTAGAGGTAGGATAAATTTTTAAACAAAAAAATCATGCAAAGCCAACAAAATGACTGCACTTTTCTCTTCTCTAACACTCAAGTCTGAAAGAACATTTCCATTGCATTCACATGTGGACCGTCCGCGAATCCGTCCGTGAAGCCATGCACGTAGTATACCCAGACATTGTAATTCCGGACAGGTTGGTTATCCGGACAGGTCATTTTTAAACAGTAAATCGAACAACTTTTCATTTCAATTTCATGCAAATTGTCACAAATCTTTCACAGGATAGGTTGAAAATCATGTGAATTGCAAATATTCACTGGTTTTAGTGTTAATTGATGCATGTTTTTCGTAAAATCTGACGGCAAAATTGACAGGCTAATTTTTGTTAAGTGTCCGGAAATGCAACCCCCATCCTACACATTGATTGACATACATACATGTACCTGCACCTGCATAGTCCCACTCATTCCCTTTTGTGTCAATCATTCTCAGTCAATGGTGATGGTCAATGTAACTAACTCCAAACGAAGGGATTAAGAAAAAAGGGTTTCCCCGTATCAATGATCCATGAAACTGCATTACATTGCACATCGACACATAATCTATCTCAAGCATCACACAAATACACACAAACCCAGTAAGAAATGCGAAAGAGAGTGTGAAATACGTACGTTCAAATCGCCACTTGCTGCTGCTGTTGCCAGGTCACAGGACGCTGCCATTTTTATTGCCTGACTAGTCTTACTTCCGAACGTATTTGATTTATTATCTATTCATTTTATTTTCGTTTTTAAAAAAGTTTTTATTATCATTTTTTTTTCTTTTCTTTTATTTTGTTTTGTTCTGCTCTTTTTACTTATGACTGAGGACCAAACTCTTCAGTCATTATCGTGAAATAGTCCCCACTTCAAAAAAAATCTAAGTTTTTTTAGGATTAGGATTAGGGTTAGGGTTTAGGATTAGGGTTAGGTTTTAGGGTTAGGGTTAGGGTTTAGGATTAGGATTAGGGTTAGGGTAGGGTTTAGGATTAGGGTTAGGGTTAGGGTTAGGGTTAGGGTATGGTGGGGACTATATCACGATTATGCCCCAAACTCTTCAGGTATGATAGTCTTTCTGCATTAAATTAGGGTGGATCCATGTAAAATGGGTATCTTTTTTTGGGGGGGGGGGGGGGGGGCTTTGTTTTTCGCGGGGGCGTTTTTCGTACTCAAGAGGAAATTTTTAGTACAAAGACGGTCGTGGGTGGGGGCATACATGCGGCCCCTTACACTCTAACTCCGACCCTGCTTAAGCTCAGATATTTCCCATGTATATTATACCTACCATTGAATAATTAGAAACATGGTCACCATTAATACACCACTACACCCACCCCAATTAGAAAAAGAGGGGATTAGTTTCCCTTGAAGTATTCAGTCAATTTTCCCTCAAATGATCATATAGAAAAGTTGTATATCAGCCACAGAAATAGATTCTATTCTCTCATTTGTCTATAGAATCCATTCTATGTTTTCTTTTGCTGATAAGAATAGGCTATATGGCCCTGAGAGCTGCAACTTCAACTTTGGGTGAAGCAGTTGCCGGAAAAGGAAAGCAATAAATCACAGCCAGGTTTACGGTATTGACCTTCAAGTGCACGCGCCTTTAATTCACCTTATACAGAAACTTGTTTAAGTTCAGCAAAAGGGTGGGGGCCATTCGTTGATAATTGTTAGTCCACTTACTTTCTGGGCCTTCAAACGGGGACGGGGGAGCAAACGCCGACTCAACCTATACCGGATACGCCATTATGTGAAAACAGACGGCCTCAACTATTCAATAACATGGAAGCCCCTCCTCCTTATTAAAAAAAAAGCACCGAACGAAAAACTAGAAATTAAGTTTACTTGGCCTGTATAGTAATACATTCATGGGGAAAGTAACAATAATATGACTTTAACATTTCCTCAATCTAAAATTAACCAGTGGCGGATCCAGGGGGGGGGGGGCAATCCCGGCCCGTGCCCCCCCCCCCCCTTTGAAAGAAAAATATGCACTTTTTTTTTTGCTTACCAGAGAATTATGGAGGGAAACTGGACCAGGACCACCATACCCCCCCCCCCCCCCCCCAAACGAGTGAATTTTGGAGGTCTGGTGAAAAAAAAAACCTGCATTTGTGCCCCACCCCCTTATACTAAATCCTGGATCCGCGCCTGGATTAACTATAATTATACAAGAAAAGGTGTTGTTAACATATCCAGATTTGAATTAGATAAGTTATGTTTCTATGCCCTGTCAATTTCAAGCATTAGTTCTTCCTTTATTTTTATACTTAGATTAAATTTATTATGTAAAGAAAAAAGTTTGCAAAATATCGGTTCGCTAAAGTCTCCCAAATGTTACCTTCTTCTATATTGTTCCATATTTTACGCTTCCAAATTGTGTTCTATTATCGTATGCATTTAAATTCCTTGTGCTTCATATTTGTTTGTGACCGTGCCAGTGGCACTTTTGTATTGTTGTAATTGCACTGTACCTTGTCCTTGGGTCTATAATTATGTTCATTCTTTCTTTATTCATTTTGAATTTAAAAAACACATATATAACCCGTTTCCCTGAAGAAGGAACGTGGTCGTTCTGAAAATTTGGAAAATATATTGGAACTTTAATTGGCTTTTATGCATCACGAGTCTCTTCTTTATATATAAATACATGTATATTGTGCATATGCCAAACTTGTGAGCTCACAGCAAGATTTATCGCAGTCGATATATAATGTACGTGGGAAGGTCTGTGAAGGAAAGGACAGCGGAAACAAAACAACTCACAATTGTGTTGGGATGGTAACAAGGTTACGGTATCTGCTGGGGAGCGTTTCATCAAGCGTTTTGTCAGTGATTTTTACCGACAACTGTTATAAGCTACTGAAATCCTTGAATATGATTGGCTGAGAGAAAAGTTGTCAGTAAAAATCACTGACAAGACACTTGATGAAACGCTTCCCTGCAGGTCTCGAAAAAGTTTACATTTGCAGTGGCGCATCCGGGGGGGGGGGGGGGCTTGAAGGAGTGTCCCCTCCGACAAAACACAATTTGGCATACTCAATTGCACATTTAGGGTTGGTGTTTTTTTAATGTGCCCTTTTAATGTTCCTACCCGGCAGTAATTCTAGCCTCCCCCAAATAGGGCACGGCATCGAGCTATAGTGCCCCATCCCCTAGAGAATCCTGGGTCCGCCACTGATAATTATTCACCTTCAACTTTGTTAGGCCTATAATTAATTATGTAAAATGATACTGCCCGCGCCTGTGCACGAAGAAACAAACCCGTCAACGTGATGTAATAAAGTAGGCCTACTTTATATTTTTATACAATATAGACTGTATGATCCACCGAACTCTCGCTGGTGTATTATGTATTATTTCAAATTTATAATATTTAGCTAACTTTATACAGTGCCAGGGCCCTATAAAGTACCAGGTCTAGCCAATTATACCTTCGAGAAATTTATTTCCAGGGGCCTTGGAACCGAGGAAGGGGGGGGGGGGGCTGTACCCTCTACACTTTTTTTTAGTAGACACGTTTTATAATTCTTATTATGTAGTAGGAAAAAACTAGGCCCGCTTGTTAGCGTAATCAGCTCCCCCACCCCACAGAACTCCAAAAGACTAGGAGTTCTGTGCCCCACCCCCACCCCCAACACACACACACTTTCAAAACCAATTTGCTATTTATACACCTGGGACCGTATTCTGAAAACGGTGTTATCTTTTGTGTTAAGGAAAAGTGTGTTAATTGCCATAACAAATTGAAATTGCGCGCAATAAACACTAATCATTGGTGCTTGCGCAGATGTCTCTGTTAACTTTACGCGGGCACAGCCATCTTTGCGCAATCATTAACCAATGACTTGTCCTGATTTTGATTTGTTATGACAATTAACATCGTTTTACTAACATAAAGATAACACCGTTTTCAGAATACGGCCCCTGGGTTGAGAGTATTTAAGACTGTTGGTCCAGCGAAGAGAACTTTGTAGCTAGTCTGCAATCACAGACCCTAATTTGACACTTTATCAGAAAATCATTGTGTCTTGAGAGAAGCCTAACCCAGCTTTGGTCAGGAGCAGCTATAGTACAGGGCCTATGGTAGTCTTACAGTGCAGACATCGTGACTGACCAGGATTTGTGCCTGCAAGCTTTATACTTGGTAGCGTGGACCTACTACGAAGACCATTATGATCTACGTTGAGATTTTATTTTATTTGGTTTGATTTGAATTTATTCAGACAATATTTAAAAAATGTCTCAGGAAAACAAAAAAGGTTTGATCAAACCCATACAAGTCTGTTTCCCGGATATTAAAAAAAACAAAAAAACAACTGAAATCATAAACATATTGCACAAAGTATTATTTAAAAGATGGAAACGATAGTCAATAGTGAGGATTACAAGTAAAATCATTGTACATTGCTGAGTACAAAAAATTGCTTAGTCGAGGTAAAGCATCTGTGAAATTAATTGTGTGTGTTGAGATGGTTATTTAACGCTTTTTTTAACATGCTAAGAGTGTCATATTGACTACATACTTCGGGAGTTTGTTCCAATCATTTATAGTTTTAGGATAAAATGAGTTCATATAATAAACTGTTCTTGCGAAGGGTACATGCATCTTTAAGTTACGATCGTTTCTTCGAATTCTGCCCTATATTAAACCATTAACAAGCTTATAATAAAACACAAGTCGGAGGTACTTTCGTCTATTATCTAATGCATTCATACTTAATTTTTGCAATAATGTATCATAACTAGTGCTCCAAGTCCTTGCACATCATTCTTACATAACGTTTTTGAATTCGTTCGACCAATTGTTTTTGTGAATTTCTATATGGATTCCATGCTATACAACAATAGTCCGAACGTGAGCATACTATAAATAAAGATTCATAGTGATTTTTTAAAACAGATTTTGGACAGTCTGTCAACAAAGTTCCTTCGTATAATACAACAAATCCATTGCACTTCACATGAAATGCAGTACAATTATCATTCCAATTTAAAGTATTGTTTATCACGAGACCTAAATATTTCGCAGACATTGTATTTTATAACTCCTGACCATCAATAGTATTTGCGTAACCTATATATCGTGCAGCTTCCGAGACATCGCCATGATCTTGCATGTAGCTAAATTAAAATCGAGCATCCATGTTTTAGACCATTGATTTAAAACTTCCAGATCATTTTGTAAAAGTTTACAGTCGTCTAAAGTGGAAATACGAGGATATAAAATACAATCATCAGCATATAATCTAATGGTAGGGGCGATGTTATTAGATATATCATTAATAAAACACAGAAATAACGCCGGACCCAAAATTGTTTCTTGAGCAACACCAGATTTAACATGAATCCATTAAGAAAATTCACCATTAATAACAACTCTTGGCGGAGTTTTTTTGTGCAAAGAAAATCATTATCCAATTTAAATTATTTAATTTCACACCGTATATTTTGTTCTTAAAAGTTCATGAGACACGCTGTCAAATGCCGTATAGCAAAATCAAGAAAAGCAATATGAACGCTTGAACCTGTTTCTAAAATATTTGACCAATCATCGATTATCTCTATACTAATTGAGTTTCGCATGATCTTTTGACACGAAAACCATGTTGATTATCACATAAAATGTTATTGTTAATAATTATGTTCAAAAAGACATTTGCAGCTATTCTTTCTAAAATCTTACATGACGTATCCACCAGACCAAACACTTATCTCTCAAATATGGAGAAGTGATCCATCAACACAGCTGTAAATTAAGGTATTCAGAATAATTCTATGATTTCTATATTGTGATCGTCTTAACAGCAAAACTAAACAAGACAAAACAAAATATAATGACCATTTACAATGAATTAATCAGTTAATCCTTGATTCTTTTCGGATGAAACTACTGTCATATATATATATATATATATATCTTATTCGCCTAAATAATGATTTTATTTTCACTATAGGCCTTTACGATATTGTAAGAACTTCCATGAAAATGTTTTGCAAAGTTATCTTTCCAACAGAAGCTGGACGAACATAATTTTGCTGGTTTCATCACTGCCTTGCCATTTTTTTATTTCAGCAAAAAGGTAAACTTAAAATTTCATCACCTCGGTCCTCGTTAGACCTTCCCACGTAACGCTGTTGTGAAAACAACTTTATAGCGTGGGTTTGCATTTTCTTAATGCTTTTCATAGATGGGTGTCAAAGCTATTAAAAAATACATTGCATGTCTGTTGTTTGTATTGCCCGATTCCAAATTGAAATGAGAAAAGGTCATGAAGCCACCTGATTTTAACTTTGGAGGTACCATTTTTTTAAAATTATAGTCCCGCATTGTAGGTCGTCGCATATTCTAGAGCCGAGATACGCCTACATTTCGAGGCCCAGGACAGCAATACAACTAGAAGTGAGTATATATACGACAAGCTTCCGAAAGGCATCGCCAACCGGTTGGGGAGTCAGTTCCGCCCCTCAGTTTCTCGATTCGCCAAAGTTCATAAACAAACGGATTTTTCAAGATGTCTCATTACACTGAATGCCGTTATCTGTTTTTAAAAAAGCTCAGGTAAAAACTGAACAATCCCCCACTCTATAATAACCATCGCATAACAAGTGCATTTTCTTCGTATTAATTTTCATTATTTTCATCATTTTTGTTATGATTTGTTACTACATTTCTGAGGCTATTTCGCTTTTTATACAACACGAATGAGGTCATTCGTTTTTTCCTGCAAATGCAAAGAAAGGTCCTGCTTCTGATGACGTCGCGATACCATCAAGGCATTATACACTTCCGACACTGGTTCTGAGTCGATGGGTATACCAGCAGCAAATCTATTAGTTTCTCATTTCACCCGAGCCATGTTCTAGTGGGTATATATCTGTCTTTGTCATTCATGTGCAGATGGTGGAAACACTGCCAGTTTTTGCTGAATTAGTTGATACGAAGTGGGAGAGTAGCCAGGATATATTTCAACGCCACATTGTTGAGAGCAGACAGCAGGCACTTCGTCATAATTTTATGTTCGTGATATTTTAGCGTCTGTTGGATCAGTCTGCGATTAATCACGTTATCATATCATTCGTTATTGTGAAAGGAAGCTAGTGCTGAAAGACGGTGCACTTATAGAAGACAACATGATTTAATTCCGGAAACAGTCAAAACACATTTACAACAAGGACTACTTGCTTTATGTTCTCAACTTCTAACTTAAAGCAAAATTTCCTTGCGAGAAAACGGCATATAGAGTCGCGGTACATGCACAAAAATGTGTCATCGTTACAAGTTTTTACAAACCATCGCCTTCGTGGCGTTCTGTACTTCGATGACGGCCGCTGCGGTGGTGATGAGCAGCGATGTGATTCCTGGTGAAATGTTCCGAACGAAGTCGAGGGCGAGTCTCGATGATGATAGAGGATATACCGACATCGTCGTCGCGATCGACCCTAGTGTGAATGAAGAGGAATACCCGTCTCTCATCGAGGATGTCAAGGAAATTTTCAGGAACGCATCTGCCTTTTTATATAGAGCAACAAAGTAAGTATAGAGAATTCACATTCTAAAAAATTCGAATGAGGGAGGGGGAGGCATAGGCGTAGCCAAGGGGCACAAGGGGGCCATAGCTCCCCTGTTCATCCACTAAAAATGAAAACATCATGGATATATAAAATGTTAATGACTAAAATCAATCTTTATGAAGCATTTATTTCAAAGGAAAATGTAAGCAACTTGCTCTTTAAATCTCATAAGGGGAATTTTCCCAAAAAAATTCTAGCTCGGTCGCAACTAAAAAGAACTAGTATTGCAGCACGTGTAAGTCCAACAGAGCGAATTCGAATCCTCTCTCATATTATACATGGAAATTAAATCTAAAATATCTTCAAACATACAGATCGATAGTTTATGGATATGAATTATTAAGAAATAACCTGTCCAAACATTTTCAATCGAAACGAAGTGGGGGGGGGAATTGCTCATTCGCTTCGCTCGATTGCAAACATGGCAAATATCCATAAGTCATTATTATACTGTTGCTAATGACACTACAATAGATAAAAATAAAGTTAAATCAAAAGCACAGGCGTACGAGGCGGGGGCTGGGGGCTTCAGCCCCCAGAAAATTGTTAAAAGTTTTCGATATTCGGGCAATCGCCATCTTAGAAAGAAAGGGGGAGAAATACAATAAAAATGTATGGTCTTTGAGGTCCTGCATGGTATCCTGGAATCTGTACCTTTCTAATTAAAAGTTAGACCCACGGATCAACAAATAAAGTATAAGTGAAAAGAGCAATTTAGCAAGGCAACAATTATAGTCAAAATTGACTAGTTTGCCTATTTTAAAACAACAACAACAACAACAACAACGGTTATTTGCGCCCCATGCAGTCCAGGACAAAATGCGTAAGAAATGGTGTTTTATAGGGTTTGAAATGCAATTTATTTTTAAAGCTCGGTTAATTGTTTTGCTCCCTCGCATAATTATGTACGGGATCTAGCTTTTCTGGGGCTAAATTTGGGCTAACAACCCTGGGTTATGTGTATGGTAAAGGGTTGCATCTTGTTCATTTGAATGTTAGATCAATTCTGTTTAAAATACCTGAACTACGACTCCTTTTCTCCCAAAATAGAATCTCTGTAATTGCAATCACAGAAACGTGGTTAAACTCTTCCGTGAACGATGAAGAAGTTTGTATCGATGGATATTGTATTTTAAGACGAGACCGTGTAGGAGAACATGGTGGTGGAGTCTGTCTTTATATTAGAAATGATATTGCATTTAACGTACGAGAAGATCTTACACAAAATGATATTGAATCGTTATGGATTGACATTCTATTACCCCATACAAAACCCATTACTCTAGGTGTTGTGTACAGACCCCCTACAGATCATTATTTTATTGAATATCTCACTGACACCTTGGATAAATTAACAAAAGATGATGGGGTTATAATTTTAGGGGACATGAATATCTGCCTTTTGCAGCAGTCTTCATTATCAAAAAAATACAAGAATATTTTGAATTTAAATGGTTTGAGTCAACTTATAACTAAACCCACTCGAACAACATCGGCCACTTCATCATTAATAGACCATGTAATCAGCAGTAAAGAAGAAAATATTTGTCAAAGTGGTGTTATTGAAATTGGCCTAAGTGATCATTTTTTAACCTACTGCTCTAGGAAGCTAATAAGACCTGTATTCAAACAGCATAGAAATATAAATATTCGGTGTATGAGAAACTATTGTATAGATGATTTTAATAATGTTTTATCTCGAGTCAATTGGTCTGACATATTAGAATGTAAAGAAGTAAATACTGCGTGGTCAATTTTCAAAAATATTTTCATGTCTATAGTTGATAAATGTGCTCCATTAAAACAATTAAGCAAAGAACCGATAAGTGGATGAATGCTGAAATTATTTCGCTAATAAGACAAAGAAATATAGCTTTTAAAAGAATGAAAAAGGATTGTGGTAATTTAGAATTAGAAAAGAAATATAAACTTTTACGTAATTTGGTGCAAAGAAAAGTGAGACAGGCTAAAGATGAATACTTCCAAAATCAAATTGATGAGCATAAAAATGATTCTAAAAAGTTGTGGAAGAATCTGAAAGATTTAGGTTGTAAAAACAAACAAAAGAATATTAAAGAGAATGTTATTAATATCCAAGGGGAGTTATGTCATGATAATATGAGGATAGCGAACGAATTTAACAATTATTTCACAACTGTGGCAGAAAAATTAGCTAGTAATCTGCCAGATAGCAACACAAATGAATTTGGAACGGACAGTGTTAAATTACAAAAATTATACGACACTAAGGGTGTGTCGAAAGACTTTTCTTTTTTCTCCTGTCAAAGAAAAGTTTGTTTTAGATGAATTGAATAAGTTGAAAATATCAAAAAGTACCGGGCTTGACTTGGTACCTGCCAGATTTTTAAAGGATGGAGCTAAATATTTGTACAAACCTTTAACTTACATTATTAACTTATCTCTCTCAACCTCCACCTTCCCTGATGAAATGAAAATTGCAAAAGTAACACCCCTTTATAAAAAGAAAGATAAAACTAATGTTAGCAATTATAGACCGATTAGCGTTTTAAGTATAGTCTCGAAGGTCCTAGAGAAATGTGTGTATGCCCAATTAGAGAACTACTTTCAAGAAAACAAAATAATATACGAATTTCAATCTGGTTTTAGAAATGGTTATTCCACTGAAACTTGTCTTATTCACCTGTTAGATTTTGTGAGGAACGAAATTTCCCAAGGACGTTTTGTTGGGATGGTTCTTCTTGACTTGCAAAAAGCCTTCGATACCGTTAACCATAATATACTGTTAAGTAAATTAGAAGTAATGGGTTTAAATTCTGCATGTGTGCAATGGTTTAGGTCTTACTTGACCAATCGTCATCAAGTTGTCTTGTTGCAAAATGTACTCTCCGATTCTATGCCCATAAGATGCGGAGTTCCCCAGGGGAGCATATTAGGTCCTATTCTTTTCATGTGCTACATTAATGATATGTGTGTTTGTGTCAACGACAGTAAATTACTTTTATATGCGGATGACAGTGTGTTACTATATTCTGGTACTGATCCTAAGCTGATCGGGGAAAAACTTAGCTTAGAATTATCAAACTGTGTTAATTGGATGACAGCAAATAAGCTTAGCTTACATATTGGTAAAACCGAAAGTATTTTGTTTTGTTCGCGGGGTAGGCTGAAGTATACTGATGATTTCAATATAAGTTATAACAATCAACTCATTAAGAGACAGGATTCTGTGAAGTATTTAGGACTAAATATAGATAGTGATCTTTCTTGCTCAAGTTTGGTTGACAGTATTGTCAAAAAAGCTAATGCTCGTCTAAAATTCTTGTATCGTTATCAAAATTGCATGAACTTAAAGACGCATTTTAAGTTTTTCCTTAATACAATGTTTATTTGATTATGCTAATGCGGCATGGTACTGCAGTCTAGGCAAGGTGGATCAAAACAAGTTAAAAATAATTCAAAATAAGATTGTAAGATTTATCAATCACTTACCACCAAGAACACACATTGGGAAGAGTGAACTTGAAACAGCTGGTCTTCTTCATGTAAACCTTAGATCACAACAACTTTTAATTCACCATGTACATAAGATTTTTTACTCTAATGCAGATCACTATATTTCAAATAATTTTACTCGCTCTTCAAGTGTTCATAGGCATGACACTAGAAATAGTCAATTTAATTTCGTAGTGCCTAAGCGGAAAGGTAAAATTGGAAATTCTTTTTATTTTAACGGTATTCTTTTCTGGAATTCCCTCCCAAATCATGTTAAGTCAGTTAAGAATTTTTTACATTTTAAAAGGGTAAATTGAAGCATCATTTGAAAAATGTGTCTGCTCCATAACTATATTTCTCCTCTCCTTTTTGTAGCTCAGATGAGTTTTTCCTATATTATTTGACTTATGTAACCAACGTTTATTATCGATAGTTTCATTATGATTTTCTGTATATAGTTTTTTCCGTTGAGTAAGTCTTGTTTTCACATTTATGTAATCTTCGCCTACTTTATAAAAAATGTTATGTTTTATTTTGCTACTTTTAATTAGTACATTCTTATTACTTGTCGTACGTGTACGATAGTCTTGTAGCCGTACTAATGTGTTTTCTTAGTGTATTTTTTAATCAGTTATTTAGGTAAGGACCCCATTGGAAATAAGCCATTTCGGCTTTCATGGGCTATCCTGTCATGGTACCTGGTTATGTTTGTATTGCAATATACCTGACGAATAAAATCAAATCATATCAAAACTCATTTTCACGTACGTAGTGCCACCATTTCTAAATTAAAAACGCTCAATAATCTGAGTTTGGGCATTGAGGGGGGGGGGGGTGAAGTGGAGGATGTTATCTGTGGCTAACTCCTCGACCCGCCTATGCCCTATTTGCACACCACTTCTAAATAAAAACAAAACAAAACAAACAAACGAACAAACAAAAAACAAACAAACCCTTAGTGTGTGTCCACAGTGTCCCCATGTGACTGCTTGGTAGTAAATAGTCCAATATCCCTTCTGTATATAGTGCACTTTCCATGAAGTTTATATAATGTATAATTCCTTGAAGCAAAGAAATGGGTTACAACGTCGTGGTTCTGATAAGGAGAATGAGAAGAAATGTATATACTCCCACAAACCACGAAAATGGGCGTTATCTGGTTATTGCAAATATTTATAACTATGATATTCATATCATTAATATCACTTAGTTGTTGTTGTTGTTTAGTAACAGTTCAAGAAGGAAGAACTTTACCCCAAAGGTCAACATTTGATTTTGATTTGCTTTATTCATTTCTCTTTTTGATCTTTTCAAAATTCTTTAAACATATTTTACAAACTGATTACAACATAACAAACAAATATCAATGCATTATCAAAGTAAAATAAGTTACACTGTATAGTTAAGTAGATTATAAAGAAGGATTCACACATACCAAGCAGCCCTTGGTGGCATGACAGTGCCTTACAAAAGACAGGAATTACTATTTACAAATTTAAAAAAGGGGTATTAAAAAATATACTTGTCGTTGTATGCAAAGTAATAGAAGCCAACAAAGGATAGGGGTGAAATGACACTATGAACACGATGACAAAAGAGAGCGGACAAATTATACAGCTCCTCATTGTACCCTCCACAATTGTTTGTTTGAAAAGATTTTATTTTCTGCATTTCAGTCAATTCTCAAATTACAATAACAAAAATAACAAATCAGTTGCCATATAAACAAATTAAATTTACACTTTGTTGATTCAAATAATTGGTGTAACACTGTCAGTAAATAACATATATAATTTACAGATGTACATGATAAATGTAGGCTAATTTATGCGATATAAGTTACAATTGTTATGTGAGGTATTACAAAATAATTTGCAGAATCAAAGAATCATACAAAGAAATAGTACATAAATGATATTTATATGACCCGAGATACACATTATGTACAATTGTATAGATTGGAGTCTATATTGAAGCAGAAGGCCGCCGTTATAAGCAGAGCTTGAATAAGACGGTCGGCCAAAATAAATATCTAAATGTACTTAAGAAATGTATGATGGGCCATATGGAAATACAGTAAAGTCCAGTTTTATGTTAATGATTTTAAAGTCATAAATAGAAACAAAAATATTTAAGGGGCTAGAAGTGTCGTGGTGCTTGTGCGTGTTAGTGTGGACGCGCGCGAAAGTGTGGATGGCCAACAGATAGTACTTCCAAGAATATTATAACTTCTATAATAAATGCGCGGGAGAAGATAAATGTTAAAGTACCGATTTTTTTACTATAAAAAAAAAGGGGGGGGGGGGGGGGGAGGTGGACCAATATTTGCGTTTTGTTGAGTACGTGTATCTTAAATTGACAGGTTAAATGTAGTTTTTATACTGCGTTGTATTGTGTCAGAATGTATTTTTTTCATATTTGCCTTAAAGGAATAGAGAGAAGTGCACTGTTTTATATTTTGAGGGAGTGAGTTCCAAACATCGGGTCCGTTGTGTCGAATTGATTTGTGGGCCAATAGCAGTTTGGGATTGTTCAAATGAAACTCATTACGATGACGCGTGGGGTATGAATGAACATCTGTATTAACGGAAAATGCGTTGTGGAAAAGGGGAAGTAAATTTTTGGTGTATTTGAACATATAAATTGCTGTTTGATATTTGTGAACGTCATTAATTTTAAGTGTTTTCAATAGGGAAAATAATGGATAAGTGTGGTCTAGATAATTAGAATTGGTGCAAATTCGGAGCGCCTTTTTTGTAATAAGAAAATTGAATTAATTTTGGTTTTGTTGCAGTTACCCCAAACAATGTTGCAATATATAATATACGGTAAAATTAGGGCATTGTATAACATAATGAGTGCCTTTTCGTTGATGAGGTATTTAAGTCTACGAAGAACTCCGGTGGCTTTTGATATTGACGTAATTACATTGTTTGTGTGATCATTCCAGGTTAAATTGGGGTCAATGGTACCGCCTAAGAATTTTGTTGATTTTTTTTTAAATAATAGGCAAATTATCAATGATAATGTTTTTAGGCATGATGGATTGTGAATGAGAAATACTAAAATTTATTAAACAAGTTTTATCGATATTCAGGGACAGTTTATTACATTTAAACCATGTAGAGATTTTAGCAATAGTTCCAAGTTGAGAGTGTCAATTAATATGTTGAGACTTTTGTGTCAATAAAATATACTAGTGTCGTCCGCGAACAATACGTAGGTGAGAAGAGATGAGGAATTTATTATATCATTAATGTATATAAGAAAATGTAATGGTCCCAAAATAGACCCTTGGGGTACACCGCAAGTGACATTAGATTTGGGAGAGGTACTGGTATGAAAAGCTACAAATTGCTGACGATAATGTAAATAGTTCCGAAACCAAGAATGGACTGTTCCCCTTATACCGTAATTATATAGTTTTCCTAACAAAATTTCGTGATTAATTGTATCAAAGGCCTTACTGAGGTCCATAAATATCCCAATTACATGTTTTTTATTGGGGCAATAAGGGAAAAGTCAGTTGAGAAACCTTTTCTAAAACCAAACTGGTTGGGATTTAAGATGCTATTATCAGTCAGAAATCTATGAAGGCGTTCGTAAGCAAGTTTTTCTAAGATTTTAGATAAAGCAGGTAATAACGATATTGGACGATAGTTTTTGATTTGAGACGCATCAGCCTTTTTATATATGGGAATTACCTTAGCAACCTTCAGGGAATTAGGAAAAATACCAGTAGAAAGTGATAAATTAAAGATGTGAGCTAGCGGAGTAACTAGAGAATTAATAATTTGTTTTAATAAGTGCATGCTTAATCCATCGTAGCCACAAGACTTGCTTGACTTCAAAGTTCTGACAATTTTCAATATTTCGTGTTCGTTAGTAGGAATAAAGAATAAAGAATTGGTGGTTCTTTCAGGAAGATAATCATTAAAGTTTCCAGAGTCAGTGTGAATTGTTGATGCCATGCAGTTTAGGGCCTATATTAGTAAAAAAGTTATTAAAACGATTTGCAATTTCACTGGGGTCGTCAATGTCTTGACCATCCTCAGTTATGATATTTGGGAGATCTTTCTTTTGACTTTTAATGAGATCATTTATAGTTTGCAACAAGGAGTTTTTATTATCCCTATTGCAAACTAATTTATCAGTGTAATTAGTTTATAATTATAATTAGTTTTATTTTGTGGAGTTGGTTTACGTAAAAATAATTTATATAAGCGATTACGGTTGTGAATAGAATGTAATAATCCCCGAGTTATCCATGGCTGCTTTATCTTTGTGCGAGTGCTATGTTTAACTAACGGAATATGTTTATCATATAAAGAAATTTATGCAAAAATACTATTTTTGGCATGGTTAGATGAGAACACGTCTTACCACGGTTCTTGTAGTAAATCAAGAATGAATGAATGAATATTTTCTTGAGATTCTTTTCTTTGCAATTTATAAGATTTATGACTCGACGGCACTCTGTCGTTTTTATCAAAAAAGGTAAATATAGGGAAATGATCAGATAAGTCTGAGTAAAGAATACCATTAGTGCATTTTCGATTAATGACGTTTGAAAAATATCAATTAAAGTTTCACTTGATGAGGTAATACCTATTCTAGTAGGTTTATCAATATGAAGATAAAAGGTGCTTGATGATAGAATGTTAATATATTTGGAAGAGTTATGGTGTGTCTTAAGTAACAAGTCGATATTGTAATCTCCCATTATGAATATACTTTTGTTTTCTTGCAATATTGTGTTTAGGAAGATTTCAATATTGTTTAAACATAATTATATATCAGAATTTGTGGGCATATAAATAACACCAATAATTATGTTTTTATTTTTGTCATTAATAACCTCAATAAATAAGCTTTCAGTACCATCAACACATAAATCAGGACGGGGTTTGTATCGAAGTTGATCATGAACATAAATAGCTTCACCACCTCCTCTACCGGTCCTCCGATCGGCACGAATTATACTGTAGTTTTGAATATTGAACATGTCAGGTGATGTAGAATGTAGCCACGTTTATGTGATTCCTATGATAGAGAAGGCAAAATTATTAAGAGATTTTAAAAGTATTTCAAAATTGTCAAAGTTCTTACTCAGGCTTCGTGCATTTATATGAAGTAGGCGGAAATATTTATCAATGGAATTTTCATCATTGTCAAGTAAAGAGCAAAATTTAGAGTTAAATTGATCGATCGTAAAATATTCACAAGAATGATTAACTGAATATGAGATGGGATTCAGATGAGGATTCAGGATTCATCATTTAACAAAACGTAGAACACGCAGGAAGTCTTGAAGGCCAAAATACACGGACACGCGTCGTGGTAGAGAGTGAGTGTGGTGAGTGGTTGCAGTGGGAAGCTATTGTTTGAGTGCATTTTGGCGCAAAGAGAGGGACGGTATTAAGTATCGCTTGACTGGACTGGAATAAAAACATAACTTCGTGAAGAGCACAGGTCATTGCACGTCTCCTCTAAATTCATTCCTAGGATGTTATGGGACATAAACACATCGATCTATTGGAACCTAATAAACTGTAATGAGGGTAGTTATTTGGACCAGTACATTTTAACAGTCATTTGTGTAGTTATAGAATGATATATATCTTATAAAAAACCAAGAGTATTGAGCCTGTGTCAGGACGTCTTACTGATTCTCAATTTGTGCAAAGAAAATACAAGATAGAACCTATCAAGTAACCATAAAAATTCTCAGTATTATCAGGTAAAATGAAAAAAACGACTATGCGAAAACAACTATCCGTAGTATCCCTTACAAAAAAGTACCATGGTAATACCGCGGTAAATTGGGACGGTATTACTGTGAAAGTACCATGAATTTACCGCGTTACCCATTGTCAAGATGAATGAATACTATGAATGTACCATGCTTTTCATGGTACACGATGCAAATACTATGAATATACAATGTTTTTCGTAGTAATACTGTGGCAATACGATGTGTACCACGGATTTACCATGTTTTCGTGGTATTATGGCGGTAATACCATGAAATACATAGTATTACCATGGTATTTTTTTATAAGGGATATCAGAGGATATTTCTATTTTATTTGTTTGTTGTTGTTGTTGTTTTTCTTTACTATACTTGGTCCTTTCAATAATATATACAATGAGTGTCAACAACCAACATAATTATGACATAACAAAAACAAAAGAAGCTCTTATATAGGTATTTTAAAAAAAATAGTTGTTACTTTGTGAATCCACGAGCAACATGAATTTGGATTCTTAACCATAAAAATGCTCAGTATTATCAGGTAAAAGTCTTGTTTACCTTATTTTTCTTTTTTTCTTTATCTTCCACACTGGTTCTGGTAGACGAAAGAACATCCCTCCATTGCTATTATATAAAATAAGTAGAACGGGTGAATATGCATGTGACACCTGTTCTACATATTTTTACATAATAGCAATGAAGGGATGTTCTTTTGTCTACCAGAACCAGCGTGGAAGATACAATGAGGAGCTGTATATTTTGTCCGCTTCTTTGTTTGCCATGTTCATAGTGTGAGATGTGTGTGTGTGTGTAATTGGGTTTTTACAGACGTGTATCAATCAGATATGATTATTTACGTCTGGGACCGACCTTTAACGTCACCATCCGAAAGACGTGACTCAGTCCCGAACCTGGGGTCCGCTGAATCAGTTTATAACTTCCACTGGTAGCTGGATTACAGGCGCACGCCACAACGCCCAGTATGAGGAGGGGAAAGAAACAAGAGAGGGCGGTAAACAGAAAGGTAAACTAGTGTCCCTGTACGACAACTGGGGATTTGAACGCCATTTTGTTTCCACTGTATACGTAACATTTCTATTCAATTCCGATGAGCACCTGGGTGTTCTCAATAGAAAGAATTCGAACGCCCTTTTGTTTCCAGAAAAGTCAGACGTCCATGTCGCAACTCTTTAATACAGGGACACTAAGGTAAACTCGTCTGTTTGGAGCCAGAAGGGCGTTAACTCATATACTTTGACACAGAGTGAACAACCTTCTGGTTCTCAAGAGATGTACGGTGTAGAATAGATATATAGAGAAAAAGATATATACAGACAGAAAGAGAGAGACAGACAGACAGACAAAGACAGAGAGAGACAGAGAGAGAGAGAGAGAGAGAGGGACAGAGAGAGACTGAGAGAAGAGAAACAGAAACAGAAGTGAGAAGATGGTCAATGGGAAACTGTAGTTATTTTTAGGTCTATATCATTAAACAAGTCAAGGCTTTGAAGAGTAAAACATTAACTATCATTTACAGATTCGTTTAGATTTCTGTGAATGAAACCGACAGAAATAACTTTCAACGAGTTCTTAATGAGAAGGAGACAAGGAAAACTTAAGGAACCGAGGAAGTAAATATGAAACTCAGACACACTTAGCCGCCTATTTCCGCCTGTTTGTTTTAACTCTATCTTATGATAATGTTCAGATCCTTCAACTGTGCAGGATTCATTAAGGAATGCATATTTTCTTCTGATAATAGAAGTAAAGATAAACAGGATGCTCTACTTTCTCATTTTATTGTGACATTTATAATCATAGGCGTACGAGTTATTTCTGTATAACGCGATATTATTGTTCAACTTTGGGTAACTCAGATCGATAGGTGTTCAAAATATGTGACAATTAAGCACGACATTCTGGATGATATTTCAAGAAAATTAAGATTTCATCACAAGAACAATCACGAAATATCATTAAAGGGCAATCAAAACTTTGTAATAATTTGATGTCCGTTAAAGCAGATAAATCAGAGAAGCAGATTGGCGACAGTTTGAACGAAATCCTGTCCTTTTATTATTTGTATTGTCAATTGATTGTTATATATCTATGATTTATGTTGCCAAATTTGTAAACTGATCCTTTCAGCTTGCTGCTGATCAGTAAAATTAAAATTTGTAATCCTTATATACATATGGAAATTTCAAATTGGCCCTATCGGTACGGTCACTGTGATGTAACAGCGGTCAACTTTCCCATTCGCTCCCTAGTACACACAAGATGACTAAGATGTCAGTTTTTCAAAATGTATAACTCAGTAGGATCTTTTTCTCTCTTGAGGACCTATAACAATTTGCTATCTACAATACCATGAATATGCATTTGAGTACTGCACCAAGGAATTATGCACTCAGGAGAAAAACGGAATTTTATGATATTTTGGTGTACGACAAATGGGAGTTGACCGTGGATACGTCACAATCGATTCACCAAATAGTTCAAACACTCATAACTTTCTTATTATTTGTCCGATTTCTTTCAAAATTTAACCATCCTGTTTCTTTTATTTCCCCCCTTTCTCATAAATCATCTTTTTACAAAGGTCGGCTTTCCCTTTAACATAAGCCATACTTTTAAATACTATTAGGTCTATAATTCGAACATACATCAAATTAGCTTCGGTTTTATTGCCAAATTGTAATTTTGCGATGACGAATATAAGGTTGTTTCTGACTGCCAGTCAACCAGATTTATCATCAGTTTCTATGATCCGACATTACATTATACACAACATAAAAACCTATATTGTTGACTCTTATTAGATCCTGTTAAAAACAAAAGTGAAAAGATAGAGAGGAAATATAATGTGACTGAAACCGAATAACAAAATTAAAACTCTTTCTGTTCATCATTCAAATTATTGTCGTATCAGTTCACATGTATAGTGAGAATAATTGTGACGTAAGAAAGTAGATAATGAAACGAAGTAAAAGTGGATCATTTTAGTATCATGGCATGTTTTCTCACTTTGAATGAATTCAGTCCACTGAAAAGACGCAAAATTCATTGAACATTATAAAAACCATTGCCGTTTTACTTTCGATCAAAAAATGCCCCTTTTCTGCATTTCAGGTTTAAACTAAACTCCCAATATTAAGTCAAAAGAGAGTAATTAAGGATCCGCATGCGCCGAAGGTACTTGACCTCAAAGGTCATTATATTTCACCTTCACCATTGCTATTTCGTTTTTCATTACTCAACACCATAGCTCAACACTTACCTTGCTCATATCTTGTCTTTCAATGTCTTTATTTTATCTATTCGTGTATACTTCCCTGGAAAAGGAAGCAAGTGAAAAACCATGCATTCAATTCTGAGTTATGGATCTTTTTAGAGTGTACTTTGCAGGTTTTACTTCCAGGTCGAGCTATGTGCAGAAACTCTTCAGTTGTCGAAAGTTATTGAGGTCAACACATCATTATCGCACAGACGCCCATGTAAAAGACAAACCACATTTTGCTCATTTTCAAGAAAATGTCACTATTTCCCGCCTTGCTTCCTTAACTGTAAAAGAAGGGCAGTAATAATAATAATATACCCAGGGTAGCCTCATCAGTACTAAACACTGTTCTCCCTGAGGGCGCCCTGCATATTATTACCCCGACTTTAGCATGGCAGCCGTAGCGCGAGGTACATTCAAGGAATAAATCCCACCACTTACTACACCTGTATCGAGTGTGGCAAATGTAGATTAATGTCTTGCCAAATATCATACGGATTTGTTTTCCTCTTTGTTATTCTTGTTCTTCCTGAGTGGTAGAGCAGTGGTCTCGTAACCAGGAGGCGTCTTTTTTCCCCCGTACCATAGCGATGCCCAATTCTATGGAAATGAAGTGATATTACGGTTTATTCCGTCAAGACTAGTCTTCATGAATATTCATGAAAAAAATCGTAGTGGTTTAATAAAACGAGCAAACCCATCGAGCAGAGATCAGGAGTTCGCATCTCGGCAGGGGTATATTCGAAAATTTTCTTTTGCTGAATTAAAAATAAGGTGAGACTTTGAAAAAATACAAGTCATATACTTGTAGTCTCTTTCAAAGTCTTCAAAATGGGGTTTCTGGCCTCGCTGTGGTACGGGAAAAAAAGACGCAACCGGGAGGTCCCAGGTTCGAAACGAAATCCGTGCGCTAACTGTACTTTGGTATATAAGCTATTAGGTCATTACACGTAAAGCCATAGGTTCCCTGGTCACTGACTTACAAGCTTGAAATTGGTTTGCTATCAGTTAGGGGTAAATAAGCGCATAGAGACATGCTCCGCAAAGTGTTATGCGCTGTATAAGAATTGTTAATTATTATTATTATTATTATTAAATCCTCATCATTATCACCAATACCACTTTGAATCACTTTGAATCATAATACGTGTCTATCTGCATGTGGCAGTTAACTGGTCTCGTTCGGATATTCTTATAATAATGTTATAATGTAAAGAACACAAGATGGCGCTGCTTAACCTTATCGTCCAAAGAGATTCAATGCCATCGAACTCAAACTTATATTGAGTTCGTTGGTCCAATCATCATGCATGATCATGCATGTATATAAGGCTCCCTAATCTACCACGAATACTGACAGTTTGGGGGAAAATAGTCAAGCAGTTCAGTCTGATTACTGTTGATTTAAATCTAACTAAATAACTTGAGTATGGAATCTAATTGCTCCATTCAAAAGGGTGAAGGGCGCCAACACTTCGAAATCTATCATTCCTCTTCGAATCTTCAGGTCTAAATTTTCAGACAGCAAAATTGTATGACTGTTTTAAATTAGATATAACTATTAAAATATCTTTTCTGCTTGTCTGTCTTTATCATCGTAGAGAAGTACTGTTATTCCCTCCATACGCTAAAAACATAACAAAACATGAAAACATAATGAAAAAATAAATAAATGAATCTTTCAGTTATTATGTATCATTTATTTCAAAGGGAAGTGTATCCGATTGGCGCTTAAAGTCTCATAAATCAGTTTTTTCAGATATTTTCTCGGTCGGTCGCAACGGGGCGTCGACATTTACTCCTGCGACATTTGCTCCGCAGTCCATATCTCGAAAGGTCAAAGTTTAAGGTCAAGGTCATGATTTGTTTTTTTTTATTCAGGACAATGTGAAGATTAGGATTAGGGTTAGGTTTAGGTTTAGGTTTAGGTTTAGGATTAGCATGGCAAAGTTATCAATACATTTTTATCTTCATCCCCCTCTCTCTTTGTCCCTCTCTCTCCCTCTCTCCCTATCTCTCTCTCCCCTCTCTCTCTCTCTCTCTCTCTCTCTCTCTCACACACACACACACCCTCCTTCTCTCTTCGATGCATGTATTTCTACATCTCCGTGGCTTTCCCTCCCTCTCTTCCTCAATCATTTTTTTTTTATAGTCACTCACCATGCATCCCCAAACCTCACCTCGTCGTGTGAGACGTATATTGTTTAAAAGGGGGAAGAAGAGATAATAGAAGACCACATAAGCAAATTGATGTTAAAGGCGCTTTATATTTGTTTAACGAAGTATATACAAAGCTACAATACTCAACGTTAAAACCTGGTCTGAGGAAACAGAGCTCATATTTTTCATTCATGGGTGTGAAGAACAGAGAGAGATAGAGTGAGAGAGAGGCATAGAGGGAGAGAGAAAGAGGGGCAGAGAGGGAGAGAGAGAGAGTTCATTCAAGCAAGCATACAAGAAAATATATGCATAGCATGCATGCAGATCAATGGGTATTATGACTCATAGCAAGGAGTTTTTTCATACAAATGATCATGGACCCCTATCTATATTGTATTGTCGCATCGAACGCCGTTGCGGCCGTCGCAATTCACACATGCTTACGTCGCATCAGACATGGCGGGTAGATAGATCCCTCTCTCATTCGCTCTTACATCAAGTCCATTCATTCTGCTGGCGGAGTCTGTTGGCGGAATTTTAATTCCATTTGTTACCTCGCGACCATACCAACGTGAGTGAATAAGCCGCCACCGGAACACACGTAATATACGGGAATGGGTTTAAACAGCTTCATGGTTTAAACGAGTGATGTGGAATTTAGCAAGTACACACGGATTTCGATTTTAACAGGATTGATTACAATGTGTTTAATTCTCAAGAGAACGGCCTGACACCCCTTTTTTACGACCAAAGAATACTTGGATAGTACGTCACAGAGGTTCACGAGCATTGGTCGACCGGTGACGGTTTTAATGATTCCAGTTAATTAACGACTTCGCAGATCGAGGAATATACTTGACCGCAAGTGTTTAATTTTATCATAACAGCCTGTCAAAGGAATATTCTACTATTATACGATTTCTTGTCACATCTTGATATACATTCAAAGCAGATATAATCATCTTTTGTACGAGCTAATTTTGATGGCGTGAATGATTTATGCTGGGTTTGAAACAACCGTTGTCATTCATTCGTGTTTTAAAACGATGATCAGCAATAGTTCGGTGAGAACATGATATGATTCTTATGTGAAATAACGAATTTTCTTTATTACTTGGAGTTGAATCATCATAACTAAGGAGGTGTGTGTATTTCGTCACATTTATTTGTTAACGGCGGCGTCGCAGAGTGTCCACGAGTCATTTCTTTTCATATTCACTCCTTTCCAATACCTGGAATAATTATACCAACGATGCGGAATATTGAGTAATCACTTGTGCATATTGACATTCTTTATGACGGACTAGTCATGCTGTCACTATATGCCTAGCTAGCTTTGATCAGGGAATAGTAATCTTTAGAATGTCCATGCTTTGATCATTTACCATATTGGAATTATCCGGCATTTAACACACAAGAGAGACTTTACTTCTTTGAGTGCTAACTAGCCAGTAAATAGTACTATAAGCTAACGTGCCATGGTATTGTGATATATAATATATATCCATTACTACTAGTATTTCTATAGTTTATGTATAACCACCAGTACTAGCGCCTTGCGTGCATTTTATTGACATCGTGTAGTTTTATTGATTGATAGAGCAAAACCGACTGAAGGGCTAATAATAGTACTATATCATACACATAGTGTTGTACTATTTGCCTATACCTCTACATACACTGGGAAGCATAGATGACTGCGTGGTTTGTAGGGAAAAGGAAGACAGTATACAAAATGGAAAAGTCGACAAAGAAACTCTTCGAGATGAGGACAGAGAGGAGAATTGTACATTTAAAACTCACGATCGTCACCATATTAGTATCATTATTAGCATTCCATACCGATACTGTGCTATCGGACGACAATGACTTTGGAGAGGAGTGGTTCGATAGTCCCACTCATGTTAGGCCATTGACTCCTGATGATCGGGGATACAGGGATGTGGTGATCGCGATAAGAGATGATGTAAGGGAGGAGGACTTTCCGACTCTTTTGGAGGATTTAAAGCAGGCGATGACGAGAGCATCGTCGTTCATGTACATAGCGACAAAGTAAGTGATTTTATTAATTTGTTACCATGGTTACACACTAGTTATCAGCATGAGATAAATCACCTCCAAACCCACAGTATCAATTTAAAATTATTTTAAAAAAAAATCATTTCTTTAACCCTTAACATCATCAGCAACATCAGCAGCAGCACAACAGCAAACAAGAAGAAGAAGAAGAACGACAACAACAACGGTCTAGCCCAATCTTAAAAATAGAGGTGGGATGCCCCCTCTGTTTTCCCCTATCTGGTAACCGCCATGGCTAGCAGCCAATTTGACGCCAGAGTACAAAAATAGAAACTAATAACATTGTAGGCCTGTATCTTATAATGGCCATGATTAGGTGACAAAATAGTCTCTTATCTGCCAAGAGAAGGTGTAAAATTGATTTTGTATTATTATTTCTCAGCAGTGAACATCTGTTTTATTCTTTTATAAATTTTCATTCATTTGTTAGTACTCCATTAATTAATATATGTATAGTTAAACTCTGGGAGCTATTATATTTTTGTGCAAAATTTTGTGTACATAAATAAAGATGAAGCAAGGATATCTACTTTTATACACATCAAACTTTAATTAAATATAACCAAAGAAAAAAGTCTGTGCCGAAGATATCCTTGACACTATATATATATATATATCCCAAAGAGTCGAGTAAATGCGTTACCACATGCCATTCAGCTGTTCAGAAGACTGCTGCTGTATTAAATACACCAATAGAAAAATACAATATTTTACGATCGCGTATGGTTTTATATTACATCGTATATTAATCACTAAAAGTGTCCTTTTTATTGTCAGTCCCTTGATTTGTTTCCTATTTCTGTCATCGAAGATGATATCGATCTTGGAAGAAGCTTAATGAAAATCAGAGGCCTTAAGATATTGTATTGCGTCTAAATCTGATACGAAAAAGGCCGAGTCAGCGACAGCCGCGCTTGAAATATTAATAGACAATAGACTTAAAGAGAGATTCGCAACTTTCAAAGTCATTCTGGCGGTTTAAACGCCAAATAAGTAGAAATACCCTTTCTTCTATCCCCTTGACCTTAATTTTGACTCCAAGTATTCGATTACAATTGAGTTCGATTTGGCGCCGCTCAGCAGTGGTCTATATACTGATATACTGATATACTGGATCTGCCCATTTTATTATATTTTGCTCTGATTATGTGAGATCCATTTTTGCGAGATATTCGTCAACTTATTTTTCTGTATGTGACCTATGCTGACAAACCTTCGAGTTGAATAAAGGACCCGATTGTCAAAATTTCATTAAAGATATCAATGACTACTCTCCTCGGTAAAAAAGATAATGGACTGAGAACGCGAGTGGCAGTGTATCTATAAACGTCTCATTGTACGTATTGTGTGAGGATTGCCTACCCCTCCCCATATACAGTGCGTCCCAGAAAAAAAACGCGAAACCGATCCCAGCTGGTTGAAAAGTTTTTCGCGTTTCGTAATGATTTAACTTAATAATCAATAGATTTATTAAAGAGGTTATGATTGCCAACATCATGTTGTACAATGAGCAAACAGACCCTACAGTGCTACAACCATGATATATTGCTAGATTTATTTGTTTCACTTTTTCAAAATTTTCTGAAGGGGGACAACCCCCTCGAACGCGGCCGCCCATGCATGCTACCAACTCCCTAAATGAAGCCCTTGGATAACAACTGTATGCTAACGATAATAAGCGATACTGGTATCTGGAAAGGAAGTCAGAGTGCGCTCCATGAGGAAAATAAGAGGAAACCACTTCAGGATATTTTGGAAGCTATGACAACAACAAAGTACTGTATAATTATTTAAAGTAGAAAAGAAAAGCTAAATAAAGTTCTTAAATTTGTGATGAAAGGGCTTCAGAATTAGGACAGCTTCGATCGCTTGGATCAAAAAGTCATATATCATACTCATAGAGCAAGCATGGTCCAGATATGCCCCTTCAAATCAAATGTACTATTATAACCAGATGGCCCGATGGGTATACCCTTGTTATAAAAATGTATTCCCCAATGAGAGTTTAGCTTATTCCTAAATCCCTGTAAACTGTCCTGTTAGATTTGGATATGGGATTTACATTGGTCAGTTCTTCATTGTTTTCTTTTTTTTCTCTTCTTCTTCTTCTTCTTCGTCTTCTTTCTTCTTCTTCTTCCTCTTCTTTCTCGTAATCTTCTTCATCATCAACTTTTTCTCCTTCTTCTACTTTTCATTCTCCTTTTCCTTTTATTGTTCTTGATATTGTTGTTTTTGTTGTTCTTCTTCTGCTTCTCCTCCTCTCCTATTTTCTTTCATTCTATTTCTTTCTTCTCCTTCTATCTCATGCTTTTCTTTTCCTTTCCCCGTTTTTCATTTCGGTCATATATACCGTCTCATTCTCTAATCCACCAACCGCCTTCTGACTTCAAGTACGTGTTCCAAAACCTCTTTATAAAGTTTTCAATTATTTTACAAATGCCTCTGTGAAACGTCATAAAATTGGAACGGGAGCAGACACAGTCACACCAGCACGACCGACGCCAGACCGACAAGATACCGAACCAAAAATTACATTGCCACCAATGGCCAAGAATCAGTCAGTGTGGGGTCGGTTTGGCAGTGTGACTGTGGTAATGTTGCGCTTAATTCGTGAGGGAATCCATTTCAGTAATCCACATGATCCGTTAACGAGTGTATACCCCAGATTTTACGGCCCATTCTGAAATATCTGAATTACCTTGCGATTTTTGTGAATTGGTACACCATTGTCACAGTTGAATTGGTCACCCAGCGAATTAAGTATCCCTGATTTTACGGCAAATTAAAAACTATCCGAATTACCTTGCCATTTATCTGAATCGATACCCACAGTCCCACACTATGCCCATATAGTGTGCCACATTGAATTGGTAACCGAGCGGAAAGTAGAACGCAATATGTACGTCACCTATTTTTCTTTCTTTCCCCATTCTCTCTTAAGTTAATAAAATATTTGAATGTCCATTTTATTTGGGCACTGAAGTTCAACGAACCTCGAACATAACTTACAAACGGATGGTGCTGCACAAAGCGAAATACTTGTAAACAAAATACATCAACAAAATATAGGCTGTATTATTTGTATAGTCTCCCCTTGGCATATTTCATGGGTTTGTAAGTTCGGACGTAATTATGATCAAGTTTGCAAACGTTGCTTTGTGATTATTCCCGTTCTTATAGCAACAAAACAATGGAAAACTATTAAAATAATGGTACGTCAGCGCTGTATGTCTTACGAGTATTATATGACATATATATGTGGAATGGAAAATAGGCCTGCTATATGGTGTACATAATTTCACGTTTTGGAAGGGCCTAAGAAATACCAAGTCAGGAATTTTCAGGAAGTTGCACAATGATCATTGATAGTTATTGTGGAAAACTGCCTGGAGGTAAGAATGACTGTCATAATCGTCAAGCAAGTTATTACCACAACTAAAGCAAAATATTGTTAGAACATATTTAATTATGGTAATGCTTTACTAATCGAAATCCTAATTTAAAAATGTAGAACTCAATGTTCAGTAAATTATTCTCAGTTTTATGACATCAACGATATCTTTAAAAATGTGAAATATATCTATTTTTGAGAGGTAGGCCGAAGCCATGTTGATTTTACCGGAAAGCTGTATTTCGAATAGTGGGATAGTATGTAGATCATGCCTTCTGCGGAATACGTCAAAATGAAATACATTATATGCACAAAAAAAAATTAATTAATTAAAAAAAAGGCCTATATATCAATTGGACCAAACCCAAACTCAACCAACATGTGTACAATTACCAAATATTGCTTTCTATTTAACTATATGTATTGTTCACCCAGGTCCTTGACCAGACAGGTCCCTAACCCCATTTGCCCGTATTCTGAACTCCGGTTACTTAAACCATGGTCTAAATGTGTGTTTTAACTATGAGCAGTCAGTTGTGACACAAATCTCTCACAGTAGATATTCAATTTATCAGCATTTTTGGTACTCAAACTTTTAAAAACTGTCTGGGAATGATAAGTACAATAGTTTTCTTGACCATTAAAGCATGAGACCAGAATCCAGTAAACATAAGGAACGTACAGTGTAAACAAAGTTTTGAAATTTTTGGCTACCCATAGTTAAACCACATATTTAAACCATGGTTTAAGTTAAACCAGAGTTCAGAATACGGGCCAATAAGTACATTTTGACACACCTTATATTGTTAACTGTTCATGTTGTTTAGTATTATGTAATCTGAAAGTATATATAGCACCTCTCTGTTGTAAAAAAAATCAGGCTGATGATGGAGTATGACTCCGAAACATGTTCCGTTTTAAAACTTATGTATTCTGTGTCGTTTTTATTATAAATTATGCACAGCTGAAATAGTTGAAATTTATTGGTGTATTTCATCAAACATTCCGATATGTTTGCAGCCATTTACCATAAACTGCGGTTTCTAAGTGGGGTAATGTGCGATGGAATTTCTGAACAATATGTTTAAGTTTGATATACTCGCTGATTCGGTGGGAAAGTTGATCTACTTTCGTTTCATGCAAACTAAATACTTCTGGTATGGAGTTCAGCGGAAGGTCAGTTTGAATAGCTTCTGGTTCTGTCACCACACGATTGCACACCGGCAACATTTTAATCGTTCAAGCATTGAGGTTCAAGAAGGTGCAAGCTAATTTACACTTTGGGTGATCAATATCAGCAAACAGTATAAGCCTACTGGGTCCCGTTTCATAAAACTTGTTATCAGTACAATTGCCACGTTTCTATGACAAATTTGCTCTCTGCAAATCAGGATTTCAGTAGCTTATAACAACTATTGTAACTATTGTAACGGGGCCCTGGTTTGTTCAATTGCCAAGTACAAAGTATTGCTTACGTCAGGGGTGGGTCCAGAATTTGGAAAAGAGGGGGCACATTAGTCAGAGAATTTCTGACAACCTAAATAAAAAAGAAGAGAAAAAGAGCTCAGAGGGGAAGGGGGAGGGGGGGGGGGCACAACATTTGAGTTGTGTATTGAAGGTATGTCACTCTTGTTTTAAAAGGGGGCGGGTCGGATGTGCTCCCTAAATCCTCCTCTGCCTTACGTTACCGACTATTATAGTCCCTGTGATCGTATAATATCGAGGTGATAGCCTTACAATTATTCCTGATATAGCTTAGATCACACCAAAGTATCAAGGAAATAGAAACTTACAATCTTAAATGTTTCGTAATTCATTGATACATGATGACGTATATGGGACACGACATGACCAAACACCTTGTACATGACCTCATGGAACTTATACAGATAGGTTTATGTGCAAAATTTAATTCAGTATAAAAGAAAACCAGAGACAATTGCTTTAGGAATTTTTAAAAAATTATGGTGATTTTAGAAATAATATTTGAATTAAATACCGCATGCATTTATCATGCTTATTAGGCCTATAATGCAAAGAATAGAAGGGATTTCTGATCTTACGTCATCATTATCGTCCATAAATCAATCTCATACAGGCATCTTATGCCATAAAAATATTTATTGAAGTATTTTTCGATATTGCTCCTGTTCAATCAGTGTTGATTCATTCCAACGCCATTCATGGGGGGGGGGGGGGGGGGGGGGGGCAA
This sequence comes from Heliocidaris erythrogramma, assembly GCA_025617745.1. Lineage (NCBI taxonomy): Eukaryota > Metazoa > Echinodermata > Echinoidea > Camarodonta > Echinometridae > Heliocidaris > Heliocidaris erythrogramma. Next base: position 24,036,199 of record CM046873.1, read on the forward strand.
AGTCAAATACATGTACCGCAACGTTTTGTTCATTGAATTAGATGATACGGCTTTTTTTTTCTTATTGCTGATATTATTTCTATTAATAAAAAAAAGGTTATCATTGTGTGCTGCTCAAACAGATATATAACTGTGTAAACACTTGTGTCTTGCTCAGTGCTTTTAGTACGCATGTAATATTTCATGGTTGTTACCGGACTGAATCACATGACTAGTCACGTGATACTATTCAGCTTGCCATGCTTGGATGAGTGATTAACCGTGAAGATAATAATATGGAAAGTCAATGGTGCGAAGCGTATTTTATTGAATAGACAGAAAACAAACGAATTCTCAATATTTTCGCTCAATCATGATAATGATATTACAAACTGTTTATAAAGCATTTTTCAAATTTACGTTAATCAAAACATTTCTTTTGTGCTATATTCTTGATATTCTTTATCTGTGCACGTTTCCCTTTTCTCTCTCTCTCTCTCTCTCTCTCTCTCTCTCAGTCTTGGTATATATGGTTAGAATAATGCCAATTAAAACATCCTTCATGGAACCATGCGCCAGATAATGAAAATAGCCTGACAAAGCAGAAGGCACAAGGTTAAATATCATGAAATTATAAGCCGTGGAATACTGACAGTAATAATCTGCCAATAATGAAGTGGGGGAAATGAAATCATTTGGCAATAATAACAAGCCAAAGAATGGAATTGGATATATTGAAATGAAGGAAGGCGGGGGAGGGGGGGGGGGGGGGGGGGGAGTGATAAGAGAAGAATATAATGGAAGGAAAATAATATGGAGCTAAATTCAAAGAAGAGGGTGTAGAAAAAATTTGAAGAAGAAGAAAAAAGTAAGAAGGAGAAGAAAAAGATCATCGAGCAAAACATGAATGAAAAAAAGAAGAATATAATGGAAGGAAAATAATATGGAGCTAAATTCAAAGAAGAGGGTGTAGAAAAAATTTGAAGAAGAAGAAAAAAGTAAGAAGGAGAAGAAAAAGATCATCGAGCAAAACATGAATGAAAAAAAGTAAGAAGGAGAATGATGAGAAGAAATAGTAGGAGTTGAAGAAATTAAGTCCAAGATAAAATATAATTTAGGCGAGGAAATAATGATTAAAAGGCAAAGAAAGTATAAAGGGAAGGTTGAAGAAGCCCAAGAAGGACACCAAGAAAACACACAGGAAAGGACAAGGAGTAGGACGGTTATCAAAGATATGGTCATTGCACTTCTGGTTACCTTGTAGGGCCTATAAATCACTCATGACCCTGACTAACTGGCGAAGACACTTTCCTAATCCACACAGGGTATCGCATTCGCAAGTTTGTGGTCCAACATAATCCTGGTCAATTACTTATGTTCCATGAAACAAACAAACGAAAAGGATCATAGGTCTAGTAATTAATCAGCAATTGAATATTTATAGACATACTATAACTTAAAGTATAACCAAGATCCTTTTTAAGATCCCGATACCTAATATTACGTTATTATTACGACTTATCGTATAGGAATATTGTGGACCCCCTTCAACTGCGTGACCCGAAAAAGGGCGTTTGCCGGGGTTATTTCACGAGACATCAGGAATAAGGGTACATTTTTTTTCGCTAGCGGTTACTCATAGTCACTTTAAGTGCATTACAATTCCCATGAACAGTAATGTCTCATGATGGGGGCTCTTTTACATTCATTCAGAGGCAATTTAAAATAAATTGTGGTCATATTTGAAATGCAAGAGCATTTCAAGAGCAATCATTTCCACGTGGCATTGCAACTTTCGGATGACAACTGTTATAAGCTACTGAAATCATTGCATCTGATTGGCTGAGAGCAAATTTGTCATTAAAAGTCACTGACAAAACGCTTGATGAAACGCTCCCCAGAACTCAACCCTCTCTTTACATTAAACCACGTACCATTCAACGATACTCCTAAAATTCAAAGAAATAATGTTTCCGTCCCATTATTCCGCTGATGATGCGGGTTTGGTTGCTAGGCAACAGTATTGTATCCGAGATCCTTGGACGACTTCTAAAGCTCTTCCAAACATTTCGGGTTCGAGTGGTAGAAAATATTCAGGCCACCGAGACCACAAAGTATTTGGTAACTCCAAAGTACACCTACCTACACGCTGTTGTGGTATACATTTATTTATTGCGGTCAGACGTCTTTATTCTGGTTTTTAATTCCGAGTCTGAAATCAATGGTGCCATTCACGACCCGGACACAACGCGCTAATTAATGAGTGTGTCGTAAAAGGGATACGCACTTTGTAATAATGCATGATTGTATCAATGATATTTAGCAGGTGTGTATTATGACTTGCATAATTACAAGCGCACGGTATTTTCGAAGAACTGAATATGACTTATATGGCGGTAGTATGGATGAATGAATACCTAATATTTATGTCATTTGGTCTGACCCTCCCCCTCCCATTGAAAACATAACGCAAGAGTCATCGTGGAAGTGAATTTCAGATTTCAAATTAATGTCACATGTGAGGATTTCGTTGAACAGTAGTTGTTCTTTCTAGATTTCTTACCACATCTATTGACAAAGACGTCATAATTAAACTAACACTACAATTGGTGTTTACCAAATTGTTGGAATATGATTTTACAATATTAACTTTTCTGAGAAGGTTGTGTGGTCCCGCATAGTACCGTATAGTACCGTATATCATGATTAGTCATAAACGTATACATGCTATATGTCCTAGACACATTCATTTTAAATTCAATGCGGCGGGGTCTTAGTTATGTCTAGTACACGAAGGGGAAACTTCGACCTCGGCCTGACTCCATTGCCTAAACTCGACTTCAGACCGAGCTTACTCAGCGCCGAGGCTTACATTTCGTTTTCAGTGGATTATGGGCCTATGTAAAATGTATGCGTATAGTTGAATGTCTATCTCGTTACACAGATGAAGGACAATAAGAACAAGGGAATATTGTATGCGCTGTAAGTGCTTTTTAGTGACGCATTCATCAGCTCTGTTCGGTTCGGTTCGGGGGGGGGGGGGGGGGGATCCGGCCCGTGCCCCCGGCCCACATTTCAGGAGATTTTTTTTCTTCACTTTTCTTAGTAGAAAGGTTGTACATCCGGAGTCTTTTCAGAATATTTTGATCTCTCTTTTACAAAACCCTGGATCCGCCCCTGCGTGTCACGCGATTGCATTCTAAAAAAAAGTACTTTTGCTATTTTAAATCAAGTTATTTTGAATTGATCATGTAGTAAAGAGGATAGTGGCTAAACTGTGTATTGCTGAAAATCAATGATGAAAAACAACCGACAAAAATAAGAGTACATAAGACTAGACAAACATGTTGCATAGAATTCGCTCCAAAGCTGGAAACAATTTTACGTCATCTTGAAAATATGAGAGCATTTCAATAGCACTCATTATCACGGGACATTGCTACTATAATATTCTTCGACATCGAAATCAAGGGGATGAAACGGCACACAAATTATGTTTCATCAGAAGAACTCAGCCTTCTCTTTAAGACGCTCTGATCCGAGGGCCCCTTCAATGACAGACGAATTCTTTTTGATGTCTGTGACCGACGTGTTGATATTGGCCAGTATGCAGGGGATGGATCTGATTGTAACAGTTCTATCCTTGGGTCACTTTTATTTCCACCCATCATGACAGATTAGTATTCTAACAGTCTGGCCCTGTTTCATAAAACTTCTTAATAACAACTGCCCCATTTCTATGACAATTTTGCTCTCAGCCAATCAGATTCAAGGATCTCAGTAGCTTATAACAATTATTACAACTTGTTATTGATGACAAGTTTTATGAAATGGGGCCCTGGTTTTTTATTTCTGATCTGTAGTGTCTGACAATTATTGAGATTTAAAGGACATGCACTTTCGTTCAACCTTTCTAATTAGATGTTCTAATTATGTTAGCGTAGATTGCCGCAATTAATTTGAATAATAGTGCGTATAAATATGAAGTCTGGATCTCTGCCCATCAAAATGCTAACAAAATTACAAAATCGTACTAAATTTCCCTTTTTTAAATACACAATTTCCTTATATTTGAATTTTGGAACATTAAAAAAACCCAGTGCTATTGCCTATGTGATATGCTGTTCTATTTGTTAGTGAATGTCCTTATTATGTAATTTTTATATTATAAAAAAGAGAGGAAACACGAGTTTAGTGACTGCATAATTCTTGGCATAAACATAAATTACCGACACCATTTTGGATATGTTTTCCTTTTTCTCAAGTTGAAGTTTGAAGTCCATTCAGTGTGATAACTACTGGCATTTTTGCTACATGGAACATTATTTTGTTATCACATCTCCAATTAATAATTGTTCAAAGATTTTCTTGATTCTTTAAGCTGTAGGCATACTCATTAAACGACACCAGTCCCGTTAATTCATGTTTTGAATAGTATTGCACAGTATTGATGTTTTTTTATAAGATGATAAGATAACAAGATAACATTTGTCATCTTGTTATGACTACTAATATTGACAATATTAGTGTGTCGGAGAAAAATATTGTGTACTGCACATAGATATTATACCATGCAATTTATACATCCCACATACATGCACGAAAAGATATACACACTCATACAGTAATTTTTTTTTCTACAACTTTATTTATAGCGTTAGAGTACCGTGTGTATAATGGCCTGTTCGATAAAACGCATGAATTGTCATTATATTGAAGTCGCCTGGTCTTGGAATACATAAATTACTGACTATTCATTATGCTGGTGAAGACTGGCGTGAAAAATCCTCTCGACTGTGTGTGCTACTATTATATATAGCCTTGTCCCCACTGCGAATGACAACGCACGTTTCCATAAGCACAAATGAAATCACCGTATTGACCATGCTGACTGAGAATCGAACACAAGATGCAATATCCATGCCTGCTGCCCCCTGCCATCTCCCCAAATAGAATAGAAATTACTAACGCCCTTTGTGATTTTTATGCTTTAAAAGATAAACTAAAAAAACAAGCGGCTAATTGTTGATGGCATTTGCTGCGTTGGGGCTGTCGAGATTCCCTTGTGTTGCCTTTTTTTCCCCTTCAAAAGTTTCCATTTTGGGGGAGTCTTAGTGATTGCGATATACATTTGGTAGGGCACATTTTTGCCAGAGGGGGCGGGGCCCCTTGCCCGATTATCAGTTTTTCCGGGTTCTTAATTTGCGAGCAAGCGGAGTGAGCAAGCAAGCAAAAAAATTAAAATCCACACTTATTGTAGTGACAATGTCATTTTTTAAAATCTGAAAATAGAGGTTTATAATGTGATTTTATAGAGTTATCAACTTCATCCTAACGACTGGAATTCGGGACATTGCTATTTAAACGAAACTCTACGACTTGCGGTGAAAACTTTCGGTGAAAAAATAACTGCATCACCCCTTCTCCCTTGTAAAAAAGTACCATAGTATCCATGGTAATTTGACAGTAATTGTACCAAATTACCGTCAAATCATGGTGATTTGATCTAGTACTCTGCATGATTTGATGTTAATTTGGTCAAATTACCGTCAAATTACCATGGGTACTATATGGTACTTTTATTTTACAAGGGCTAACCTTTGATACTGTATCTATTACGTCCTTGCCTATGATGAAAACCAGCTTCTTAACTACATGTATATAACAAATAAAAAAGCAACGACACACTTGTATAAAGTCCAGTCCATTGTTCTTTTGACAGGCTTTGGGTAAATATTTTTCTCCATGAGAAATTTGTGTTTTGACTCTTCTCCATTGCATTAGTGATTGTCAATCGCTAATGTTTTGGGTGTCTAATTATACTTCAAAGTGTTTTTTCCCTATTTGTTTTGTGAACAACTGTTGAAAATGATGTGGACAATACATTTTGAATTCAACTTTGGAATAGAAGCGCCTCTTTTATATTAATTGCTTTCATGCATCGGGATATGAAGAAGAAAGGGATTAGTTCTGTGTGTGAACGCGATACTTATTTTCATATAGTGGAACACTGCCCACGAACACGACATCATACCACAGTCACACACATCGCCGCACTGGCCCCACACCGACTTCAAACCGAACGATTCTTAATTGGACTTTGGTATGGCAAAGCAATATTTTGTTCGGTCTGCTATCGGTCTCGTTGTTGTGACCGGGGTCTTATTGAGGTACGCCTGCTGCTCTTGACATTGACAAATTTTCATTCCATTTGTTTCTGATTCTACACAAAACATAATCCTTTACAAAGCTCAAGAGATGAAGTGCTTGGGGGTAACGAAGGGAGAAAGGATTAATTTTCTTATGTGAACGCATTACTTATTTCGTTTGGGGAATGCCGCCCCCGAACGCTACAACACATGTACAAAATTATTGATGTACGTGTCGTGTGATCTTGACATTGACAAAGCTCCATTCGCCTGTTTCTAATTTGTAACAAAGGACCGTCGTTTACAAAGCTTAAGAGATGAATAATTGTTCAGGGTTACGAAAAATAGAAAGGATTACATTTCTTATGTGAACGCATCACCCTTTTCGCAATGGAACGCCGCCCACGAACGCGACAACACATGTACAAAATTATTGATGCACGTCGTGTGGACTTGACATTGACAAAGCTCCATTCATCTGTTTCATATTTTTCACAAAAGAGTATGGTTTTCAAAGCCCAGGAGATAGTTATGCCGATAGGCAATGACACGGAAATAACGTGGGAGAGAATGAAACAATATAACGATTCTACTTTATTCCCTCATTTTGGAAAATACAACGCGTAGAATAGAGTAATGCATGTAGCAGTGAATTCAAATACGTTGCATCAATCATATTCGACGTCGATGTATCCATATACATCAACAGCAGTGAGTCAGTTCCATCTAGCATGCATGATGCGATTTCTGCATTCTACTGCGTTGCTAGGCAACGAGAAATGCGACTTAAGCTTAGACAGGTATCCATGATAAATTCACATGCATTTCTGCCTTTCTTTCCGGACGAATCGAAATCTGCTCGTATAGTCCTGTAGCAATTAATGCTTAATATGGATTGCTACTAAAATATTCACATTTTGATACGGGTTGATATAAGCATGATAACCATGATATTGCTATATAAGCCCAGTAGGCTTATAGCAAAGGGTTAGGCCATTACAGGTACATAGAAATGTTGCATCCAGTCCCTAAGATTTGTTGCGTTAATTATATAGCTCGACTGAGAAGCCAGATCGCCGTTTTGAAACATAATCATGGAACACAACTTTGAAACGCAAATTCGGGCTCTGCTTATTTGTGAGTTTGTATTTTGTAAGTTCTGTGTTTGAAAATTCTGTTTTTGCGGAACCAAAAAAAGGAAGCTTTGGACACAGCCGTGTTTTGAACTATACTCGCGTATCTAAACGCTGATTATGGCCTGAAAATTGAGCTATAAATGCACCCTTAAGCTACAAGAAGAAATACGGGGCAGCGAGTCTTCTGACAAGGTTGTACGTAGTTGCTCGTAGTTGCTCGCTATGGTGTCAATCATCATGATATATTTGGAAAAATTAAGTTGGTGATTCGCTCATTTCCTTTTACACTTGCAATCCCCTTCGCATCTTTCATCGTCTACGGGGAGGTGTATGACCTGGGTAGGACCCCGCATCAACAGAGGATGTTCGAACTGTCACCCTCATCTCTCTGCATGTGTGTGTGTGTGTGTGTGTGTGTGTGTCTCTCTCTCTGTATGTATTTAGCCCTCTGTGTCCATCTGTCTGTCTGTATATCCATCTCATCTATCTATATCTCTCTCCTCTCTCTCTGCGTATATGTCTGTCTGTTTGTCTGTTTGTCTGTCTGTCTGTCTGTCTGTCTGTCTTCCCACCCTCTCTCTCTCTTTCCTTCTCCCCATCTACCTTCTATCTTTCTATCTTTCCCCGCTTGGCCTTCAACATTTACTAGTCCCTGTCGGTTATTTTTCCTACCAAATACTGAATATATATATTGATAAACAAATGAAAGTGGAACATATTGATTCACAGTTGCTAGTTTTCTCTTCGCTAATTTTGTTGAAAATATTTCTGTGTTCAGTGTCAAGGAAAGAACTGTTTTATCTTACCGTGATTGGATTTACAATTTGCAAATCTGCAATATCATTGAAAAATATATATATATTAAGATAGTTAGGAATCTCATCTCGAAAAGTCATAGCACTGGAAAGTTGCCCCATTCCGTTTATTCTAAGACATGATTTGTATAGAAAAGGGAAGTAATAAGATTGTCACAATTTTCACTTCAATGCTATGACTTGAACTACAGGAATGCGAAGGTAATACGATAATGTCACGGGTATAAGCTTCCAGATTTCACCTGATCACCCCCTGATTATTACACTAACAAGGAAGATTTTGGACTTACTCGAATTAATCTTCGAAATGAGAAAGGGAGAAGAAATCGCGTGTGACATCTGATAGGAAAAGGACTAACGAATCAATCAGCAACTTTTCATTAATTGTCAGCTGTACCCCTCTCTGACATTTACTTTCTTTTCATCCTCCATCTCTGCATGGCATGCGTGCATGGAACATGCAAGGTTGATAACGACGAAGGATATGAAGAAGAAGAAGAAGAAGAAGAGGAAGGAGAGGAAGAAGAAGAAGAAGAGGAGGAGGTAGAAGAAGAAGGGGAAGAAGAAGGGGAATAATTAGGGGGAAGAAGAAGAAGAAGGAGGAGAGGAAAAAGGAGGAGGAGAGGAAGAAGAAGAAGAGGAGGAGGAAGAAGTAGAAGAAGAAGGGGAAGAAGAAGGAGAAGGAGAAGAAGAAGAAACAAAGTAAAAAGAACAAAGGAAAGAAAATCGAAAGCTAATTAATTACAATTATTATTGTGCGCTGTATGAATTGAAAATTCTTATTGTTATGATGATGAAAATACGGATACGAGGAAAAGAAATAGCAAGAATACCGTGCAGAATTAAGGAAACATAATAAGTGGAAACATTGCATATTAATCACTATGAAGACGACAAAGCAAGGCTTAATTCATAATCAACGTACATGACGTATAAATGATAAAAAACGAAAGATCTTCTCTCGAGCACACTTCGTTTAAGCTCTTTTTAATGATCTCCTTTGCCTGGCCTGTTACGCAACGTTAATGATTCAGACAGATCATGCAAGGAGTTATTAATATCACTCAATTAAAACTCGATTCATTATTTAACATCCTCGCCGCAATACAGTCTCATGATGTCATGACTGCATGTGAGTGTACGATAGGTATTAAACTAAACTCCATACACTGTCAATGAATGGTTTTAATTTTGATTACTCTATCATCATGCAATAAAATCAATTCAATCGACAATGCGAATTGAGCTATTTCATTATGATGTGTTAACTTCCGAAAGCCTGTGGATATCTCTCTCAACATGCATGTTGTTTAAATATATTATGCGTCTCAGTTGTAGATCACTGTAGAATCGTAATTTTGCGGAGACAGTCCACTTTATTCAGGGCATGCTGTGGCCTGGATATAAAGTGTTGTTAAAAGACAATTAGATTATCACATTACGCATCATTCGTAACAGGAATAGTAAGCTTTAGCCATAAAAAAAGAAAAAAAAGAAGAAAGAGCTGCGCATGATATTGTTTAAGGGAAAGCGTCACATGATGCTTTATATAGTTCAACGCCAGGGAATGTAGTATATTTTTAAACCTCTGTTACAGCTTTTGTTGACGCATGGCGAGGTAGGGGGTGGGGAAGGGGTGTCATTCTTGTACCATGTTATCGGAACATGATCCTAAACATATACAGAGCTAAGCTCACGGCAGTATCCATGATTAAGTTATACTTACGACAGCTGCATTATCACTTCCGAAATAGATGGCAACTGGGGGAGGGGCGGTGAGTTAGGGGGGGGGGGGGGGGGGCTAGGCCGGTTGAGCACGTTTCATGAATTACTGTAGAGCATCATACTCGCATCTATACTGACATAATTATTCTGATCCCACAAGGCAAAACATAGTTACAGTCAAACTTATGACAGCGCTAATGTAATGTGACATAATTGAATGTCATATTTACGTGGGTGCTGTCAGTGTCAGAGAGAGAGTTGTCATTGTTAGACTAGTATCACTGAGTATAGGGGAAATACTGGGGGTAAAGAGAGGCTACACCGCTAAAGATAAAGTTGAGTTCGGGTCAAGTATTTAAATTATGAAAGGAAGTGTTTCGAAGCAATTGGAAAAGATTGGTCATGTCAGCATAATAATTTGTGTATACTGTGAGGTTTTCGAATCATCATGATGATAATTAAGAAATTGACCCAATCTCTCTGGAAAGCACATGCACTGCACACATTAATGGGTATATGGGACTGCACACACATGTGGCATGAGAAGAGCTATCATTTTCAGGCGACATTTCTACTTTGATATCCTTTCAAGCTGACATAAGAGGAATGAGAACGTCCTGAATTTATGTTTCATCTTCATCAAAAGTAACTTACTCAACTTTCTCTTTAATTTTAACCGGATCATGCGGATAGGCTGTAATCTAATTACACTGATTTAAAAAGGTTTCCTGATACCTTGGCTTGTAACCCTTTTATCAAGGAGTATTTCAGTGGTTATTGTGCTTAATCTGATAACTTAGGTCTTAAAGCTGATTATTTATTCTCAACATAAAAAAATAAAGGGTTTAAATCCCCCTTTACCATGTTTTCAAAGTCTTAATGGTTTTCAGAATGTCATCTTAAGGCGTATTTCTCAGAAATCATAATTGACTTGTAGAACTTATGTTGTAATTGTACAAAATTTATGTATTGTATACTATAATAATTATAGTCATTTTCCTATACACTACGCCTGCCATGCCTATCAAGTATCATGTACATGTTGTATGACCTGTCAGATTACACGTGGGCCTGCGCACTCTCTAAACGCAGAGCAGTGAAAATCCACTCTTTTGGAAGTCATAATTAGAAATCACTCCGTTTTGGAACCGAATCCACTCTCTATAGTGGAATCCACGCTGAAGTATAGTGGTTTGAATTTATGTTTTGGCAGAGGATTCCAATATTGTGAGTGTCGATATATCCACTTCAAAAAGAAGTGTTTTTATAGAGAAGTATGTGGATGGATTTGGACAATGATACATTTCCTATCGGTTGCTTATCCAGACCTTCATGTTCGGGGGGGGGGGGGGGGGGGGTCGATATATCTACGCTGACTGGGCAACCCCTCGTGCTGAAGACAATACAGGTTGTGGAATTTCATATCTGGGGCCTCATATGGCAGGGGATATAGGAGAGGGGGGGGGGGGGGCTCGCGGGAGGGGGCACATGCTGACTCCAGTAAGTCGTACATGGATTTCCACATTGTCCGTATATACTTGTGCCATCGAACCTGACTTGTGTATGTAGCAATGTGATTTGATAGCTACTATTTAGTCCTGGACTGCTGGAGGGGCCTCAAAACGATTTCAACAGCTCAGCAAGGGTCGAGGGGTTCAAAAGCATTTGCTCTGTGAAATGTTTGTAGTGCATTACATGTCCCTGGGCGATATGATTATCTTACATGACTAATCAGCGCAGTCAGCATTTTCAGAGGGGAGGGGAAATGGGGGGGGGGGGGGGGGTAGGGGCCCCACGTATAAATGGTAATTTAGGTCGTAAACATATATATATATTATATACCGGATAAATATACAAATTTCTGTATTTCCTTCTTTTTTTGGGGGGGGGGGGGGAGTGCACAAACTCCCTCTGTTCCTTCTTAGGCTTTATAATCTGACGTATGTGGAATAACCGGCGGAGATAATTAAGTTGTGACACCTAACGTTAAAGGGAGTATTATTCATTTTGATAAACATGTAAAGAAAGATGTTACACGATCGTTGCCTATTATTATGTCCATGATGTATTTCTTTTGAAGGGGTGGCATGGCCGGGGCTATAATGCCATATACTTAAAAACAAAAAGAGATCGATTTGTAATCTGCCGCTTCATTCTCATTCATGATTTGATATCTGACAAATGCATAGGGGAAAAATTTATTGATGAAACCTCACTCTATTTGGCAAACATCATTGTAATACATGGCATGACATATAGGATAGAATTTTTATGTAGAATATGATAATATTGTGAAATATTACAATCGTGAGAAAGAATGGATATCGACTAAAATAAAACAGCTTAAAGTATCGTATGTCTACAGTCAGTTTCATCAGGTTTACATCAAGCTCTATACGCTGACAGTATTCGATTTCAAAAGCGTGGGACTACCAAAAATAGATCAATAGACTAGATTTACGTCTCCTTAAAAACACAGTAAATAATCAAACATCGAATATAATGGGCCGTCGTTTAAGTCGTGTACATGTATCTTGGGGTTACGGCGCCTGGGGAAAATAATAAATTTGCGCCCCTGCCCAAATCTATCAGCTTAAAAGTACGTATCATTTACACGGACGCTATATCAGTGCTGTGAAAATATTCACATTAGGCTAAATTATAAGCAATGGATTCAGTTTTATTCTGAATATAAATATGAATGTGAACATGGATTATACTAATCCCTCCTTCCCGCGATGAATCACTTGAAATATGATTATCCCTTTTCAGTTTTTGAAAAAAAGAATGAGTTCTAACTGATTACTGAAAGAGTGAAAATTACATTTGTTAACTTTTGTTTGTTCATTTTGATTTAAATTTTCTAAATTATTTTGTTTTGTATATGCAATGCTTCTTATAACTTTCCATTCTGTCCAAAGTCCTTTATTATTTGTAAGAAATCAGTGACTATGAGTATATTTAATTGGCAAAAGTCATCTTTCAATGAACTGAATTACTTATTATTCTTACAATAACATGAAGCGTATTGCGGAAGAAACGAAACTCTAAAAATCATGCTTCTTCCTACTCCACCACAAAAACTAAAACAAAACCAACATCATAATTGCTCATGTTTACGTTGCAAAACTAAATTAGGCCTATGTTGAATTCTCATTCCGAATTTAAATGGTGATTTCCCAATACACCAGTACTCGGTAAAGGGTTGCAAGCGTCTTCATCATAAACTATTAAATTGCAACAATTATGAATTATTAATGGAGAACTCAGCCTGTTACAATTATGAATTATCAATGAAGGACTGAGCCTGATTATCATAGCAACAGAGCGATTTTGGCGATGAAATCAAATTGGTTTCCATTTAAAAAGAAAATTAAGTTGGTTTCTACCGTTAGTACGGTATGGGTCACCCGGGAATAGTGGCCTGGGGAGCGTTTCATCAAGCGTTTTGTCAGTGATTTTTACCGACAACTGTTATAAGCTACTGAAATCCTTGCATCTGATTGGCTGAAAGCAAATTTGTCAGTAAAAATCACTGACAGAATGCTTGATGAAACGCTCCCCTGAACGCGGTAAACTCAAAGGAGGCCCCAAGTCATTATTTTACTCAGAGGCGGAAAGTAAAGAGAGAAAACGAGAGAAATATATTTAAATATGATCTGTATGAAGCGTAAACTATTCATCTTCATTAAACAAAAGTAACTGATATTGTTTTTTATTTCGTTAGTATTTTCTTGAAATATATTGAAAACGATTGTTCATTGTATTCATGCAAGGGGGAACCCCCCCCCCCCCGGTTATATCATGCCATCCTGTTCCGTAAATGAAGTTGGTATCTTTATACCAAACAAAAAAAAAATGAAAAGATAATCTATTGATGTGGTTTAAAAGGACACATTCCGCGCTTTTTGCAGGTTTTCCTGGTATTAGATACTGTTGAAATCAGATCATAAATCTTCAAATTGTAATGGTCTGGGCTCTGTTTCAAATTGAAACAGAAAATACCAATGATTGTGATTTTTAGAAAAGAAACCATAGATTTACAATATTCAAATTAAATGATTTCAACTCATGCACTCAACTCGCCATGTTACAGTCGTCAGCGGTAAGTGACTTTGTAATACATGCTGACTATCCTACTAAGCTATTTATAAACAGCGAATATCCAGCGTAGCATAAACATAATTCATACACCGCATTGTTATCGATCTTTTTGACATTAAACTATCGCGATCACCGTACTTCTATACTACTAGTACCATGACTAGTACATCAATCACGAACGGGACTTGATGACAGTCCACCCCGCCAGTAAACTGGTAAACGGCAGTCATTCATGCAGCTTCCAGCATTCCACGAATCCCACCTACGAAAAACGCCATTGCAGCTGAAATGCATGCACACTGTAACCAGCGGCAGTGGCCGAACCATGCAAATTGGGATATTTTTACATTTGACAGATTATTTTTTAGCGGTACCTTCACATTTTTGTTTCCATATATTGATCTATATAATAATACCACAATCTGGGTCAGGTAATTATTTGATATTTGTTGGAGTTGTGCCAAAAACATACGTGGTACAATATAAACTTATGGTAAACCAGAAAACAAATTGTAACAACTGGTCGACTATTAATGTGATTTTTTTTGTACAGCTGCATGCCAAGTGGAAACTAGGACATGATCTCAATTCAGCTTTCGCGAATGAATCGATTCATAGTCATCGAAATAAATCAATTGATTTCCATTCTCAGCAGGCGACCCCGCGCGTAGAGCACTATTTATAATTTCAATTAGTCGTAGGTAGGGATCTGAGTAAGCGAAGAGCATTGGTCGTTGTCATTGTCTAGTATGGGAAGTGTCCTTTATTAAAGCGGACTCACCGCGAAATTATGCTAATTTGGAGTCTGAATTTCATAAATTCATTGACGAGATAAAATATTGCAAAATATATTCATAAATTCATATTCATAAATTCATAGCTTCACGGACACTTTTCATTTTCCACGGTCGATAATTTTATGGTTTTTTTTTTTAAAGCAAATTCTCGACATGCATCCTCGGCGATCTCTATTAAACAATATGGATGCTTATTAAGTTGATAGGGACATCGATATAATGTGCACTGATAATCATAATTACATGCACCTGTTATTCTATTACCGTAATTCAGCCTTGAAATCGAAACTGAACATGATTAGCAGTGATACAGGAGGAATAGAGATGCCGGCACCACGCCCTATTCTCCTATTATGTATCGCTATCAGTCCCCGTAGTTTAATACCTATCCCGTTGTCATGGTTGTGGGTGAACTTAGTTTGTGTCGGTATCTTCATTTTAACTCCTATGGAAAGTAAATATACAATAGGTAACCCAAGCAGGATAAGATGAATTGAGCCCCCCCCCTCCCCCACTTCCCGGGTCATCACATCTGTAACACCATGTGTAGTTTGATACCTACTATGATGTATGTAGACGTTCCTAAATTGGGTAGAAGGAGGGGATGTTGAGAGTGAATATTATTGACTGCAAATCAATTTAAACCAAATCGATTTATTGAATTTTAAACATCCACAATTTTGGATTATCATCAACATACAAATACAGAGGAAGATTCACATTAGGTTACAGATGATCAAAACGGAATATCAATCATTGAAAAATGACACCCCAAATACAACAAAAGAAGAGGAAAGTACAATGTTATAATCAGGCATTAGGCCTCCTGCCAAACTCTTCTTACTCTCACAGATAACCTACCTATTTTTCTTATTCTGTCGCTGTATATTTTACCGATGGAGTTGACACAGATCTTGCTTATGTCATAGTCACTACTTTGCATTATATATTTAAACTTTTTTTTTAGTTCGCTCATGTCTTCAAATGACGGTACCAAGGTAATTTTTGTTATGAAATAGTTTTTCCTCATTGTTCTTTGTATGATGGACATCGCATAATAAAATGAAATTCAGTTTCTACGTCTGATTGGCAGGTGGGACATAAACGTTTATTAACATGTTTCGGTCAAAACCGAGGGCGAGTATGAAGGGTGGGTCGGTGATGAGGATCTTGAAAGCCCATGTTTAGTTAGACCTACTTTCATTTGGAGGCCATGCTACTCCGATGTCCTCTCATGAAAGTCTCTATGACGCAATAATGAGACAGTGAAAATGATAATTACATGTCCTGTCATTAATCTCTCAAAGGTGTAATAATGAGCAGGGGCGGATCTAGGATATTGTAAAAAGAGGGGGTACAATAGTCAGAAAATTCCGGAAAAAGGGTCATCAGATTTTTTGTGTGACTTTGTAGTCCAAAATTCTCGGAAAAGAATAAAACAGAAAGAAAAATAATAGATAATATTTTTTCACTCCAAAATTCTATGACAGGAGGCAACAACAACAACAGAAAAAAGGGCACAAACTTTGAGTTGTGTATTTAAAGTATGCCACTTAGGTTTCAAAGGGGGGGGGGGGATGGGCCGGATGTGTCCCCCCTTAAATCCGCCACTAATAATGGGTCTGTGAAATAATGAGTTTGTGAAATACTGATACTGATACGATATAACTGAGAGACTTGAACGGTATTCCACAAAGGAGCTCGTGGCCTTAATTTAGCAAAACATAATTAGGGCCTAGGCATTCAAGGGGCGGCGGGGAAATTTTCTCTTTGTGATTGCCCATCAGTCTGGAAAAAATGTTGCCGCAATGAGAGAGAGTGAGTGAAAGAGAGATGAGAGAGAGAGAGAGGGAGGGAGAGAGAGAGAGAGAGAGAGAGGGGTGGAAAGTTGAAACGTTATTCGAAATTCGCTGGGGGCACTTTTTCATTGCGACATGGGCACTTCGGTTGTCATGGGCTAGAGTAGGGTATACATACTCCATTCTGAGCTCTATATAGCTCGACCGACCGTTTTCTGCCCCTTTAAATAACGCCACGTTCTAATTTCGTTGTCACCTTTTTAGACAGACCCAGACGGTGTTAGTGCGGTGAGCTTTGCACTGCCACATCTCATTACCGCGATCTCACATTAAAATTGTCTAACTTTAAAGGTGAAATGGCCCGTATTCACAAAATAAGGCTAATTATTGTGACCTAGTCGACTGGAGTATGGAGAGCCAAGTGTTTAATATCTTTACTTCTTACTAAGCACTATGATTCTGTTAGTGAAAGGAATTGCAGAAAAATGAGATATTGTTTTCCATGATGAAATGACGTTGTGTATATTTAGTTACACAGTCATCAAATCATGATTGGACCGTCTTTGGCCTTTTGCTCAATAGTTTGATATGCTTTCATTTTCAGTCAGTCCTAATTGTCATATTTTGAAAAAAAGAAAATAATTCAGGTCCCGTAAGGACATCGAAATCGAAAGTTAAAAATAAAGTAAATTAAAGTTCAAATTTAAAGAAAAGTTAAAAAAGAATTAAAGAGAAGATAACAAAACAAATCAAAAACGAACCCCGAAAAGAGAAAAAGAGGGGAGGGGATGTTTACCAAATAAAGAGCAAAATATATACCTGCTTTTTACTCTCTTAAATGGGAACAAATGTGCTTTTCATTTAGATCTCTGATCATGGGGGGGGGGGGGGGGGGTGTTTTCTTATATAATGTCAACCACTTTGCGAGTAAATTTCTGCACGTTTTTCTTCGGGGGGGGGGGAGGATTTTGTATCCAAGATTTATTCTGTTATGATTGTCACTCTTACCACCAGTCATGCTATTGCTAGTAGTACGGCCTTTAACTGATGTAGACATGGGAGATGGATGGGAGAAGAGGTTCGGGTGGGGCGGTAGCGGCCAGGAGGGAACGTGTGTGGGTGTGTGTGTGTGGGTGTGTGTGTCGGGGGGTTAAGCAGCGCCAATGTCTCAGTTTCCAATAAAGCAGGTGTAATGATTAGCCGAGGTGGGTACTTTAGGATGATATAGGGAGCTGAGAAGGTAGTACTGTCATCATGGGATTTCACATCCCACAGGCAATCAGCTAAATTGGCGCGCGGAGAGTGGACCAGCACACGTTGTTTACAGAAAGAAGTCTGTCTCATCTTAAAGGGCCTAATCAACATTAATGTGTATGAGTTTATGGACAAATATGTGTCTGCATCCTTAAAATGACAACAGATAAATCGGAACGTTAAAAGACAAGGAAACAAAAATATCGGTTTGTGCTTTAGAAGTAACACTTCTAAAACCTTGTCTTCTTTCTCAGAAAGTTTACAAACCTATAATCATCTGAATTTTTGCCGAAAGTCGACGAGCGCATTTTGCTTATATCGAAGGGATAACCGCCTGTCTTATCCTAAAGGTACTGTTCAACACCCCCGTTAAAAAGAAAAAAAAAAAGGAAAACAAAAGAGAACTTATGTGAATTTTACATAAAATGATAGATGCGTTTATCTCCATGTAAATTTAAAAAATAAGGGGAAATTTGAACCAAATAATCACCGTCTTCAAGAAAATACCTATGCCCTCTTGAATTGAAAATGCGATTAAACGTAACTCGAAAAATTAAACGCAAGCCCAAAATACGCAATCTTGATTAGTTGAAAATCGAGTTGCGTTGATTTTATTGAATTGCGTTGATTTTATTGAATTGCGTTTATTCGCAGCTCTGTATGCAAGAGGGTCCAGTCAGAGATTTATTTTGTTTTCGAAGTACGCTCCCGAATCGCGATCTTCTAAATTGGCGCCAACTCTGCAGCGAGTAGACTAGCACACGTTGTTTATATAAAGGGATAACTGTCTGTCTCATCTTAAAGGTACTCTTCAGCGTTTCCAATAAAACATAAACCTTTTCGAAAATAAGGAAAATTCTCAAGCAATTTATCATCAATTAGCGTGTTCAAGAAAACATACTAGAAAAAGATGATTATTTTTTTCTAAGTACGCTTCCGAATCGCGATCTTCTGAATTGGCACTGAGAGTGGACGAGAACTCGTTTATGTATTGCAAACTGTAATAAATATATTATATAGAAAGGATATCTGTCTGTCTCATCTTAAAGACGGTGTTTTCAACATTTCCAGTTGAAAAAAGAGTATATGATCCACAATTTCAGAAAAAATATAATGGCAGGTGTACATGTAGGAACTATTCTCCAATCAAAGATCTTTCCTTCAAAATGATGTTAAAAGAAAGAAAGAAGGAAAGAAGGAAAAGGGGAAAAGGGGAAAAACATATACATCATTGAAACATTCAATTAATATGGATTTTATCCCGACACTCAATAAAGGCTGTTAACGCTATGAACATGGCGAACAAAGAAAAATATACAGCTCCACATTGTACCTTCCACACTTGCTCTGGTAGACAATAGAACATCCCTTCATTATTATGTAAAAATATGTAGAACATGTGTCACATGCATATTCACCTGTTCTACTTATTTTACATAATAGCAATGAAGGGATGTTCTTTTGTCTACCAGAACAATTGTGGAGGGTACAATGAGGAGCTGTATATTTTGTCCGCTTTCTTTGTCATCGTGTTCATAGTGTAAATTATTCGATTTTCTGAAAAAGTGTCTATAATATTTTCTCAAAACATGGCTGTGAGTGAAAATATCTCCATACTCATCTTCGTTATGCTAATGTATATAGGCCTATTCTATCACTCGTTTTCGACCATAAAAGACGGAAGTACGAGTGAGTGGATTCTCTTAATCAATGTATTTGTTGAGTAGCAGACCATGGAAAACCATTATTGATCTTCACAGGCGCTACCTTGCCACGTGTATATTCATATACCTTTAAAAAGTGTTAAGATATTAACAAATCGATCTGGAATGTTTTTTTCCCTCATCTCGAGAGGCGTGGTCCTACGTTGTGATGTATTTGACGCAAAATGTATACATTACTGAACTTCTAAATGTGCCTGCTTGTATAATGTATTGTATAGAACTGTTACAGCTCAAAGCTCGCAAACATACCCACAACCTGCGCAGTTCTCAAGATACTTTACTACTGCAAACCCCATCATATAAAACAAAAATTACCACAGGAGATCGAGCATTTGTCTGCGCAACCCCAATCTGTGGAACAACTTAACGTTAGAAATCAGGAAATCACCAACTGTAAATACTTTCAAAATATCAGAACCAAAAGCATATCTTTTCATTTAATTACTCATCATAGATAAGCACATCAGGAACTCTTGCAGCGCAGTAGAATAACTTATTATTATTATTATTATTATTATTATTGTATATTCCGTCCTTCAAAATGGAATTCCATCTGCGTTCAACATTATATTCTGTATTTCAAGAAAAAAAAAAGAAAGAAAAAATCATTCAGAATACATATATCAGTATGCAGTCACTAATACTAATTGCATGCTCTATCGTTACACACTATCTCTATTATACATATCATGTAAAGGCCTATATTTTCGGGACTTTCCCCCCTTTTCCCCCAGTTCACATAAACATGGAACTTTAGGGGGTGTTGCCAAAGCAGCTGCGAATAATATATCATTTTTAACGGTCCCAGTGTTTCTCATGTCCTATAGACACGAACTTAGTGCCATGCAGTTCCACAGACACCGGGAGAACTACACTAAACGTGTAATGTTGTCAGTAGTAATCAATTTTTGTTTTTGTTAACAATGTCTGAAATGATATCCGCAATCATTAGACAACAAACTCCCTCAATATACGTTGTAGTAAATATAAGTTGTAATAATAATAATAATAATAGTAATAATAATAATAATAATAGTAATAATAACAACGATAATAATAATAATAATGATAATAATGACAATAATAATAATAATAATAATAATATTGAATATTTAGGAGCGCTAAAAACAGAAAGTACCATAACGTTTACAAAATTGCACATTTGAAGAGAAAGGACAACAGCAACAGCAAAAAGACAGACTAAAAAAGTAAGAGTCTTACATTAGAACATGATATTACTGGGAAAAGACATGTTATTTCTCTGATGCGGAGTGGAAAGTCGTTCCACGTTTGTAAGTATTTCAAAACATTTACGACATAGACAAATATTGCTTTTGTTAATGCATTATTTATCTTTTTTTTAAACAGTATAAATTTCGGTACTTTTTCCAGTATTTCTTCAATATTTTCATACAGTATACATGTATATTTAAGTACATTTCAATATCTTCTAATTGTTTTAAACAGCAAACCATGGGGGTTATTGGCAATGCCGCTGCCAACTACTCATCATTTTTTTTTGCGATCCCAGTTTTGTTCTGTTTCATGATCATGAACTTAGTGGCAGGTTCAATCTATAGGGACTGGAATAAGTACATTAAATGTGTAATAATATTTTACAATATTTTACAGTATTGCAAAACATTTATCATGTTTATAATATGGACAAGTATTATATAGTATTTGTAAGTGTTTTATGCAACTGTTATAACGGTTGTATACCAACTTTTGCAAAGGGCCTGGCAGGTCTACTTGTTTTACTGTGCTCTTTTACAAGTTACTAAAGGGATACTCAACCGCATATTGTGGACGTTTAATGCCGCGAGAGGGCACCGTGATCGTTACCTGATCAATGCCGTATATAGAGAGTCTGGCCAACTCGGTTTCAGTTGGGTAGCAACATGGCGTATATTCCTTTGTTATGTAAGCTTGCAACAAAGGAATATGCGCCATGTTGTTACCCAACTGGAGCCGAGTTGGCCAGACTCTATCTATATACGGCACTGTACCTGATCATGCCGTTGCCCCGCGGGGCGCAACCCTCGGACATAGTGGTCGCCGCGCAACATGCACGCTCCGCCTGAGCTCGAGCTCTCGTGCGAGATTCGGTCGGCTTCGTGCAGTCGAAATGTAATCCCACTTAGTCCAACGGACGCGTTCGACGCACAAACTTTGTGTACGAGTGAATGGGGCTTACGCAATCCTGACTTTCCCCACGGCCGCCTGGTGGCGTATCCCTTTAAAATGAGACAAAAAGCTAGTCAGTCACACGAGAGTCTCACCAGCCTGAAATATAATTATATATATTTGTCACCTGAGCCCGAAATACACACACATATATATATATATATATATATATATAATATATATGAATTTATCAAATGAAAGAAATTTTGTAAATGCACCATTATTCTCTCATGTGCATTTCTCGCAATTATATTTTGTGTGTGTACATATATATAAATGCATATTGATTTCTTTTTGATACTCTCGATGATATTCAAAAAACGTGGACACGTTCTATGTCTCTTATCAAGTCTATACGTCATGTTCAAAATAGTATTAATTACTATAAATAGAGCATATCTTTTAGTTATTTTCAATATAAGAGTCTTGAAATATATTGCAATGAACATTCAGTTTCATTTGTTCTTTTCATTTCCATTTACGGTCATTACCGCATGCACTATGGAATGCAGGTGAGAAACATACATTCAAAGTCGTGCAAACGGAAATAAGAAATTAAACAAAATAAGATATGGGAATGCAAAGCGGAAACAAATTAATATATTTTTTTAAATATATTAATTTGTTTTCATCTCGCATTCAGTTCTGGCAGAATGGATGATAAATTAGCGCAATGAAATAGGCCTACCAATGAAAGACTTTTTAAGGTCATCAATTTGAGAGCTGAAGAAATCCATTCCTGGTACTTGCTATGGGGTAACCTCGCTAGTCATAAGGACCGCTATCCATAATAACGCGTGACTAAATTAATAGCGGTTTTGTATGAATACCGGTCCTTCTAAATAGCGAGCAAACCATAGACAAATTACCTTGCTATTCATAAGGACCAATATTCATAATTAGTCATAAGGACCGCTATTCATAACGCGTGTTAAATGAATAGTGATTTTTTTTTATGAATAGCGGTCCTCATGAATAGCGAGCGGACCCCTTGGCTATGATATCAACAGAAGTGAAACAATTGCTCCCTAATCGAGCAATATAATGTCTATATTTATCTTATTCCAATGAAGACCTCCGTAAAATAAAAACAGGGTAGTATTTGTTAAGGTCGACCGCTATACCTATATCTATCAGTAATTATGCAGTTAGGTTAAGCCACATACCACTATGTCAATATCAATGTCGTAACCACGCAGAGGAATTCGGAAGTCAAATTGCTTTCAACTCAACTGTGCTGAAGCAGTCAAGTCACTGATGAATATACACATGTTACAGTCATACATATTTTTATGATTATTTTACTCTGGCGGACTTTCCTGCTATATTCTAGTTCAAAATCCTACAGCACCTTCCATTTCCTTTTCCTAATTCTTCATTCCTCTTTTGTGCTTCTAGCCTTTGATTGAGTCTTCTCTCAAAATTTTCACCCGTATGATCCACTTCCTTTCCTTATCTATTACGTCAGTTATTCCTTTCTGTTATTTTCTTTCTGTTATTTTCTTTTTCCCCTGTATATTCATATAAATTTTCTTCTCCCTTCTTCTCTTTTACGCTCATTTTTTCTGTCTATGATTTTGCTTTTTTAAAATCTCTCTTTTGTTCCATCTGCTATTTATTATTCATCAATAAATTACTTCTTCTCTCCTTTTCATATCATTTATGTATCGCTGCTTTGCCTATATGCTTTTCATGCTGTATTTTATTCGAGTGTTCTTCATCTCTGTGGAGTCCGCTCCCTCTTTATGTTACTCTTCATGTGTTATTTGTCTCATTCTTCCACGAAATCATTCTCTTCCGGTGTCATTCACCTTTCGCCCTGTTGTCTGAGCCTAACCGAATATCACTTACGTGAATCTGTGCAGATATACACCGCATCATAACTCTCCTTCAATGTCGGGAGCGTCACATCAAACATTCCAAGTCGAAGTCGATTTCAATTCGTGCACGTCCAGTGGGGAAGCACTTGACATTTGCGGTGTTGACATATTTACAACCTATGACATACCCTCAACTGGGAATTCCGAGATACTAGCAGGGGCGGACGTGGACTGAAATTCGGTTTGGGGGAATTTCGATGTGACCGGCCCACTCAACCTTTTGTCAACCGGCCCTCAGACCACATATCGATCGGCCCTTAAGCCAAAATATCGTGCAGCCCGTGGGGAAACTCCCTAAATTCCCCATGGCCAGTATATGGCCCCTGCTCACAAGACCAAGGAGGTACCTCCTTGATAAGAACAAGAGTGTAGGAAAGGAAAATGCTCAGTTAAGATGAAATTTATTCTCAACTTTGTTCAGTTGATTTCGTTCAAAAAGCAAAAATCAGTTTCAGCTCTTTTCAGATAGACTGTGTTCTCTGCTGTCTTTGCAAATTTGAATTCGTATTCCCGGTCGTGTATATAGTATGGTTTAACCTTGAAGAAATGAATGAATGAAAGAACTTTATTACCAAAAATTGATCATAATGCAGTAGAAATACCTGAATACAGTTCTTTGGTAATATGACACCACTAGATAGCAATACTGCTAGTAGGGTGTGGCGACCTTAAAGACATGTTGCGGTCTATTCGGAAGATCCTTTGATAATTTGCCACAAAGGGAGAAAAAATATAATTATCGTAAGCATAAGTTACAGACTAAAACTATATATATATAGTGAATGGTACACTTTTTGTTTCCGGATTAGTTTATCTTACTAGTGCATCGCGAGTTTTAATTTTCCCGAATGATATAATGAAATATAGCTCCTTCTCTTGACATAGATTTTGCAATTCCATGGAAAATGAGTGATTGGTAAATTGCTCTTCATCAAAGTTCAAAATGCAAGTGAGTCGACTGAGGGGGCGTCAAAAAGATGTCGACTTACAAAATGTTTCAAATTCCAGTGTATCCTTACATTGAGCCTGTCTGATACTGGAAACATGATGGTATGTGGATTATTGAAACTTTCTCTTTCTAAGCCTCTTCTCTTTTTGATTTGAAGGAGCGGGACATTCCAAGTAGACCGACATCCCACGAGACCGAGAATTCGGTCAGTGTGTAACCCTCAGAAAAGTTGTCAAAAGGCCTGCAAGAGCGACCTGTCGGTCTCGTAAACAAATACTCCGATAACATTTTAGAAGGCCCGCGAAATCGACGTCATTGGTGTCGTGGTTTGCTGTATCAGGAGAGGGTGTGTGTGTGTGGGGGGGGGGGGGGGTGTTAAGAGTATTAACAGTAATATTGTGGGCGTGTGTTTCTAATTGATATTTAAAAATGAATATAATAATGCTCCGTCACTTCAGTGATATAGGTTGGATAAAAAAAAAAAATCTGTTATTTATTCCTGAAAAAGCTTTGCTCTATTTAAAAAAAAACAACAACAACAAACAACCAAACAATATGTGGCTCCACTGGTAGTGGTAGGTGGTATTGCAGTCAAAGTGCTGTCAAATAGTTGAAGATATTCCTGACCTGTTTATTTCGTCTTGTTTATTCAGTAACTGGGGAACTAAACACTTTGGAACTCCTTTCAGGGGAGCGTTTTTTGTCAGTGCTTTTTACCGACAACTGTTATAAGCTACTGAAATCCTTGCATCTGATTGGCAGAGAGCAAATTTGTCAGTAAAAATCACTGACAAAACGCTTGATGAAACGCTCCCCTGATGGCGAAATAAATGGATTCGGAACAAATATTTACCGCGCTACTTTAGGCTCATTTGTTGAAAACGTGAGACAATGGTGCTATTATCGCATAGTGACGTATGAACTGAATAATATTTCTGCGTGACTTCAAATTATTTCATCGTACGGTTTCACAACGTTAGTTAATCATGGTACCTTACATTTCAAATGAAGACTTGGTTAATTCCACTTATATTTTATTTGATTAAGTCTTAATGTATATTATGTAGTTCTCTTACGTAGACTTTTAGCTGTAAACCAACATGTTTAAGACAACACGATAGAGGTACCATCGTATACTAATGTATATACATACCTCTTGAACACTTACTGCATGTAAACAAACTTAGCGCACTATACCCCATTCGGTATACCGTTTAGTTTTTTGGAAGAAAAAGTATGCGCTCCAAATATCGATTAAACATATGAAAACCCGACATTTTTTCTACTGCCCAAACAAAAACAAAAGACATCTATTTGGGGGTTGGTGAGCTTTTTAACTTTGAGTGACCTCTTATTATGCCTCGGGGAAAGTGACGCTATGCCGGATTGGTTCATCTATACTATAGATTTTTTTTGTAAAGTAGTTGGTTGTTGTAGGCTTTGCTGTGCATACATTGTGAGATTCCAAGCCAGGATTTCCTTGCTTAGAACCGACATCTATCAAATCGTATCAGCAGCAAAACCTGTTCGAGTATTCACCCTTCAGTTACTTAGCTTACGACATGGGATGGTAGAAATAATACTTTAAAACGTATCTCGTACAAAAAGTCATGATGGATCGGCTGGTTCAGAGAGGAAGGGGTGTGAATGGGGGGGGGGGGGGGGGGGGGAGGAAGAGAGAGAGAGAGAGAGAGAGAGAGGCGGGGAGGGGAAGGGGAGGGTGAAGAGAGTTATGGAGAGGGCGATAGAGAGAGAGAGAGATAGAGAGAGAGAGAGAGACGGGGGGGGGGGAGAGTTTCATTCTCCTTTCATCTTTCATCATATCTTCACTCAACAAACATGATTAATGTGGGGAGTCTCGTATATACGTGACTGACTAGCTCTCTAACCCTGCCTATATCTACATTTTCCAACCTCGTACATCAATGCTAGCCAATAATATTTGGTCGACCCCCTTTTATTCCAAATTATGGAAATACCCCCACCCCACCCCCACTTATTGACCCCTGGCCCCTCCAACTCCCCAGCCCTTTTCCTCTTTAACACGTCCTTCAATATCATAGTATTCTAACGGCAGACAAATTCGTCGTATAATACTACAACGCGACAAGTGGGCGTGGCTGTGTAATGTGACTACATGTACCATGCATGCTATTTGAGTCGCTTCCGATATAAGTGCTACTTTAACCATAGACTTTTAATAGTACTATCGAAACTCTTTGTTTTATCTCATCGCTTAAATGAATAGACCTGTTCACAAAGTTATTAAAATTTGTGGAATGTTTCTTTCCTGGGGACCTAGTAACGAGGTATTCCATTAACCTGTTATTAATGAATGAACTACAATACTTGGAATCCAGTTTGCATAAATTACTTGTTGCTGTGTCTGACAAGCCTCTGACAAGCTTTCAGGTTGTCAAGAACAACCTTTGTTTTAAAAGTATGCATGCAATTTGAATATATTTGTGATTCACGGTGTACCCAGTACATGATATTTGCATGTTCTTGCAACGTCATATATAACATGTGTAAGGTTTATTTTTAAGAGCCAACATAATGTACATATATATTGTTTCCCGTTTGGACTTTCACCATCGTACTGCGTCCTTAAAAATAAGAACTCTGACTAACCAACTATTAATAGGCCTGTGAATACTATGAAAGCAAAACTGACGTTACTTTTAAGATGTTCTCTTGTTCCTTAAGTGCCACTCCGCACGGTAGCCCCAGTGTGATCAACAGAGGGTTATTTATACGCATGCTGGTGGTGGTAAAAGGACCATGATTGTATAAGGTGTATAGATCGTTTTATTTTTAGATGTTCGTGCTACTCAGCGTAATATTGTATGGTGATAATGCGCCTTTCAAACTTCATATACACCCACTACTGCAAATCAGCTTTGATTTTAAGTGAATATGATCTCTTTAAAAAAATTGTAATCGAATAGATCTATTTCCTTGTTCCCCCTTCAAAATGCTTTGGGTATACTCCAATTATAATATTTCAAAATCCAGTGAAATAGCCTAATCATGAAAGAAAACATTAAAGACACGACCAACAGAACTTAGAGGAACCTGATAGTTGCATTTTTAAAACTTCATGAAAAAATGTAATGATTCATTAACACATTGTTGATCAACAAAACGCCCGGATTTTCATTCGTGTATAACTAATGCAAATGACTTCCTGCAAATAATACTAGTACAGACATGCCAAAGACTGATAAATAATACTGGAGTGCGAAGAATTTTATGGCAGATATATCATATGAACCCATCATTTTATTGTTTCGCTGTATTCTTCTGTTTTCTCTGTAGATCCCTCGCATATTTCAAAACCGTCCGCATTCTCCTTCCGCCATCTTGGATGAACGGCACGGAGGTTGCCACGGCAACGTGGGAACGCTATGATACCAGTGACGTCAGGATCGCGCCAGCCAATGAGAACTTTCCATACACGGAGAAGTTCACCGGCTGCGGTTTACCCGGGAAGTTTATCAGCTTGACCCCTGGTTATATCAGCAACGGGAAAGTTGGGCTGGACGCGCTGCATGATATCTATGGTACTCCAAATAAGGTAGGTTGAAATGGGAATAAAACTTCCATAGAATGCTTGCATGGATGGAAGCAGAAAAGAAATGAACAAGAATCAAACAGGAAAACCGATTATTATACTTAATAATCAAAGAAAGAAAGAGAGAAACAAACAAACAAACAAACAAAGAAACAAACAAAAAAAAAAAAAAAAAAAAAAAGAAAACGGACAAAGAAGAGGAAAAGTATGATTTTGTTTTGGGGAAGTAAAGATTACTAATCACGCTAATCATATGGGGAATTTACATAGCAACCTTGGAGTGTGATAACCGACGTGGAGAAAAGTCCTATTTTTTTTTCTTCTGTTACAACATTTACTTGAAGTATTCCTTTTCCCATAATATGTAAAATATGTTGATCGATATGTATCATGGACAAATTTTAAGACTATTCTATCATCAGTGATGGGGCCAAGTCCAGTCTCGTTCTCGAATTTTCGGTGTTCGGTGTTTCGGTGGTCTTGGTCTTGGTCTTGAGCCCGAGACCTAATATAAAATGAATGTAATCATAAGGTGCCCTCCTGGTCTTGGTCTCGGGACCCCTGGTCTCGGACCCATCACTGGGATATTTGAACAATTTGTTGGATAGACGCAAGCATACGTCAAAAACTTCTCTTCTCTCTCTTTATTTCCTATCCATATTAGATGATAGTACACGAATTGGGGTTAAATTCCGTTGGGGGCTCTTAGACGAGTATACCTGATGGCTGTCCGGGGTGAGGTATTCCGGGGCGTTATTGTTCTAATTAAGACTTGCAACATTTACAATGCCGTGTATTTTCTCATTTAAACATTTACCTCCCCTCTCTTTCCTTCCTGACATTTCCCTAGGTGAAAGTACATGAATTGGGTCATTTCCGATGGGGGTTCTTTGATGAGTATCCATGGTAGTGTCCGCCAGAGAGAGCGAGAGAGAGAGAGAGAGAGAGAGAGGGGTGGGGGGGGGGGGGGAGAGTCTGTATAGCTGTCCGGGGTAAGGTAGTACAGGGCGTTTATTGTTCTGACACTCGTAACATTTGCAATGCCGTGTATTTCTCATTTGAACATAATAATCTCCTCTCTCTTTCCGTCTTTTCTTTTCCGCAGGTGATAGTACATGAATGGGGTCACTTCCGATGGGGGCTCTTTGACGAGTATCCCAGGTATGATAGCTTCTATCAGGATCTTGATACCGGTAACATCGAAGCAACCAGATGTGTTCGATCTATTCCGGGTAAGTTTAGTCATAAGTGATTATTATAAATAATTCTATATGATTCTTAGTATTACCTGAGTGGGTCGAAAGAGACTTATGTGGGTAAAATACGTTGTCCAAGGCTGTAACTGCCGAGCGAGGATCGAACCCAGGACTTCTCTTATGAGAGCCGGGAGCCTTCATCGATATACCACAGTGCTCCCACTGGTGGTTATTGTGAATAACTAATAATAAAATCAAATGGAGGCTTGATCGTGCAGTGGTATAGTGGTAGTGGTAGCGGTAGGGCAGTAACATTGTAGCGTACACCGGCAGGTGCAAGGTTCCAAACCAAAGCGAGGCGCAAGTGCCTTTTGGTGAGGAACTGACCCAGGCCTCACATTGCAACTCTTATTCGTTGAAGAGTAAAAAGCCTCAACTGCTTGTTGCATATACACGCATGCACTAACCTTCTGAGCAGTCAGGTGAAATACACACAAGCATTTTTAAGCAAATCATGATATCGCTGAACAAATATGATTTTTCCCTACTTTACTATTTTACAAGTAAATGTGTATCAAAGAGATTGTAGCTCAAATAGACACGACTGCCATGATTCAATTTTTGTTTTCATTTCCGACTTTTCGGAGCCTTCTTCAAAACAACCCTTGGTCTTGCACTTGCTAAATACCAGCAACGAAATATATAAGGTTAATGAAAAGACAATTTTGCTGGGATGGTTCGGGAAATTACCAGGGGCTCGGGGCCAACACCCCTTTGGAGTGGCGCCGGTGGCTGCGTATATAGCTTACATTCTCTTTCTAGTTAGTAATGATATTTCTCGGAAAAATTAAAGTCAAAGCCGAAATAATGTTTGACGAAAAAAATTCCATGAGGACATTTTCGTCTAAATGGAACCAAAGCGTCCCTTTTTATTGACATTTTATTGACATTTTAAAAAATATTCTGTTTCCTCTTTAAAATGTTTACTGGAAGGATCATCTTTAGATATAGTCATTACAGTATTCGGTAAAAAGGCCGGAGAAAACATAAAGTGATTCCATTTTGTATTATAAGGAAAACCAATTGCAAGTTGTTTCTAATGGTATTTAAACGACTTTTTTGCAGGGGCTTTTGGGGTTTTAAAAGAATAAAGGGGAGCACAATATCACCATCTGTGTGGGGGAGGGGGGGGGGGGGTGGCATTTTTTGGTCGTATTCAAGGGACTTTTGCGTCAATATTTTGAAGTTATAATATCAGAATAAAATAAAATTAAGCGGGGACATTTCTCTTTTGTGTACATTTTGTTCTAAAGGGGGATATTGACAGGTTGTTCCCTCTCTCTACATCCGACATTCATGAGCGTGGGTATCCCTGGGTAAACACGTTATCACTCACTTATCGCGTCGTTAAAATTCCATGCTAATCACAGCCAAGTTTGTTTAATTCATTATCAGGTGTTGGTATAGCGGTAACAGCAAACAGACTATGCTGGCCTACATAGGCTGTATACCAATTTCTCTTCTCACCTTTCCAGCCGCTGCGATAAATATATTTTCTTCGAAGTAATTGGACGCGCAGTATGTGAATGACATTGTGAAAATGAAAACATTATAAAAACCCTTTTCTTTCTTTGACAAACACAATTAATTTTTTCTTCCCCTTTTCACAGTTATCTTTCTCTGGGATTCAGTTAAAGGGACTACTAAATACAGTTAAAGGGAACATAGTTATAAGTAAAATTATTATTATATAATTGTGTATTGGCTCCTGAAAACCACAATAATGAACGTTATACTCACAAAACAATTAAACAATGTGTGATTTTGCAATAGACCATTCCTTATAAATTAAGGGGGAAAGAACAACTGAATGATGAAAGCAAGAGTTTTTTTTTAGCCTAGCGTGTCAAAATATTGAAAGTCAGCGTCTGCACTTACTATAGGAACGAACGTCACACCACACTGATATCTGCATGATTCACCTCATTTTTAATTCTTTCATGAAGTAATTCCAACAGCAAAAATGTGGTTTGATCTAAGCAATACTTGTAGTTAACATGGACCTATAACGGAATTTCTCGATTGTTTTTCATCAATAGGTGAGATACGTAACGTCCGAACGGGAAAACCATGCGGAGAAAACGATTATAACAGCGATGGCTTGCCCGACTCGTCGAAGTGCGTCTTTTTCGACGACATGGAGGCAAAGACATACAGTGCGTCCATCATGTATAAGCAATACTTATCTAATGTAAGTAAACTGAAGCTATTTCCGATTTTTATCATTAGTTAATTCTTGTTGAGGAAAACGGTAAAAAAAAAAAAAAAAATCCCATTCCCCTTCTCCTCCTCTTTCTCTCATACTCTGCTACTAATTTCGTCGCTGTGTTTTAAACTGCTTTCTGTAGTCATGATAGTTGATCTACATGTCATCAACAAATCGTTAGACATGATTATTCCCGGAATATATTATTTTCTAAAGTGTTTCCGAATCACTCATTTTTTAATGTCGGCTTTAAACAGTAAGTTTAAGTTAACTGTTAAATCGTTTCTTTTTTTTTTGTTTTTGTATTAGTGTTTGTTTTATTTTGGTTTTGTTGTGTGTATTTCAAAACTTTAACATTTTCTTCATTCTAATTATTCTTAGTTTGTCTTCAAATCTGTACTTTGGATATACGTAAATTCATTGATTGCTTTGTTTCTAATTTTTACAAGGGATTATATTCTATTTTCTGTATGTCAATCTTTAGAAATATCGGTTATGTACGTAGTGAAGGCTGGCAGGGCCGTTGTGGAAAGCAGTTCTGAAACTGACAATGATACCCTGTATAAATAAAACTGCAAATAAATAAACAACGACAAGAGGGAAAATTAATATGAAATTATACAATTTGAAGAGTCGATATCTTTATATTACAGAATTATGTTATGTTCTTTTGATATACTGCTTTTATCAATAGCGTTTAAAATAATAAAGTGACTAATGCATCACATAAAGAAAACCAAATTCAATGTTTCATTGTCAATCAAACTAAAACACAACATTATTTTATTTCTTTATGCATCATACGTAAACAGACGACCATAATGAATAGATGATTACTAAAGTACTAATACATGTATTTAATGAATTCGGTCTTTTTTTAATTTATGGACTGTAACTATTTTTATTTTTCAAACAGAGGTCTATAAAATACAAGCCAAGCTTGCTTAATAGACCACTCTACTTATGTTTTCCTTTACAATTTCTGTACAATGTTAACGTTATTTTACCAATTATTGCTTTATCAGTATAAATCATAGCCAAGTCCATTGACTTATGATCTGTTATATCTATGTTTCCATTTATATAATTGTTATGTTCTTGTTCTTAATGTTTTTAATGTACTTTACAAAAAATAATTGTAAAAGACATATGTGGAAAATCAATAAAATTTGAACTTTGAACTTTGATGAAATATTTTATGATTTTTGTACAGAACGAACAGTTTTGCGATGATCCCACACGGCCAGGTGTACCAGATACAGTCGCACATAACCCGATGGCACCTAACGAACAAAACAGCAAGTGTCAGCAGCGAAGTGCATGGGAGGTAAGCTGATCTGAAGTGCACATGATTACAGTTTTTTAAAGTTTGGGAATGTGATATTGTAGCCCATTGCCCTTTTTTCAGAAAATGACAATAAAAAAAGACAGAACCCTTATTAGTTCACTTCGGGGCACCTTTGTAGAGGGGTTGGGATATTTTTTTTTACTACTCTCGTGGGTAAGAAATAATCTGATATTTTCTCTCTATTTTTCCCTCTTTGCCTGCGAGAAAATTCTCCAACCGATGTCTAAAATTAGAGAACACTATCCACTTTTGATGCATGGCCCAGGTTTTTATTGGTAGGGTGGGGATGGGATGGGGGAGAGGGAGGGGAAAGGTATGAAAACGTTTCAGAAACTTTGGCTTAGTTGGTATCAGTTGATATAATCACGTTATTCTTTGAGATGCTTTAAGTAATATTTGACTATTATTGTATCTTGCCCACAAATTGCCATAGTAATTTTCAGGACCATATGTATTAAAATAAAAAAACTAATTTAAACTTTTTATAAGCACAAGTACTAAAACAGTAGAAGGGTACACCATTTAAGGAGAAGAAATCTGCTGAAAATACTACATCAAACTAATCAAAATTTTTACAGGTACTGCGAGCCCATCCTGACTTTGAGGACACGGATAGTCTCGATCCCAGACCCGTCCCTAGCACAGACCCTGAGTTTATCATAGTACGACAGAAGCTGCAGACTACTACAGTCCTGGTTCTCGATATATCGGGCAGCATGGAGGGAGAACGATTGGTTTTGCTGCAGCAGGTTGGTTAAAAACAAAATTGATTCGTAAATAGCATTCTCGATAAAATTATGTAAAAAAAAAAGACAAAGCCAAAAAAAAAAAGAAAAAAAAAAGAGTGATTTTCACTGTATGGCTAGAGTGCCCAAGTCTGCGGAGTAGAAATATCGAAAAAGGGTCTTATTTCAGACATTTTATTTACAACCCTCAAAATGTGGTCTTTCACGTCAAAACTGAATTAGTGCGCAGACATGGGCACCATTGTTTTTTCAATGTTGAAATGACACGGCCGCCATTTGTTGTGAAAATGGCATTGTTCTTGCTCAAATTTTGATGAGTTTTTTTTGCAAACTTACTCTTTAGAATATCAGGGGGTGTTTCATAAAGCTGTTCGTAAAGTTACCCATGACTTTACGAACGACTTGGATATGAAGTGCCAGATAGGATGCCCAAAGTTTTTCCTGATGTTTTAACAACGTGTTTCAATAAACTTAATTAAATTATGGCAAAAAATATATTTTGCATTGAAAATGTTTGTTTATATTAAGAATGTTAATCTACATCTGCAAAGTTCAACTTTAGTTGACGCAGTTAAAAATGATTGAGCATCCCATTTGGCTTGTCATGTTTAAGTCATTCGCAAAGTCATGCCTATCTAATTTTTACGATCAGCTTTATGAAACACCCCCAGGAAATAAATAATATAAAATTAAGCATTAGAGGAATATTAAAGCAGTTCTTGTTCAATTTAATGTCAAATCATAGCCTCAGAGGTGCGCAGACATAGGGCTCCCAATCATAATATTCTCACTCGAGGTCACGTTAGTGATTCCTTTTTTTCCTTTCTTTTGAGAGAGTAGAGAAGAAAATCGGGAAGGATTTTTTAGATTTTTTATATCGGTGGGGATTAGCGAAATGCGTTCTATTTAAATTTACTGCAATAAATCATATATACCTACCTATTATGCCAGTAGTCTTGACTACAGGACCCTTCGAGAATTTAACACAAATGAGTCACAATATTGTGCGCACCCCCCGTAATCCTATTGTCCCCTTCGCCACTCACGCGCGTCAACACGCCACGGCCATATCTTCCTCTTTCTTGCTCGCCCCCGACGAGTTAGGATGTCAAGTCACAGCGCTCCTGAAATCAGGTCTTTTTAGTATCTTTTAGGCGCGCTTTTTCGCATCTTTAAAGCACTTTTAGGTACCTATATTCTCTTAGATTATAGTACTTTTGTGTTTCAGTAGTCACTCTTGCCGATTGCAAGGGATTTTTGATTCCTTTTCTTGGCATTTATTTTTCGCTTTCACGGTCAGCCCCACGTAGATATATCTGTGTGTTTGCGGGTGTTTCCGTTTGTCACCGAGCCTTTAGGTTCGGTGTTTGTTCTTACGGTTTTTGGCTGTGAATTTTTTTTGTGTGCGTTTCTCCCAAATAAACTTTAGTTTATTACCTGCATTCAGTTAAAGTATTTCATATTTGAAAAGTATACTTTATTGTCTGTTTTATTGCAGTGTAATGAATTCGGAAGAAGAAGCAGTTAGGTCGCGGAGATCTGCTTCTTCCGAAGAGTCGTCTAGCAAGACGACTCGGCCCTCCAGAACTCTCCCGAGTACTTCGGTACATGGGGGAGGGAGGAGGGCTACGGGTAAGTTGCCTAGTGGTGTTTCCCTGCAGAGTTTGCCAGTCTCGGAACTTGCGGCTTCGGGGCGGGTGGCGTTAACTGAATTTGGAATGTCAACTCCGAGGCCCGTGGCTTCGAATCCAATCCCCCGGTCGTCAAGACCAGATGGTGGGGCGGCTGTTTCCCGCACGGTAGCGTTCACTCGCTTAAATCCGTTAGGGGAGACGCGTCCCACTACTGTAGGGCAGCCCACGGGCTTAGTCCATGTTGGTCTGGGTTCTCAAACCCTAGCCCCCGGCCGATGCCATATGGGGGAACGAGTACTTCCCGGGCTGTCTACATTGCCAGCTAATGGGAATGCTCGAGCTAACAATTATGGACGCTCTTCGGAGCAACAGGTGTTTTCACCCGAGTGCGTGACTACTAGTGCTCTCCTATTACCGCTCCCTAGTGGTTCAATAGCGGGTTCACACGCCTTTAGTAGTCAACGGGCACATACCGAGTCATCTCGGTCCGCCCCCGCACTGCGTGCTTGCAGCACCCAGCCCATGGCTATCGCATCTTTTTGCTCAGCCAATATGGGTAATTTGTGCGAGACTTTGGGTTCATACCCTCAGCGCACTACTCCCTTTGAGGGAGGTGAGCGTCCCTCCACGGAGGGTTCGGTTCGTGTTTCCGAAGCGGCTTTGGGGATCCGAACGAATCCGAATAAGCGCTCTAAGAAAAGGGTTTCGGCTACGACTCCTGTCGAGCCAGCCAAGAAGAAGGCCAAGAAAAAGGCAAAGAGGGGCAAGGTTTTGCCGGCCTCTTGCCCGTCTG
Organism: Heliocidaris erythrogramma; assembly: GCA_025617745.1. Lineage (NCBI taxonomy): Eukaryota > Metazoa > Echinodermata > Echinoidea > Camarodonta > Echinometridae > Heliocidaris > Heliocidaris erythrogramma. Next base: position 24,072,254 of record CM046873.1, read on the forward strand.
GCCTGGCTAACCCGGCTAGTTCCTCTCAAGCTGAAATGTTCAGCATGATGCGGGCTTTCGCTCAGAATCAGGGTTGGTCCCTTGTACCGGGTACTTCAACCCTTGCTTATGTCCCTATTCCGGGGTCTGACCTTGAGACTAATCAACCTTTTGTGATTGAGTCTTCTTTGTCTGAGTCGGGTTCGCATGCGCCTCCTATTCCCGCGGCCCTCGGGGCTCCGCCGGGCGAGGAGACTTATGTTGAACCATGGGAGGGTCCGCCTGCTGCGTCCTTTGTTGGCGGTCCTTTGTCCCAAGCCACTCGGGTGGAACCAGAGTTAGAGGTGGCCTCTCAAGCTTCGGTTTCTGAATTGCTTGGGCAGGCGGAGCCTCAATCGCTCGCCCTGTGCGGGGTGGAAGCGATTGCTTTGTTGTCTAAATATCTCCCTGAATTTCAGTCAACCCGCGCGCAGGGTTCGACTTCGCGTTGGTTCAGGCAGCAGGATTCCTCCGAGGGTATTTCTCTCTTGGAGGATTTTAAGCTGGAGTATGACCGCATCGAGGCTGCGCTTTTGGTTAAGCGCCCTGTTACGGTTAAGGGTAAGGCCTTTGCTTTCGGTTCCCAAGATCAAGACAGCTTTTTCAAAGCTAAGACTCTCTCTCCGGAGATTTTAGAGGTTGGTCGTCGCTTGCGGGCGACTAATCCGCTAACCTCCGTTGCTTATAAGACGGAGGATAGGCGTTGGTATAATGTTGAAAACCAGGTTAGGGCAGGTATGCGTTTGGCGGCTTTTCAAGGGCTTCTCTCCGACCTTAGGTCCAGGGCGGAGGAGTTGAATGTTACTGATGGTGACAAGCTGGTTATCGATGACCTGCTGCATACTCTTTCTTGTTTGCAGTGGTCACAGCTTTCCACTGCAGCTGCTTCGGTTACGTTCCGTCGCAGGAGCCTGGCTCTTTCGGCACTGGGTGTTAAGGAGTCGGGCATTGCTCAACTTCTCCGAGATGTTCCGTCTCGGGGTCCTTCGCTTTTTGGTGGTCAATTTGCTATCACTCACTCTAAGTCGACGCGGGCCCCTGTCCGGCGGAGGCCTGCTGGTCCCGCTTCGGGTCAACACAGTCGTGTGTCTGGGGTCCCGCCTTCTGAGCCGCAGCCAGCTCCTTCTCGAGGGAGAGGGGGACGTGGCAGGGGCTATTCGAGAGGTTCTCGTGGTAAGGCGACGGCTTCGCTTAAGGCCAAGCCTAGGTTTTGATGGTCTTCCCCGAGCGTTTGTTCTTCCAGTCATGGTAGGTGGCCGACTTCATTCCTTTCTCCCCGCTTGGGAGGCCATCTCCGGGGACGCGTTTGTTCTCTCCGTCGTGCGAGACGGATTCTTCATAGATCTTTCCGCTTCGCTCCCCGGAGGGGCTATAAGAACTCGGTCACCTCCAATGTCTGCCCTGGCTCGATCTTATGCTTCAAAGGAGCTCGAGTCTCTGTTGGAAAAGAGGGCTATAGAAAGGGTAAGAGACAGGCCGTCTCTTTCCCTTTCTCCAATTTTTGTTATTCCCAAGCGCTCGGGAAAACTTCGTTTGATACTGAACCTGAAAAGAATAAACAAATTCATTCCTTCAGTACATTTTCGGATGGAGACTCTCGCCTCCATTCTCCCGTTGATGAAGAGGAAGGACTACGCGGTCTCGGTAGATCTCAAGGACGCGTATTTTCACATTCCCATTCATCGCGCTTCGCGCGATCTTCTGGGGTTCTCCTTCCTCTCAGAGACTTATCGTTTTCGCGCTCTTCCTTTCGGGCTGCGTCCGGCCCCTCGGGTTTTTTACTCAAGTTGTAGCTGTGCTGGTGGCCTCTCTGAGGCGACGCGGCCTTCGGCTATTTTGCTACCTGGACGATTGGCTTCTTCTTGCGGAGTCGCGCGATCGTTTGTTAGACGAGACTCGTTTGCTCGTCAGTCTTACTCAAGACTTAGGTTTCCTAATAAATTGGGAAAAGTCAGAGTTAGTTCCTACTCGCAGCCCAGTTTTTCTGGGGGCGGTGTTAGACATACGGAATCAGTTGGCTCGGCCCAGTCGAGACAGGATTCTCATTGTCTCTGCGGCTCGCAAGCTCTTGCTGGCCAGAAGGGTCAAGGCCAGACAGTGGCTTCAGTTTCTGGGTTATCTAGCCAGTCTAGTCGATGTTCTAGAGGACTGCCGGCTCCTCATGAGACCTTTTCAGAGACATCTCAGGTTTTTCAAGCCGGGAAAAGATTCTCTGTTGGTCTGGATTCCAGTACCAATAAGAATCAAGTCTCTTCTCTCTTGTTGGACGAGCGAGGAGTTTCTCGCGCGAGGCAAGTCCTTCAGTACCCCTCTTCTGTCGATCTCGGTTTCGACGGACGCCTCTCGGTTGGGGTGGGGAGGACACTGCAATGGCAGCACGGTCGCGGGGGATTGGTCTCATCTTGGGACTCTTCCCCATATCAATGTCCTGGAGTTTATGGCAGTTCTGTTGACCCTGCTCCATTTCAGAAGTCGACTTCTCAGTCATTCAGTTCTGATCCTCACGGACAATGTCACTGTGGCGGCATATATCAATCGGCAGGGAGGCACTCGTTCGGCTGCCCTGAATGCCCTAGCAGCTCAGCTGTGGAGGGGGTGTCGTCGCATGGCGATCACACCCGTGGCCTCTTTCATCCCCGGTCGGAAAAACCTCATTGCGGATTTTCTGTCTCGGGGCAGGTGTCTTCCATCAGAATGGATGCTCCATCCGGAGGTCTTTTGCCGCATTCGCAGTTGCCTAGGTCCACTGGAAGTGGATCTATTTGCGTCGGTGCTAAACCACCAGCTGCCGAAGTATTGCTCCCGTGTTCGCGATCAGGGAGCATGGGCTCTCGATGCTTTCTCCCTCAGCTGGGAGAACCTTCAAGGATTCGCTTTTCCTCCCTTCCAACTGATTCCGCGAGTCTTGCGGAAAATCAGGGAAGATCGGGCTCGGGTGCTTGTGATAGCTCCCTTTTGGCCTAGGAGGAATTGGTTTCCGGAGCTAATGAGCCTCCTGAGGGCTCAACCGTTATTTCTCCCGCTAAGAGCGGATCTGGTGTTGCAGCCCCTCTCGGGGATTCTTCACCAGAATCCGGAGTCCCTTCATTTGACTGCTTGGCCCCTGTCGGGGAATCTGCAAGACAGTCGGGTCTCTCTGATAGAGCCGCGGACTTTTTAATGTCCAGTCGTAGGGTTTCTACTAGGGAAATTTATAATTCCCGTCTCTCGGTCTTTTTCCTTTGGTGTAAAGAGCGAAATCAAACCCCTTCTAAGGCTCCTATTGGTTCAATTGCGGATTTCCTAATCTCGTTATTTGACAAAGGGAGATCCATCTCTACTATCCGAGGCTACCGTTCGGCGATTGGGGTCATTCATTCGGGTTTCTCAGATGGTTCGGGGATTTCCAATTCCCCGCTATTGAGTGGTTTGATTCGGTCGTTCTTTCTGAAACGTCCTCCTTGTTCTAGGTTAGTACCGTCTTGGAGTCTGCCTAAGGTCCTGGAGGCCTTGGCGAAACCTCCTTTTGAACCGTTAGGTGAAGCTTCGCTTCATCATCTTACGGTTAAGACGCTCTTTTTGGTAGCTATTGCCTCTGGGCAGAGGCGCAGTACTCTTCATGCTCTCTGTCTTACTCCTGGTCATATTCGCTGGGAGAGAAAAGGCGTTAGATTGATTCCTAAGGCGTCTTTTATTACCAAGAATCAAACGGCTGCCTCTGGCCCTGTTGAGATTTTTCTTTGTCCGCTTTCTGGGTTTTCGTCAGTGCGCGAGGACAAAGTTTGGTGTCCTGTTAGGGCTCTCAAATGGTATATTGATAAAACTAAGTCTTATCGTAAGGATGATCAGCTGTTCCTGATCACTAGAGAGCCTTTTTCTCCTGCTTCTCTTGATTCCATTTCTAGATGGATTGTCGAGGCTATTAGGGCTGCTGGCACAGAGGCTCTTTTATCTGACAGTAAGCCTCATGCTCATGACACTCGTAGTGTCAGCACTTCTTGGGCTCTGTTTCAAGGTGTGGCGCTTGATGATATTTTGAAGGCTGCTTATTGGCGTTCGTCCAATTCCTTCATTTCTTGCTACCTTAGGGATGTTCCCGCAGGTGAGGCTATGTTTGCGTCAGCCACCTTGAAGGCCGCTGTGTCTTCTTTGTAATCTTCGGTGTAATCCTATTCCCTTCTGCTTGAAACATGCCTCCCGGTCTTTGAGTTGGCGCTGGTCTGGCATAATAGGTAGGTATATATGATTTATTGCAGTAAATTTGTAAAATCAGCACTGATTTTCTTATTTACTATATAAATCTATATACCTACCTATTATGCCAGTAGTCTTGACTACGGGACCCCTTCGAGAATTTAACACAAATGAGTCACAATATTGTGCGCACCCCCCGTAATCCTATTGTCCCCTTCGCCACTCACGCGCGTCAACACGCCACGGCCATTTTCCTCTTTTGCGAGCAACCCCAAGTAGAAACATATTGCTTGCAAGGTGAGGGGAAGGAGGGAGGGTCATAGGTAGGTATATAGATTTATATAGTAAATAAGAAAATCAGTGCTGATTTTACAAACTTTTGTCATGTTACTGAAATGCCAATTTGTCTAATTCTTTGCATAATTGTGTTGATTCTCCATTATTTCTGGCAGATTGATGAGTATAAGCAGCTATCCCTTAGGAATAAAAAAAACACATTTGCCATTTCCTCTCTGTCATGCTCCCCTTTTCGTTCATTCTTCCCTTCCGTATTACCACCAGGCTGCGGCAAACATCATCGAGAACATTCTCCCCCTTGGATCACGTCTCGGCATCATCGCCTTCAACGAATATGCCGTCGTACGCCATGACATCGTCGAGATCGACTCAAAAGAGAGGAGACAGTCGCTGGTCAGGAGCCTGCCGCGGTCGGCGGACGGGCGAACGAGTATTGGCCGAGGTACGTATCATTCTTTTGTATACTCCAGCGGCGTATTCACAAATGTTAAGGGGGGTGGGGGGGGGGGGGGGGGGGGGGGGGGAGAGGAGAGTGGTCGAAAGGAGAATCTACTTGGACAGCCCTTTGTGTGACTTCGAGATCCAGGTTCATATTCATAGAGGTGGACTTAACTTAGTCCAGTGATTTATGGAGTGCCAAGTGGCAAACTCTTCTGTACAAATTACATTCCGCTACAAAATGAATAACGGAAATGAATCCAGTCACTGAATGAAAATGAGAAAATGATTTTATGTCTCCATAATTGTTATTTGTTCATTTGATCAGTGCCAGAAATATGCCATTTTTATTAGATGGAGAGGTTGGCCCTTTGCGCTCCATAAATCAGTGCACCAAGTCTGCACTTAATTGGACCTGGACTTACATGAATACTGGCCGCTGCAATAAATTAGCATGCCTTTTATTTATTTTTTCTGGGGGTGTTTCATAAAGCTGTTAGTATAAGTTACGCACGACTTTACGCACGACTGGTGATCAGTTCTTGTGCTAAATGATTGAGAATCTGATTAGTATAGCACCCAAGAACATGCTCCAGTCGTTCGTAAAGTCGTGCGTAACCTAATAACAGCTTTATGAAATACCCCCTGGACCTTCAACCTGGGGGGGGGGGGGGGGGGGGGGTTCGCAAGCTCCATCCTACGCTGGATACGCCACTATACCTTCTCCTCCTGCCTGAAAGCGAAGTTTATGACCCATTTTGTCACAACTGAAAGCTTGTACTTCACCCATTTTATTACAGCATTATCAAAAGATGCATATTCGGACAACTACCCACCAGAACTGCAATGCCCCGACAACTATACGCGGATACTCTATCCTATGATAAATGCCTTTGGATAGATATTCCCCCGGACAACGTCACCCGAAACAATCGTCTCTCAGGAAAGATACATGCTAGGAAAAAAAAATAACTAACATAAATAATGTACAGGTTACAAATTTGTCCTGGGGGTAATTGCTGACCTAGCGGCTAGTTTCCGAGAGTAATTGTTAAAAATTCTAGGGGATAGTTTTCATATTTTTCTAGGAATATCATAGGTATCCTATAGTTATGTAATCATGTCATGCTGTATGTAAATAATGCCAGTATCATGGAAAGCATGATTTGAATTTACACCTTGCTTTAAACAGGGGTTGAACTAGCGGTGCAGAAACTTCGTGAATACGAAAGTAACCCAGCCGGAAGTACTCTTATTGTGATCACCGATGGAGAGCAGAATTCTCATCCCTACATCAAAGATGTCATACATGAGGTTAGTAACTATATTACTATTCTTAAAATGTTTCTTCTTCTTCATCATCATCATCATCATCATCTTCTTCTTCATCTCTTAAAAAAATGAGAAGTTTTCTCAGTTTCTTCATACTCCTTTTTTTTTGGGGGGGGGGGGGAGAGGGCGTAAGTTTTAAATACTTACTGTACACAAATTATTTTAATTGATTGGTTCCTTTAATATTTCTGATTCGATTAGCATGGTTTTGCTGTCCATGCGGTGTGCGATTTTACGTTGAGGTGGGTAGCCTACACTGTAAAAAATAACTGTAGATTAACAGGTTTTTTTGACTTGTAAAATTACAAGTTTTGGCCGTTTTTCTGTTAATACGGTATTTTTCTTGTGAAATGGCAGGAAAATTGCTCCTGCCATTTCACAAGAAAAATACCTATTAACAGAAAACATGTAATTTTACAAGTCAAAAAACCTGTTAATCTACAATTATTTTTTACAGTGTACAGCGTATATAAATTGAGATGGAATGGCATCTTGTAATAATTTTGAAATATGTAGTGAAAAATTCAAATTTTGAATACTCACTGGTTGAATTCAACCTGCATTGTTGCTTTACCAGCTATCCCATTTATTTCCTTATCGCCCATAGATTGATAACATGACCGTGAATACCGTAGCTGTAGGTGGAGAAGCTGACGGAGAGCTTGAACTTTTGGCTGTGCACACCGGGGGTGATTCCTTCTCACACACCGACAAGTCCAGCGAAATCTATTTGTCTTTCTTCAAGGCCGCTGCCGCTCAAATGAGTAAGCTTTTCTTATTTCATTGCATTGCTTTCTTCCCAATGTAAGCCCATTTATACTCACGGTCCAAGCATCGCAACTTTACTGACGTTGCGAAGTTTTTGCCTATCGTAAATCATGGGCCTACTGCCTACGATTTTATTGCAAATAACGAGCACTGACGATATTATAGTTTCCCCAACACTCAGAAATTTGTTTTCATTTTTGAAAGATTATTTCTTTTATTTCTATAAATAGGCGAGTAACCGTCATCAAAATAATATATATATATATATATATATATATATAAGTACATGAATCAAAAGCACATTTCTAACAAACTCACAATGCAGATATCACTCAGTTTTCTCATAAAATGTGTCAACTGATATTCACCTAAAATACAAAGTGTACTTCCCATCCTTCGTTTTGTTTCCTTTCATAAAATATTTGTGTTTCCCTCCATTATTCCTCATTTTAGTAACCCCTTATCTGTTCCGCACACAATTCAAGACTCTTCTATAGTTCCCTTTTACATACCACGATGTTTCCTAGAAAGGTCACATTATTACTTTAAATATTTCTCACTTGAATACTTTTTTTGCACTGTGCTACGACTTCTGTTTCTTAATAAGTTAATTGTGTAAAAAGAGGTTCTCTTACTATTAAGCTAATTGCTTTTATCATGTTTATGTGTTAGTTCTTGTTCAGGGGAAAATGTAATAAAAAGTTTAACAAAATGACACAACTACGCAAAATTGCACTATATATATAATTGAAAAATCATGTTTTCATTATAACGTCATATTTGAGAAGATAACATTAACACTAATGAATATTTCAGTTCAGTTCAGTTTATTATTTCGCATTTGATATTTTAAAATATTCTTTAAAAACAAATGATGCATTGCTTTGAATCATTGAAAATCGTATTAAAATAATAAAATAAACCTTTTCGTTACATTTCATTGTATAGGAGGGGGACGAAGTAAGTTAAACAAAACGCTGCTTGATATTTTCATCGATACTGTGGCTACATTATGTTATAAAATGCAATGCAATTTTCTAGTCGTTCTGGGCTATTCTTAGTTTTTGCTTTTGTAGTTTCATCTGTGCTTGCTAGCTTGTATAGAAAGCTTAATCTTGAGTTTTTTTTCGTTTGCAATCTTTGAGATATTTAATGATGATACCCTATTTTGCAGTCATGCGGTGCATGAATGATATAATTTTGTTTCCGCTAATGCTATAGTCACAACTGATCGTGCCTGTTTTTGCACGTGCGTGTCCGCAGCTGTGTTTGGTTGTTGGCCAACTCCTGCGATTCGTACGTCCTTCCTTTGCCATGATCACAACCGGTCGTGCACCTCTCTGCATCTCTTCTTGAGCGCCTTTCACTCTCCTCATTAACATACCCCCTCACAAGAACTCTTGAGGCAAACGTACAGTCCCGTACAGGTACCGTGCAACCGACGTGCAACCGATGGCTCTGTTTGGAGCCATGGGCTTCGTGAGACCTCCGCAAGGAACCCGTGCGATGCACTTAAGAAGCACGTGCAGGAAGTACGATGGCTGTGCGCTTCCCGTGCGTTCATCGGAACACGTGGCCACACGCAGAGATTGTTGGACATGTTGGACATGTCCAACAATCTCCTTGCGTGTCTTAATTGCGTTCTCCTACGTTCTTGGAAGAAAAATAGACGTGCACGCCCGTGCGTGCAACGCAAGTATTTTCTGCGAAATTCGTCGCAGACCACACGCAAGGAGGTGCAGGACCGGTTGTGACCAACCCTTATGGCTTGTGTTAATGTAACGCACATCTTTGTAGTTGGCAAGCTTACGTTGAAAACAAGAAGACTGGACTGGAGTGTGATTGTTTAACTTGTATAGAACGAATTTTTAACAACACAATAGGTTACGAAACCATAAACTTGCTATCCGGCACTGCATGCTTCACTTTTCTTTTTTAAATATTTTGCACCACATTTAAACATAATCATAATTATTTGCAGTGTAAATGACTGAATTTGTATTTTCTTAATTGAATAAACTAAACAAGATTTTTAATATAATATTAATAGTTTCAATCTCACATCTGAGGAAGGTGAAGGGAGGTGTAGAATAACTGATTTTAAAAAATAATTCTCGCTAATTAATTCATTGATAAATATAGTGCCAAGGTCTAGTGAATAACAACAACTTTATGTGAAATGTTTTCCAATATAAATCAACTGACTGATTTAATGAGAATATGCTTAGTTAAAAATTACTTTACAAAAATTAACCGCGAAAATATCTGATGATGTATAAACAGGCAACGTCGCTTTACTTTTGCAAAGCTTCTGTGGAAGTCACTCAATACACTCTTTACCCATACTCTTTCTGTCTTCTCGGAAGTGTTCGGGGGGGGGGGGGGTGGTGGGGCTTTCCCTATATTGCATCTTCTTTCCTTGCTTTACTATAAGGGTGAAAGTGCAAAGCCGTAGAAAGATGAACAAAAAAAAAAATGAAACCCCGTTTGCTCTGTTCTTCTCGCGATAAATTCTTATGTCGAGGAAAGTTGCAATAAGATTGCGTATCTACTACTGTTGCTATGTTCTGACAGTCTGTATAAAGCCCAACGCACACTATACGATCGGTCTGCAAATCCATTTCGGAAAAAAATTTAATAGCATTAAATTAAACATTTAAACAAGATTTTATTTGTTCCAATGTCTACATTTAATGCTATTACATTTTCTTCAAAAATCGAATCGTAGTCGATCGTATATGTGTGCGGTGGGCTAAACACGATTGTGTTATCATTAGAACATACTGGTCAAACTGGTCCTCATATCTGATTGCTTTAACTCCTTTAGAAGTTGTTACAATGAATCAAGCAGAGATTGCCGGCATCTTGTATTACCTATCTCTTACAACCTATCTCTTGTATAACAGCCACTTCTTGTATTTATCGAAATCTTAGGTCAATCCCAGGTCACAGATGCTGTCATCGATGCCGACTTCACCGCCATCCCCCTGGGAGAAACCTTCACTAACAAATTCCACTTGGACGACGCCCTCACCGGCGGTCTAAAGATTACCATTGCTTACATCTGGACTATGACTCCTGCGGATGTGTTCTTTCTGCTAATCCGTCCCGACGGTATGGTGTTCCATTCTAATTCAGTGCCCAAACGTTACACAACGGACACTGCTTACAAGCAAATCAAGATCAACCTTAGCGAAGAACATGTTGTTGTAAGTACAGAGCATCCCTGAGGAATGCCTTCAGCATTTTTTAACCCAATGTCCTCAATTAAAGGATAAACAAATGGGAGGGATTGATGAAAAACGAAATGTATTCACCGAATTACAAAACTAGCCCCTTTTTCACATATTTTACCTTAATTTCGATTTTTTTTCAGAATAGAATTGATACATCTAGTCAAAAGATATATATTGAAAAAATATGTATGAAATACCGAAGACTGAAAGAAGATTTGGAAGATGTTTTGTAATGGAAAATACAAATACAAAGATAATGATTTGGAAATAAAAAAGGAAGAAGAAGAAGGAGCAGTAGAAGAAAGAAAAAAAAGAAGCATTACTAGTAGAATGATTAGCAGAAAAAAAAAATCAAGAAGAAGAAGAAGATGATGAAGAAGAAGAAAAAGAAAAAGAAGAACAACAACAACAACATAATGAAAGAAAAGAAGAAAAGAAGAAGAAGGAGGTGATGAAGAAGAAGGTCCAGGAGAAGAAAAAGAATTACACGAATAAGTAAAATAGAAACACCAAAATAAAGGCATTATGATATCCTTCATGAAATAGAAGATAATAAATGAATCAAGAATCATTCAATAACTGTAAAATAATATTTCCTTGGATTCTTCCATTAACAATAACAGGCTGGCGAATGGACACTGAATGTGACAAACAGAGGATCATTCGGAGATGATTTCAACATTGTCATCCAACCACGTGTCAAGGAAGGAACCACGCCTATACTAGCCACCGCCCAGTGGGCGGTGCCTTCAGTAACCCCGCCGAATAGACAGATTCTCTACGTATTTGTTCAACAGGGTGGGTTTGAAGATTATGAGTTCGAGTGAAATGGACTTCCCTTACATTTGGGACATGTTATTAGTTTTAAGAGCACAAAAACAAGACAGAAAAGCGTGTTATATAATTATGGACTATTTTTAATCCGTCTCTGTCCACAAAAACATTGCTACGTCTATTGGAGATTTCACATAATCGACAAACTTCTTGAGATCCCATTTGCCAACCTGCGTATCCATGTGTTTTTGAGGAATTCATTGTATATGAATTACTGGGTTTTTTTCTTCTCGTTCCCACGATATCCCTTGGCATATGGAGATTACACACACATGCGAGGGCGGCAGAAGTAAAGACAGTACTGAGACTGAACACAAAGAACGAGGATTATTATACCGTTACCATCAATACTCCGGTCTCGATCGATGATACCGTCACCACTAAATAATATATACTATTTTACTACCTTAATACTTGTATATGATGGTTAGTTATACTATTATCATTACGTAGGTGATAGACACGTCTAGGAGGCTAAAGGCCAGTTATCAGACTGAATACAAATAACGAGGATAATTGTATACCGTCACTATCAATACTACCGTCACGATCGATCTTGTAGTCAACATTATTAAAATGATATACTATTTTACTACCTTGAGTACTATTCTATGATTATTAGTAATACTATTATCGTTACGTAGGTGACACACCCGTCGTGGAGGCTGAAGTAAGGGCTGTGGTACGACTAAACACTAAGGTCGGTGAGGATAATACCGTCACTATAGTACCCCATGATGATGGCATCGGAGCGGATATAACAAAGGATGACGGGATATATTCAGCGTATTTCACGAGTTTCCTTGGAAAGGGGCGTCACGGTGTCGAGGTAATAAATCAGTTTGAAGCAAGATGGTATATCCCATCCCTTTATCCCTTCTTATTCCTTTCTTCTTTTTATTTAAAACCAGTACCGATTCAAATGGAATAACCATTCAAGAAAATGTGCATGCATTGGCCGAGTAGAAATAGCGCGAATATTGTATGAGAGCCTTCAGAGGGCTGACGGAATAGAACTATTCTGCATTCGTAGATTATGTCCATACCGACTATTTTCTAAGTATATCATCAAATTTCATCCCTCTTCCTTCTTCCTTTTTTCGGCAGGTTCACGTTAGCGCCTCCCATGAAACAAAGCTGTCCAAAGGGAGTCTGGTTGGTTACGGCGCCGCATCCAACCCTTCGTTTGCCTCGGAAGAGCGGACCATTGTGACTGAATACACGGGCGACTTTCAACGAGAGATTACTGGTGGGAGTTTCGAATGCACCACAACTGACTGCGGCAACAGTAAGTATGCTATATTTCGGTTCTCTTTCTTATGTGATTTTTACCACTTCATTTTTTACACATATTTATTCATCTTATCTTATCTAATCTTCTTAGCTAATATTATAAAAGCCAGACTTATTCAGAAGACATCAACATACGAATGTAAACCTAGCTAACTGCTGAGTGCGTCAAAATTCCCCTCAAAACTCAAACTAGCAAATAGTTGAACAAACAAACGCAGAGGAAAACATTGTTCAAGGGATGTGCTATTGTATCCATAAGTACCGCCATTTTTTCTCCGCTGAGATGTCGGGTAGAAAAGGGGAAAAGATTTCTCTTTATACACTCTAAACGATAGTTACTTTTCATATCCCTTAATTTTTAATTATAATTCTACGTTAAAGAGAAGGTTGAGTTCTGGGGAAGGTGAAAAATATATGTGAGCTTTCTCATTCCATTTATGTCAGTTTGGAAGAACCTCGTAGTAGATCCCCTGAAAAGGATTGTTCGTCAAATGCCCTCATATATTCGAAATACAAACGTGACAAAGAGAAATAGCTGAAGTGTTCGGGCCGAACATTCATACCACATCAGTGTGCAGTACCATATATACCAATAACTTTGTCCAGTTCATGTGCTTTTTTAACAAGATTACAATGTAATCACATGACCACAACTCAAACTTTAAGCATTTGCACAATCCAACTTCTGTTTCGTTTCAATTTGCAGAGGTTGAACGCTACTGTCAGGTTAGATCAGGGGTTCTGTCAGTGATATTTACCGGCAACTGTTATAAGCTACTGAAATCCTTGCATCTGATTGGCCGAGAGCAAATTTGTCAATAAAAATCACTGACAAAACGCTTGATGAAATACATTTTACATAAAACCTAGTGTGTAGGCACAAACCCTTGTCAGCTAGAGCGCGTAAGAGCGTGTCTGAAATGTAAGACAACCATGCACTATAGCTGCTCCTGACGCAACCATTTGGAACCTGGCTCAGGCTTCTCTCAAGTTACAACATTATTTTCTAATAAGGTGTCAAATTAGGGTCTATGCTTGCAGACTACATAGAACCCACCGTTCGTTTGAAAGTATATTGCATGTGCAATTTTATCATTTATGATTTGATTTTGTGTGTGTGTGTAGGTTCAATTGATCTATACCCTCCTGGCCGTATCACCGACTTGAGTGTTGCACGGGTTCACGCCGACTTTGTGGTTTTACGCTTCAGCGCGCCTGGGGATGATCTAGCCGCTGGTACAGGTGAGTAAGCCCCTCTCGAACTTGGTCGAATCGGGTACCAAGTTGGTTCTCTAACTAGCCCTGCACAACTCGCCGAGAACTCAGGAACCGTCTTGGGAATAGGATGGCATGCCTATTGTAAATCGTACATATCGTTCTCACACTACGATTAGTGGAACAAAACTACTCGTGAGTCTCTACGAGTACATCGATTTTTCTCAAGATGTCTCCTGTGTTCTTTTCAAGATGTGCAGAGCTAGGTCGAGATACCAGACGTGCTTTTACTCCTGAAAGTTGTTGTTGATACTATCTACGTTTGCAATAGTGAATTCTATTGCTTATAATTATAAAAACTTTGTATGCCATTTCTACACCTTCTTCTGAATTGACGCGTTTGACTCTGCCCATTCCTTCTCAAAACTGTGCGTGCATGTCTATCTTTCATGACTCTCTGATCTTACCTATCAGTGACAATGGTAAATTAACATGATTATAACGACACAAGCTGCCAAAAAAGATGAAATTCCTTTAATTTTCTTTTGACAGCTTCGAGATACGAGGTGCGATATTCGTCTAACTTTACACAAATTACCAGGGAATTCCAGTCAAGTAGCATTGTGCCGCCCCATTGGATTACTGATGTCGTACAGCCCAGGAAAGCAGGCGCAGTTGAAAAACTTACAATACTGCTAAATCATACAGGTGAGAAGATGGGAGAAATGAAGAATTATATATAGTTCCACGTGCTGGAATATATAGAATAAATGAATAATGAACAAAATCCGGACAAATTTCATGCTTAGTTCCAACAATAGCTTATTAACAGATCCACAAATTTGCTGAAGCTTCCTCATATAGTTAACTGTTCTCCACTTGATAAAGGAAGACTGAGGCTTCCGAAGATTTTTAGGATCTGTAAACAAACTATTGTTGGAACAAAGCATGACACTTGTCCGGATTTTGATCATTATAATACAGAGAGAGAGAGAGAGAGAGAGAAAGAGAGATAGGGGAGGTGAGTGGAGGGAGGGGATACAAGGTGGAGTAGATAAAAGAATGGTAGAGAGACAGTGGCATAGCGTGAGTCCAGCCATTAACAGATGAAGGGGGAACTGGCCTCGGGGGTGGTACTGGTCTCACTTTACGAGGCCACTGATTAGGGGAAGGGTGCAGGAATTGGTCTTCTTTTCTCATCTTTTTCCTTTTCTCTCTTTTTCTCTTTCTCTCTTTTTCTTTCTCTCTTGTTTTGGCCATTTGATGGGGGGGGGGGGGGGGGGGGGGGGGGGGGGGGAGGGGGGGGGGGGGGGAAGGGGGGGGGGGGCATGGCCCTCTGCAGCTACGATACTGGAGAGAGACCGAAGTAGTTAAGGTGAGGGGAGAACATTCAGAGAGAGAGAGAGACAGAGAGATAGAGAAAGAGAAAGAGAAAGAGAGAATGGTTCTGCAATATAAAACAATAATAGAGAAAATTAACTAGAAGGATTCAACTTGTTTCTGATCTGCTGCTCGATGCCACAAACAGTACGAAGTCATACCATGACCTCGTTGCTTATTAAGTTACAAAGTTACAGAGTTACAGAGAATTATTTCTGTAAATTGAAGAAAGATTGTTAGAACGATATAAAACTGCGAGGACGATAAATTGACAACCTTTTGGAACATGCACTGATACTGGAGAGATCTCTCTTCCACAGGTTATTTTTCTGAAATTTTAGTTTATTTTTCTCTTTTCTTTTTTCTCTCTTTCCAGAGGAAACAACCCTTATATTCGGCATCGTCGCCATTGATGACGCAAACAACCAAGGGGAACGCTCGAACCTCGTCACGGTGCAGAGCACACCAAACGTCCAACCACAGACGGGCTGGCCCCCGGGTGCTATCGCCGGAGTTGTCATCTCGATGTTCCTTCTTCTCCTATGCTTGCTCATCGTCGGGTTTGTCTTTGTTTGGAGAAGAACCCGATCGCCTTCAAAGATGCAATGCAATGGAAAACATCCAGTATCTGTATGATATTTGAAGGATTGCATTTTTAAAAATGAACAACCCTGTAGCAGTAGCTGGATGTCTACCCTTGCAATGCAATCCCGGATGATCAAAATAACTTTGACCCAAACAATGTCATAGATAACACTGTATTACGACTGCTCCAAATGGATGACGTAATTTGCTTGTGGTAGCCGCGGTGACGAGTGGTGTAAAACTGTGTAATGTTGCAACGTCGATGGCAGCAGACAGTATAGCTTGTTGAGAAACAGCTGCTGCGACAGCTTATATTCGGTAATAAATTAATTTATTATAAAGCAAGACTGAAGACCTAGATATGCTTGAACCGAGTTGGATGGCGTCTGGGAAATGAAATAATCGCAGGTAAAGATAAAGGACAGACACTGAAACACAAAGAAGATGTTCTTTTTTTTAATGTGTGATCTAGATCTGGAGCATAAAATGAATAATGGGTTTGTGCGGATGACAACGTTGATGGCAGCATACTGACACTGGACGCTGGACGCTGGAGACTGCGAGCTTGATTTTGACATTCATGGAACTCTACTTGGATTGATGTTAAGCGTGAAAAACGAAGAAGTAAGAGATCACATTGCAAATGACTGTGCTTATGAAATCAGTTCCAGTAATAAGCCTCATACTGCAAGCCTAAGTGCTGGTCTAAAGATTTGTCTATCGTTCGTAGGTATGGTCTGCAGTTCCATGGACTGGCCACGTTCAGGTGATATTGAACCAGAATGTTTCATAAAAACATGAATATATAACAGGTGCGGGATAGTCTGCTCGTTATGAAATTGTGGATTAATGTTCCACAAGTCTTGTGATATCACTACGTCAGTAAGCAAACCGCCTAATAAGTGATGTTCTATTTTGTTATCCCGTTCTGATTTATTTGTATTTTTGACTGACGGATGAGGCTCTAAATCCACTTCGGTAGGCAGTAGTTTGTGCAAAAGAACAAAGACATTCTCGTTGTCTGAAATTTTGCCCATTTTCACTTTTCATCGCATCATTGTGATACAGTTTATTATGTGGTACTTAGACACTTTGGAACTTTTAAGCTGTACATGCAAATATTAAGCTGGGACATATTGACCTTGTTCATCAACTTAATCTGTACATGGATGTGTCGACGTGAATCTTTTCATAATGGAATATTTGTTGTTGAATGTGGATTTTATAAAACATCTTGAAGTATGTTGGCTATTCTAAATCTTTTAATGCTGTTCATTCTTGGTAACTTTTTTTTTTTTTACAACTTCGCGGTAGCAGGTAATTTGAGCTTAACTCTGTAAAAATTGTCACTTTTCTGCAGCTGTATATTTATCAGTGATGGATTTGGGGTGGGATGTGTGGGGGCACAATCGTTACGTGCAACCCCGGAAATCAGGGGCGGATCCAGGATTTTGTAAAAGAGGGGGCACAGTGCCGGAAAAGTACACAATTAAGGGGAAAGTTTTGTTTCATCGTGTACTTAAGGTATGCCAGTTGGGTTTCAAAAGAGGGGGCACAGGCCGGTTTTCCCCCTATGTAGATCCGCCACTGCCGGAAATAAATAAATGAAATTCTCCTCCCTTTTCATGTGTTTTTGTGCCTGCTATTCATTCTTGAAAAATTCAGAAGAAAAAAAAATCAATGAACTGTTACGCAACAGAAACATCACATTGGAACTCTAATGTATTTTGTGCCCATGGTGAAACCGTCTGGATCCTCCAAAGATTTCTACAACAATTTTGAATTGAATATTTTTTTTTATTATAATAGTAAACGTACATTATTAACAAAAGAATGCAAGCTCTTGGTGTACATTGATTTTTTTTTACCATGCATGTCAACCACCACGATTTACGTGTAATGGAATGGAACTCCTTGACGCTTCATGCATGGAAAAAGAAGAAGAAAAACAAGCACAAGAAGAGAAGAAGAAGAATAAAAAGAGGAAGATTTATCCTACGTCACTGCTAAAATGTTAGCAGTTCGTAAGACTTTTGTAAAGCATTGCTGTTGAATTTTGTCCGAGGGCGGCAAAATTTCAATATCATAAATTTGAAGGATAAAAGGTAGATGTGATCATTTAAATACATGTATAACCGCATTTTTTCGTATGTTTGATGATTTTCTTTTGAATTCTGGCGAGTGGGATAAAATGAAATCGTGAATTGACACATCTTTCGTTCTTCTCGTCCATCTCAAATCTAACATAATTATAAAAGTAAATAATCACCTACTCGTTAAATTTGTACGTCTAATTATGAATTAAGAAAATAATCAGGAAATTAGTATTTTCTTATCAATCCTGTCCAAATGCAGAACAAATCTGTGAAAATTGAATTATGTATGAACACCAACGGTGTAAAAGGGTATGCCTCCCACAATCATTTCAATTTTGTTTATTATGTGTTCTATTTATCTGTATTTCTATGTCTATTTTCCATGTGGTGCTTTCAATTCCCGTATTTCAAAAGAGTTTATTTCTTTGAGTAAGTTATATATCGCTGAAATAAATCATTTCAGAATAGCACAAGCTGGTGGTTATTACGTGAGTATTATTCTTCTGCCTGCGTGCATGAGTAAATGTTGGATCTTCTCGTCGAAAGGTGTAGCGTGGGTCCATTCGGTAAGGGGGCACCGGTGTCATGGATTGAGGGAGGGGGGGGGGGGGAGGGGGTGCACCACACTCATGGAGGAAAGGTGATAGAACTTGGTCTTCCTCGAAGAGGGATGAAAGAGAACCTTATCATCTTCCTTTTTTTCTCTATCTCTCTTTGCCCTTTTCCCGCCACCGTAGCCACTTGTTTCGCTTTGCAGAGAGTTACTTTTCGGATGTCAATTTTTACGATATGTGGATCAGGAATAATGTGCACACAAAGAAATAGTGGTTTCTTGAGGACTTGGTTGGGACAGAGAGAGAGAGAAGGGGGGGGGGGGGGGGGGATCGGGAGAGACAGGCAGACAGGAGGAAAGGTTGTGCTGGTGGGGGGGGGGGGGGGTCTTGCGAGTGGAAAGTATGGACAAAATATTTGAACCATCATGTAAACTTATTGTGTACCTTATATACAAATTACTTGAGGTCTTAGTTTGAATAGAGAAAAAGAGAGAGACGCACACACACACACACACACACACACATACACATACAGAGAAAGGTGGGGAGGGTGTGTGTGGGAGTGGAAAGTGTAGCAAAAACTACATATCAATACAATATTAAAAATCTAAGTGCATTAATCACACTCTTGTAGGCCTAATCGTAGCCTATACTGTTGTATAGTAGTCAGCGCCTACACACACGACCCACAGAAACATCTCAGGATTTTTAAAATAGCTGCATTAAATCCGAGGGATACAAGGCTTCCCTGTAATTCTCAGAAAGGATTATCCATTCCATCCCTCTGCGTCAGCTTTGGGATCAATGATGTTTGCTATGGCAACAGGAAACGAGTGAATATTGGCTGAACGTTAGATAGACGACGGTCGATGTCTGATAACAAAAACACACTTATATCTCTATCGACACCAAAATGAGGGAAATAAAACAAATTAATATTCATCGGCTAATAGACGGATAGTATCTCTCTGTATTCTATATTTAATATAATATATAATATTATATATATATATAATATGACGGATATACAACAAATCAGGACAAATGAAAACAAAATACATTTCTTTCGAATAAAGCAGGGTCCAGCACAGGTCCAGCCAGTATGGGGGGGGGGGGGGGGCTGGTGTCATAGGGGTAAGGGGGATTACTAGTCAGCTGAAAGTTTAGGGAATGGTAAGTTTAAAACTTCCTTTCGCTATGCCTTCCCCTGCCCTTTACTTTCTTCTCCCTCATTCTCTCTCGTCTTTTCTTTTTGCTATACCAACGATGGAGGGGAGGAGAGGGGGCACATATTCTAATGCCTGCTCCCCTCGTTTTAATCATTTTAATCTTTTTAAATCTATTTTTTTTGTTTTGTTTGTTGTTGTTTTGTTTTTGTTTTTGTTTGTGGGGGGGGGGGGGGTTGCCAATTTGTATATTTATACTTCTAATTTTAATCCATGTTAAATCAGTCCTAGGACTGTGATTAAGTAATTTTCAATGAAATTTCTACCAAAAATCAAATCAATATTACATTGGTGGTATATCTTTTGATATGTATTAGTTATAATACAACATTATAATACAACATTGAATTTATTATGACAAATAATATCGCGTGTGTGATTGCTGTATTAAACGCTGTAAAGCTGTAAAGCACCTATAAACATGTTAGAGAGGTGGCTGGGGCTGGGCGCAGCTCTTTTTCCCGATGATTTTCAAAGTTCCTACTCTGGCAACCTTATATTTTTAATTAAATATCTTATCTGGTGTATTTTGATGACGAAATTTTACTATAATGAAGTATCTTAATTTCGAAATTGGAAAGTTGATATTCGGGCAAGAGGCGTCAGCCCTCTCGCTAAAATGTGCCCGTACGCCTATACTATTATTTTGCGAATCGTTTCTGGCACTTAAAATCCATACTCTATAATTTCTTTCCATATGAAAATTATCAAAGAACCAAACCTGATATATAAAAATAGCTTTATAAAGTGTTTTGCCTAACAAATGTACGTCGTGCGTTGTCGATAAATGAATGCTAGTTGGGCCCAATCAGTACCATCCTGCCCTGTGTCCTGTCTTGCCTCGCCTTGCCTATAGCCCATATGCTGGATTTTAAAGATATATATATATATATATATATATATATATACATGTACATACATATTACTAAAGGGTACATTAGGTGGACACACAGCAATGCGGTTTATTTCGTCATAATAGCGCCCCCTACATTAGGTGGACAGTTGAGCATAGAAATAAGACAAAAGCTGTCCACCTAATGTAGCCTTTAGAGTTATGTATGTATATATATATATATATATTACTAAAGGGTACATTAGGTGAACACACAACAATGGGGTATATTTCGTCATAATATCGCCCCCAACATTAGGTGGACAGTTGAGCATAGAAATAAGACAAAAACTGTCCACCTAATGTAGCCTTTATTTATATATATATATTTTTTTAAAATTGTGTCAGTATTACACTCTGGAAGCAAAATTGTACACTGACAATTTTCAATTTCAGCATAAACGGCGGATATTTTGGATTTCTTTATTGGATTTTTATATTTCAGGTTGGTGCTGGCCCCATAATTGATACATTCTATAAGTAGAATAAGGTTGTTCGTAAGGCGACATGGTTAAAAAAAACTGAGCTGTACTTCGATAATTTTTTTAGTTTTTAAACAGGTTTTTAGATGTAGCAAGTGCATATTAGTGTCCGATCGAACGCTGCAGTCACCAACCGTCAGTAAGATAGAGACACACACGATATCAGTGTCTGATATCGCTGCGCTGGATTTCGACCGGATTGCATGAGAGGAGGTTTGGCTTGGGACGCTGGATAGGACTGCTGAGTTTGAACATGTGGCCGAAGACCAGCACTGTTATGCCGAAAACCGGCTCCAAGACAGGCAAACAAAAACAAAACGCATGAAGAAATGACAAATGTTGGTAGAGCCAAAAGACAATATTGTTGCCAACCGTTCAATATGGCAAATTGTAATGTCAATAATTATGTCATATTTTCAAAAGTATGCATATTGACTCTTATTTAAACACCATTCCATCAGAGGACCCTGTACATCCTGAAATTCCATAAAAAGTAAGGTATCCACAAGATATCAAAGAAACAAAATAGTCGTACAGTAATACAGTTAAACAATTTACTAAATAACTCGACTACTGTCAAATGAACTATAGCTAAAACAGTAAATAGTTTAAGTATAATACGCGCTGTGATTGGTTAGATTCGCATCGCGTGACGTGCAAATATGTTGTTATAGTGCACGAACGTAACGATCATAGCGATATAACAATTAGTGCATGTTCTATGTATGCACCATTACTGGACTATATGAACTCCAAATACTAAATTATCCCTCGTGCAGGTCTATTTCACCTCGGCCTGCGGCTTCGATGAAACAAAACTGCACTCGGGATAATTTAGTATTTGTCGTGCACATAATCCAGTGTAGTGCATGATAGACCATGCACTATTTATATATTATTACGAGAAGGTTGTAATATATAAATAAGTTGAATGAAATTTTAGATTAACCATGACAACGTATTTCTGTCAGTAGTGTCGACTTCAGTGGTAAATGCATTGAGAAATAAAGTGCGTTCCAAGCAAGTTATAGATAGGCCTAGGGACATAATGATAGGCTTTTAGCTGAAATATCAGCAATTTAGAACTCAAATATTTTGGAGAAACAAACATGACAAAAAAAATAAAGCGGCAGCATCACACAGTGGGTGATTTCACGCGCAGTGTTTGAGTTTGGTGTTGATGTTATTAAAGAGCAAATATTCTCCTCAAATCGAGCTCTAACACCGCGGCTGATCAGATTAAGTAGCCGATACCGATATCCCGACAGAATGGATCGATAACTTAACACTGTTACAAAACAAAACAAAAACGTGAAAGGCATCAGCACCATTTTCGAAACAAAAGTATTTAATTTTTCAATAAATCATTTATCAGTCTAAAATCTCTTAATATCTTTTATTCTCTCATTTAATTTTCAGTGTTATATCATGATTTCTCGAAAAATAAATTACTAACACCTAACATTAACACCAACACCAAGCGTGAAATCACCCAATGAGCCATATAATCAAATTTAAAGAGGAGGTCACTGTATGTACAATCAGCAATTAGTCATAAACAATATATGTATACTATATACACACATATGAATGTACGAAGAAATGTATTACTTCTTGAAATTTACTCATTGATTCTTTAAATCAAGTTACCACAGACCCAAAATGAAACCACTGGCTTTTTAAGACAACCATAAAATGCAGTAAAAGCTAAAAGTACAGAGCACGACTGATGTAAACGTTGATACTATAGGAGTACACACCATTATGGTGCAAAGTCTGAGAATAAGATAAGTATATTCTTTATGTTTTTCACTTGAAAAAACACACGCAAAAATAGCAATATCATACATTATAATGAAACACATTGCACCAGTGTTATTTAGCTATTCACTACAAAGGCGGGTCCAAGGTATTTGATCATTTGGCGTCCCATACTTTACCAAGTATTATGGAGTTCTGGACATAAATTCACATCAAATGTGTCGTTTCACTTCATATTTCGATCAAGATCTTCGCATGATACTTGATGACCAAGCACCATTAGTCGAGAGGCAGATTATTCTCAGACCACACGCCCCTTGGTACATGGATGACCTTCGAAGAGCCAAGCAACTGCGGAGGCGTCATAATAATATACAATATGTCCATTTATATAGCGCAGCTACTATACAAATATACTCTACTGCGCTTAATACAAAGTATCACATTATTACCCCGGCTTTAGCCGAGCTGCCATGATAGGCGCTAAGGCATTCAAGAAATTTCTTCCTACCGGGTCCCCATTTACTTCACCTGGGTGGAGAGTGGCAAATGTAGATGAATGTCTTGCCAAAGGACATTAGCGCCGCGGCGGGATTCGAACCGCGAACCATGTGATCCACAGTCCGGTGACGTATCCACTAGACCACGGCATGAAAGGAGAATGGTAAAGGCTTCGCTCCAGGTCGATAAGGATATCTATGATGCCCAATGCAAGGTCTACAATGATCTCCTGAAAGATACCAAAGTCCATCACTATCAAAACAAGATATTGGACTCGGACCAGAGGCATCTTTTTCGGGTAATAGATCACCTAACATCTCCTAGTGAAGCGACAGTCCTTCCGGACCATGGCTGTGAGACAGAACTTGCAAATATATTCGGTGACTTCTTTCAGCAAAAGACTCAAAATCTTAAGATTCAACTGCATAGAGACATTCATGAAGACTTGCTAGTCGACATCTCTAAACCTGCCGGCCCTAAAATTGAAGAGTTTGTTTTGGTCCCGGAGGAAGAGATCAAGTCTACTTCGTCATCATCTTGTGATCTTGATGCTCTACCTACTCCCATTGTCAAGAAATGCCTGCCTGAACTCATTCTCCCAGTTACGAACATTGTGAACTTTAGCCTCAGGTCAGGTGTCGTCCCGTCAGAGATGAAGAAATCCATCATTGTCCCGCAGCTGAAGAAATCTTCTTTGCCTTCTAAGGAACTCGCGAGCTACCGACCGATCTCACACATCAGTTACCTATGCAAGGTAGCTGAAAGGGCGGTCGTTACCCAAATTAAAGACCACCTTCTTCTGCATGACCTATACCCCGAGACACAGTCTGCTTACCGACTGCATCACAGCGTTGAAACAGCCCTAGTCCGTATACAGAATGGCATTCTCTTAGCACTTGGTCAAAGGAAGGAAGCTGTGCTAGTTCTGTTGGATTTCTCATCCGCGTTTGCCATAGACCACTCTATTTTGATCGAGCGTCTATCTCACCGCTTTGGGTTCGCTGGCACCGTCCTCGGTTGGATACGTTCCTATCTGCATGGACGCAGTCACATAGTCAAGATTGGGAATGTTGTATCGAAGCCTGCTGGTGATGCATGCGGAGTCGTCATTGGACCCCTCCTTTTTACTCTCTATGTGACACCCATCCAGGACATCATCCGAGCCCACAACCTATGCTCTATGCTGACGACACCCAAATCTACAGCATCTTCAATGCTGCAGACCAAGACACTGCCATTGCTCAAATTAACAACTGTCTACGAGACAATGAATAAATTGACACTGAACGAAAACAAGACAGAGGTAGTACATTTGACTTCAAAATTTCTATCAAGGTATCGTCCTGACATCAGCATACAAGTAGGAGGGGAAGAGATAACTAGTACAAGAGTTGTCCGTAACCTCGGAGCCATGTTGGATCAGCAGCCCACCTGAACAAGACATGCTGTTCAGCTATGGGCGCCCTTCGCAAGATAGCTAACATCCTGACTATCTTGATCAGCGTACTACGGAAATGCTAGTGCACGCGTTTGTGACGTCCAGGTTAGACATTTGCAACGCTCTGCTGTAGATATCAAGAAACTACAGCGTGTGCAGAATATCGCTGCAAGAATTGTAGTAAAGGCTCGTAGACACGAACACATCACACCTCTTCTTTCCCGTCTCCATTGGTTACCGATACACCTTAGAATCCAGTTCAAAATTCTCCTCCTAGTATTCAAAGTCTTGCATGGTAACACTCCCTCCTATGTATTACATCTCATTAATGAATATGTCCCCAGCAGAAACCTTCTTTCCACTCACTTGAACCTCCTCCAGACACCTAGGGTGAACAGCAAATTTTACGGGGAACGTGCTTTCAGCACCTTAGCACCTACACTGTGGAATTCTCTTCCTCCCCAACTTCGTGATGCATCCTCCGTCAATAGTTTCAAGAACTCTCTAAAGACATACTTTTTCTCTTAATGTTATACGTTATATCAAAGCGTCTATCATGTGTATGTTTATGTTATCCGCTATTTCACTTTTATGTTGTATAATTTCAAGTATTTCACTCGGTTATAATGTAGTGCTAGGTAATGCAATGTAATGTACTGTACTGTAATCTAATGTAATTTAACTGAATGTAGTGTAAAGTAATTTAATACCATGCATTTATACACATTACGAATATAATTTGTAAAGCGCATAGAGATGACTGAATATATGATGCGCTATATAAGCTTATTATTATTATTATTTGGTCTACTTTTTAAAGCTACTGCTGCTCTAGTAGTCTATAGTAGGACTATTGACTAGGCCTAAATGCAATTCGCAGATGTGGTCGGTAACATAATTTTATGGAGAAAATAGCTGGGACCCCCCCCCCCCCCCCACAAACCCCCCCCCCCAAAAAAAAAAAAATCAAGGTATATACATGATGCATAATAATACTTGTTTTATATAATACCTGTATTTATATTGGGCCTTTCCGGTTGGTAACTGATCGAAGTGCTTTACAGTGTATTATCAGCCCGGTCATTGGATCCAGTTACGATTCTACACTTAAAGTGCACATTTTCCACTCCACCATGGAGCATTCCCGTCTGGCGGTCATTTTACAGGCGCACACATACTAGTCCAGTCACAATGACATTGGCACCTTACCGGATACCCTTTTAACACCTGGGTGGAGAGAGGCAAACGTAGGCGGGACTCGAACCGCGAATATACAAGAAATGAGACGACACAGTCATGTATTAAATTGACAGGCAAATACACGGGCTAAGATACGTATCAAAGCAGAAAAAGCACCCATTATATCGTAACCATATGAAAGAGTAAATAATTGATTCAACCCTTACGTAGATATAAATTACATCAACGATGGCTAAAATTCGTAATTATGGAAATAAAATCAATATTTTGAGATTTACAGGTTAAATTCTAGACACTTCTTCTAAAAAACAACCAAATCATCACACCCCTAAAAAGCACTACTGTTCTTTAATTTGATAAAACTCCATTTTCCCTCGATCGTGTCAATAGAACAGACAAGCAATATATATAAGTCGGTACAGAATGTTTCCTATTTACTACTACAGCATGCAAACATTATAGCATACATGCCCAAAGGAAAACTAAATTCACGCAATATAAATCACTTCATTAGTAATACAGCATATTAATAATATAGGCTAACTAGGCAGGCCCTGACCTGGAACCCTCAGGAAGCAACGTCGCGGCAGATCCAGGAACCTGGAGAAGGGATCTTGATGCCAACATCAAAGAACTTGGAATGGGGTGGCAGACCATGGTAAACGCAGCCCAGGACAGAGGACGCTGTACTCTAGTTCTGGACGTTTTTAATTATTTTGTCCGCAAAACCAAGGAGGTATTAGGCAAGCCGTGTGTGTGCATTCAGCGTAGAACGGTGCGAAGTCCACTGATTCACTCCCCCCACAAATTCACCTTTCCCGTTTTTTTCAGGGAAGGTGAATTTGTGGGGAGAGTGTATAGCTTCATGGTTTTATCGACAAAATAATTAAAAACGTCCAGAACTAGACTAAGGACGCTAGCGTGCTGTCGTCAATGACCTATGCCCCAGGAGGAGTGACGGGCCATAAGTAAGTAATACAACATATTATTATGATAATTTTGCATGTGAAGCAATATGATAATCAAACGGCATGTATAGTCCGCTCTCATGTTTATGAGAATAGTAAAACATGCAAAATTCAACTGGCATCAAAATGTGTCATTTCACTTCATATTTGGTCTAATTTAAGCTCTAGAAGTCTATATTAGGAGTATGGACTAGGCCTACATGCAGTTCGTAGATGCGGTCGGTAACATAGGAGAAAATAGCTTGGAATCCTCCCCCCCCCCCTTCCCACATAGATAAACAATAGAGTTATATACATGATGCATAATAATACTTGTATAATAATATAAATTTCTTTTTATATGGCGCATTTCCAGTTTAATAGTTACTCATCAAAGTGTGTTATTATCCCGGTCATTGGATCCAGTTACGATTCTGCATTTATAGTGCACATTTTCCACTCCACCAGGGAGCATTCCAGTCTGGCGGTCATTTTACAGGCGCACACATACTTTTCTAGTAACAATGACATTGGCACCTTACCGGATACTCATTAAATTAACACCTGGGTGGAGAGAGAGAGAGAGAGAGGCAAGGACATTGGTGCCGCGGCAGGGCTCGAACCGCGAATATATATACAGGAAACTAGCGTGTGACGTCACGGTCATGTATTATATTGACAGGCAAACACGCAGGCTGAGATACGTATCAAACCACAAAAGGCACACATATTATCATAACCATATGAAAGAGTAAATATCAATTCAGCCTGTAAGTAGATTAAAATGACATCAGCGACGGCTAAAATTCGTTCATTATGGAAACAAATGTTTTGAGATTTACTGGTCAAATCGTAGACACTATCTGATAGTTTTTTTTCCCCCAAAATTTAATCGTATGACAAGAACACAACTTTATACGATCAGGGGTTCATCTCTACAGCTCCTGAAACACAAATTCATATCGCTGTGTTCTTTATGGAAATAATGATAATGCTGATCACAAGAAAATTCATGGGATTCATTGAATTAAAGATATTTTATATTTATATATATATATATTGTCGAAGAAGTCATGACTTCCCACTTCTAACATGTCTAACCCGTTTCATTTTACAGAATAGATATTGGGCTACATCAAAATTCCAGAGAATCATTTGGATTTTCACACAACCGCATAATTGTGCGGAATCCATTAAATTTGACACACACAAGAAAAATCACAGTTAAATTGCTCCATATATCGGCGTAAGAACATTATACAAAATAAAACTTAACGCAATGTTTTGACTGTTATTAGACATTTACGTCGCATACGACGTCATCAGCACATCGAGCGTCAGAGAGTGCGCCAGTCGCTGATGCAGTACTAAGTCCGGAAATAGCGTACTGTGTGCAACGTGCATTATTCATGCCGTACAGTCTCAAAGTCACCAAGGTAACCATGAATGACGAGAGCTGATATTCTGAAGTCTACATCAAGAACATTGTCGTAGTGTTAGAAGGGTAAACTTCCAAGTTCAACTGCTTCTAGAGCTTCCTTCAGCTCAGACAAACTACCACCGGTTTTGTCCTTCCAAATACCCAACCACTCCCTTGTTGCTTTCCCGTAGTCACCGCCGTTCTTGGCGAGGGTACTTTGTACTTGGTTGTACGTCTCGGGGAAGAGCTTGTCACAGAAGTCAGCGTACCGATTGTGCGGGATTTGTGTACACAATTGATTGAGTGAGCCGTCTGTCACTGCTTCTGTAGTCATACAGCTAAACAAAGAAATATACATGTAATATATATCAAGGTTCACGGTTCGCTTTATTTTCATATTTCACCTTTCACATTTCATTCTATTATACATATTGTCAGTTTTGTTTACAATAAATAATAATGATAAGAATAATACAGGGTATTTTCAATAAACATAAGAACATACACATATATTACATCACTTTGGTTTTCTTGTCGTAGTTTGTAAAGTAATGAATAACAAAATTGGAAATGAAGATATGAAGGAGCCTAAGGTAAAAGCAAAGCTTCTTGGTCGTAGGCTCCAGAGAGTAATACAATATAAGTCTTAAAAAGTTGTGAGAATGAACAAGAAACACTTGAAGAAAAGTGTAAATAAACAAGTACGTGTATTATTAAAATGTGCATCGAATGTGAATGAATACTCAGCGAAGAATACTTAAATGCAAATCTATAAAAGCATAGAAATTGATATGAAATTGATGTATGATTAAGGATTCTATGGTATTCGTATTGGATGTTGTTGATTTTCCTTTTCTACAATCCCCTCCGCCCTCCTCCCTCCGAGTAATACTATTTTCCATAAAACTTTGTATTCTAGCTATGCCCTTGGTTCATTATATTAATCAGCAGGGCTCCCTGGTAAAGTAAGCCCTTTGTGGATCTGAATGGGACTACTCTGCTTTTTAAAAGAAAACATATTAGGGAGAACATTTTAGCATTTGGCCAACTCCGATAGGGAGTCTGCTCATGCGTCTATCATGCCTATGAAATTTTAAGGCAACGCATGTTCTGGATTCGGGCTGAACAGAGATTGTTACAAAGATTATACCTTCTCTGCGGTAGCGATGAAGCCGATGCTTGGTCTGTTCCTCCCGATGCCCCTGAATGAAAAAGAATTAATAACATAATATAACAATAGTCATAATAATAATGATGATAATAATGATAATAATGATGATAATGATAATAATAATAATGATGATAATAATAAAAATAACAATAACAATAAAATGGGTATTCATATAAAGATCATAGTAGGCTACCGATATCTGCACTCACAGCATTCCAGGAATTTCTTCCTGCTGGTACCCACGTAATACTTGGGTGGATGTAACATTAAGCCTTATACGGGTTCATTTAACTGATATTCTAGACTCGAACAGCAGAGAGTAAGTAGATGTATTTTACGTGTGTGAGAGAATGGTGTTTTATTGAGAGCAACCAAGTGAGCCCTCTATCTGAATAAACACTATAGTTTGCCAGTTGAGTAAATCACATAAACAGGATACTAGAATAGTACTGTTACAGTGGAGAGTGGCAAATGTAGATTAATGTCTTTCCAAAGGACAGTAACGCCACGCGGGGGTTCGAACCCTCAACCTTCCAATTTCCATTAAAGTGTTCATACCAATCGACTTCGACACCTCGACATTATGGATAGGCATTAGGTTTTGCAGTAACAAGGCCTACATAATATTCTTCCATCCTTTTGGAAATAAAAAGTAATACATGTCCACCACCCCCTCTCAGATTTCATTCATTTCATTTCATTTATTTCCTCAATATCAGCAAATAGAGTTTGTTTCTATAATAAATAGGCCAAGACAGTTCGTTGAATCAATAATATCAATATATGTATTATTGAGAGAGACATTACCGTTTAAAGCTGAAATTGAATTTCAGCTTTATAAATGATATGACCTTAGAAGAATTCTGAAAATCATTAATATACAAAATAACTATACTGACGTTTCCTTGCTAACAGCTCATCATCATGGTGAAAAATGATAATTTCATCATTTACTCTATTTGATGAATGTGTAATAAAAGAGTAAATGGAAAGAATTAAAAAAACATCTTTAAATTACCCAAAGGCTCATTGAACATGGGGAATCTCGGCATAAACATGATGTCCATCGCAAGTTGTGCATTCATCAATTTCAGCTTTACCAGTGGGTCATCCGATTTCCCTTTGAAATCCAACTGGAAGTAGAGAGTGTGCTTGATTTTTTGTAGGAAAGCTGAATCAACATCCTGTTATAAAAAAATATTTGACATTGATAAACAAACGCATCTGTATTGGTGTACAAATATCTGGAGCTCGGCTCACGCGAGCCGCCATTTAGATTGCGTCCTTACCCGGGCTAATCCATCCAGTTATTAAAAGAATTCTTTTCACTGACGCGGTCCTAACGTCACCAAATGGCACCGATCGTGATAATCGTAAACCTGTTCGTAAAGTTACACATGATCGTACGAGCAACTTGAATATGAAGTGCCAGATAGGATTCCCAAAGTTTTTCCCGATGTTTTACCAATTTAATTATGGCAAAAAAAAATATATACTTTGCATTAAAAATGTCTGTTATAATAAGAATGTTATTCTACATCTGCACAGTTCAACTTTAGTTGATGCAGTTAAATATGACTGAGCATTCCATTTGGCTTGTCATATTTAAGTCAGTCGTAAAGTCATGCGTAACTTTACGAACAGCTTTATGAAACACCCCCAAATCTTCAACATTTCTAATTGAGGTGCAGTTACTTACTACGATAAGGCCCGCTACACAAGAGGCGTTATTTCAATCGCGCCATTCAAGGAAATTCAGGCTTGTGGATGCATAGAACAGGTCCAGAGACAATTTCTAGCCAATGACGTAACCCCTTGAAGCAGGGTGCGATGGCCTAGCGCAGGGTTCCGGATTTGTACGAAAATCGACTATATAGCGTATCAATCTACTCCAACAGATGAGTGCTTACAGAACATAATTATGTCATTGTCAACGTGGCCTATTGTTCACGGATTACTCTTGCACGAATTCTATGGAATTGAACGATTAGGTGGCGTAGCTGGCGGTAGTGGAATAACGCCTCGTGTGGATCGGGCTTATTAAACTCTGTCACCTCCTCAACGGCGTCGCTGTCATTTAGTTGGCACCTGACTTTCAGGCTTTCGTCTTTGACGTCCATCTCATCGTCATCATCTTTAGCGGGTTGATAGTCTGCGTCCTTACTGATGTCATGTATATCTCTCTGTAGCAGGGTGAAGTGGGGAAGTAATTATAAAGAATGTCTACAAATGATCGCAAAAAAAGAACAAAACTACAGATTAATGCGACTGCGTCTCTTATATGCCTCTGCCTAAATTCAGTTGATGGCTCAAACTATTCTTGAATTATTGTGATAACCAGAATAAAAGCTTACAATAACATGTTAATTGACATCTTTGACATTTGACCTTACACCTTATAGCCCCAAAGTGTGATAACTTTATCTCCTCTTAGTCATGAATACACAATATTTGAGATATTGTGATAACAAAGCTAAAAAATAAAAAAAAGAAATCACATAATTATAATGACCTCTATGACCTGTCACTTTTGAGCTACGTGAACCAAAATCTAATCAGTTCGTCTCACTCTGGTGATGCATACTAGTTCCAAGTTTGGAGTTAATGACTCGACTTGTTCAAGAGAGTGTCAACAAGGCAAAAACCTGAAATTTCATGGTAAATGACCTCTATGACCTTTGACCTTTGACCTACATTTTCCAAGATCTAATCAGATCGTCTTCCTATGGTGATACATACTAGTACCAGTTTGAAGTTAATACTTTTAAATGGTTCTTGAGTTATCGCGAGAACGGGAAAGCGGGACGGACGGACGGACGGACAACACGAAGACATAATGCCTCCTTCGGTGGGCGGAGGCATAAAAAGGAGTACAGGTACATTCCCGCTTGTGGCGCTGACGACTTTTGCCCGAATATCAACTGTTCGTCTTCAAAATACACTAGATAATACCTACAATTACATATTCGAGCAGCGACGTGCCGCCTAGATATGTAATTTTTTTATTTCAGGCACCACCCTGCCCGAATATCCTCATATGCCAGCACCTTGCTACTCGAGTATGATTGGTAGTTTCCCGAATATCGGAACTTCAAGGGGGAGGGGCTGCAGCCCCCGTTCCCCGCAGTAGGCCTGTGGTGATAGTGATACCAACATTCTGAAAACGTCCAGCGGAAGTTTAGTTGGACTCTTTATAACAAGTGATCAATACAATGTAATCGCATGACCAGAACTCATCTTTATTTTTAATCAGCATTTGCAATATATGCCCATCTGCTCAACGACGAAAAGAGGAAAGTTATGATTTATACATTAAATTTAAGGCCTACCCATGATGTTCCATGAGGCTTGTTGACCATACGAAACTCCAAGACCATGTTCCTCGAAGGCGGCATTCTCCTCGGTATAAACGGCATGAAGGACAGTCGTTTGCCTCTCATGTAACACCAATCTATGATGAAGGCTAGGAATCCTCCTGAGAAGTGCTCCAAGCAAATCTCAGCGTGATGTGGAGTAACCCGACAGGTTCTTGATGTTTGTAAGATGCGTTCATGTTTGCCCTCTTCAAATCCCTCTAGGATAAAAAAGGTTGTCCGACACATGCTCAGGATCCATTTACCTCACGGTAATTTCATACCATGACTGACTTCAATCCTGGACAAAAAGCAATACCTAACAGTACTTTTACCTTAACCCTAAACCTAATCATATATCTTTCACGAAATAAAGCCGGGAGCATATGTCGGAGCACCGATAAACGAAAATAATTGATGAATATGTGCGTACCACTTTATCGGTCGGAGAACTAGGGGCGGAGGCGGGGGGTAAAGAAGAAGGAAAAGGACGAAACACTGGGGAACAGAACGTTAGGATTTTCTCCTCCTACCTTCCGCCCACCCCTTTAAAAATAAAACAAAAGCCGACAGGTACGAACAGAGCATTACCATATCGAGTGATTGATTTTCCCTTATTTCAGAAATGGGTAACCACTTGGCACCAAAAGGAATCATAAAACATTACTGAGATATGTTTTTATAATGCCTTATTCATGACGCCTAGATAGCGACCCATTATGATCCTGGAGGTACAACAGATCTATGTGTGTTTGCTGGTAATTAGGTACACATATGATTAATGAAACATACCACATACATTTTACAATAACTGAAGTTTATGTTTATGAGTCCTACGATCCAAACGGCTGGACTATATCAAAGACTATTTCCTGTAATATAGACAGTTTAATATAGTTTTAATTTCTTCATCGCAGTGCTTACCATGATTCCAGGAGTACAATACAACCTGAACCTTCTGCGGATCAATCAGGTCGGCACAGTGGGGTATCGTCAATCTCACTGGTTTCTCTGCTGCAAATTGTAGTCCAGACGGAAGGAAATGGAAGCTGTTAGTTACAATCATCTCGTCATCTCTCAGAAGGATATCACCGGGGATGTGTCTTCGGACCTGTACAGTAATCCTCTCACTGACACCCTCTTCTAGTGCTCCAGGAGGGATGGACAGAGTGACTCCCTGTGACGGAATCTTCAATTCTCCTCCCCGTTCGTCAAATAAGCCCTCGGTATAATACTGATCTGTAATTATACAGTGTGAGTCAGAAAAAGTGTTATACTTTTTGAATTGAAAATTGTTCTAAAAATGTGGGACTAACAGAGTATTTTAGCACGTATGGATAGAAGTATATATTCCTTTATTGTTTGGTAACATTTGTTTCAATATTGCTGTAACGATTGAGCTCACAACAGCCATTGTTTGAAAGATAGTCAAAACTCAAGTCGTATGATTACCTGCTGAAACAGAGACAACAACATTCACACACACAATGAGCGTAAAATCTATCGATGTGTTTAATCAAGGCAAATAAACATGAGAACCAATAAATAAATGAATAAATAAATAAAGCCAGAAATCATAACTTTTTCATAGTCATTTTGGGCGTTTGGACATAGCTTTTAGTCTTCCACATGGCATGCATGGCGTCCGTTTCTCTCGATGCATTTCTAAGCTCGATGGAGCATCGCTGCCATGGCCCTACGAAACGTCTGTCTGTCTTCTCGCAGACTGATTGCTTCTCTGACTATTCGGTGGTGCAAGTCATCCAGGTCTGCAGGTGAGCTGATGTACACTTTGGACTTCAGGAACCCCAGACAAAGAAGTCCATGGGTGTTAAGCATGGAGATCTTGGGGGCCACTCCACAGGAGCTGTTTACACTCTTAGGTGGTAAAATAACATGTCGTTGTAAAAACAGTTGTAAAAATATGTGTCAAAATGTACACATATCTGTGTAGAAGCTTGAAACAAGGGAACACAGCATGCGAGTTAGACGTTTACACCTGCACAGCGGTAAAAAGAAACCCGATTCTGGTCAAACTTCGTCCACATGTCAAAAAGGCTACCCCATTTGTGGTAATCATCAACACACTTTACTCAAAAATTTCATTGATTCGAAGTGTGTGTAGGCGCGAAACGTGGCCGGGTACGATCACATGCAGTGCAGTGGTGAAGCTACACTATAGCATCGACTCCCGGTGGGACAGTTTTGCAACGTAACCCTGCAGTTTTTTCTCAAAACGGAAGTCATATAGGAGGAAAATTACTTTAGCTACGCAAAGTATTTCTCTCATCTAGTATATTTCTCACATTATACTGGGCGTTTAAAAAAATATAACCCAAATTTGAATAATTCCTGTAAATGAACAATATATTTACTGAAAATGAAATTCATACCGTATGGAAGAATAGTTCATAATCTTTCCAATGGTAGTTTGTTTAGGTTTCCAGGTCATGCATCACTGAACACCATTGTCTTCAAAATTTTGTGCAAATATCTAGATGGTTCACTTTCTTGTAAAACACAATAGGCATGATGTTAAGGAGATGCCTTTTGTGAAATGGCCTGGGTGATCCAATTCTTATTGTGGATAATTGCCTTTTTCCAATTTGTGTTAATGAGATGTTATTCACCCATGATTCAGGATTTTTTTTGTATAAAACCCTTTTCAATGTTAAAAGGAATCATTTTGCAAAGAAGACAGTTTCGGTGAAGTTTAACAAGGCTGCATATGCCAAAAACACGGTGCGGACCAAAAGTAGTGCAATATCACAAAGAATTGCAAATCCAAGACAAAAACATAAAGAAGGAAAATAAAAAACTCATACGTGTGATTGAAGATTTTACTTTGCTGATTTTCAAAAATGTCCGCTTTTAGTGGAAAATCGGCGGAAGATGCCTGCAGCACTAAAGACAAACGAATATAACTTGTCCCTATAGTGCTCTCTGAAAATCTCAATTCTTCTTGGTCAAAGTTTATGATTAACAGCTCGTTCCATGCTTAATGAAGTTCATAAGACTCTTAGTTAAGGCGTAAACTTAATCATTATGAGATTTGCTTACTAACGGATGGCCATGAAGAGCAACCAAGCTAGTTGACAATGTCATTCAACCCAAACCATGCCTAATGGCCTATGCATTTTATTCAGTTATTCAATTTCTGAATTTTGCATGATTTCCGTTTTGTTTCTAGTTTCATTTCATAAAAAAATAACTTCATGGTCATTCTTAAAAAGCGCTGTGATTTTGGAAGACACTTACTTCTTAACAGAGGGTACTCGAAGTGCTCTTCAGTCGTTGATATTCTGAAAATAAAATTTGTAATGATATTCCATGAAGGAAAACTTATGCAACTTTCATTTTTCCGTGAGATGATCTTGTGTGACACAGATATATAAAAATGAACAAAAACAATCACAAGATTTTGATAAACAGGGCCCTGCCTGATAAAGAGTCAAAAGTTAATGTAAGTGGAGAGTTGAGATTGAAATCACACTTGCAATTATTCAGCTCAGTTACAATTATGTATTAGACCGTGACCCATATTGGCCTAGACTGACTTGTAAAAGACTGCAAAGCAAAAAAAAAAAAAAAAAAAAAAAAAAAAAAAAATATAAAATAAAAAGTGACAAGTTCAATCGATTAATTAAAACATAACCCGAAAGAGATTTTTTTTTTGGTCACGGAATAAGTGAATGTATATGTGTACGTCTGTTTGTAAATTGAATATGAAAGAGCTGGGTAAAACTTCCCAAATATTAGGTAAAAAGGAAACATGCATGTTTATTGCATGAAATAGTATTACCCAAGTAACCGATTTCGGTTTCTTTTTACCCAATATTTTGTGTTAACTTTTTTTCTTCAACAAACATGCTTGTTCCCTTTTTTACCCGATATTGGTTGAAATATTACGAAAAAACTGATTTGAAAGTGTACAGATCATATTCCTTCACTTGCTAGTGGGTGACTGTATTTTGAATTTTTATCCGACTCGATGTCGTAAATGTAGAAGAAGTAGAATTTCCAGAGGAAAACCTTTTATATACACATAGAAATTAGTTCGTAGTAAAACTTATCAGCGGTTGACTCATGTGCTGGAAGAGAGCTTCCTTACCTTTCAGCACCTTCACTGTGATCCGATGGTTGCAATGAAAGGCGATTTAGAGATCGAGTGGGTGAAAGAGATTTCTCCGTTGTTACCTCTCTCGTCTGAGTTACCTAAGTCCAAGTATCAGATAAAAAGGAGATGAGATTTTTATATTACATGGTGGTGGGGGGGGGGGGGGGTGGGAAGTATTTGAAATTTTAAAGTAAAGACTATCTAAAAACGTTTTCACCCGTCTTTACATTTTGCAATTCACAGCCAACGTAATTTGTATGTCATTTAATTAAGCATCTCACTGAACGTTTGGCGATAGCGGCGAATAGCGATTAGTCAAATATATACAATTGAACGTTGGATAGAGATGTCGTGGTCTAGTGGACACGACACCGGACTATGGTTCGCGGTTCGAATCCCGCGACGGCGCTAATGTCCTTTTGGCAAGACATTCATCTACATTTGCCACTCTCCACCCAGTGCCCTCCCCGCCCCAAGAAGATTCCGTTTTCAACGAGAAGTATTAATAGATTTTCTGCTCGCTCTCTACGCTCGCTCGCCTAGTCAAAAATTAACCTTCCTTAAATATGATTATGATTAAAATCGAACATTAAAAAGGGGCTCGCTCGCGAATATAAAATGAACACTTATTTGATGTGGAACAAGTGATGGTAGGTGGTGCTTTATTTAGAAATCGGCAAGAATTTTAAAAAATTCGAATTAGATTTGTTAAATGAAAATAGACTCACGGTTGACAATGGTTGAGAACAAATTATTTTGTTACTTGCTTCTGCACTTGCCCCCCCCCCCCCCCCCCAACAAAAAAAAAATATGTCGTCGTTCACAAACAAAGGTCATCGGAAATCGGTCGCACACAGACTCAGGCTTAGTGGTCTCGACACCCCCCCCCCCCCCCCCCCTCCAACTCAGAAAGGTGTGTGTGTGTGTGTGTAATTGGGTTTTTACAGACGTATATCAATCAGATATGATTATTTACGTCTGGGACCAACCTTTAACATCACCATCCGAAAGACGTGACTCAGTCTCGAACCTGGGTCCGCTGAATCAGTTTATAACTGTTTATAACATTGGATAGCGACCCCTGGGTCGATCCAATCTTTCATGATGACATTGTACTTTTAATCCCACTAGGATGACTTTTTCCTCTTCATAAGAATCTGATGTCACCGGCGGATCCAGGATTTTTCAAGGGGGGGGGGGGGGGGGGAAGTCTCTACGTGAAAGAGTGATAGGCGAAAAAAAGAAAGGCCTCTGCCACTAGATGTCTATCAGGGATAATCTAAAATTCTCCGCCAAAAGCCCCCCCCCCCCCTCTGGATCCACCACTGGATGTCACAACACGCTATATTATG
The DNA here is from genome assembly GCA_025617745.1 of Heliocidaris erythrogramma. Lineage (NCBI taxonomy): Eukaryota > Metazoa > Echinodermata > Echinoidea > Camarodonta > Echinometridae > Heliocidaris > Heliocidaris erythrogramma. The sequence continues at coordinate 24,110,333 of CM046873.1, forward strand.
CTCGCTTGGAAATTAAATGAATATACAGGCCATCGCAGACCCTCACACTCAACTGCACACTGTGATGTAAAGAGAGAATCATATCAGCTAACCCTAATGAATACCATCGATATATGTATGTACTATGATCTTTGCATGACTTTCAAACATAAATTTCAAAAGTACTTACTCTGACTTTTTACGGTTCTTATCTTAGATGACAATCCACAAGGTTACAGGAACTATGTATGGGATATTTTATTTTATACCGGTCACGTGTTTTTTAAATCCTGTAGTCTCATTACTACATGGATGTTATCCACATTCCACATTAGGCTTAGGCCTTAGATAATATACTCAACTGGTTATTTTTGAAATATTCATATCCGTTATTATTGTTGATTTTACTTGTTACGTTAGTTTTTTTTATTACATGCCTATATTACTTGTATTTTCTTATAAAAATTGTAACCAATTTATGATATGCATTAGTGTTTATTCCTGTTACATCAGGACCATGTATCATGCAAAACAGTTTTATACTGATCATGCTTTTATCCTGTGTGAATAAGTTCAAATAAATAAATAAATGAATACATAAATATATAGATAAACTTTTGAATGAATCAAGTAGCAGGTGTTGTCATCATGTTCAAGGCGAGAATTTGGGTATCACCCATTCTATTGAGGACACAAATCTTCTGGATCTAGATTTGAATCAAGTAAACAGAAATTCCGGTAGAAAGACAACACCACGTTTTGTATTAGCTACCACTTTTTAGTAACAGCTAAAGTGGTCACATTCACAGCCAACGAGCATATTCGAATCGCTGACAGTGATTGTTAATCTGGTATATTGGTTAGTAACATTTCTTTCTTTAGTTGAAAGAGGTCATCTTCATTAACATTCTGTATCCATTGCAACATATTTTTTTATAATCAAATTTAGCTCTATTTCAAACTAAAGTTTTGAATATAATCAAACAGGCGGCAAAAGCTATTAGATGTTACCATTATTTCATGTTGAAAACAACCATAGTATTTTTTAAAAATACAACACAATAAATGTATTTGTTACCATGGTAACTGCCTACACGTGTACCATGGTAACTGCCTACACGTGTAGTGGTCACCTCCATCACCCCTTTACTTAAACAAATTATGATCAGTGCGTGTCCTGTAAGAGAGAAGATAATCATGTACACTATAAATGTATTAATATTTACTTTTTAAACTCTTATTTGGGTTTTAATCAAGTGAAAAACTTTTGATACATTATTCTAAAATGTTACAATGTGATTTTGTACTTCCTTAATCACGAACACATGACATTTTCTGAAATTCTACTGTTCTTGATCCGTTGCCATGGTAATAGCCCTTGTGGTCACGCCCACCTCTTAATTTTCAAGAGAAGTTCTTTTTCTGCTGGTGTCTACTTTACCCCATCCCCCTATCACAAGACGCTTTTCCGCCCTGGTCTGTGACCAATATTGATTAGTTGCCAACTCGTGATTTTAAGTCGCTGCACTTTACATCAACACTAAATTTGTCATTATACCATACTTAGTTGCCAGCTAAAGCCCTAATGAATACCATCGATATATGTATGTATTATGATCTTTTTATGACTTTCAAACATAAATTTCAAAAGTACTCTGACTTTTTACGGTTCTTATCTGAGATGACAATCCACAAGGTTACAGGAACTACGTATGGGATTTGTTTATTTATTTTTGTATACCTGTCATGTTTTTTTAAAAATCATGTAGTCTCATTACTACATGGATGTTATCCACATTCCACATTATTTTAGCCTTACATAATATACTCAACTGGTTATTTTTGAAATATTCATACCCGTTATTATTGTTGATTTTACTTGTTACGTTAGTTTTTTTATTATATGCCTATATTACTTGTATTTTCTGAAATATTCATAGCCGTTATTATTGTTGATTTTACTTGTTACGTTAGTTTTTTTATTATATGCCTATATTACTTGTATTTTCTGATAAAAATTGTCACCAATTTATGATATACCTTAGTGTTTATTCTTGTTACATCAGGACCATGTATCATTCAAAACAGTTTTATACTGATCATGCGTTTATCCTGTGTGAATAAGTTCAAATAAATAAATGAATACATAAATATATAAATAAACTTTTGAATGACTCAAGTAGCAGGTGTTGTCATCATGTTCAAGGCGAGAATTTGGGTATCACCCATTCTATTGCGGACAAAAATCTTCTGGATCTAGATTTGAATCAAGTAAACAGAGATTCTGGTAGAAAGACAACACCACCTTTTGTATTAGCTACCACTTTTTAGTAACAGCTATAGTGGTCACATTCACAGCCAACGAGCATATTCTAATCGCTGACAGTGATTGTTAATCTGGTTGCTATATACATTTCTTTCTTGAGTTGAAAGAGGTCATCTTCATTAACATTCTGTATCCATATCAACATATTTTTTTATAAATCAAATATAGCTCTATTTCAAACTAAAATTATGAATATAATCAAACAGGCGGCAAAAAACTATTATATGTTACCATTATTTCATGTTGAAAACAACCATAGTATTTTGTTTAAAATACAACACAATAAATATATTTGTTACCATTGTTACCACGTGTAGTGGTCACCTCCATCACCCCTTTACTTAAACAAATTATGATAAGTGCGTGTCCTGTAAGAGGGAAGATAACCATGTACACTACAAATGTATTAATATTTACTTTTTTAACTCTTATTTACATTTACATTATTATAAAATGTTACAATGTGTTTTTGTACTTTCTTAATCACGAATACATGACATTTTCTGAAATTCTACTGTTCTTGATCCGTTGCCATGGTAAAAGCCCTTGTGGTCATTTGAGATTATTTCCAAGGGGGTGGGGAAATTTCAGTTTTTGGCCCATAGACTATACTGATAATAAATGGGATAATTGCCTTATGTACATGTACACACTAGATGTATATTCAAATAGTGTTTTCATTCAAAATGTGCATCCAGTAAAAATACACAAAAATAACATAAAATGAGTTATCTATCACCTTATCGGATAATTTCTTTTCTGTGTGTGACATGACAATATATATGATATGTTTAATCAAGAAAAAGCGTTTAAATGGACAAATTTACGTTGGGTAAACAACTTTGAAATATATTACTGGTAGTTTTCACAACCTATTATTTTGAGTAAATCACAGTTTTATGTTTCATTACGCCATATGTGTGTAATATCCAAATTTCAGTTGTATATTAATCAGGTTTATAACTTCAAACTCAAAATAAATATGACATCACTTGAAAAGTCTTAATCAGGTATTACATACTAGGTCAAAAAATTAAAAATGGTGATTTTTGACATTCTTTCAAATTTTGAGCAAAAAAAGGGCATTTTTAGGCAAAAATGCACGTGGCATCCGCCGCACCTTATTCCTAAGTATTTTTGCAAGAGTTTAGCATGGATGCCGAGCATTACCCCAAAATGCCGTCCAAAGTAAAAAAAATCTTCTTGGCTGGTCTACTATTTGGTAAACATGACTTTTTGGTAAAATTGACTGTAAATATGCGCCACAGTCATCTAATATTATTCAACTGGTCAGCAAAGGTTCTTTTTGAAAGGTTAAGAATAGTTGACGATCACAAAGAACTTTTGCAGACAAGTTGCAGACAAGAATAGTTGATGATTGTGGCGCATATATTTACAAACCATTTTGCTAAAAAATATAAGTATAATAATGCTGTAGTGATGTATAAGTCTATGACAAATCAAGTTCTGCTTTATCCAAGTTAGAAATTTTCACACATAAAACATATTTGTGATACGCAACGAAGTAGGTTTTGTCCGAAAACTGAATCCGGCAAACGCACATATATATACAGGTGCCCAAATATGGAACTCACTTCCAGAGGAGATTCAGAGCGCCCCTCATATTGGTAATTTTAAATCTAAGCTGGTATATGAGAATATTGCTTCTCCTTAATTTGTTAAACAATAAAGATTTGCTAGATAAAGAGCAATCAACAAATAAACTTCTTATGATGCTTTAACGTACAATTAGTCGAACTACAGAATGAATTCTTTTCGGAAATATAAATACTATGATATCTTATGGTTGTGGACTGGAATGATAACATAAATCTAATTTTGAGACACCGAAAACTTACTTTGTTTGAGATTTTATTCCTCTAACGTTTTACTCTGTTTTAAATTTGTTTTTGTAATAGTTCTTCTTTGCCTAATTTTATCGAGACATAATACGTGATAGATTTCCATATTTTTAACATAACCAAATATTTTAGTCATTTTACATTACTATATCGCATTTTATTTTTCATATTTCATATTATATATCTTTAAAATGTGTTTATATATATTAATTTTTACACCTTATTGTACTGAACCCTTTCACTATATATAGTGAATATTGTAATATTTTTCTAATCTTTATCTTAATTTCTATGTTTTATATATATATATATTATTTTCTATTTTCTATGAATGTAATTGTTGTTTTTTTACTTGTATTTACATTTTTTACATTGTATTTTATTGATACATGGCCCCATTGTAAATCAGCTAAGTAGCTGAATGGGGCTTTTACTGTTTTTGAATAAATAAATCAAATTAACGAACGTTTGGTGGACATGGCGTACAACTGCAAAATATTTCCAGAACTTTAAAGAAAATAGGCCTAATTCTGGCAAATGTCTGAAAATGCCTAGTCGCCGCTTTCGCCAACCCTCGGAGTGAGAAACTTACTTAAGGGCAGTGCTTTCCTCTCAGTTTCGAACACGCCATGCCATTTTTTAAAAATCGTCTAATCTTAAACACTTACAGATCAGGATGAGAGAGAATTTCGGAGACCACCTAACACGGTATTATATGTTTGGCTTGAATGTGTATCATCGTAAATCATACCTCAGAGGGCGGGGTAAGGCTCGAAATGGTACTGGAGAATGCACTGCTCCCCGAAGAATACACACTCTCTGTTGATCCTGAAGAACATGAAGAAGACTCAGGGAGAGTGGTAAGGATCAAATAGCTATTGGAGCATGCACGGCTCCGAGAAGAATACCCACTATCTGCTGATCTTGAAGAAGATTCGTCTTGCCGACCTGACAATAGTAAGAAAGTATTAAGTTTCGTTCACATATAACGCGGCAGACCTCTTCAAAATATCGCCAGGGCAAAATGAAAATCTTATTATCATTCTACGTGATTGGGAAGTAGGAGTAGAAATAAGAGAGGAGCTGCGAACAGCAAAGATCCCCTCACGTGATACAGAAATATGAAGTGCACTGCCACTACGCTAGAAACAAAGCATAATTTGCTAAATATGAATACATGTACCTTTCTTACCATCCGTTTATTGCACACATACACTTTGTTTTCTTGGTGTAAATTTTCGGTTGTTATAAAGGGATAAAAAAAACCCACGAGCACATTTTCGACCTTCATAGGCTGTGCACATTTTCTAAAAGAAAACAATAAGAAAATACGTGTATATACATCGAGATGATCATTGAACGATGAGTAGTGATTACCTTTCTTAATCTGTACTGGTATACTACCGAGATACTGAACTACATCATGATGACCATTGCTCAATGCAGAGTGAAGAGGTGTCCAACTATCTTTATCACCCTTATTAATCTCCGCTCCATTACTAACGAGATACTGAACTACATCAGTATGACCACTGTGTGATGCAGAGTGAAGAGGTGTCCAACTATCTTTATCACCCTTATTAATCTCTGCTCCATTACTAACGAGATACCGAACTACATCAGTATGACCACTGTGTGATGCAGAGTGAAGAGGTGTCCAACCATTGTTACCACCCTTATTAATCTCTGCTCCATTAATAAGGAGATACCGAACTACATCAAGATGACCTTTGTATGATGCATGGTGAAGAGGTGTCCAACCATTGTTACTACCCTTCTTAATATCTGCTCTATTAAAAACGAGATACTGAACTACATGAAGATGACCACTTCCTGATGCAAAGTGAAGAGGTGTCAAACCACTGTCACTACCATTTTTAATTTCGGCTCCATTACTAACGAGATACTGAACTACATGAAGATGACCTTTGTATGATGCATGATAAAGAGGTGTCCAACCATTGTTACCACCCTTCTCAATCTGTGCTCCATTACTAACGAGATACTGAACTACGTTAAGATGACCCTCGTTTGATGCAAGGTGAAGAGGTGTCAAACCACCCTTACTACCTTTCTTAATGTCTGCTCTATTACTAACGAGGTACTGAACTACATCAAGATGACCACTGTGTGATGCAGAGTGAAGAGGTGTCCAACTATCTTTATAACCTTATTAATGTCTGCTCCATTACTAACGAGATACTGAACTATATCAAGATGACCACTGTGTGATGCAGAGTGAAGAGGTGTCAAACCATCTTCATCACCCTTCTCAATCTGTGCTCCATTACTAACGAGATACTGAACTACATCAAGATGACCCTCGTTTGATGCAAGGTGAAGAGGTGTCAAACCACCCTTACTACCTTTCTTAATATCTGCTCCATTACTAACGAGGTACTGAACTACATCAAGATGACCACTGCGTGATGCATGGTGAAGAGGTGTCCAACCATTGTTACTACCCTTCTTAATATCTGCTCCATTACTAACGAGGTACTGAACTACATCAAGATGACCATTCCGTGATGCAAAGTGAAGAGGTGTCAAACCATCTTTATCATCCTTCTCAATCACTGCCCCATTACTAACGAGATACTGAACTATATCAAGATGAGCACTGTGTGATGCAGAGTGAAGAGGTGTTCGACTATCTTTATCATCTTTATCAATCTGTGCTCCTTTACTAACGAGATACTGAACTATATCAAGATGACCACTGTGTGATGCAGAACGAAGAGATGTCAAACCATCTTCATCACCCTTATTAATCTGTGCTCCATTACTAACGAGATACTGAACTACGTCAAGATGACCCTCGTTTGATGCAAGGTGAAGAGGTGTCAAACCATCTTCATCACCCTTATTAATCTGTGCTCCTTTACTAACGAGATACTGAACTATATCAAGATGACCACTGTGTGATGCAGAGTGAAGAGATGTCAAACCATCTTCATCACCCTTATCAATCTGTGCTCCATTACTAACGAGATACTGAACTACATCAAGATGACCCTCGTTTGATGCAAGGTGAAGAGGTGTCAAACCACCCTTACTACCTTTCTTAATATCTGCTCCATTACTAACGAGGTACTGAACTATATCAAGATGACCACTGCGTGATGCATGGTGAAGAGGTGTCCGACCATCTTCATCACCCTTATCAATCTGTGCTCCATTACTAACGAGATACATAACAACATTAAGATGGCCATTGTCTGATGCTTCGTGGAGAGGTGTCCTACCAGTGTTATCAACCTTATCGAGCTGTGCTCCTTCAGAAATAACACACCTTACAGTGTCTAGACATCCCTTTTGTGAAGCAATATGTAGGACCGTTCTTCCGTCGTTATCTGAAGAGGTGTCCAACTATCTTTATCACCCTTATTAATCTCTGCTCCATTACTAACGAGATACTGAACTACATCAGTATGACCACTGTGTGATGCAGAGTGAAGAGGTGTCCAACTATCTTTATCACCCTTATTAATCTCTGCTCCATTACTAACGAGATACCGAACTACATCAGTATGACCACTGTGTGATGCAGAGTGAAGAGGTGTCCAACCATTGTTACCACCCTTATTAATCTCTGCTCCATTAATAAGGAGATACCGAACTACATCAAGATGACCTTTGTATGATGCATGGTGAAGAGGTGTCCAACCATTGTTACTACCCTTCTTAATATCTGCTCTATTAAAAACGAGATACTGAACTACATGAAGATGACCACTTCCTGATGCAAAGTGAAGAGGTGTCAAACCACTGTCACTACCATTTTTAATTTCGGCTCCATTACTAACGAGATACTGAACTACATGAAGATGACCTTTGTATGATGCATGATGAAGAGGTGTCCAACCATTGTTACCACCCTTCTCAATCTGTGCTCCATTACTAACGAGATACTGAACTACGTTAAGATGACCCTCGTTTGATGCAAGGTGAAGAGATGTCAAACCACCCTTACTACCTTTCTTAATGTCTGCTCTATTACTAACGAGGTACTGAACTACATCAAGATGACCACTGTGTGATGCAGAGTGAAGAGGTGTCCAACTATCTTTATCACCCTTATTAATCTCTGCTCCATTACTAACGAGATACTGAACTACATCAATATGACCACTGTGTGATGCAGAGTGAAGAGGTGTCCGACTATCTTTATCACCCTTATCAATCTGTGCTCCATTACTAACATTTTTAATTTCGGCTCCATTACTAACGAGATACTGAACTACATGAAGATGACCTTTGTATGATGCATGATGAAGAGGTGTCCAACCATTGTTACCACCCTTCTCAATCTGTGCTCCATTACTAACGAGATACTGAACTACGTTAAGATGACCCTCGTTTGATGCAAGGTGAAGAGATGTCAAACCACCCTTACTACCTTTCTTAATGTCTGCTCTATTACTAACGAGGTACTGAACTACATCAAGATGACCACTGTGTGATGCAGAGTGAAGAGGTGTCCAACTATCTTTATCACCCTTATTAATCTCTGCTCCATTACTAACGAGATACTGAACTACATCAAGATGACCACTGTGTGATGCAGGGTGAAGAGGTGTCCGACTATCTTTATCACCCTTATCAATCTGTGCTCCATTACTAACGAGATACTGAACTATATCAAGATGACCACTGTGTGATGCAGAGTGAAGAGGTGTCCGACTATCTTTATCACCCTTATCAATCTGTGCTCCATTACTAACGAGATACTGAACTACATCAAGATGACCCTCGTTTGATGCAAGGTGAAGAGGTGTCAAACCACCCTTACTACCTTTCTTAATATCTGCTGCATTACTAACGAGGTACTGAACTACATCAAGATGACCACTGCGTGATGCATGGTGAAGAGGTGTCCAACCATTGTTACTACCCTTCTTAATATCTGCTCCATTACTAACGAGGTACTGAACTATATCAAGATGACCATTGCGTGATGCAAAGTGAAGAGGTGTCAAACCATCTTTATCATCCTTCTCAATCACTGCCCCATTACTAACGAGATACTGAACTATATCAAGATGAGCACTGTGTGATGCAGAGTGAAGAGGTGTTCGACTATCTTTATCATCTTTATCAATCTGTGCTCCTTTACTAACGAGATACTGAACTATATCAATATGACCACTGTGTGATGCAGGGTGAAGAGGTGTCCGACTATCTTCATCACCCTTATTAATCTCTGCTCCATTACTAACGAGGTACTGAACTACATCAATATGACCACTGTGTGATGCAGAGTGAAGAGGTGTCCGACTATCTTTATCACCCTTATCAATCTGTGCTCCATTACTAACGAGGTACTGAACTACATCAAGATGACCACTGCGTGATGCAGAGTGAAGAGGTGTCCAACCATTGTTACTACCCTTCTTAATATCTGCTCCATTACTAACGAGATACTGAACTACATGAAGATGACCATTGCGTGATGCAAAGTGAAGAGGTGTCAAACCATCTTTATCATCCTTCTCAATCACTGCCCCATTACTAACGAGATACTGAACTACGTCAAGATGACCCTCGTTTGATGCAAGGTGAAGAGGTGTCAAACCAACCTTACTACCTTTCTTAATATCTGCTCCATTACTAACGAGGTACTGAACTACATCAAGATGACCACTGCGTGATGCATGGTGAAGAGGTGTCCAACCATTGTTACTACCTTTCTTAATATCTGCTCCATTACTAACGAGGTACTGAACTACATCAAGATGACCACTGTGTGATGCAGGGTGAAGAGGTGTCCGACTATCTTTATCACCCTTATCAATCTGTGCTCCATTACTAACGAGATACTGAACTACATCAATATGACCACTGTGTGATGCAGGGTGAAGAGGTGTCCGACTATCTTCATCACCCTTATTAATCTCTGCTCCATTACTAACGAGGTACTGAACTACATCAATATGACCACTGTGTGATGCAGAGTGAAGAGGTGTCCGACTATCTTTATCACCCTTATCAATCTGTGCTCCATTACTAACGAGGTACTGAACTACATCAAGATGACCACTGCGTGATGCAGAGTGAAGAGGTGTCAAACCATCTTTATCATCCTTCTCAATCACTGCCCCATTACTAACGAGATACTGAACTACGTTAAGATGACCACTGTGTGATGCAGGGTGAAGAGATGTCAAACCAACCTTACTACCTTTCTTAATCTCTGCTCTATTACTAACGAGATACTGAACTACATCAAGATGACCACTGTGTGATGCAGGGTGAAGAGATGTCAAACCATCTTCATCACCCTTATCAATCTGTGCTCCTTTACTAACGAGGTACTGAACTACATCAAGATGACCACTGTGTGATGCAGGGTGAAGAGATGTCAAACCATCTTCATCACCCTTATCAATCTGTGCTCCATTACTAACGAGATACTGAACTACATCAAGATGACCCTCGTTTGATGCAAGGTGAAGAGGTGTCAAACCACCCTTACTACCTTTCTTAATATCTGCTCCATTACTAACGAGGTACTGAACTACATCAAGATGACCACTGTGTGATGCAGAGTGAAGAGGTGTCCAACTATCTTTATCACCCTTATTAATCTCTGCTCCATTACTAACGAGATACTGAACTACATCAAGATGACCATTGTTTGATGCAGGGTGAAGAGGTGTCCAACCATTTTTATCACCCTTATCAATCTGTGCTCCATTACTAACGAGGTACTGAACTATATCAAGATGACCGTTCCGTGATGCAAAGTGAAGAGGTGTCCGACCATATTTATTACCCTTATTAATCTGTGCTCCATTACTAACGAGATACATAACAACATTAAGATGGCCATTGTCTGATGCTTCGTGGAGAGGTGTCCTACCAGTGTTATCAACCTTATCGAGCTGTGCTCCTTCAGAAATAACACACCTTACAGTGTCTAGACATCCCTTTTGTGAAGCAATATGTAGGACCGTTCTTCCGTCGTTATCTGAAGTATTTACAAGAACCGCTCTTGTATCACCTGTCTCCCTTTGTAAAATAGATCTTACTTTCACGAAATCACCTTGCTTCGCGGCGCTAAAAATGTCCGTAGCTGCTGTTGTCTGTGTTGTTTCCATTACCGCTGAATATGTAGTTCAAATGCATGACTAACGCGATACATGTTAACACTTTCTTTACAAGAAAGGAGTTTACACCTTTATAATCTAATAGCCAGTGGTCCGAAATGCAAGCCATTAAGACCACCCACAGGGCGCTTATTCATGAGTTTATCAAATATCATATCCACCACTTTCTCAACTAATTTCACGTCCAAATCATGGAATTAACTACATGTTGAAAATATCCACGGTCATCCCGATAGTTTACACTGCTGTTGATTTAATCTATATACGAATAGACTTTTCGGTAATTATAATGAAAATCACATAAAATAACACAGTTGACACTGGTTGCTTTCTTTCCGCCAATATCTTCCTGGTATTATTTTTACACCACTCCCGAAAGGATATACACAGCACGCTACTTCCTGGAATACAGTGCGGATAAAAATATACCCTTGGCAACTTCGGTAGCTGCTATTCGTGACAAGGTTTAGCGTCTATGATCTTGAAATTTATTTCATGTTATTTTATGTCTCGAAATCTCCTTGCCCCAATTTTGGGCTGAAGCAATTATGTGTTAACTATTTCAGTCTGAAATTATTGCTAGTTTCAGTATTGATTTGGGGGATTAGAGTAAACAAAAAAGCCCCAAAAGTATTCAACGCAATAAAGCTGATTACAGGAAAAATTTTATGGTACTTCATTTGTCATAACGATACAATCTTGATTTCAAAAGCATTTCTTGTTTTACAAGGTATCCGGACTCTTACCCCCTGGACCACCACCACCGGATAACCACCCCTAGGATAACCACCCTCTACGACAACTACACCCTAGGTCAACTATCCACCCCCAGGGCTACCAACCTCTAGGTCGACTACCCCCAGGACAATTACCCCCAGGAAAAATTAACCCCCTCCTAAAATGACGATTACCCCGATAACCCCCCCCCCCCACCCCCGAAGAAAGTTTTAGCCCCCAGCCCCCAGGACAACTACCCCTTGGACAATCACTCCCCGGATAACTACCCCAGAATCCGGGGCGGGGTATTTATCCGGGGGTAATTGTCCAGGGGTAGTTGTCCGGGGGTAGTTGCCCAAGAGTAATTGTCCTGGGGGTGATTGTCCTAGGGGGTAGTTGTCGGGGGGGGGGGGGTATTTGTCCTAGAGGGTAATCATTCCTAGAGGATAATTGTCCCGGGGGGGGGGGGGGTAGTCGTCCTAGGAGGTACTTTCCCTAGAGGGTGGTTATCATAGAGGTGGTTATCGGGGGGTGATTGTCCAGGGGATAGGTGTCCTAGAACCATTTTCAGTGCAGAATTTTCTAATGCTATCTTTATTAGGAAAGTCAACTATAATTTACTTTGCAATTATTGACTAATATAACCTTTATTGCATTTTTTATTCTTTGATGTTGGTAAACGATTGATTCCGTTCCAGATAAATAAATTATGCAGGCAAATTTGTGCAATTGTCCAAGTGACCCCTGACTGAAAAGAGCTTTTTTGTAGCAAGATAATATCAAAAGAAAAGATGTGTGAAGGCAGATTAAACTGAATTAAAATTAATCTATGAATTGAATCAGGAACCTTGAAAGTCTACATTTAATCACTCTAAACTTGAATGAGAGAAGCGCAAATCAGAATGAAATGTTTCAAATGATTTTAGATTACAGCAACACAGGCATATATATATCTCAAAGTCTTTGCAGTAGCCCAAACCTGATGAACCTTTTTGAAAACCTTGTTGCTCAGACATCCATCGTAGTAAAGCTATACATGCATTTATCATGAAATGGATTCCACATAAAAAGAAGCTATGGATAATGTACCATTGGACAGCCTAACAGATACTATTTACCATAAATTTTCAAAGTCACAGAGGATAATTGTAAAAGTTTTATCCGGATCTTTAAAATATGGCATTCTTGTTCCTTTTCATTTTTTTTAATACACCATGTATACTCGCTATAGTAAAGCTTGTCAAAGCGGAAACAACAGGTCAAAGTCCATTAAATAGGAATGAAATGATCATATTCACATCAACCCTTTTAAATGCAATTTCACCATGTTTTGAGCCTCTGTAATGCATGTACAAATGAAATGAAATCAAGAAAATTTGTGTTGAAATCGTCCCAGTAGCAGTTGTGTTGACAGTAAATGAACTCAAATATTAGATAACGGGGAACCTCTCCTCATTTTCGAAAAATCCGGACGAGAACTTCTACTTGGCCCAATTGATTAGCATAGTAATAGTTTGCCTCATGAACGGATTAACAACTCATGTGTTGCCTTGAACAAAATGGACTGTCGCCCCCAGGAGTTGACTGCGTACTAAGATGTTTTCACGTATATCCACGCTCATATGCGTCCAGCTTTAATATTGGGCTTTCTCTGCCACACTAGCACTCGTATGTAGATGCAACTTACATTGGTGATCTCAGCTTTTGAAACAGCATCATATTCCCTTGGGGAATAAACATGTCTTAGGACCTTGGTATTCTCGGCAAGGTTTATTTATTTATTAATTTATTTATTTCTGATATTTATACAGGGTAGCTCATTTTCGCCAGTATTGGTGGTCTTCCATAAGGCCCTGTTTGATAAGAAATATATTAAGTAACAACAATATAAACTCATTACAGCAACAAAACGTAATAAAGAAGATTGTTAAAGACCCCGGCCGGAGCAGAAAATAAATAAGACAAATTATATATCAATGTAGAGCATTCGACTTATGGAACAACAAAATCCAAACCGATTGAGATGTCAATGACTGTGAAAGGAGTAACAACATCAGAAATCTTTGAAGCGGGGGCTTGGTAAATGGCCACCGGAGAAATTCGTTTTTCGAGTCCGCATTCCGTGAGCTAGTGATGACGTCACATTGTGTAGAATTCTCGCTCTCCCCAGTCTGCATGCAAGTACGGTATGTAATCTATTGTATTTTTATACTATCAAAATAGGGAATAAATCTAGTTCTAGTTTGTTTTTAAATGCATTTCTTTAGTAAAAGGATGTTCACTATTTAAATTCACTTCACACTGTGATAGAAATAATAACAACATGATATTAATGCCGAATTCTGACTGAAATAAATTCACAGACCGTGCGTCTGGCCCCGCGTCTGCACCACCTACTCTATGCTGTTCTTGCTTTGAGATCGAGGTTGCTGTTAGTAGCGGTCGGGACAGGGCCGGCTGGCTGTACTGAGCGTCGCGCCTTGCCGCCAGCTCTGCCTCTGGCATTGGTTTACATTCATCATTCATGGCGATCTATTATAAAGTTTGGGTTTTAAATATCGAGTTGCAATTCCCTCATATTGGGAGTTGATATTGTTCCTGTGAAATTATCGACCAGATATTCAAAATCAGTAATTAGGACAATTAGTCTCTGTTCTGCTTATATAGGCCTAAGGCTAATGACATGTTTTATTGTTATTGTTAGTGTTACTGTGATGTGTTTTGTACTTTTACTTTTGTTGTGTGATACGTGCACTACAGACAGAGTGCCTGGCTGTCACATCATTGTTAATGTCATAGGCCTATGGCTTAGAGCAAAAAAAGCTTTATTCTCTGTCATTTCCGTACCGTTGGTTGTTCCACTGACTATGTTGTCTCCACCTAATTTTTGGTCAATATTAATTTCATATTTGTTCCTATTTAAATTGACTTGAATGTACTAAGAGTAAGAGTTGATCAATGGTATATTATTATTCTCTTATAGATCGCAAATATGTCTAAATGTGATAAAGGAGAGGATGTTCCTGGAGGGTCAGGACACGTGCCCATTGGAATGAGAACTGAGATAGATCACAGGCTACCAGTGAATCCAGTGTACAAGATGAAGTATCCACGCTCTAAGAAAGGAGGTTATACTGTGGAGAGAGTCCTCACTGCTTGCACATATGGTAAGTGGCTGTGTGTCCAGTGAAAATTTTCATTTTTTAGCCATAATATGCTCTGGCATATAAAATCTTTTAAGATTTCTTTAAAATTCCAGCTAATAGTAATATGACATTATGACCGATTAGTCATAAATTTATTTATTAGTTACGAATAACTTTGATAACTTGAATACAGATTGCCAGATGGAATGCGCAAAGTTTCCTCAAGCTTTGAACCTAATTTATTACTTCAAAGAGGCAAAAATATGCTTTGAATTAGGAGTACATGTATTTGCTCTACTGAACAGGCAGTGCATTTCTGTCTGTTTTGTGGCTTTTCATATTCAAGTCATTGTAAAATGAAGCATAACTTGCAGCTTGAAATGCCCCCCCCCCCACTCTTTAGTAGAAAAAATTACAAAACTTTTTATGTAGAAATCATGCACACTGGAATGTTTTTAGTAGACAGCACAATAATGTACATACAACTGTATATTTGTTGTATACCTTCTGAATCACAGGGATGCCAACCAATACGATTAATATTAAAATAATGAAATATGATAATACCACATAGGGTCATGAAATTATGTATATAATACAATGGAAATTAAAATAATCTGTGAAATCACAAAGAAATATTTAAACTTCCACAAACCTTCCAAAATCATTGAATAGCAAGCATTAATTGGCACACTAGGTATTCTCATGATTGTGGGTGAACAATTGCGACCGGAATCAACTTGTTGATTACGGTCGCTCAACAGGAAGAAGTATGTATTGAGCTATGGTCAGTGCGCTAGTTAGCTATCCAGCACAGACCATGTGCATGCCATTGACATTATATGAAGATTGTTCACCCACAACCATGAGAATACATAGTGTGCTTGGTATTCTTTTTTTTTTTCCTATCCTCTCTTTTTTTTCTTTTGGTAAAAACGTTGGCATCTGTGGAATAAGTTTCAAGCTATAGTTTTGTATTTTATCATATCTTGCAGATTATGTGATAGCTCTAATGAGAGTTGTTCTAGATCTGGTGGAGAACAAGCAACAGATCAGAGATGACATGGAAGAGCTGCAGCCCAAACCATCTCGAAGTGCGTCGTATCAGCACCCCAACAAGGATAAAGCTGTCCAGGCTTTTGAGGAACACCATTTTGAATGTGAACACATCACCATCAATACATGTAGATGATAACTCATTGAACAAGATTTTCTTTCAGAATAATATATGTTTTTCATAGACCCTAAGACTTTTCTATCATTACGCATTGGATCATTTATAATTATGCAAGTAAACAAAGCAGGTGAGTGTAGAGTACTAGTAACTTGAGAACTTCATGCATGCTAGCATAACAAAAACTACATGGTACACAAAAAATAAGTTGATCAGGTAAATACATGTACTTGTACTTGATATTTTTTGAAAAAAATTTGCCTGATAAAGAATTTCTGCAACATTTGAACTATGAAAAGTGTCTAGATATTTTACGATGTGATTATAGAATGTTTATTTAGTACCATTTTTTTTACTTTGATAAATCAGACTTCTGATACATAAATAGGTTATAAAACAGTGAAATGTGTGGGTTCTGAAACTCACATTTGAAGAGAAATCTCAGGTTACTTAGCTATCCAGAAAAGTACAGTGATTTTTTTTAATTCTATCAATGTAACCATAGTTTGAGTAAAGAGGAAAAATCAGGAATGGACACCCAAAAGAATTACACTGTATGTGCGTTTCTTTTTCTATGTCTAGTAGAAAGCTTATCTTTAGGATGGAAATTGATGTGAAACAAGAGATAGAGAAAGAAAGAGAGATAAAGCAGTGGGAAACTAGGAAGGAGAAAGATGAATGGGGGAGATAGAGGCAGGAAGGGGGAGGATGGAAGAGGGAGAAAGAGAAATGGGAGGGGAAGGTGGAAGAGGGAGAAAGAAATAGGAAGAGAGGGCCAGGGTGGAAGAGGGAGCAAGAGAAATAGAGAGATAGAAGGAAAGTTAGGGTGGAAGAGGGGAGAAAGAGAAATGGGATAGACAGAAGGAAAGTTAGGGTGGAAGAGGGAGAAAGAGAGCAAGATGGGAAGTGAGGGAGAGAAACAGAAGGAACATTTCACTTTCCTGGGTCATATCTCGTTGGTCCACAGAAATCTGTTTCTAGACAGATTTATGTTTTATTTTTTCCCCAAATGTATTTTGTGATATTAGAGTCTGCATAAGTCAAATAATCTCCAAATTCGAGGAATATTTTTTCAGACCAGAATATGTAAAATGTGTTATTTACATTTCCCAAGTCCAATTTCTTCCAAGTCGAACTGATTTCTGTGCTCCCGAGAGATTTGAATTGTGCAGATTCAACTGTACATGTATTTTGTATATTGGTCAAGTTTAAGTAGACAATTGCCTTTTCAATTTGGAAGGGGGGAATTCTGTGAAAAGAAATTGATTGCTTTGATTTTATTATGAGTAATATTAATCATACACACCCAATTTTACGATCAGAAAATTCCTTATCTTACTCTCTGTATCTTTGTTGTCTCCAAACTTTTATCTTTCTCTACCCCTGTCTCTTTCTACCAATTGCCCTTTCTATTTCTACAACTGTATCTCCCTTTCTCAACATTCTATTTGTCTTTCTCAACCTTTCCATTTCTCTTGCTCTTTCCACTCACGATGTTCACTCTACAATTTTCTCAAGTTCAAATTATAAAAAAAAATATATATACAACATCTCTTTACCTATGCTCAAACTTCTAAAAATAATGCCCGTCTTGTAACATTAAAACAACTGGTATTACAGGGTACACATAAAGAGGAGACATGACAATTTCTTTTTAGGCTTGCTAGTTTATATACATGTAGATTCAAACATTCTTCCTCACATGCAAAGTTCACATGTTTGGCTGATCAAGAAATTACTTTTAGATGTTGAATATAATTGTGTTATACTCAGGTTGAAATTCAAACATGTACAATAAGCATCAAATTCATATACCTGTGCCCAGACTTTTGTTCTTGATTAAATGTTAGTTACTTTTGTAGACTTCACTATCAGTATACATCAGTAGTGTCACAGATGGACATTTTTCATCAATAATCTTTCCTATGATGAGCTAAACCTATTTATAGAACAATCATTACTTCCAAATGTCTCAAGTTTTGCGCTCATGTACAGAATATGTGAATGAAAACAATTCCATTCAACATTGCAATGACTTTATGCAATCAGTCAATCACATACATGTACAGTGAAACCTGTCTGTAAAGACCACTCAAGGGAGACAAGAAAAGTGGTCTTTATGAGCAGGTGGTCGCTAAAGCAGGTTTGACTGTACTAGTCTCAGAAGATATAATGCTGATAACATTACACATCATATTGTGGCTCAAGTTTTCAGGAGGAAATGTCTGCTAAAATAAATAATCCAGTTCATTCATTGATAAGCAAGCTAAACTAGTTTTTGTTCTGGCGATTATCCTTATCTTAATCGACGTAGGATGGTGCCTTTGTATCGATCCCCTCCATCTGGATATGCTTCCATAATTGTAGTGTGGATGCATGCAGGCAGTTGCACACTTACATCTTTGCTAAGCCAGCTCCAGCACCACCTCACCACTTTCCTGTACTTTCTTTAATTCAAAACAAAACAAAAACAATTTTGGGTAAGATTGATATTTACAATGATTTCGTGTGAAACCAATAATTTATTACAATTTATTTATAATTTTTTTTTAAATGATTCATAAATCCAACTGAACAAAGTTGGTCATTGTCAGTAGGGTCAGATTCAGGGAATCATTTCCAAAATTATAATCAACGTTTGCTATAGTAAAATTTAATTTTATCTTATTTTTAAATTTATTTTTCTTCATCTTTATTTTTGATTTCTACTTTTTTAAATTTTGAATTGTTGAATTTGTTACAATGGAATAAACGCTGTCATGAACAATTCATAGCCGAAAAAATATCAGTCAAGAAGAGCGGGAATCGAACCCGTGCCCTTACGTCAGTGCAGTTCAGAATTAAAATACTCTAACCACACATCTTTACCACTAGACCACTGACGGCAAAGCGTGCACTAAACTAAGGCTTTATAGTATTATACCTCCACTCGTATGCCAATAAGGATTACTGGGCATATTAGCTAATATAGCCAATACTTTATTAGTGATTACAGTGCAGTGAAATTGAGGCAAAAATATTGAATGACTTGCGAGTTGAACTTTGAAGGCTACAAATACAACAACTTCTATTTCTAACTAACTCTGAGTCTGATTGTCAGTCAGGACTGAGTGAGTCTTTCTAAAAATGAAATTTTTGTAATAGGCTAGAATAGAATGCACAAAAAATGGACAATAAGTCTTACCAATCATCGACATTTTCATGCAGTCGATTTTCGTTGGCTGGCCCTGCAATCGCCAATATTTTGTCCAGGCTCACAGTCACACCACGGGGTAAGGGCTCGTAACCCCATTCGACGAGACGCCGGTGTTCTCCGCAGTACTGGCCTCGCTGTCGTCTGTATCGCTACTACGATTGCTCTGGCTGTCGCTGACTGACACTGTCATTTTCACTGTCAATTTCAACACTTTCAGTTTCAAATTCCATAACCAAGTCGTCTTGATCAGGTTCACCTTCTTCCCTGACAACTGAGGCAGCCATCCCTGTAACTATTTCTAAAAACAAAAATGCAAACAACTTCTCCGAACTTATAACAACAAACTTCAGTAGTCACACAGTATACCGGTGGGGAAAACAGGAAGTGTGATTGCGACACTGCTCTTTCTACACAGTATGACGTCATCATTTCCAGGCGATGTGGGGCTGGTCGATCCCGACGGATTTGGGAGGGGCGGTCAGTTTTGATTTTAATTTCAGTTTTTCGATAAAACGGAAGGATATATATCATATATTTTTGTATATTTGTATTCTATGAACCAGCAGCTTTCTATGCATGTATGGTTGTATTCACTCCTTTCAGGGTCTTTAAATATATACATACATCTGGTATCCTTGTAATAAATGGAAACTTTCAAAAGCGTATTGAATATATTTCTAAAATCATCATTGGTTTTTAAATGAGATGAAATGCTTTTTGACATCCCCTCAAAATATAGTAACATTTATGAAAGCTCATAAACAAAGTAAAGAGAGGATCTTAGTTCAATATAAATACCCACTTTGAATACCCAAAATGATATATACATATTTCCATAGAATATACATGTATATAACGTTCATTATACAGCATAATAATTGAGTATGTACATCATAAATACCAATGAAAGCACCGATATATATATAATGAGTATGTGTCATACATTCAGTTTCAAAAAGATTCATGTCATCAAAAAGTTTGTGAATACACAAGTAAATTTCATAGAGAATTTTGGCAGCAAACACCCGATAATCAATATGCAACGTAAACGATATTCACTTAAACGTTTTCTGCAGATAGCAGCACTTTCAAGTTATGTTTAAAAATGTTCAATGTAGGTGATTTCTTCAAGTTCCATACTCTAATCTCCGAAACCAAAGGACTGTGTCCGTCCTAAATTTTGGTACACACAAGGCATCCTTTCCAGCTTGTCTTGTATTGTAATCATGTAATAAACTGACATGATTTAAATCTCCCTTTAAATATGTGGGTGTCATATCATGTGTATAATTATGCATCATCACTGCACGTCCAAACTGGAAACGTGTCTGAATAGGCATCCATCCTAGACGCGTGAACATGGCACTGGAAAAAACATCAAATCCTTCTCCCAACACTACACGGGCAGCTCGTTTTTGAACATTTTGTAATCTTAATCGTTTGTCTTTGAAATCGTCCAGACCAGACCGAGGAGCAATAATCAAAGTGAGGTAGAACAATGGCATTATAAATAAGTTTAAGAGATCGTGAAGGAACATAGCTTTTAGCATGCTTAATCACACTGATATTTTTTTGAGTAGTTTTGATAATTTTTCAACATGTTCAGACCTACGTAACTTCGTCAATCATAACACCCAGGCATTTCGCCAGTTTTACTCTTTTCAAAATGCTTCCTTTTAGTGTGACAGAAAAATCATTTACACTATTAACAACCGATCTTGATCCTACTAGCATGACGTTTGTCTTATCAGCATTAACGACTAAACGTTTATTAGTTACCCATGCAAGTACATATTCCATATCTCTGATTAATTTTTCTTCTACTTCTTAAACGTTGCTTCCGCTGACTATTAGAGTCGTGTCGTCAGCGTACATATCAAAAATGCCAACATCAATATATTTAGGCAACCTATTTATATACAAAGAAAACAGAAGTGGCCCTAAACTTGAACCTTGCGGGACTCCCATGATAACTTTTAAGGAACTTTTAAAACAAACCGACTGTTCTCGGTTGGACAAATACGATTTAAACCACTGAACACTGTGATCAGAACATCCAATGGCCTTTATTTTACATAACAGAATATCATGATCGACTGTATCAAATGCATTGTGCAGATCAATAAAAGCAACACCTGTTAACTTATTGTTAGAAGAACACTGATCTACAAGCTTCATTGGCGCTGTTGCAGTAGAGTGCAAAGGACGAAACCCAGACTTGTTATGACATAATATATCATTTTTCCGTGAAGAAAGTCAGAAATTTGTTTGCGAACTGCCTTTACTAAGATTTTACTCACAATGGATAATACCGATATTGGTCTGTAATTACTTGGAGTGGACATATCAGCACTCTTGTATATTGGAATTACCCCTGCTTTCTTCCAGCCTCTTGGTACATGTCCTTTGGTAATGGATATATTGATAAGACATGTCAAAGAGTCCAAAATAATATATCCTGCCATTTTTAAAAGGCGACAACTTACTCCATCATCCCCTGTTGCTTTATCATTACTCATATTTTCAATTTCCTTTAAAACAAAGGCACTTGTTACTGGCTGTAAATCAAATTAACGTTCAGTATTAGTGAATTCATTGTGGTCTAAGATAACTTCAGAATCCTTTGGGATACCACTACCAGCGCATGTAATGAACAGTCATTGAAGCTTTGCGCAATGCACTTATTATCTAGAATCCTGGTCCCATTCACTTCTATACTACGAGGTAAGACCTGATTAGATTTAGGGATAATATGTTTGATACTCTTCCACATCTCTTATTTCCTTTACTATTATTTATTTGGGCATCGCGGTATTTTCTTTTTTCTTTCCTCAAAAGATGATTCACCTTGTTCTTTAGTTCTTTGTTCTTTTTCCATGACGAGTTATCAGCCCTGTGCAATGCAATATCATGGGCATGATCTCTTTTGTGCATTGCTTCAATAATCTCGTCATTAATTCAAGGGCATGCATTTTTGCGAATTCTTTTCTCGCAAAAGGGTATATGTTTATTAACAATATTCATAAAAAATACAAGCCATGTTTCCCATGCGATGTCCATATCGTCTGTATTTAAGCATGTTTGCCATGGTACATTTTGTAAGTCAGATAAAAAAATCATTTACAGTGAGGTTTTTGAATGAACGAAGCTTAGTAGACTTTGCCCTCAGTTAATGTTCGGATATCATTATTGAAACCTCTCACAGTGTACACTAGAGAATGATCACTGATGGTAGCTTTAAACATGCCAGTCTCTGAGTATAACTTGGACAAACATTAAATCAATAAGTGAACATACAATTCAAGCACAAATTTTAATTTGTCCGCATTGGCATCTCTTTTTTATCTAAGACGTTACAGTTAAAGTCACCTAATATCTAACAACTTATATCATCCAACATCGCCCTTGCTCGGCATAAATCAAGCTTCTCAAAATAATCTGATGTCGAATTTGGTACGGTACGTGGTCTATAGATTGATCCTACTAACATAGGAGGTTTGTGAAGATAAGAGAGCTCTAGCCACAAACATTCCAGATCATAGCTATTCAAATTAACTTGAAATCAAATGTATTGGATATTTAAACAGCAATGCCTCCACCACGTCCTGACAAAGTAAAACAAAGCCATCTATTTTGTTTAATTTGTAAACAAATCTTTCGGCATATTACTCCCAGTGTTAAAGATCGTATGCTCGATCTGTAATGAAAAACACAAGTCAGAAAAAATTGGAACCAGCGGGATTCGAACCTGTCATCTACTGCTTGCCGGGCAGCGACTTAACCACCAGGCTATTCTGGTTCACGGCCAAGTCACGACGAACTAGAATCAAATACCCAAGATCCTCTTCTTTCTGACTCATTAATATTCAAACGGTCCGCCGTAGACAATGGTTAGTAAACGAAGAAGCTTGACTGGGGAGGAATTTTTTTAATTTGTAAACAAATCTTTCGGCATATTACTCCCAGTGTTGAAGATCCCAGTCAAGCTTCTTCGTTTACTAACCATTGTCTACGGCGGACCATTTGAATATTAATGAGTCAGAAAGAAGAGGATCTTGGGTATTTGATTCTAGTTCGTCGTGACTTGGCCGTGAACCAGAATAGCCTGGTGGTTAAGTCGCTGCCCGGCAAGCAGTAGATGACAGGTTCGAATCCCGCTGGTTCCAATTTTTTCTGACTTGTGTTTTTCATTACAGATCGAGCATACGATCTTTAACACTGGGAGTAATATGCCGAAAGATTTGTTTACAAATTAAAAAAATTCCTCCCCAGTCAAGCTTCTTCGTTTACAAAGCCATCTATGTTTAATCCAGAGTCCAATATTGATGAATCACACAGTGTCTCGTTCAAACATATTACACCAAAAGGGTCATTATGAAGTAATATTTTTAGCTCATCAATTTTATATCTCAAGCTATAAATGTTCAAATGAGGAAATTTGATCCCTCTTTTTTTAATCACGCAGTTTGTCAGTATCTGACTTATTTCTGTGATTACTCTTATTAACATTGCCAATAAATCTCGATGACTTCGGTTTTAATTCGTCATTACCTGCATAGGTTTCAATCGTTAACATTGACTCTAACATACAAAATGCAACATGTTGTGTCCCACAAGGTTCTATCTTGGGTCCGCTTCTTTTTCTTGTCTATATAAATGGTTTTTGTAAATCCTCGGATGTTTTATCATTTAATTCTTTTTACAGGTGACTCTAATATTTTCTTTTCCCACAAAGACCCACACGTTTTGATTGCCACAATCAACCAAGAATTAGAACGAGTTTCTGAATGGATCAAAGCCAACAAATTATCAGTCAATCTACTAAAGACCTCCTACATGGTCTTTAGTAATATCATAAAATTAATGAGCTTCCAGGTAATGTAGTTTTTGATACTACAAATATAAAAAGTTCAATATGGCACGAAAAGGAGACATGATAACGAAGCTTTTCGAGCTGCACTCATCAGGTTATCACGCAGGTATATAACAAATTACGTGAAATATTATACACGGTGAACCCGGCCGCAACCTAGACGCAACCTAGACGCCGTAATTTCAGAACAATCGCAAAGCCTGGACGAACTCCAAGCTAAATATAAGAAGAGTTTTAAACACTAAATTTCTGGGAATCACCATTGACGATAAGCCATTATGGAAAGATCACGTAGACAAAATTTGTTTCTAGAAATATTGGTATAACAAGCAACGTCAAATTTTACCTCCCAACTCGTATACTCTTAAATCTGTATTCCACGCTGATCCTTCCACATTTAAACTATGGTATAGTAGCATGGGGCAGTTGTGTTGACTATCAATTAAATAGAGTTTTACTTTTACAGAAAAAAAAAGGGCTGCGTGACAGTGTTATATGTCATTCGGATTACCGAGCGCACACCGATGCATACTTTCATAAAGATAACATACTAAAGATAAGCGATTAATATAGTTATAATCTTGGAATATTTATGTATAATCTAAATATAAACGAACTGCCCAATGTATTTTATTCAATATTTTCAAAGAATCTCAATATTCATCATTACCCTACTAGGTCTGCCGGGCTTTTTCATCTTTGTCATCAAAGAAAATTTGAAGAAAATATTTGGTCGTTCGCTTCACTCGTTCGCAAACTAATATTTATCAAAATGAATAATTTTAGTATAAATTAAGAAGAGATGGAAAGAAATGTCCGCCGCCATACACCTCCAATCCACGCAAATAAGGGTCAATAGAGTAATTTTTCTTGCTGAAATACACGGATCACCATTAGCTCAGATGTCTCCCCCACCGATGCCAAGGTCCAGATACGCCACTGGTTTGGGCATGGATATGGGTGAAGAAAAAAATTTAATTTCGTAAAAGGGTGCCGTGACTTGAAAAAGGTTGAAAAACGCTGGTCTAGATATAAGGATGCAAACATCAAATAAGTTTATGGGTGAGGGGCACTGAGGTTATATCAGCCCCAAATTATTGAACGTTACAATTCGAGGGATCGACAATAGCTGCAAGACATTCGCCGATGGCGGCGCCATATTCTTATGCTGTGACGCCTACTTCCGGTCCAGGCGTGCGTTATGAGTGTTCCTGTTGATCAGCTGATGTGTGTTAGGGGGTGTTACAAGAAAGTTGCAATCAATTGCAAATCCTCCAAATCAGTCGCAAGTCTTGCAATTGATTGCAAGTTCCATTTAAAATACATGTATCATATTTGCAATCGATTTCAAATGGGGATTTGCAATTGATTGCAACTTTCTTGCCACACCCCATTAGTTAAGAAAGGGTCTAGCTACTGGAAAGTGACTTGTACATGATTTAAATCATACCGAAGAGTTTTTGTGGGTATGGGATTCCGTTGCAAAGCAACGTTGTGCTGGGCGGAGGAAAATAAGAGTAGAACTGTATCATGTCGTACGTAGCCGCGGCTGTCGATGCAAGCTAGACTGACAAGCTCCACTCTTCATTTACCATTTCATGTTACGCCTCTCTCTGTTAAAAAACTTACGAAGTTGTAGAACAGTCATGTTCTAAAAATCTTCGTATTCAGAACCATCCCTTATGATATGACTGATAAAAAAAAATGGGCAAAACTTGATGAATGCTTTGTGTAGCTGAAGTAAGTTGACAATCGTGCATAGAAATGTACTGTAAACGAAAAGACCGAAAGAAGTGGACAACACAACCGAAAGCTGGAACCACTGCTTCCGCAGAGTGCGTCACCCAATCAAAAGCAAACATTTGATAAATACCAGTTGACGCCCTCTAGCGGCTAAATAGTCGACCCCTCGAATTATACTGGGATAGTATTGGTAAGTCTGATCAGTCAGTATTAAAGGAAACTTATTGTAATAGTTTTGGGGATTATTAGGAAGCTTTCTCAGCTGAATTACAAACACCTCCGCCTTATTTATAGAACTTAACGTCACTCGCTCTTTAATTCATTGAATGATTTGACCGATGTTTTCTTAACGACTTTGGAGCTTTCGAATAGTTTTTGGCACTTTATCGATAAGATGGTCTGTCATATAACCAATAGCTAAAGAAAAGAAAAGAAATTATTGTCAATGTTTTAGCGTAAAGCGAGGCTCTGGCCGTGGCGGAGTATATGTGTGTGTATTATTGCTTCATGTATCCTCGACATTTGATGTGATTATTAAAATAATTTATTTCACCGCTATTAGAACGCGAAATGGGCACTAATTACACGAAAACATGGAAGTTATTAGATTTCATAAGGGGGAGTAATGTCTGAGGTTAAAGGGGGCACTTATCAGAAGGTAAAAGGGCACTTATTAGAAAGAAAAAAGTGCATTATACGAAAGGGGGGGGGGCACTTAGCTATGAAAAGAGGCAATTTTCATATATAAAAAGGTGCACTTTTGGGGTACTTGAAAAAGTGGGGGGGGGGGGGGGGCACTGATTCTCTAGTGCTACAAGACCAAAGTTTCACAAGAACGATTTTGGGTCAAACATGACCAAAAGTTCATTAGACAGTGGATGCCAGTCTGGAATCCTATACAAAAAATTCATAAGACCGAGAAGGGACCGAGAAGGGACAAGACAGGAGACTCAGAAGACCTTAGATAAATGTAACTCAAATCCCAAAGGAACAAAGCTTTGGCTTTGGCCTAACTTTCACTTTCGAAATTTCTAGAAAATGAAAGTTCATGACATTTCTCATTTTTTTCTATCTTGTGGAACATCGACCGAATGTACATATATGTATGATATTGACAATTCAACAACTGTATTTACTTAACTAAACTTGATTTCGTGAATTATGCACAAGCCCTAGAACGAGTAATAGAGTCTGTGACTGCGAATATATCTTTCAAACGATCTATAGAATAGATAAAGCTTAAAAAACAAAATTCATTTAATATAATCACGGATTTATTAAGATAATTATGGTTTCCTTATATAACATCCTATGCAGGATTATCCAAAGATATTTTCCGAATAAAAGGAGTCGTGTTTTTTTATTTATTTAATTTATAGGCTGTATATCAGCTCTTGTCATCACCTTTTAGCAACCCTGGCTTCCAAATTATTAATACTATAGTTATATTAAATTACCTAAAAAACGGATGTCAGCATCATTTACAAAAGTGTGGATAAAGATAAAGACTGCATTCAATGTGTACAATTTTTACATAATCTTTAGCAAATGTTGAATATTTTCTCTCTTTCTCTCTTTCCTGTTATTTATCTCTCTCTCTCTCTGTGTATATGTTTATATGTTTTATATGTTTTATATATCTCTCCATGTTTTTATGGCTATATTCTTCCTGTCAGTCTGGCATATTTTCCACTTTTTCTATATCTCCTAATTTCACAGTATAAGTTTTAAACCCCAGCTAAATTCCATTTCTCATACCAGACGTGTAAACTCGATGCATGTGTATCTACTTCGATGCCACCCGAACCACTTTTCATAAACATTCATGGTCTCGTAGCAATGCACCATTTTGCACCCTCTCATGGTCAGTAGCTTTCTCACACCCACCTTCTAACCGAGCTAATTCCGTGTCCCTTAACCCTGATTGTTATGTATAGGAGGATGTTCGCCGCTCTGTCGTGTAACATTATCTCCTACATGTATTCAATGCATCTTCGCCTAAACCAAGTGACTACTTTTCATATCCAACCCTTCTTTAAACATCTCTCGCCATCGATTTCGACTGCTTGCGATCAAATTTTGACCCCTTTCTCATCAAGGCCGCTGCGATTTTGAGTAAGGTCACCATCACCAATCTCCAGTGCTTTGAGAAGTTTGCAAGGTAGGTGTATAATTTACCTTTCTTATCTCAACATTTAATCGGATTTTAGAGGCGAAGAAAACTCTATAGCATGTGGGCGTCAAACTATCCATACCGGGTATTCGCTGTTCTACGAGTTAAGGTTAACGCCGCAATCATCACCGCCTACACATTCACATTCTTTGCGGATCAAACTTAAATCAAGCGAAACTTTTCCTTTGCGCCATTTCTCGAATTAAGCTGTTTTTTCGTGTGTTCCTTATCCGGTAACAATTCAAATGTTACTGCTTTAAATGTACCATTCATCGGGAATACGCGCAGTGCATGTTTAGGGAATAACATATGCAGTCTGAATAACTATTAGGGATAAGCATCAGAAATATTATTCAGTGGTCGATAGTGATAAATATTATTCAATAATAAGATTCACCATCGTTTTAGTGAATTTATTAAGTATACATTAGCATCGCTTCAAAAGGCTAAGGCACAAACAGGATCATATTTTTGTCGACGGGGGAGAACAATATATGTATTTTGTTTAATTAAAGAAACGGTAGAGAAAGGGGGCATTGAATGATTAATATTTCGTTACATTTTCGTTTATTATTATCAAGAAACGTGTGTACACCTCTCTGTGTTAGGACATTTATTTTAGGAAACAATATGTAAAACAAAGTTCATATGCGTATGTTTAATGATGAGTTTCTTCTACAATGTAAATACTTTATATGATTTATGAATTGGTAACGAAAAATAAATGAATCTCGAATCTTGAATCTTGAATATTTACCATTATTGCAAAAACTGAAGGCTGGGTTCGAAAATTAGTTGTTTGGTTTTTTAAAAATATGAGAGCTATTTGATGGAAACGACATTTGGGGCAAAGTCTCATGCCGTCACTCATGCAGTTACTATTTGATTTTCTTGGAGCTCTTGCTTACTCGACTTGACGTTTAATTAGTCTTTCATAATTATTCGCTAAGTAATAATAATAAAAATGGTGGCTTCAACATTATTACCCCAATCATAGACTGGCGGCCAAATAATTATGTAGCGCTCTAGCATAGCGGTAGTCATTTACACCGGGGAGGAGAATGACAAACGTGGATTAATATTTTGGCAAAATACCTACAGCCCTTGAAAAAATTATTAGACCAAGCTTCTGTAATAAGGGTACTATAATATGCATACAGAATTATAAAAATGATTTGTCTTTGGATTTCATTGAATGAATACCAAATTCCAGCAATTATACCTTACAATTATTATATTGTATTTCCTTCTTACCACAAAAATAAAACTATCAATAACCATTCTTTGTCTAATAATTTTTCCATGGCTGTATATGCCGGGCCGGGATTCGATCTCTCAACCATTTGATATTACTACATTAACAATTTTGTCCGGCTTAAGAGTTACAAAGCAAAACATTAGATTATTCTTTCACAAAGTTAAGCCTTCACGTGTCTATGGGCGGGAGGGAGTATTATACCGTCATTATTTGTTTTTGCGGGGGCCCGGAAAAGGTGGGGAGGTTGTAGTCCAAGCACATGTGTCAACAACTTGAACAAGTGAAACATGTTCATGTTTCGCAAACAAAAAGGTAAGTGTAACAACAATATTAAAAAAACAAAAATTAAACCTTGTAGGCCCTCACCTCTTTTCCGTGTGAAAGTGAGATTTGATGAGCTCGTTTACGTGAGGGAGTGCGCGCCTTATGCAAGCTCACTTTTATAGTTATTGGATACGTTCATGGATGTATGGAGAAGACTTGCAAGAGGGGGGGTTAAAGTGCAACCCCATTCATTTTATTTTAGCTTTCATAGTAGTACCTGATGCTATATATGAAGAGTGCAGCTCCTAAGCATGTTATATACATCCATAAAACTAAGTTCTGAGAAAAAAGGATTTCCAATTCTTTTTTTATTTTCCACTTCATCGATTTGATATGTAACTTGTGTAGTCGGATAATTACACCTACTGGACATTAGTACATTCATACAAGAAGAAGAAAAAATCATTAACAAAATCTGTAGAACGCTTTGAAACTAAAATCTGCATATTTAAATATCTAATTGTTTTAAACTTGCAAAATATGAATCTCATGAAAATTTGTAAGGTAAAAAAAAGAAGAGCAATTCATTTAACTGTTTTTTACGAATCAAATAAAACACATAAATATATTTTGTCAGAATGTCACAGTCACGATGCACTATAACTGATTGTTATCTTAAGTTGTATTCTCCAGTGTCTCGATTAATAGGTAGAGTGAAAGTTAAATAATCCATCCACGGCATGTTCATGCATTATTGGAAGCGAGAACTTTGCATGATATCTATAATGAAACGGCATGACAAGATTAAATACATCATTTATGCAGCTGCTTTCGTGGGTTTATGACGCTTAATCACCATAACAAATTAATAATCCGACTTGGCAGGTCTTCGTCTGATGTTTTAATGCCTTCCATGAATAATGAATATTATTTTAGCGTTTTATCAAGCATGCAGGTGTTGTTCTTAATATGGAATTAGCTCAATCCGATATTAAAATGGCATTAAACTGGCAAAATCTGAACAGCGCCACCTTACAGTAACTGCTAAATTGAGATTATAATTTGAGATTATAAATTGATTGCATTTGGTTTTGAATTTTGACTAAGAGCTGTTTGGAAAATAGGCACATTTTATATTTCAAACTATTATTTTTGACGTTGCACATGTGGAAAATTGCCTACAGATACATTCTAAGCTTCTACAAACTAGAATGGGGCATGATGGGAAAATTAGAGGCACAGCTACTTTCCAAATCCTGTTGAAAGATGGCACCATTATAGGAGCTTCAATTTACTGTCACTTCAAAGTGAACATGCATCGTAAAATATTGTTAGTAATATTGTTAGTAATATTGTTAGTAATATTGTTAGTAATTTCTTTTCCTGATTGCAAGCTCGTGACTATTTTACACAGGGCTTTTGTTATCATTATTATCATTATTATTATTATCATTAATTCATTACAATTTTATTTTAGATGTTGTCTGCAGGTCTCCATAATTAGTGAGAAGTATTATTCTATGTTGCTTGTCGAAAATAAAGTAAAGATGAACCCGAGAAATTGGATAAACCTTTTTCCTTCATTTGTTTGCAAGGGACAAGGCACCCCAAAAGATAGCAAACTGAATCCGCCACTACCTTCAGCCCCTCCCCAACCCCCAACCCCCCCCCCCAAAAAAAAAAAAAAAAAGAAAGAAGAAAGAAAGAAAGAAAGAAAACACCTGCTCCCAGTACCATGCTTAATTGTACCGTATTTGATTTTCAACATCACGCAATGTAACAGACTGGCAATGGCGATTTCCATAATGTTTCATGTGGAATATGATACGGATATCTCTTCGAAATATGCGGTCTCGAAGGTACCCTAACTGATGAGCGATCAAAATGATTATGATTATGAAGAAATCAGTTTCATTCGCTTTCAAAATATACACGAAACCTTGTGTCATTCTCGTGTATACGCTGCTTATGTTATTTTCATTGGTCTACCCACTGTGATTGAAAAGCTTCGATTGTTTGATTAATTATTTCGAAGCTGGCGCATAATACGCAAACTCTGCACATGGAATGCATCGGTTGCACTGACCGATATAAGTGGAAATGTCATCAATTAAACAGCTTGTTCCCATGGCCAGGAAATCTATTTTGGCGCTGGCTCCGTATGGATAGTTTGCTTAGGCAATCGATGCAGGGAGTTAATTTCTAGTCCCCTGGCCACTGTGTTTCATGTAATGAAGTAGCTTACTCAGTGCATTATGATTAGTGACCAGAAGAAGGTGGGCGAGGGGAGGGGGGGGGGGGGGGGGGGGGGGGGGGGTGGGCGTTGTGTTAATTATCTAACACCGTTTGCAGAGTTGGATATTTATTAGCAGTGTGAAAGGATCTTTACCTTGTCCATAACTGGGGACACGAATGTGGATATTATAGATTGTGAATTTCATCCTTTCCTGGGAGAAATTACGAAATAGAGAAAGAGTGAGAGAAAGAGAGAAAGAGAGAAAGGGAGTGTGTGGGAGAGAGAAAGAGAGAGAGAGAGAGAGAGAGAGAGAGATTGGTAAATAGAGGGAGAGAGAGAGAAAGGGAGTGATGAGAGAGAGAGAGAGAGAGATTGATATATAGAAAGAGAAAGAAAGAGCGAGCGAGCGAGAGAGAGAGAGATGGAAAAAGGGGAGGGTGAATTTAAGAAAGAGACAAAACAGATAGAGTGAGGGGGGGGGGGGAGTTAAAAAATAAATGAAATGTAGCCTTTATATAAAAGTAATACATAAAATAAAGGAAAGAGAGAGAGAGCGGGGGGGGGGGCAGAGGGGGGGATAAGGGTGGGAGGGGGTGCTCATTTTCAACTTTGGTAATGATATAATCGGTCCATTCTTTGACACAGGGTGATGACTGTCTTCTGCATAGCACAGGGAAAATATTAATCACCTCGTATATGTCGTAATGCATCATTGGGAAGGCGATTGTGATGACTTTATAATTTAGTCATAGCTTTTATTATAAAAAAAATATTAAATTTAACTATTCTATTTGAAAAAAAGTAAAAGGTGTAAAAAGTGAAACATCCGCGATCTCATATGTCGTACACATAATACACATGTTTATAAAACACATATGAATTGAGTTTATGTTTCATATCGTTGCAAGATATTCACCGTCATGATAGATGTATTGCAGTTGATTAGCACCCCTTATTTCAATAATGTACTTTTGGAATTGATGTTTTTTTAGGGATGCGAAAACACATCGATAATTATCACCAGTCATGACAAGCTGTACCAATATCATGCATTCGAAAATGATTTCCTTGTTGGTATGATATTACCGCTAGGTGTGTAATTGTAGTATTAGGTAGGCCATACTATTTATCCCCGATACAATTGGTTTCTGCCAAAGAGATATAATTTCTAGTTTCTCGTCCCCTCCTCCTTTTTTGCACTTGCCTCATTTATTTTGTTCTCTGTTATTTTTGTCCTAAAATGAAATAAATAATAAATATGCATTAATGTAGTGAATTTTTAGTTTTGTTTTGAGCTACTAAAGTGAACGTAAAAAAGAAACTGAAACAATAAAATCTGTGTTAAAATAGACCAATAGCATTTTTATAAAAAAATATCAAATATAACATGGAACTCCCTCCTCCTCAAATAAAAAAAATCTGGACAAGAAACTAGGAATCCATGTTAATTTTCTTTAGTGAGGAGAGCATGGAAAGTGTGGCCTCTGTTAAAGCAATACAAGGAGAAAGAAAGAACAAGAGAAAGAGAGAGAGAGAGAGAGAGAGGGGGGGGGGGGGAGCTGGGGAGGAAAAAAGAGGAAAAGAATATGTATACGTAAGTGGATGTGGTTTTACATATATAGTCTTGTGGGGTACAGAGAACAAAAGAGCACAATGATGGCCTTTATTCCGTCATGCTTGTGGGGTACAAAATATAATAGAAGTACTTGCGAGTACAAAATACAATAGGAGAAAATAATAAAGTTCCCCACAAGTCCATGTATGTGAATGTGTGTGTGCGTGTGTGTGTGTGGGGTGTATTTGTGTGTGTGCAGTGCAATACAGTTAAAAACACCAATGAGATATTTGCTTCATATGAAATATATTTAGTCATTTATATTGATACTGTTGCACTATTCTGAAATGATTGCATATGCCATTGCATGGATTAGGAAATTATGACGACCTTCGCTTTGACATTCAATTTGGAGGCATTATTGCAACGTGATTTGTTACAGTCTTTTACATCAATTGATAAATTAGAATTTCATGGTCTTTCGTGTTGCAGGGGGTGGTGAGAAACTGAAATGACGATGAAGTCATAATAATGATGAAGATTATGAAAATGATGATAATAATGAAAGTGCAGTCAAACCTGCTTTAGCAACCACCTGTATAGAAAGACAATCTGTCTGTAAAGACCACAATTTTTGTTTCCCTTGAAAAGTGTTTCTCATTGAAACGTGTATTAAACGAACCTGTGCATAAAGACCACCTGCTCGTAAAGACCGCTTTCTTGTCTCCCTTGAGTGGTCTTTATAGACAGGTTTCACTGTAATACTACTTCTGGTATTACTAATGATGATACTACTACTACTACAGCAGCAACTACTACTACAACTACTAGTAATAATAATGATAGTAATATAAAGAGAGTGAGAGAGAGACAGAGAGAGACAGAGGAGAGATAGACAGAAGGGGGGATTTAGATAAATTGATAGAAACAGAAATATAGAGAAGATAGAGGATATAGAGGAGAGAGAGACAGAGAGACGAAGGAAGTGATAGCAAGAGGGAGATAATGAAAAACGACAAAGAAGGAGTAAGATTGATATTCGGATGGTAATGGCAATAATCACATTTTTGCTTTAATATCCTCTTCCTTTTTTTTTTGTTCATCGAAAAAGCAAGATAAGGAAAGGAAACAACAAACAATATGTGAACAGGCCGCCTATTAATCACATCACCCTTGTTCTGACTATTATCACCGCCAGAGCTTCAGGCATGCGGAAAGCGGGGGCGAGGTATGGAGATTAAATCCGAGCTCACTTCGTGGTTTTAACCTGTTGCGTGTGTTTGCTGTCATTTGTTGAATTTCTTTATGTAATATTTTGGCGAGCCTTCAGATATGCCGACATAAATAAATGCTTAAAAGATGACAATGTACGTTCTGAATTGGGGAAATTGATAATTACACTAATGAATGTACTCTCAGAATATTGCATATTTCCCAATCTGAATAGATCGACAACCTTGAATGATAATAATTTAGAGAAACGCCATTTCGTTCGTTTTCGATGTCGCTCTCTAGTTTCAAGACTAATATGACAACATACATGTAACAATGATTTCAAACCTTAGGTCTTGATAGGGGCCCTGTTTCATAAAACTTGTTATCAGTAACAACTGCGACATTTCTGAGACAAATTTGCTCTCAGCCAATCAGATGCAACGATTTCTGTAGCTTATAACAGTCATTGCAACTTGTTATTGATGACGAGATTTATGAAACAGGACCAGGGACTAGAGGTATACACTTCATAGTTTAATTTGTGTTAGGCCCAAAGTAGTAATTTATAGTGAGAAGTGTTTATCAATGACAAAATAATTATACAGCTATTAGTTTATCGAACCCAGTCACGCACTCCGTGCAGAATGTGAAATTGATATTATGGTTCCATTTCTAAAGGGTTTGGCTATGAATTACATTAATGGCAAAATGCACAACAATAGGGAAGTTCAGAGTTAATCCCGTCAATCTTTTGGGCACATTAAAAAGAGGAGAGAGAAAAAAGAAGAAATAAAGTCGAATTAATCTCCACTGTGTAGTTACGCAAACATATTAAGACAAAATGATTAATGGATCGAGGGAGCATTGTGATTTAGTGGTTCATTTACTTAACTCTCAATTAAATAAAGGTTGAAGGTTCGAATCTCTGCCCGATGCGTATATCCTTAGACAAGGCATTTGTCTACAGTCGTCTCTCCCGCGCCTCAGGTGTGAAAGGGGTACCTGGCAGGATTTATTCCTTAGAATGTGCACTGTGCACTGATGACGTGTGCTGATGCTAAAGCGCGGGGGGGGGGGGGGTATGGTATTTAATACCCCCCCCCCCCGAAGCGCACAGGGACGTAACATGTTCTGATATCCGCTCTTGAAAACGAATTATTATTATATATTATTATCATTTTAAAAATCTTCATCTCTGTCTTATTATGAATATAAATACTTAGCCGCATCTAATAATAACGGGTAAATTGCTGTTGTCAGTCATTAGAACATTATAAATGTAACAAATTATTAAAAAAAATATTCAGACTTACTTCATACACGTGTATATATCTACACACACACACGCACACAAATACTTGTGTGTCTTTCCCTTTGTTCTCTCTATTGTTCAAATAGCCACATAAGCAGCAAAAAAAGCCACACAAGCCTGACGGAATAAAGGCATCTATGGTGTTTGACTGTCCAATTAGTCACATAAGTATACCTCCGTTGGTACACACCCACACACACACACACACATCTATGTTTTCTATTGTTCGAATTTCAACCGATGACTCCACTATTGAATTGCGTCACAAAATTCATTGACGGAATAAACCTCACCAATTGTTGACAACCGATGACCTATTGAATTACTACCGATGACCCATTGTTCTCTTTGTTCGATGTCATCGGTTTGAATGCCTATACATGTATATATACACACACACACACACACACACACATATATATAATATATATATATATATATATATATATATATATATATATATATATAATTATTATTTGGGGAGGGACCGGGAGCTTACAAACGCTGTACACTGGCTTTAACCGTGTATCGATTTAATACCCTCTTGGCAACACTTAGTTATGTGCGAGAGAAAATGTGATCCCTGGTAAACATTACTGCGGCCATATGGAGGAGAAAATTGGTAAGGCGAAACGGCGGTTCATTGTGGAGGGCTTTGCGAGAGCGGCCGGGGATGTCTTGAATTCAATACGATCCCGTAAGGCTAGCAGGATGATGTTTCTCATGTTATCTATTACTCCGAACTATTTTTACACACGCGCGTATAAGCCCGGATGTAGGTGATATTAGCGTGGATGAAATTGTACGCATAGCTTTATCGCCATGATGAAAACTCTCCATGCCTCTAATTGTGAAATATAGCTAAAGAATGATGAATTTTGATGGACGCGCTGAAAATTATAATGTTCATAATATTTATGATCATGCAACCGCTTTGCAATCTTAGTTAGTCAGGCGGGCCAGAAATATATTGAAATTGCATAGTGGGCAATTAAGTAACGCGATGGCCAATGGTCCATGCAGGGGCAGTGAACATTAAAAGAAGAAGAAGAAAATGTTGTTTTCACCTCGTCGCAGGGATAGAACATTATTAAAGCTTCTTGACAAGCTATCCATTTCTATGGACGGTTGAGAAAAATCTCACTTCATTCAGTCTGACACCCCTCTACCTTAATTCATGATCATCATCATCATCATCGTTGTCGTCGTCGTCGTCTTCATCATCATCATGTCCCATAACCACCTGGTCTTAGAGGCACCACTGATGATATTTTGACCACTTCCTGCCATCTTGTTCTTGTCCTTGGTAAAGATTATGCCTGTCCATTCTTTGATATTGTCTCCCTGCTGTCCATACCATTTCAGTTTTCGATTTCTCACTATTGTCAAATGATCATCATATTTTCAAATAGCTGCCTCTATTTTACTGCGTAACTTTTCATTGGAATATGGTCTCTGTATATGAAATATTTAAGCTTTTCCGATAAAATCTCATCGCCATTGCTTGGATCCTCCTCAGTTTGCAGCACTGATGCGAGGGTCTAAATATAGCCATAACTAGGGAGCGCAGAAGTCTAACTTTTGAGTTAGTGCTGATGTTGTGGTCACGCCAAATTGTCTTGAACTTTGAAAGAGTTGTTGATGCTTGTGCGATTCTGGCCATAACTTCTGGTTTGCAAACTTCACCTGCCACAATTGCTACTAGATACTTGAATCTATTTAAATCTACCGAAATTGCACAATGCTAGTGGTTCAATGTGAAGTTGTAGCGAAGCGAACACACTGTGTAGGGGGAATCAGGGTTGACAAATGCAAACAGTTGGTAAACCCTGGGCACAATCACCGAATGCAGGTAATAATATCCCTGGGAATCTTTTGAGTTTCTCGCTCTGTCACCTCAACAAAAAAAAAAAGAATAAAGAAATAGAGACGTAAATTGGCGCTTCTTGAACGTGTGTCGGGAAGCATCATTGATCTTATATACCCCCCCCCCCTCTCTGCCTATCACTGTCTCTCTCTCTCCTTTCCAAACAAAGTGCCATTTATCCTTCTTTCTCCTTCTTATGCATTTCCCCCTTTCTTTTCAACCAGTAGGGCATATGTTTACAAGCATAGCTTTTTTTTTAGGTCCTTCCACATGCAAACATTTTCTTTTTGTTGTATATTACAAAACATGTATAGACTTTTATATGTACACAGCCTTGTCTATAATGCCTATGTATCGAACTTTTTTGTATTATGTATTATATATTGTGTATAATTATCATGTATTATGTATTATGCATTTGTATGTTTGAAAGAAAACAAAATGGCCCATCCACCATTAGGTCCCTTGACCTTTTCATGATGTTCTGTCGTATGATGTTCTGTGGCAGCATTTCCGGGTGAATGTGTATATATATTTATAGCTTTCTCGTAATTCTTTTTAACTACCTTCCTCTCTATTCTCTGTCCAGGTCCGTATTTTACCACGTTTGCTGGGCTTCTCATGTTTCTTCTTTAACATAATTTCCTCTTCCTATCTCTACCATTTTCAGTTGCACTATACTTAATGCTTCTCGCCCTCTATTTTTGTCTTTTAATTTCATTCATAAAAAAACATATCAAAGTAATTTTACAAAAAAATTCAATTGTGATTCTACCAGTTTCTAATTCAAGACTTGTCGTAATTAGTAAATTTATGCACGTCCCGTCTATAGAATATTTATTCCCTTTATGTTTTTGCTATTATGTGTGTTTGTATGTGCGTATTGGGTGTGTTTGTGTGTGCGTACTGTGGGTGAGGATGTGCGTGTGGTGGATGACTGCAGGCATGTTTAGAATTCTCATTTTGCTCTTTCTTCTTTTCTCTCTTTCTTTCATGTCTGTGCTTCTTAGTTCTAATATTTGTTTCAATTATTCACTCCCGTTCTGTTACGATATAGGTATGTCCATTATTTGTTTTTCTTATCTGCCTATTCTTGTGTCGTTTATTTTTGCTGTTCGATAATTTTCTCTTTGGTTGTTCTTGCTTACGTGGGGTATTATTTTTTGATGAATCTCTTTATCCGCCTCCCTCTCTGTCTTGATACCCACATTCCATGAGACTCATTCTCTTCTATTCTCCTTCTTCAACTCTCTTCTTTATCCCCCTTCTCCCCCTTCTCCCCTCGCTCTCCTCTCTCGATCCCCCTCTCCTCCAACTCTCTTCTTTATCTCCCTTCTCCCCCTTCTCCCCCCTCTCTCTCTCCTCTCTCCCCCTCTCCTCCCTCCCCCTCTCCTCCAACTCTCTTCTTTATCCCTCTTCTCCCACTTTCCCCCCTCTCTCTCCTCTCTCCCCTTTCCTCCAACTCTCTTTTATCTACCCTCATGACTCTCTTTTTCTTTCTTCCCCTTCTCTGCTCTCTCCTCCCCTCTCTCTCTCTTTCTCTCTCGCCCCCTCTCTCCCCCTCTTTCACCTTCACCTTAACCTTCGATTTCCCATATCAATACATCATACCTGCGCCTCAGGTACGCGGAAAGCGGGGGCAAATTGAAACACGCACCGGCTCCCGCAGGCCACTCAAAATCTCTCCCCTCCCTCCAAGGCTGACATGCGAAGAAAAGAATATTCGAAAGAAAAAAAAAACAGTAGACAGGGAAAAGAAATACCGCAGACGGAGATTTTCGTCTCGTCGGTATGAACTATACAGGCTGCAGCGTAGGTGGACTATGAAAAAGAGGCATTAGTCTGCTAAACGCTTCCCCCCTTCCATTCGCTTAATTTCTCTTGTCAATTATCCTATTTCAGCCGCGGGGTATAGAGGCGGAGACGGAGGATTTGACAAGGATGCAACACCATTGAAGAACATTAAGTATACACAAGGGGTAAGTCGGGAGTTTAAACCTACGCCGTTTGCGGTTGTAGCATATTGAGATAATTGAACTTTCCCAATTATGGATCTTGAAATAATTTTAGGCGTTTTGTTGTAGCGAACGAGTATACGCTGTTGGCTCTTTTGCAACAATCATGGGCGTCGCTAGAGTGAGGGGGGGGGGGGGGGGGGGGGGGGGGGGGGGGGGGGGGGGGGGGGGGGGGGGGGGGGCTGCCACCTCTGTCGGCCAAGGGGATTGGGGGGGGGGGGGGGAGGGAAGAGGAAAAAGAAAAGGAAAAGGAGAAAAAACTTATAATAGTGGGTTCGTATAGCGCACATGAA
Organism: Heliocidaris erythrogramma; assembly: GCA_025617745.1. Lineage (NCBI taxonomy): Eukaryota > Metazoa > Echinodermata > Echinoidea > Camarodonta > Echinometridae > Heliocidaris > Heliocidaris erythrogramma. Next base: position 24,150,646 of record CM046873.1, read on the forward strand.
ACTCCTGGCGCTCCACAGTAATTATTAGCCCGGCTTTAGCACGGCTGCTCTTACGGCGCTCTATAGCATTTCAAGGAATTCATTCCTGCCAGGTACACATTTACTTCACCTGGGTCGAGTGTGGCAAATGTAGAGTAATATCTTGCCAAAATATGCTAAGAGAAAGGAGAAGAAAAAAGAGCAAAATAAACAAGAAAAGGGGAAGGAAAGGAAAACAAATACGGAAAGAAAAACAAAAAGAAGAAAAGAAGGAAAGGAAAAGGGGAGGAAAGAGAAATAAGGAAAAACTGGCCAATTTTTTGATCGCTTGCTTCGTACCCTCGATCGCAAAGACACTGGAAAATTGTTTGGCCAGAGATGTCAGTCCCCTTCTTGAAACTGTGCCCGTACGTGTATAAAGAAAGGGATACAGTTATGTGGAAGAAGAATATGAGAATGATAAAGCCAAATGGTGGTGAGGAAAGAATTAGAAAATAAAAAACAATAACGGAAAAAAAAGATACGTAATCATGATAATACATCATCCTTAAAAATTCCCCCCGGGGGGGGGGGGGGGGAACATTGCGGTGCAGCAATTTTTTTCGGCAAACTTGGGTGTCACTGCCCCCATTCAAAATGTTGTAGCAACCCCCCCCCCCCCCCCCCAGCAATAATATAGCTAAATATAGCTAAAACAAAATGGAGGCACTGAAAAAAAGAATCTTGAGAGATTGATTAGACCAGTAAGAAAGCGGAAAGAAATAATGAAAATGTCGTTATCGCTATCGTTTTCGCTATAGTTATCGGACAAGTCTGAAATTTATAATAGTGACAAAATAGCCGGATGATAAATAACAGTGGTATGAACCATAACAACATCTCGATTAAGACCAGAAACATTACGCTTTGATATATACACTAGCAGAAGCAGCCCGTGGACATCCACGGGCGCTAGCTGTGTTTATGATTAATCACCGTGCCGTATATTTCTTACAATAATCAAGTGAATAAATAAAAAAGTCGGGTAAAGTTATTTTACCAAGAAGTATTTACAACATGTGCATTGGAAGGAAAGTATGCATTTTGACCATAGACGATCCACCCTTTTGTCGATTGTGCCCCCGCCCCTTTTAGAATGAAACCTTTTTTTTTTTGCTTGGCAGAGAATTATGGAGGGACCCCCCATAACCACCCCCTCCTGAGCGAATTTTGTAGGTCTGACGACAAAAAAAATCTCGCCATCCCTCCCCCCCCCCCCCCCCCCCCCCCCCCCCCCCCCCCCCCCCCTGCACTTGTGACAAACCTGCACTTGTGTTCACCGCCTTATACTAAATTCTGGATCCGCCCCTGATCATGTGAGTATGTCTTATTTATCCAAAGCTTGCATGAGTTCTGAAGAAAATGCATTTTCATCTTGATGAAAATTAATGATATGGATATAATAATGTTCGAGTAGAATATCCATGCATAGACCTAGAGGGAGCGATTTGATCTTGCCATGTTTCTGTGGTTTAATACTCAGAGAAATTAAGGCCATGAAAACATAACATCCATAATTAGCGGTACGTCCCAAGTAAAGGATGCAAAAATGAGAAAAAATGAATTTGTCATTTTATTTATGATGGGTCTTGGGAGAACCGACGGATTGACTTTCCCTACTACCCCCCCCCCCCCCCCCCCCCCCCCCCCCCATTCCATTGTCATCCCATCACCCCCAGCGCGAGGGGAGAAGGGATTAATATCATTATACGTATTCATATCATAGTGGAAATATTTTCCGAAGGAATTTTCTTCTTATCAGATTTTCTGATAAAGTGTCGAATTAGGGTCTGTGCTTGCAGACTATACCGTAACATGAAGCTTCAAATGATGTAACTCTATGCGTAATAATGTACCTGTATGACCTGTACACGTGCGAACGATCTAACACGTGTGTATAATACTGTACTGTACATTGAAGCCATCCATGCATGCGGATATGGCCACGCTGTTCTAATTTGTCATACCTCCCCTTCACAGGTAAAGGGTATGGGTTGGCTGGGCATGAAGCTACAAACCCGCTTCATGGGTTGGCAGAATGATTAGGCCTACTCCCTGCGGAAATTCAATGTTTAAAAATTAATTTATGAAATATGGACGGGACGTCAGCCCTTAAGAAGTGCCTCCCGCCACTCTAAGAACCATTCCCCACCCATGGGTACCAAAAGGCGGGGACCCGAAAGGGCCAGGGGAGGAGCCTATTTGAACTAAAAATCAAATTGGTATTAACAAAAAATTTGAATTGACATGGTTTATTGATTATACAAATCATTGCTGCTGATAGCCAAAATCGAGATTGTTTTCCATCGAAAATAAATACATAGAAAATGTGAATATACAATATAACAATAAATAAACCTTAATAACAACAAAGTAGGTCATGGAGTATAAATAAAAATGAGTGTCTTTCGTTGAGTTATTGGGAATAGTAATTAATTGCAAGTGTTAATAAAATATATTTCAAGGGAAAAGTTTCAAGGCGATAATGAAAGGCATAACAATTTCTTTGCGTTGGAGGCATTATGGTAATCAACTGTTACAACAAAAGAGTAAAACAAAAACCAAACCAAAACAACCAACAACAACAAAACACAACAGATACATTATATTTACGTAATATATTTTCTATAGGAAGTGCTGAGTACTGGGAAAAGTAAATGAAAACAAATAAGCGAAACAAAGGGAGTTATCTATTTTTAACTTATTTTTTAGTTTTTTTTTTTTTGAGTTTCCTCACATCATGTTTAAAACAATTCTGGAAAATCTCTAACATGACCAGAATAGCCTCCAACAGTCTTAGACCAAAATAATTAACTTTGTGCATCATCTTTATTGTACTTTTTCAGTATCTTTTTTAGTTGCCAGAAATATGATTCTGTATGAATTGTAATAGTCTTAACCCTTTAATACTTCGATAGTTCTTACTTCCTTCAAAACGGTGTCGTTTAATTAGTGGTTTAATTAGGCTGTTGAATAGAATTTGAAGGGTGCTGGTTCAAGCCCCGGAATGGCACCCAGTGTCCTTTGGAAAGACGTTATTTTGGAACAATTCATTTATGCCATATATCGACCCAAGTGTAGTTTTGTAGGGTTCTTCCTTGAAATACACTGAGCCTTCATAAAGGTTGCCAAAGCACCAAGAAGGAACAAGGAAAAGACAACTTATGGCATTCGCTATGTAATATTCATATTATTGTCACTATTACTATTATTATCAAAATAAACATTTTATTTAAAAAATATATATTTTTTCTTTTACCATAAGTACGCACATTCGCGGTTGACGCAGCTTTTATAGGACAGTATTTCACGAAATGGCAATACTCATTATTCATGATCGTAAAAACAATTGGCTTCCCTCTGGGAAAGCAAGAGATACACAGCGCCTATGAGTGATTACGCTAGTCTTATCCAGTCTGAAATTTCCAACCAGGGTTTGATAAATTCTTCCTAATACCAGGTACTCTTCAACTATACCTGGAAGATAAGAAGAGACAATTTAAATATAAAATGCTTTTTGTGAAATCATCGGGTTGTGATTCGATCCCGCATCTCAACACCTTTGATAATGATGACAGCAACACATTAATCTTCATTTTCTTTTTCTTTCATCGTTCCAATATTTTATCCTCGAGAGGGGCGGTATGGGTTTGAAACATACACCACAATATCCAAGATTATCTCCCGTTGTCATGACTACCCTCGTACTTACACAGGATGGCGCTTATATGTTTTTTTAATTTCCCCCAAACGATGGCAACCATTTTAACTCTCCGTTTTTTTTTTAATTCTTATTTTTGCTACACTTCTTGTCAAAGCGACATTATTATTATCCCTTAACACATTCTAGGGAAAGTACTTCTTCAAGTTTGATTAACCCTTTGTTTGCCACATAAATCTTCTATGGGATGTGTGTAGAGCCTGTGTCAATTATGGCACAATGGTAGAGTAAGCGTTGAGTGCCACAACGAAGATGGTATGCCCCTTTGTTGTCTAAACCACTCCAGATCAGATTGAGGGGGACAACTTTAATGCGGTTGGTTTCAGATAACACTTGACGAATTCCTCCGATGAATTATATTATTAAATGCTAGTTCTACTCTCTCACTGCCACTGCTGCTTCCACATCTCTAAGACTACTCCTTCCTGTGTATTTTGTGCTTCTACTCTAGCAAGGTTATGCAACTTATTATTAAGTTCTCTCTCTCTCTCTCTCTCTCTCTCTTCTCCTCCCTTATTTATCTCTCCTGTTTCTCGCATGCCCATTGCAGTTATTACAAGAGACGCGGCGCTGATAATTACCATCTTCAGCCCAACTGCAGTATTCCTTGCTACTGGCAAGTAATATCATGCATAGATTATCTTCCATCATGTCTCTTCGTCCCATAAATCACCCCAGCGGCCCCGTCATCCTTCCAGACAACCCATTTTCCTACGCCGTTATAGATTACATCCAGTAAGGGTATAAGGGCGGAATAAAACCATCAACAACGGAAGAAATGCGTTACTGGCAGCTGCGTCGGTCAAACACCATCATGGCCGTATGTACAGTGACATTCTCTTCAGAGATTTAACAGTCTTATTTGCACCGTGCGTTCCTGACCAAAACGTGTTGACAAAGTTACATTTATACTTGAAGCCAAATAAATATTAATACCATTATAATATAAATGTACTTATGTTCTGTAATATATTCTTAATCATTGACCTGTATCACTTTAGAAATAAAATAACAGAAAAGGGTTTAAGTCAAGACATTCTAGCTCACGGTATCATCTGCTAACACTTTACATGGGGGCTGCCATTTTCTTAATGACAAGGAGTTTGACATGGAGTTGTACATGAACCATTGGAAACCGTTCCGGTCAGGAAGATATTTTTAATCGTCGAGCTAAATTGCTTCTCTTCATTATAAAAAATCCCCATATATGATGGAAAATACATAACAGGTGTATACATATATTCTAAAGTTTGACATTTATAGATTTCTTTTTAAATTCTTTGGTTTTGCTAGCTAGAAATTGTTTTCTTGGGCTTGCCTGGCAGCGCAGAACATAATTTATACAATGCGCATTCTGACTTTTGAAGTCCATTATCTCAAATCAGGTGAATGCATAGTTTGTCACTATTGACGCTGGGAAAGTCATCTGGCATAAATTTGAATTAATTCGCTCCGTCGCGTACGTCATAGTATCAAGAAAATAGAGTTATATTTAGTACAATCGTAATTTTCAAATAAATATAGAACACATTTTCGTTTTTAGAATATATGTATATATCTGTTAAATATTTTAAATCTTAAATGGGATTTTGTATCAGGAAGAAAGACAATTTTGCATTCGGATTAAAAATATCTTGATGTACACGTCAAGAAAATGGCAGCCCCCGGGTATCGCTAGCAGACGATAAATCTTGCTGATAAAATCTTGATTTATACCCATCTCGTATATTTTAATGCAAAACTACGTATGATAACAAGAGGGAATAGATTACATCTTTGAATATAAGCATATTTATATTATGAGGTTAATTCCCCTTTAAGCATATTTACATGTGACGTTAAAATGATCATACGTATGAGTGTGAAGAACCACTGCACTTTTCCAAAAATAGAGTGTGGGAAAACCTCTAGGTTTAATGCTACACCTGTACATCTTACCAAGGTATACCGGAAAAGAGACCTGATGGGCAAAACGATCGCTTTGCCCTCATCATATTAATATTTATTACTGTGGTACAAGTATATATTTTTGTTGTTGGGGTAAATTCTCGGTTTTTCCCAAATCTGCTTCAAGGTACATCTAATAGAATCATTATATTACACATCTGTCATAATGTATCAGTGTTCTGCAGTCTGTTTACACTTTTTGGAAATACAGCTTAAATCACTCTCAAGAATAAAATGTCATTGGAAGATTGTGCCTCGGCTGCATTTTATGATGCAGACATTTTCTCTTTTTGCCCTCCAGTAAAACAAGTATCTAGAATTAAATCAACATTTAAAGATGATGTGCTCTCTGTTTTTTGGCCGTGTTGAACTGGCCAACTGATGACAATCCATTCAAGGAACTTTTACTTGTCTAAAAAACAACTCAAAGGAGCTCTACGTCAGGTTCGTTGTTTGCTCAAAATGCTTACAAATACAAATTAAAGAGAGGGGAACCCTTTAATATTTCTAGAGGAAACAGGGATGAGACTGCTTTCCATTATCGTGGCTTTTCCGAAATGTACAAAATATAACTTGACATGGTATATAGTTGTGCTTGTTTTAGGCCAATTCCTCGTTTCTGACTACTGTATGTTCCAAAATGGAAAATGCCAAGGTCACCCTAATACCGAATATGCAGAAGGGAAAAGTAACGGAGCGAAAGAGATCGAAGTTTGTACAGCGATAATGTGGTTAGTTTGCCATGCCGAAGATGTTTTTCTAAAGAAATGTCAGTAAAAAGCACAAAGCATTGTGATCATGAAGACGCGTATGCTAGCATTTTTATAGATTTCTTTTTAAAGGGAAATGTCATATTGATTGAGAAATGCTGGGAACTGGCTTGCAGAAGCAGAAATATAAGCATCACTATTTTTTTGAACTTGAGAATAAAATGTTTAGAAATATGTATATATATATATATAAATATATATATATAATATGTATATTCACGAAAATGTCATATCTGTGGTTAACCTAGGGTCTCCTCTATTAAATGACACCAAAATATTAAACAATATTTTACGCTTGAGTGAGCAAAAGCCACTGTTGTGAAATAGTACATAAAACATTCTTCACAGATGTTTGTTTTTGTTTTGACTGGTATTAGCCTAGTTGAGAGTCTTGAAAACACTTAACAATTTTATATTCTGATCATTAAAAGACGATTTATGAAAGAATAGGCTTTGTTCAATGTATGTGCTCATATATCCCATCAAAACCTTTATGGTTGAGTTAGCAAGCCAGATGAAATTAAACGACTCACCGGAAGTAACATTTTGAAAGACTCAACAAAGTAGTTACTTGCTCACTCAAGACAGTATAAGATGTTGATGTGATGTGTAAAGATATACAGAGAACATAGCCCGTTATTTCATAAATTGTCTTTTATTGATCAGAATATGGACATTCTTAAGCCATTACATAGCTCTCAGCTAGGCTGATACCAGCCAGAGCTATTAACAATTCCCCTGATAGCAGAAAGTGGTAAAAATGACGTGATATTTACGTCGTGGTTTTCGTCTTTTTTACGTCCTGTAATTACGTCAATAAGACGACAACTTGCACCAACGCAAGACGTCAAGAGGACGTCTTATTTTGACGTCATCTGTACACTGTAAAAACTGAAGTGCTGTATATAGCACTTTTTGAGGGCATGCATAGGGACTGCACTCAGAGTGCTATTGAATGCACACAGCGTGCTATTTCAGCACTTTCACGGGAGCTGGACCGGCTCCTTAAACTGCTAAACATTCATTAAAAAAATGATTTGGGCGAGCTTCGAACCAGGGTCCGCTGATCGAGAATTGCTGGCATTACCGCTAGACTAACTCACATTGTACGATTTAGAGCAGATCATATTGTTACATAGTGAATTTACGACACCACATAGTTCATGTTATCTACTTGACTCCCATGACTAAACTGGATTGCAAGAAGTATTCGTTAGTCCATCGGTAACGTCAGCGCCTCTCAATCAGCGGAACCTGGTTCTAGGCTCGGCACGGTCACATATTTTTTTTGCTGGTAAATTAGCACACTACAAGTGCTATAAACATCATTTCAGGTGCAGTCACTTTACATGCCCCTAAAAGTAGTACTTTAGTTTTTACAGTGTACAAGACGTAGAGATGACGTCAAAATAAGACGTCCTCTTGACGTCTTGCGTTGGTGCAAGTTGTCGTCTTATTGACGTAATTACAGGACGTAAAAAAGACGAAAACCACGACGTAAATATCACTTCATTTTTTAACACTTTCTGCTATCAGGGTCTTGTCAAGACTGGATTTTGCACCTTTCGGTAAATTGGCTTTAACTCTCTCAAGCGTAAGTTATTTTGGTGTCATTTGATAGATCCTAAACTATACACAGGTATGAACATTTCCTAACAATATTTGGAAACATTTATTTGGGGAGAATTTTTCCAACTGTTAACAATCTTATGCGACGTACTGTATATATATATATAGAGAGAGAGAGAGAGAGAGAGAGAGAGAGAATATATAGAATAGAATAGAATACGTTGTGTGATATTCCCTGTTACCACTTTTGCCCACATAATATGTCACACAGGGTAAACACAGTGTTCATACGTAGTCAACATTAGGAAAATGTTCCAGTTCCTTCTGTGACCACGCTGTGGTGCTTATATACATTCTGTGCCATTCCCTGCTACCACAGTGCCCCACACTCCACGACATATAATGAACACAGTGTTTTTACATGGACAACACTATTCCTTTCTGTAGCCACGGCTGCTCAGTATGGCTTGTACCCTAATTGACTTTTTTTGTGTCACGACAATTTGTCACATAGTCGACACTGTGGAATTGTTCTAAATCCTAGGCATGTGCTCACACTGTAGGGCAATCACTCAATTTCTTTCTTTCTTACTACAGTGTATCACCGAGGTTGAACACAGTGCTTCTGCATAATCAGCAGTGTGAGAGTTTTCAAAATTCTTCCTGTGGTCACTCTCTTTAATACTGTATTCTTTTTGATCAAGATTGATTGCCAAGTTAATATAAGTACGCCATCTTGATTGGATGAAAATCAAGTTTGGATACTTTTAAAAGTTACTTTTAATGCAAGAGGACCCAAATTTCATAATTTTTTTCATTTTAAATTTTGATCCTTACCTATTCAAATTTCCTGAGATTTTGACTTATCCATGGGATTTTTGTTCAGTTTTACGTCCTTTATTAAATCATAACCTTTCAAAATAAATAAAAAAAAAAACCATGCCACGTGAATGTCAACGTAATTGTAAATAATGGTTGTGTCAATAGTTTTGCTTTGCCAATAAATCAACTCATTTAAGACGGTAGCAATTTTGCTTTCATGCTTGTCGATTCCACTTCGCTGGCCACTCTCATTTTACAATTCTATCTCTTCGTTAACCCTTTGTTGATATATGGTGGTAGTTATAATTGGTGCAAGAGCAGGGTAGGACACCCCCCCCCCCCCCCCCCCCCCCCCCCCCCCACACACAAAACAAACAGACAAGAGGCCCGTTGGCAATCATTTGTCCCTTCAATCAAGCAGGGATTATGTTTGTGTTTTGGGGGCTGGAGAAAATGTATAAAATGTATACAATGAACATTTCTAAATTTAGCATGTCTGAACTAATCTATAGTTGGAAAGGTTACTCTGCATGTATAAATTTAACCCTTAACATTTGAATGATCAAGACGAAAGGGCTGACGAAGACTTCAGTTTACTTGACATTTTCCCTATCGGCATAGCCTGTAACATTATCTGGGTTACACTATTGATTATTTTGATCTCCTTTTGACGAAGGAATTTTCTTGCTTAAAGGGATACTCCACCGCAGATTGTGGACGTTTTAATGCCGCGAGAGGGCACCGTGATCGTTACCGGATCATGCCGTTGCCCCGCGAGGCGCAAACCTCGGATAGACTGGAACATGCACGCTCCGCCTGAGCTCGAGCTCTCGTGCGAGATTCGGTCTGCTTCGTGCAGGCGAAATGTAATCCCACTTAGTCCAACGGACGCGTTCGACGCACAAACTTTGTGTACGAGTGAATGGGGCTTACGCAATCCTGAGTTTCCCGACGGCCGCCCGGTTGCGTATCCCCTTAAAGTCTATTAGCCTGTAATAAAGGCGCTTGTCTCAGCCCTCTCTGACAAGCAAAACAAAAAAAAAAAAGGAAAAGAAAGGAAATAAAAATTATAGTAATAAAATTGCAAGAGAATGTCAATGGTTTATCACCTTTTTTCGGGTGTGTTTTTCTACTACAAGGAAGACAGTTTTCAGAGTTTGAGATATTAGTTTTTGGCATAATAAAAGACCACAAAACGTGAAGGAAATTTTGTATTGCCCCCCCCCCCCGACCGGGTTTCCGCCCATGGCTGCTCGCATTCACTGAAAATTACATGTGAGATTTCTACCATCACTTCGAACGGCGTATCGCTGCAGCCATATGCGACTTGATAAACCTTTTATACCCCATGAGTGCCATTTGGCACAATGGCGGTCGTGTAACAGATGCATATCGGCACAATAATAGGAACCAATTATAAAGAAGATTTCTACTGAGCTACCTGATAATCCCTTGATCACCTGTATGTAGACCTACTAAACTTATACTGGAAATTATTAAATAAACTTGAAAACGTTGCTTAAAAAAAAAAAAAGCATTGAGAAATACACTTGGGTACAGGCATGTTATTTGAGTGGCACCTAAAGGGTTAAAAGTTGAGAATATGAAATTTTGAATGCTTTTACACGATTTCATTTTGACCGCTTTTAGTACAATGCCGAACTGCAAACTACTGCATAGCATCCTGTAACCACTTCAGGAAAGAAATATGCGTTAAGAATTGTAAGGTATATGTTGATCGGTTGTAGCTATAAACTTAATACGCGGACGATTTCACGACGTTTGATCTGGCGACAATGTGGTCAGTGTATCACACCAATTTCTACCCTCCAACTCAATAACGAAACACAATCTTAATCAAAACCCCTACCTCTGTCTATGAGTATATTAAACTCTGACAAATTTTCGCAGAAGCAAATATTCGATGGGTCAACACAAACTTCACTGTGGCCCAAAAAGTTAGAATAAAATATTCTTTACTAGTTTTTATGAAATTATGAAATGATTATGACAATGTGATTAACTCTTGATGTATAAAGTATATATGTTATCAAATATTTATTGAATAATCTCTTCCGAACATATCACAATACAAATTCACTTCAACAACCTTTACATGGACAGGATTGTTCAGTATTACTCCTTTAGGTGTCACCGGCTTACCGTGTCACCTAGTCACTAATATCGCGTTCGGCCACAAGTGATCAGTGCGTTCAGAGGTCGCGACATGTCGTGGAATACTATGCACAAGCTTGTTGATATTGCCAGTGGGGAGAGCTCCCCAATTTTCGGTCAGGGCTTTGTTAACTTCTGCAGATTTTTAAAGGAATACTGTTCCTCTCAATGAATGCTCCCTCTAAGGCATCCCAGGGAAGTTCGAAATGGTTCCTATCAAGGGAGCAAGCAGGTCCTGACATCTTCGGCATCCCGTCTGCCTCAAGAAATTTCCTCACTGCAGCTGTTCCATGAGCTCTAGCTTTGTCTTGCAGCTGAAAGTTGTTCACACTCACCCTTCTTGCGTGTGGGAGGCAATGGCTCTCCCGAATGTCCCGGTACAAGACGGCATTGACGTTTCCATCCGGGCACTACCACTGGCGTTTTTCCTCGGAATGAACTCTGGCCCATACCACCAGTGAGCCGCCACCGCCTTGAGTTGTTTCATAGATGCAGACGTCGACGATGTAATCGCCGCACCCTGTGCCTTTCAGTTGGACGGTCAAGGATACAGTTGCTTGCATTGTAAGGATGACATGTTGCCTGAGCCCACACTTTATTCTTCTGTGCCCTCGAGCCCAGCGAAGTGGAGTAAATCTGTGTGGAACAGTCAGGCATGGACACTTGGCCATTCCTCTTGCTCGCTAACCATATTAAAGCAATCCCCACTTGAAAGTTTGGCTGCAAACGTTTATTCCATGGTGTCCTCTCCATAATCGTCGAAGGCTACTTAAGGCTGGTATTTTCCTGTTTCTACGGCACACATTCTGCAGTTGCTGATAATCTCATCTGGTAGTCAGTTATGGTAGTCCTGGAGATCATTGTGGCCTCAAATGCTTCCTCTCGATTACGTGTATGATTTTACAGACCGCCCTCTACGATGGTCCAATGAAATCAGCATATCAGCTTATTTGTGTCCGTCCTGTCGCAGGGCAAGCACTTTCTTTCGGCGCAATGCCAATGGCGTCAGAAGGGGACATATCTTGGGAAATGTCTGTGCCAAATTTGGTTGAAAATCATTCATCCATCTCCGAAAACGTGGAATTTTTACAAACAGAATTATTGCAGGCAAATGGCATCACAGGAAATGCATTGTCTTTGATAGGCCTAAACCAAAGCGATGTTACGTAATGGAAAATTAGCATGAATTAATTTCACTACGTTTATGGGGTCTCATTATGTAATCATTACACCTGGTCATGAGTGATTAATAATTTGTTTAAATAGGAATAAACAGAGGAATATGTCTGAAAATAAGATTATTCCACCTATTTGGGCAACAGTGCATGTTTTAAGTGTGCCAGTCACCTAAAACAATAATTTATGAACGACTACAATGTGTAAAATCAACCTGACATTGTTTGGTTTATTAACTAGTAAGGAGTATGAAGAAAATCAAGGATAATTTATGGAACCTAGGACGGACTTGGGTTTCCATGCGCGCCCTATTCTATACTGAACTACAAAAGAAACGTCGCACTTTTCAAATTGATATCTTTTACACATGATATTGGAATTTGATACGTAAAATCACATTTTATGCTTTTTTAACATCACAGATATGGCATTGACCGTCCATAACACATCATCATAACAAAATGTGATTTCTGTGTAGGATTAAAACTCATATCCTTTCCGTGAACATGGTAGTGCACTCGAGTGCAGCTTTTTGAAAAGCATGATGCACATGCACATCCTCTATCCAGTGGGTTTAAAAGGGACCCAAAACCTTCATCCTGTCATTCGTTTCCTGAGCGCTGTTACCATGCCACGTCTGACTCGAAACCAGAAGGAACAAGCCATCGGACGTCTTCATGTTGGCCAACGTCCTAGAGTAATTGCCAACGACTTCAATGCAGCGTTCGGACAGTAGAGAGACTGCGGGAGCGATACAATGCAACCAACAGCACCAACGATCGTCAGCGCAGTGGTCGTCCCAGGGTGACAACAGCACGTCAAGATCGCCATCTTCACCGGGACCACTTGCAGGATCGCTTCCGCAGAGCAACAGAATCGGCTTTACAGACTATTGGCACACACGACAGACCAATTTCTGCAGCAACTGTTCGTCGTCGGCTGAGAAGCTTCAACTTGTCTTGTCGGCGTCCTGCTCGGGGCCCTATCCTCACCGTTCGACATCGTCGGGAACGTCTCCTGTGGGCCCAACAACGTCAGAACTGGCGCTATCAACGACGAGAGTCGTTATTGCACATCTGTACTTGTTAATCAAAACAAAGCAAAACATTTTCTCAGTTTTCACTTTGAATAAAGAATATGTGTCATTGTAAATAAAACAGTTTCAAACACATACATGTGCGACGTTTCTTTTGTAGTTCAGTATATGTGCGCGAATACTGGGTGAGTCGACTAGTCTTCTCACTAGTCGCTTGTTAATTGAAAGTGTATTTGAACTCGCAATATATCTTTATAGACAAAATAGAAGCAATATTTGAAGCTTAAATTTAAATACTCTATATAGTGACACCCCTAACGTGCGGAGCAAAATACTTTTTGGTGTTTGGTACCCTTTAAGTGTTGTTTATATTATTTTCCCCGACAGATGGGTCATAATGTAGCTATCCAATGAAGATAATATGAGCCCATAATAAGTGGAAATATATCTCCATGCATCTACATGGGTGAGGCCTCTTCCATAAAAAAAGCCTGTCCTTAAAACCAAGCTTTAAAAATCAAACGCAACTTAAATTTCACCATTTTGCCCCAAATAGCGGGGCTTTTTGTTTGTTTGTTGTTTTGTTTGTGTGCGTGTGTGTGTGTGTGTGTGTGTGTAATAATGGGGGTAATAATCTTGACAGTGGAAAGAGATTAAAATAAAGAGAAAGGAAGTGTATAACCGTGTGTGTTTGTCTTTACTCTCTCATCTTTCTCACCTTAACATTTTCTTATTCTCTTTTCATCGCTGTATCTCTCTCCTTCTTTCCTTTCCCTCTCCTTCATTCCTTACTGTTTTCTTCCTCTTTCTCGCCTTGTTCTCGCCCCCGCTCCATTTCTCACTCTCTTAATTCATGTATCCAAACATATTATGGATTTTAAACAGGATTTCTATCAAACATAGAACATAATCTTCCTTTTTTTTCATGACTGTGAATCTTTGTTTCATGAATATATCATTTCAGTCTCTTTTGTTACCACAGCAACGGACCTAAGTGAAATTAAGCTCGGCGCATCAGTCCTCCGTTTCTTTATAGTAGTCATGTCGATTATTACTTCATGAAAATGATTTGTCATCTTAATGAACATCATGTTTTAATAAGTCTCTCCACATCATCATCACTCAGCGTAGCGTGTCTGACATTTTGCGAATGGTAATGAAGACCAGTGGGGTATCCAGAACCGGTTAGAGCCAGCCTCCCCACATCAAGTTTGAATCCCCCCCCCCCCACCAAAAAAAAAAACACAAAAAAAACCCCCACAAAAAACAACAACAACAAAACAACAACAAACAAACAAACCGACAACAACAAAAAAACCCACGCAAACATAAATTGCGCAGCCAAGGTATGTACGCACCCTCCCATCTTCGTCCAAGGAGGGTTTCGACCGTCCCCATGTTTATTAAGACCTGGGTACGCCTGCTGAATACTGATTTATCGGGGATTGGCCTGTAGGGCAATATGATGTAGTGGTTGTACGGCACATTCTCTGGCTACAATTACTCCACATATTTTGCAATTTCCTACATTGAACCGAATTTCTCATTTCAGCCCTGGACCAAATACTTTATTTAAAGCCCGGCTCGCACGAGCCTTCATTCGCTGACGTTAGGACCGAGTCAGCGACCGGTCTTGGAAGAGGGATATCGTTTGATTATCTTTGTAAAATATTTTTAAATCGTGATTGCAAAGTAAACAGTGCAAACAATACTTTTTTATAAATGGCGTATGGGCTAATTGCATTCACAGGCTCGATTAACGCACGCACTGACGCGATTTAAATGAAGTCTCATGGGAGCCGGGCTATATTCTGACACTCACCCTACAAGTAACCTTAACCTATTGTCTCTGACGAAAGAAAGTCTAGAGGAATTGTCATATCACCACGACAGTGGTTGTAATCGTTTTTTTGCTCAAACCTGTATTGGATATTTGTACCCAAAAAGGTGTTTCTCTCTTTACCTTTCAATTAATCGAATCTCGGTCGGGTGACTGCACGTTTCAACATATGATTATTCCACCTTTTTATATCGCAATTGTGCCTCTCGACCTACTTGTATATCGGTACCTGGTAGTTTGGATTTTACCTCCTATAATGCCTGGCGAGCTAAAAGACTAGGGATATAAATTCTGTTTATGCATTATGAATGAAGCAGCAGGCACTGCACCGGGTATGTGCAGTCGGTATTATTGCCAATATCATAAATCATAACCTGTGTGTTTTTTTTTCATCCATCTGATTATGACTTCAGCCTAGGAAAGCTCGCATTACCTCGCCAGGGAACATCAAACATAGATTAAGATATTAATGAGCTCGGCACAACCGTTGCTATTTAATTCAGGTTCCCCCGGTGTCGTGCATGTACATCATTGTACATAGACCTAGTGAAAATGTGGGGACGAGACAAACTGACCCGGACACTGGCCAGGCCATTTACTTTTACCATACCTGGGTGAGTTTCAAAGAATAGTGGCTGTTTTCACCTTATTTGTCAAAAGGGTGTATTGTGGACGGGGAGGGTTATTCTGCTTGGAGTATATTCGTGCTTACAGAACTTGACATCTCGCGGCGAACATAGAAATGGAGACGTTGAGAAGAGCGCTGGAGAGATATTTATGAAAGGGCCGAGAGTAATGATGACAAGTGGAGAGAATAAGAGAGAGAGAGAGAGAGGGGGGGGGGGGGAGAAAAGGAGAAGAAGAGAGAATGAAAAAAATAGTGGGTGAGAAATATAGAGAAACATTGACATAATTATACTGAAACAAAAATACAGAAAGCAGGAAGAAGAGAGGAGACAGATAGATAAAATAAATCTAAGGTTGATGCGTGGTTCCAAAATCTTCCAAACTGTGGAGGAACCAGCTTTTGCCTACGCTGGTCCTGCTTAATGGAATTCTAAAACTTTCTTGTTTAGTGCTTCCCTTTGATTATTATATTCTTCTCTACCATTTATACTTTCTGTCATTCTTTATCCTACTCTGCCTAGAGCATTCTGCAGAGTGGATTTCGCGCATTATAAATTATATGAAGTATTATCATTATTATCATTAATCGAATGCCAGACCAAAAAAATAACAAGTGCTCTTTTTACTGTTTACTAATGGATTAATTAATTTAGATATACACGGCATATTTTACAGTTTAATCAAACTCAAAGGTAGACCGGTGTCGTGATGTCAGTATTTAATTGATGAAATGCAATAGTGATTGAATATCGGGGTGCAGTTTGGGGAGAAATAATAATTATGAACAAATTTGATAACAAGCTCATGGTCAATGTTGTTGTTGAGGTCGATTACATGGGCGTCAATTGTTATTCAACCAAAAACCAAAACACCCCATAAAAATGGTACCGAAGGAAAGAAGAAGAAGAAGAAGAAGAAGAAGAAGAAGAAGAAGAAGAAGAAGAAGAAGAAGAAGAAGAAGAAGAAGAAGAAGAATGAGAAGAAAATGGTCCGGATTCTGTTGATCGTTCCTTGGCAATAATATGTTTTCTTATATCATACAGTTTTATTAAAATGCAGGGGGGGGGGGGGGGGTCCATTAACATT
Organism: Heliocidaris erythrogramma; assembly: GCA_025617745.1. Lineage (NCBI taxonomy): Eukaryota > Metazoa > Echinodermata > Echinoidea > Camarodonta > Echinometridae > Heliocidaris > Heliocidaris erythrogramma. The sequence goes on from CM046873.1 coordinate 24,167,433, forward strand.
TTTAATGGACTATATGCAGAATCATGGTTGCTATCTAATGTTATATATAATATCTAATCTTCAAACGTGCCCCACGTATGACTGTCGATGTAACCACGTGTCCCGAAGTTTACCGAATGTTCCCGTTAGTTTGTTCGGTTTTTAACCCATACGTCACGTCCGCGATGCCTTGAGATATTGTAGATTAGCGGCAAAAACATATCTAGAAGGACCGAGTGAAAGAGAGAGAGAAAGAGAGAGAGAGAGAGAGAGAGAGAGAGAGGTGATTAGAGTTGAGAATTAAACCAGGTGATTAGAGTAAAGAACGGAGAGGAAGAAAACACATTCGAACATCATCAATTTACTACCGAATGGTCGCTCCCTGGACATTATTACAAATGCTCTCTCTCTCTCTCATTTCTCGCCGATCACCCCTCGATTTGTTCATCCTTCCCAGGGTTCTCTCAGTAATTTCAGCAGAACGATTTATTTCCTGAACAACCGAAGCCGCTGCAAGTGAAGATTAGCCAGTTCTGCTTTCAGAGTTACCCGAGTGGTTCACGGTTCATAATATGGGTAAAGAAACCCGCACCGCGAGATGGAAATGTGCAAAATGTGTGTTCAGATGAAATGCTGATAAGCAGGAGCTGCTGCAACAATGTTGCCCATTGCACAAGGAGCGTCATTTCTTTGACGTAGGACTGCGTGAGCGACTGACGCAGTGAGAGTTATATCGTTCAAAAATTGGATGCCAAGAGAACAGTGCAGACATGGCGTTGAATTACTGGCACAGGTACTCCTTAGATTTGTATAGCTTATTTATTAACGTAATAAACAACAACAACAACAAAAATAAAACAATTTGCAATTTCATTAGACAAATTAAAGTGTACACTTTCAGTTAATCTATTAGTATGCATTGCGTATTATTGTCATCGCTGTAGCTTTAAAAATGATTAGAACATGATATCTATTAATATATTACGCTAAGGATTTGGGGCCCTTTTTTGATTCAAATAGGCTCCTCCCCTGCCCCTTTCGGTCCCCGCCTTTTGGTACCCACGGGCGGGGAATGGTTCTTAGAGTGGTGGGAGGCACTTCTTAAGGGCTGACATGCCGTCCATATTTCATAAATTCATTTTTTAAACATTGAATTTCCGCAGGGAGTAGGCCTAATAATTCTGCCAACCCATGAAGCGGGTTTGTAGCTTCATGCTCAGCCCAACCCATACACTTTACCTGTGAAGGGAAGGTATGCCAAATTAGAACAGCGTTCTAATGGAAGGATCCAATCACGTAGCCAGGGTTTTATTTTAGAGTTGGAAGTCCCCCCCCCCCCCCCCCCCCCCCACCAAGCGCGAAAACTTTGACGTTTTAGCAAATTTTGAAAGAAAGATAACGGCTCGTAGCACTTTTTTTAAGACGGAAAGTTAGTTCGACGCCCGGACTGCTTTTCAATTATTTAGACGCAATACTGTACTGTAGGTCTGTGTAACAGGGATGAGTGCAGAGAGAGAGGAGGGAGTTTGCCCCTTCCCGCGCGAAGCGCGAAAGCTCTGACGTTTTAGCAAATTTGAGAGAAAGATAACCGTGCTCGCAGCAAACGATGTTTTAGGCGGAAAGATATAACTCGACTCCCTTACTGCTTTTCAATTATTTTTGGACGCAATATTGCACTGTATGCAACAGGGGTGGGTGCAGTGAGGGGGAAGTTATTTCTCCCCTCTTGCACGAAGCGCGCAAACTTTGACGTTTTAGCAAAATTTGAGAGAAAGATAACGGCTCGTAGCGCCTTTTAAAGATTTTTTTTCTCTCACTTACCCCTCTTTTTCACTCTCGCTTTTTTTAACTAGGGGAGGGGGAGGGGGAGCATGCCCCCTTGTGCACCCCCTGTCTACGCCAGCTAGTGCCTATTGCAAATTCATTTCCTTCAAAGGCATCAATGACTTTACTAGAGCGACTAGTAAGAACCATGCATGTAGAATAATCTCTGCAGAATCTACATTGCATTTCATATTAAAGAACGGAATATTTGTCAAGAAATTCAGCAGTTCTCTTATAAACATATATATATGTATAAACTTGTCATGAATGGAAAAAAAATGAAAAAATGAAATGAGAATACCACAATATCATTTGAAAATACCAACCGTAAAATCATAATACAGCTACCGTTTTTTGTGTTCTAATGGTAGTTATATTTACCACGTGATTTTAAATTTAACCCTCATAAATAAATAGCTATATATATCACAAGATCTTCGTTTGGGAGACACTTGTTTATGTCCCTCTTTGTCCATGGTTTCTCCCTAATACACCAGTTCCTATTATGACGCAATAAACCGCATTGTCGTGTGTCTCCCTAATACCCGATCCAGTGGAATATACCTGGTATGAGTTCCATATTTCCTATTCATGACTATTTATTTCTTTATTTATTTCTTTAAGAGAATGAGTATAGTACACGATGTTTTTTGCCGTTACCTGAATAAACTTTCTCCCCTTCACAGCTAGTCGGTATAGGTTGCGTAAATAAAAAGCCCTCGTTAGTGCGTACGACAGTGAGCTGTTTCACCGGCTGAAAAAAGTTCTCCCTCCGGAAATCCAAAGTTTAGAAATGAATTTATGAAAAAATATGAAAAAAAGGGTGCCTCCCAACCATCTTGGGATCATTCCCCGCCTGTGGGTACCAAAAGGAGGGGACCAAAAGAGCCAGGGGGATGCGCCTATTCGAACCAAAGAAGCACCCCAAATCCTTAGCTTAGATATGCAGTACTTGTACTTTAGACAAATGTGAGAAAATAACATATACAGACACCTTTGGTAGTAGTGGAAAATGTATTGCGAAAGGAATTTTATTCAGCCTTAGTGTGCCAAACTTTAAAAAGGGGAATTACAGAAATGGGGAACTTTGATCATAAAGCTACGCTACAATAATCTCATTTCCTTTCTCAATATTATGATACTAATGACGATCTTGCTCAGGACGTTTTCTCGTCTAAACACTCACGAGAGAGTCTGTCGGAAATGAAAAACAGTCACACATTGATGCATCTAGGGAAGTGACTTTTGGCGCGAAATCTGTGTCAACTAATTCCCCAAAGGGAGTGATATCAACATACTACCTCGTGTTGTCTGTGTCTTATTAATGGATGAAATAGTTTTTTTTTCTGAACCGCAACTTCTAGTCCTTGAGACGCAATGTTGTGTCTGGAGAGTTCACTATATGCGTGAACGTGTCCGCGTTATTATTCCTTCTTTCATTTTCTTGCTGAAATATCTTGAAACAAATATTATATTCAAGACATGATCGTAGGGACTTTCCAGAAATCCACTGATAGTCGGCAATTACTCTAACCCGTGTGTGTATACCATAATAATTATTTTTAGATTAAGTAGTATGCCACTGTATTTTTTGTTTTCAATAGGTAATGGACAAAGCTGTTGAGATGGGGGCTACTCGTTTCATAATTCGTAAGGTTCGTTATTCCGAAAAATTTCCTGTTGCAGGGGGTCAATAATTCCCAAAATGAAATAGGGTTCATAATTCCGAACATAATTATTTTGATGCATTACTCCAAAAGCTCGATATTCCGGTAGAGGTTCATAATTCCATTAATGAAATAGGGTTCGTAATTCCGAAAGTAAAAAAAAAAGGTTCCCAATTCCGAAAATGCTGCAGAGCCTTACAAAACTTTTCGGAATGAGGAACCGTCGCGTCGGTGTAACACCCCTTCAGAGTTATGAACCTTCGAAAAGAAAAACGACATGAAACCGCTAAAATAACCATAACCCAATACCTACGGGAACCGGGTGGTCTCTGGATTGAGCCTATGAAAATTAGAGAGTTCAGTAGTCAACGGGTTAAGTTGATTTGTTGAAAGTCTTAGTTATCGTGCTTGAACAAATAATTTGGATATTATGAACAAATACACATACATAATTCCCCTTTCCCCCCGGTATGCTGCAATATAAAGGTATCTGCATAAGTTCGAGTCCCTTTTTCGAACAATCTGTTTAAGGAACGTGCTTGTACCCCTCCCCCAAAATAAAAAAAACCCCAATATAAACAAAACAAAAATTACAAAAAACTTTCTATTTTCTTTCTCCTACTTTCTTCTTCTTCTTCTTTGTTTTTCTTTGCTTTACTCCACATTCTGAGTTTTGCTCTCCTTGTACGTTTAGTGAATCTGATACTATTTCGTTTCGCTTTTTTATTGCATATTAATCAGACTTACGTATTGCGATACTCTAAATGGGAGCCTAATCATTTACAAGCTATACTTTTTACTTCGCCTTCCCACACTTTATATATATTTTGGCCAGCCCTTCCTATATCTCTCGAAACTTTCTACCTATTTAGAGTACGTTGTAATTTATTTGAGTTCTTAATCCGTACGCTTTGAAATGTACTCTTGCGCTTGTAAAATCTGAATTATTTTGATGTAAAACTGCGACAAATATATTTCAAACTTCAAACTTCAAACCAGATACTAATTAGCCCATTATTATGTTTTCTTCAATTTTCCATTGAAGCGTAGATATAATGACAGACATTAGATGTAAGGAGGCAAGGGTGAGTGTCTGTAATATCAAATAGCATGATTGTTTATGAAATTTATTTGACTTACACATTCCACGAAGAGAGCTTTTCAACAGAGTTGATTTTTAATAGGGAAAATCTCAAAAACTGACATTAATATGACAATAAACCCATTTCATTTCATTTTCCCATCATGCCCCACTCTAGTTTGTAGAAGCTTAGAATGTACCTGTACCTAATTTTCCATATTTGCAAAGTCAAAAATAATAGTTTGAAATATAAAATGTAGCTATTATCCAAGCTAGCTGTTTGTCAAAATTCTGTGCCTAATACACAAATAATATTAATTGGAATCATGTGCACTGACTGTTTAAACGCAGTTTTGAACTCTTAATATCCAGAGAGATGATTGCAGCCAGAGGAACGATATTATAAGAGACGGATCCAGGATTTTGAAAAAAAGAAAGAAAAAGAGAGGTCACAATATTCCGACATTTCTGTGATGAGGACAAAAAATGATATGATAATAATAGAAACGAAATAAATTTTTTAAAAAAGAGAAAAGAAAAGAAGGTCATCAAATTTTTGGAAGGGCATTTGACTCAACAAAATGTTCAGACAAGGGGGAAAAATCACCTTAAATCACAATAAATTAACTTAAAGGGGGGGGGGGGGGTGACATTCATCGGAGCTGTGTACTTAAAGTGTACCAACCGCCAAAAGATATTTTGCTCTGTATGTTAGAGGGTCAATGTCGTTATACTATATTGAAAATATGAGCTTCAATCTTGATTCTATAAAGAAATATTGTGAGTTGAAACACATTCTCAAATTACATCACAACGACTAGTGAGGAGACTTGGCAACGCACCCATACGCGCTCGCATAGAACATGGGCCCATGGGGAACCGAACTCGGAGTTAGGTTCCCCGCGAGGGGGTAATATGTGATCCTATATTTTCCTTATATTCCTTTAAAGGTTAACCTTAGAAGCCCAGGTCGAGTGTTTTGAGGTTAATTTTATACATTCTGGCTGTACACAAATTATTTTTTTAGGTGATTGGCACACTTTTAGAGGTATGCCACTTGATTTTCAAAGGTGATGGGGATACGGGCCAGAAGTAACCCCCCCCCCCCCCCCCCCCGATCCGACAGTGTTAGAGTCGCCAGACTGTGTATGTACCCTCTTTCGTCACCACCGCACCGCGAACACCTTCATGTTTATTCGAAATAATAGGGCAGATGTTCCTTAGAGGGAACATTGAAGCACCATCGGATGGAAAGCAAAGTCGAGGAGGAAAACCTTGTGTAAATAACTGAGACCATGTCAACACGCGCATGTAGTTCATTTTTCTTAGAACGAAATTTTAGCAGAAACAATTCATATGGCACTGGGGTCAGGAAACGTTTCAAAAAATGAATAAATCTGCGTTGCAGAGATTCATTGTGATTAAAAATCCGTGAGGAAATTCCAGTGACGACATTATTTCCGTCTCTCTGCAAGCCTGTAAATTGTATGGCTTAGAATCATTATGTAATTCATAATATTGATTCTGAATAAACGACGCGGTGGCTCAGATTAGGGGATTTGATTAATCAAAATCAAAGTTATGTTAATCACGAAGGAGGAAAAAAAATGCCAACATTTGTGTTCGTGCTCTCTTCAAAATTTCGGTGAACTAAAAACAGACAATATAAAAACAGAAATTATTTTGTTGTGTTTGCCTTGCAAGGTTTTTTTTTTAAATCTTGCCCACCCCCCCCCCCCCCCCCCCCCCCGGCCTACCGGCGAAAGAATCCTGCTTCCTCCACTTCATGTACATGCGCAAATTCCATGTTTCGAATAATAAGAGACTATAATCTTGGGAGAATTACGTCTAAACACGCCCGTAATAGCTTTCTTCAAATGTCAATCCACAATTAGCTTGCTTGAACGCATCACTGCCTTGCTGCATGAGTGACGCCGTGATAACAATTTAAAAGGTAACGCGTTAATCTCTCATCTCAAAGAAAATGTTAACCTCCCCCCCCCCCCAAAAAAAAAAAAAAAATAAATAAATAAATAAAAATAAATAAATAGATAATAATAATAATAAAAAAATAATTTAAAAAACAAAACAATTAAGTGAAAAAAAATAATGTCATGGTAATGATAATTGTTACCGTTACAGGAAATGAAATAAAATAAAACAAGGAAAAGACACACACACACAAAAGGGTTTCCTAAAATGACATTTTATTCATGTTTGCTATTAAAAAATATACAGTGTATATATGTATATATACACATATTATTTCGGTGCAATCATTGGCGATATAGACTAGAGAATGGGAAAGAAACAAAAAATAAAGCTTTTGTAATCGTCTTCTTTAAAGCTTCATCATTTCATAGTCTTAATTAAAGAGGGAATGGTTAATAATAAATTCGAGTATTGGTCATGCAATTATTTTTTTTCATCTTTTCAATTTTATTTTTGATTTCATATTCGAATAAGACGATATTTTACCTATCGCCACTATATCTCCAAAATATTTATAGCCCCATCTAGTGTTGAAAATGCCGCTTGAAAGAGGAAGGAGAGAAATATTAATGAGAAATAACCTAAACTATATTTCTTAAAATTCGAAACAATGTGAGACACATTGCTAATCATTTAGTACCACGCACATAGTGACGCTTTTCGAGATTAGCCTTAGTTTTTACAAACGATCATTTCTTCTTAGCTCTTTTACATCTGAAAATCAAGGATAGACCATTTAACCTCTGTTAAACTGCGCATTCGTCAACCCATAAAATGCACATCACAAACTTATCGGCCTGGTGCTCGTGGCTATATCGTTTTAACTCAAAGCATTAGGTACTCGTGTTTATTGATCACTATTGACGCCTTGTAAAGAGGCAATTTGGCGATAACTCTGCGTTACACTGTAACAAAAAAAAAAAGCAAGTGACTACACCCTTGCTTTGGGGGTGAGCTTTCATGGTATTTATATTAGAATTACTCAGAGTGGAATGCCCTTCAGTCCAGTTTCCTGTGAGTTTTTAATTTTCATATGCGCGGTTTTAAATGCGAATGTAAATATTTTCACAACCCGTCGACTACTAAATTCCTTCACTCCGTAGGCTAAATACATGGGCCACCCGGTTCCAGTCAGCGATGGGTTAAATAGGGGAACACATTACGATCATCTCTTATTCCTTTGCAACGTATACTTTTGTGCATCCTGTCCCATAGACCTAATTTAACCCCTTGCCCGCTGGAACCGGGTGGGCGATGTATTGAGCCTATGGGAATTAGAAAATTCAGTAGTCAACGGGTTCAAGAGTCCTTTAGTACTTTATCCGTCTGTAAGAAAGTCTTCAACGTCGTTGTCGCAGATCTGTACTATCGTAAGAAATATCTTTCATGTATAATAATTGGAGCACTGTGGTATATTGGTGTAGGCGCTTGACTCTGAGGTCATGGGTTCAATCCTCGCTCGGTGCTTACATCCTTGGACAAGACGGCTTACCGACATTTGGCCCTGTCGACCCAGGGGGTGTTTCATAAAGCTGTTCGTAAAGTTACGAATGACTTTACGAACGCCTGGAACATGTTCTTGGGTGCTATACTAATCAGATTCTCAATAATTTAGCACAAGAACTGATCACCAGTCGTGCGTAAAGTCGTGCGTAACTTATGAACAGCTTTATGAAACAACCCCAGGTGTATCAGATGGGTACCTGGCAATGCTGGGGTTATATAACGGGGCCCTTCAGAAGAGCAGTAGTTCTACTGATAAGCCACTTAGTGAAAATAGAAAAAAAATATATTACATTTATATAATGGCAAGTAATTTAGAAATACGCATTCAGATTATCAAGGGAAGATAATAATGTGAAATACAGATAAGTTTTGGGGGTTCGTTACGATCCATCACAATTGGATTTAACACTTTTTGCAACTTATAATTTTCCTTTTAATAATATGATAACGATTTGCCACACCTCTAGGGGAAGAGGCGGCGTTATCGATCCAGCAATCGAAAATAATAATGCATCACTATAGCGCGAAAGTATCGATCGCACCCAAACAGTGTGTTATTGCCTTTTTGTATATTAAAGTTTGCAACCAGTTGTGTTATCTGAGTCTATATTAGTTATTGGCATGGCTGTGCCGTTGGCACATAAATAGTAAGGAACGTACGGGAAAACATAACAGACGCGAAGGAACTTGAATGTTGTTGTGATAACTGTGCAATGAAGTAGCTATTGATTCAAAGTGTCAAAATACTGATAGATCATTGACGTTGGGCTGTTACTACTATTAAAAGCTTGCACAGTTTTTACACAAGTCCATTTCCCTTCTCTTTCTATCTTGAAAATAGGTTGTTAAAATGTAGCGGTGCTAGAACGTGTAACTATTTAATTTGACGATAGCAATGCATTGCGCGCATGTAAATAGACACGATGGCGGATAATTGCAAATCTAATACCAAGTTGTATCGCCGGCTGCAGCGTATCACAAGATGATATCAACGGGAAAAAGGTAAGGAAAAAGAGTTTCAGAAGGAAGCTTAAAATGGGAAGACATTTTGATGATTTTAATTCAAGGAATTTGCGAATCTAGATGCATCAATGAGCAGACGAAGAAAATTCACACATGCACGATTAGGACTTTGAATAGGAGGAGGGGTAGATGCCAATTTAAGAATTTTAAAGGTTATGCTCGTTTTTTGAAATTCCTAGCATCAAGCGCAAGATGGTCATGCACCGAAAATGGACATAAGGTTTGCAAGTTTTCCTGCCTTAAGCCCTACAAGTACCGATACGTTGGTTGCTGTCAGCCTGCAAGCCGGTTTATATTAATCTTCGTGCGATTACTCTCTTGAAACGCCTCATTACGGAGATTTCAAAATTTAAGCAAATTTACGACACAAGCTGATCCAAATGGATTTTTTTTTCTTTTTCTAATTTATTTAATTTCTATGCTTTTGAATAATTAGTCTTACTTCATGAGATATTGTGACATAAGTGTCAATAATGCTGGTGCGTGTATTCATGTAAGACTAATATTTCTGATCCCTTGGTGGTAAGCACTAGAATATAGGCACCAATCCTGCAGCTGAGCTCATGAATATTCATATCGCGTCAAATTGCTCATAATACGGTTTATTCCGTCAATACTAGTCGGCATGAATATTCATGAAAACGAATTGTAGCGATATAATAAAACGAGCAAGGGCATCGAGCAGCTGTTCTGTGTGGCGCAATCGGATAATCCAGTCCTCTCTTCGTGAAAGGACCACGAGTTCGAACCTCGGCAGAGGTTTATATTACTAAATTTTCTTTTGCTGATTTAAAAATACGGTGACTGAGTAAGAAAATACCAGTCCGAAACTTATAGTATCTTTCAAATTCTTCAAAAAGGGGTTTCTGATATGAATATTCATGAGAGCTGCAGGATTGGTGCCTATATAGTGCTTACCAATTTGGAACCCCGGTTTCTGCAATGCGCACCCGTAGGGATGCAAGATTCCAAATTTGCACCCTAAAGTGCACCATAACTTTTTAGTGTGTACATGTATATGCTTGTCAGTAAGCAACCAGGTGACCAAGGGCTCTGGATCCTCTCCGAGTGACTTGATAATGTGGATTCCTGCTTTACCAAAGGGCACTATATCGCATCCACTTTGTTTCGAACCCGGGTCCTCGACTTTCCAGTTACGAGACCACTGCTCTACCACTCAACCATCGCGCCTCCTAGTATTAGATTGTGCCCCCTTCCAATATTACAACTCCTTGATCCGCCCCTGCTATTGGTTCCATTATTTTTTGATGATTGCACGGCCACGTAGTCACTGGATACATCGGTATCGCTGTGACAGATTTAATTACGAAACTTCTCATAGCAGTAGGGATGATCTGTCTGACACATCGAGAATGTGAATGATATATCGGTCTAAACCCTCATATCACAAGTGCTTATTAAACACGCCGGCAGTGAAAATCATGGAGATTTCGTACGCGTTTTGTTTATGACACTTAGCGGGAGAACTTTACTCAAGATTTGAACTGACTTGATGTGTTTCGTTAGTTCATCCCCGCTTTCAATTTTTTAACATTTTTGATCGATATGTAAAACATTATATTGATAGTATACTTTTAAAAAATATAGTTATATGAAAGAAAAGCTATATGCACATCCAAGATAAACTAGAAATGCATTTGAATGTAATTTCTTATATATTGGCTGTTTATGGTGGCTATTGCAATTTTATGTATATGATGCAATTGTACTTTATAAATGAAATTATTCGTTGTCAGTTTAGTTTTGCGAAAATAAAGAGCAAGGTATATATATATATATGATAGAATGCAGAGGGGAGGTAAAAACACTTATGAACAGAACTAAAAACATAAAAAGTAAGGGAGAGACAAAAAGCGAGAGAACTGAGGGTCTTATTAATTGGGTTCAAAAGTGAAAATAAGTTAGTGCCAGCCAGTATTATGCGGGCGGTTGTTTATGTGCTTGGGTATGTGTGTGAAATAAGAAGAGAAAGGGCAAAAATTTGATATGTTGATCAGATTGATTGGGAGGGAGGGGAGGTAGATAGCTAGATCGTTACGAAAAAAGACAGGGAGAGAGAGAGAGAGAGAGAAAAGAAAGAAAGAGCGTGTGTTTGTGTGTGTGTGGGAAGAGAGAGAAAGATAGAGAGAGAGAGAGAGAGGGAGATGGCGGGGGGTAATGTATCAGCCATACCACTCCGAATCAAATTACCCATCCGTAGTTCTTTCCTCATCTTTAAAATCAAACATTTTCTTGTCTCTTGTATTTTTTACCACAACTTAACCATCCCCATTCTTCTCTTCTCCTTCCATGTTCTGCTCCCCAGCCAGGAACCTTGGACGTCAGCCGTTGCCAAGCAACGTGAAGACATCTGACTAAGCCATCCTCAGGAGCAACCTCTGCGATGCCTTTCTACAAAGGTAATTTGTAAGGCAATGTTTAATGACAGGCCAAAAAAAAAAAAATCAATGACCAAACATACCTTAAAATTGTGAACTTTCCTCTCTTTTTTTTTCTTCTGTTATTTTCTTTTCTTCATTTCGTCCCTCCACTAAATTGGATTTTCGTCGAATGAAGGCTTGGGAATGATGATGAAGGATCACGAACTTACAAGCTAAAACCATCAATAATGCAACGAAGGTGAAGCAAATTGCTTTCACTACAATGAATTATCCTGATCGCAAGGTTATTACGATCGCAGCAAAATTATACCTCGTGTAGTTCAAAAGAGGGCGAATGAGTTTATTTACATATGTATACAAGTTTATTCTAGTGCTTGTATGGAATAATTGAGAAACGTTAATAGAGGTAAAATATTTTTTCATTGCTGCATTTTTGTTTAAACATATTTGCATGATTTCATCATTGTGCATTATAATTTGTTATTTTCTACAACACTGAGACACCCCAAGGAAAAATATATAATTATAAGTGAATAACATATACAACAGCTTTGGCAACTCATTTTCATTTCTCACATAATATAAATATATATAGGAGTGCCAAAAAAAAATGTTTTCCGTACAAAAAACTTAATTTGAGTGGTACAAATGAGTAAAATTGCCAATTTATTTGACAAACCTCAGAAGAGATTTTCAGACTCGCTACACAATCAACTAATGAATTCGATTTCTGAAGTACTTCCTTTGTTCCCCCGCTGTATACCCCGTATCATCATACTCTATCAAATATGCATGGACTCATATGGCACGTGTCATTTGATGCCTTTTCGGTGCCTGAATTTTTAATAGGAGAGTATTATTGACAAATCCCCGGTACACTTAAAGAGACAATGTCAACTATATCGATACAGGTAAAGTAATATGTATGAACATATACAAAATATATTTCAGAAATATCAATTCTTTTTTCTTCCTTCGTTAGCTGTGTCATAATATATATATATATATATATATATATATATATATATATATATATATATATATATATATATATATATATATATATTATATAACATATTATATACACCCATGTACGGTATATTTGGGAGACAATTTTTGTCTTATGTATATGTCCTCGTGTCTCCATATACACCAGTCCCTATTATGACGGAATAAACATCATTGTTGAGTGTTTCTAATACACCATCGAGATGTACTTCATAACATCGTTTAAAAAAAACCCAACCCAACAAGGAAGGAGTGATCAAATATCAAGCAACCGTAAAAATGACTGAACACATCGATTAACCCTTGTAGGGCTTCCAATAGTTTAAACCTAGAAATATTTACCGAAATGGTGTCTTGCATTATAATGATTTTCAATATCTAAATTGATAAGATCTTTCTTGCCATTAATTGATTAATAGCTTTTTTTTCATTTCCGAACGACAATCTTCACGATTCATATACCTGATTCTTTCATTTGTGACGGTAACCCTAGTTTGATTGTTATGATACCTCATTTCGGGTGGGTATAAATTCCAAGAACAATATATGGCATCGTTTTAAATGCTTTGTCTATCGTATGTCCGTTCACTGGTAGTGATGTATATTTCAGTGGCTATACTAACAGTTGTCAGAGTCAGGATAGAAGTATTTTGCAACGTTGTAATCAAACCAGGCATGCTGGGCATGATGTGAAGTTTATCCTCTTTGAAATTTTGTGATGATAATGACTGCTCGGAAAGCGAGTATAATGCTTGTAAGCAAGCAACCAGGGGATCCTACGGCTTCCAGTTCTATCCGAGGGACTTGGTAATGAGGATCAATGCCTCACCAAAGAGCACTAGCGTAACGACAAGGTTTCGAACCCGGGGCTAGCCGGTTACAAGACCACCTCTACCACTGAACCACCAGACTTTTTACATACATTATTTTAATTATGCGAAGAGCAGGTAAAAGTGACAAACGTAAATAAAATAATTCATGTTTGTCAATCTGTGTGAGGGGCAACATGAATCCCGAGTTTGTATTTGTTATACATTTTTGGAAATGTCATTGTTAAACATTAATTATTTAATAATTAACTCATGCACCCAACATCCCTGAATCTCCTCGCCGCTACTGATGCAAAGAGGAGTGTGTCAGAGCAAGTAAATCCAGTCATAAAGAAAGTTGTCACAATTTTACATTACATTGAAAGAGGGGAAATGAACTATATATTCCGAATAATTTGACTGAATAATTAATGAAAGCCTACAAATAATATAAACCGGTAATCAGTATGTGAGTTTGATAACAAGTTTCGGCATTTTTTGCTTACATTGCTTGGCTCTAACGAATTATTCATGCTTAAGCAACATGAAAATGGCTTCATTATTATTTTGTATTTGAACTTGGGGAAAAATTTAAATTGATTTGAAATAAAGGAAATTTTATTTATAATGATTTGATTTCTTCTTCTTTTTTGACATAAAGTTTCAAAGTTTTAAGTGTTTATTCCACTTTGTCTATGTTGTCTGTGATTTTAATCATCCGGATGAGAAAGAATCTCACAATGCCAAATAAAAATACTCTTAAGTATTCCGGAAAGTTTTTCTTTTAGTTCTGAAAAAATAATAAAAGGAAATAAAAAGTTTGAATTAACCATGCTTGTAGGCGGGAATTACGATTAACTTACTTTTCTTGTGGTAATTGGTCCCTATAGGCCTCGCGGATTCGCATAAGCTGGTGTAAGACCGATTTATATGCATGAGTTTTCGCTCTTACCATCGTTATACATCAAAAAGCAAGTGAAGATTACCGGCAAAAGCTTTCAGAAGCCTACCGGAAATGCCCACTGAAAGTGCAAATTTCAATGTAGACATTGACATTTTGATTAGTATATTTTTTTTACGTAGGCGAGTACGCTTATGCAGGTTAATAGCGGCTTAATAAAAGTTGTATGAACCGGATGCACCCACTCTTCTGGCATTTTGCTGTTGTAGTTGCTTCGAGGACAACTGTTAAGTCCAAGGATAGTTGGAGAAAAAATCCTAAGAAAGTAAGAGCATATAAAGGACGAAATCGAGTTTAGCACAACTTTACCGAACTTTTGTAAAGAAATATTCCCTTCTGCGAAGTTCTGCGACGGAGATCCAAAATGACACGTTTCCTAAGGAAATCTCGTTTTCTTCTGCTGGGGGCAGAGAGGAAAATGTAGGAAGATTGATGTCTCGCCAAAGGACATTATTAGCGAGTTTTCGCCGTCCTAGATCCTCTCAGCGACAATGAACGGCTTTGTGTTAACTGCATACAAAGTAGGTGAAGCATGAAGCTAACCATGGGTGAAGCGAGGTTCACGTTTTAGAGAAGACGGCAAAACCATGTTTGACGCGTTCTCGATCTGACTAGTGGACGAGGGAGAAGCCAGTGGACGGGTGAGCCATTCTTGCACAAAGCGCGGTCACAAAGCAGTCCATTGTAGTTGGGAGGATCTAGGACGGCGTTCACGTCGACACATTCGAAACCTCACTATTGCCACGGCTGAGACTTGAACAAAGAACCATGTGACTCAAACTTCGGAAACGTATCTAGATCACGACATTCATGTTGATTCAATGTCCAACAGATTTTCTGTTTTCTGTTTACGCTTTATTGACATGATTGAGGAGAGAATATAACTTAGTCTCGACTGAAATGAATGGCGTAATTACTTCACGCCAGTTCTTGGACCCAATCTGTTTAGTTATACAATGTAGATATGTCGTGATCTAGTGGATAAGTTACCGGACTATGAGCAACAAGGTACGAGGTTCGAATCTCTGCCACAGCACTGACGTCCTTTCGCAAGACATCAATCTATATTAGCCACAGAGGTGAGATAAATGGGTACCTGGTAGAATTATTCCTTGAAATGCACTGTGCATGGTGTGACACGCGCTATACATAATTACAAATATTTTACATAAGCAAAAGAAAATCCATATACGTGAAATTTGGAAAGGGGTGGAGGTGAGGGAGAGAGCGAGTGCGTAGGACTTACATGATCAATTATACGTGAACTGTTCCCCTTGAAAAGATGTACAGCCGGACAGACACACAGAGATCACGTGCAATGTAACGCGCCTTTTGTTTTTGACAAAAGGCCATCGATAACCATTTTATGATAGACGTCGTTAATTCTAAGCCACCTGTATCCCGCTGGGAAATAGCCATTGACGTTGATGGTCATTTATATTCATATTTTCTGTGGGTTTGCTGTCTTTGATGGCTTTACTTTTGGACATTTGAAGGTGTTTTCTGTGGTTAGTTTATAATGTTTTTCAAGATGTTCAATCTGCGATAAATGGAGTAATTCGAAGTGAAATAAACGAACGAAAAAGACGAGGACTTATTTAAAGAATGGAGAAGACCATTCAAAATTTCAAGAAATCGATAATAAAGATGATGAATCTGGGTAGGAGTCTGTGAGATGTAGAAAAAATAATGATGATCGACATCATTTGCATAAAAAAAAGATTACTCGGGATGAAATGAAATGCTACACACTGTAACGTAACGTTTCAAATTGGCACCAAAACCTTATTTAGCAGCACCATAAACAAATTATATATATGATGCATATTTGAACCTCATAAGTTTTGTTGGACGGGGTGTTAGAAATAAAAATCTTTAAACCTAGGTAAGACGCAAAATGAGGAATACCAAAACGAATTAGGAAAATACGAAGAATTCGACAAGCCATAAATCTTATCAAACAATGCCCCAAAATTGGGGGATATACATGTAGATATTATAAAGAAGAAATTGAAAAAAATATGACGTTATGGCAATATATGCAAAAATGGAATCTTAGGGCAAGTACAAAAAAGTGCTGAAACAAGTTCAATTATATTTTTTTAAAACTCCAATCTATATCATAATTTTCAAATTCTGTGGATAACATTTAACAAGTTCTTCGGGTGAATAGATACATTGACCATCAGACCATACAACTGCAATGTTGTAACATAACAATGCAGTAAATACAATACACAGTTCAAGTGAAGAAATTTATATACCCCCCTTCCCCCCCCCCCCCCCCCCCCCCGCCAAAAAAAAAAAGAAAAAAAAAAGAAAAAGAAAAAGAAGACGAAGAAGAAGAAGAAGAAAAGAAGAAAAAGAAGAAAAGAAAAATAAAGGAAAAAAGAAAAGAGAGAGAGAAAAAAGAAGATAGTAATAATAATGAAAACGTGAGCAGACAATGTGATAAGCCAAGAAGTGAAGAATTACGCCGTAATAGATCTGATATGACATTGATTGATATTAACGGAATTGAGTAATGCGGCAAAAAGGCCTTTTAGTATTTTGTCGAGACAGTTATCACTATGTAAATGCAAATTAATGTAATAGATTAAAATGTAAATTGTTTATGTAGAACATGTGAAATAAGGCGATCAAAGCGATGGAAATAAAAAAAAAAGAATTAACGAAAAGGCCAAAATATGTGAATAGGGGCAACAAAAACAAAACCATTGAACAAAAAGAAGAAAAATGGATTTTAGAAAGTTCATTTTTAGCTATCAATGTAATCTTGAAATGACTTAAAGAAGAAAAAAAAACAGTCCCCCCCCCCCCCACACACACACACGAAGTTCGTGCATTTGACTGATGTCGGCTTTCTGTGCGGAATCTACCCACTTTTTGTTATTTTATCTACGTTAGATATGAACTCACTCTCCCCTTGAACTTCTTTCTCCTGGTTGCACACATTTGTGTCAGCCCTTTAGTTGCATTTGAATCCTCCATCTTTTCACCTCTTCCTTCTGATTGTATATATTTGTTTCTGCTCGGTGCAAGACTGAATACAAGGTGAAGGTTCAGGCAGTGGCGTAGCGTGAGCTCAGATATTGAGTGCGCACCGTTAAATTTAAGGGGAGGGACGGTATAGCTGTATAGATGGAATTTGAGTGAACAAGGTCGCTGATTAGGGAGTGTGAGAGGAGGTCTTTTATATTTTTTTCACTTTCCCTTTATCCCTCGTCCGCTTTTCCGTCTTTTCTCACATTTTTTTTGGTGGCTATTCCAGGGGAGGGTCACGTGCTGCCCGTGTCCACCCTGTAGCTACGCCACAGGGCTAAGGGACCACCTGTCTAAACAGTCATTTATCATGCTTCATTCTACTCTCCGGAAATCGCCCACTTCATGTGACTTCAGTGCTTTCCTGGTAAGGGTGTTCTGTTTCTTCTTCAAATGCCATCTTGATCCAACTCACAGATGTTGGGTAAAAAGAAAGAAATAAAGAAGAAAAAAAAACCACTTTCCATCCCGTTCGTCGTAATCCCTACACATTTATTATATAAGAACATGAAGTTACAATTTCATGTATCAGTTGGTATTATTCAGAGTAAGTTGAGTGATAGCCGCGTAGTATTGAGACCATTGACTAGAGGTGCAGAGATCACACTTTGTCCCTCAGCAAGACACTTTATCAGTATAGTTTCTCTCCACACGGGAGTGCATAGCGATTACGACGCCATCGTGGTTGTATAGAGTACCAAAGTGTGACGTCATACCGGCCAAGTTTGCTGGTTCTAAACAATTTTGTGCTAAACAATGGCGTGGTGATCACATGCACACCAGCGCCAAACACTGAAATTGCCCTGCTCCAGCCCGTTGCTCGAATGACTTCGCGGTGAACCTCATGCGTAGGCTCTGTTGTTTGGAACCAGTATCCTGGACGACGAGCGAATATGACGTCAGCACTTAAGTTTACGGCATTTCTTTATACGGGGAAAGCTGTCACATGAGGGGGTTGTTGTCACAACATTGTATTCATGTTTTGTTCAATACATCATGTTACAAATAACATGTTCTAATGTGGTATTCACCTCATAACGCCCCACCCCAATAGATATATACATGTATATATATATATATATATATGTATAATTATAATAATGAATGATCAATAAGAATGCCCCTTACCCGTCGAACTTGCTTGAAGACATTGCATAGGAATAATATCGATGTATGTTGACATAATATTACACAAAATAAATGAATCAACGATTAAGTGTGGCAAAGTCCTGCGAAGTTATTCTAGAAACAACGAAAATTGCCCTCCTGCCTGCGAATTAACTACGCTCGAAAATACCACATCGAGACCTTTTAAAGTTTATGAGGTTTTTCTTTGATTAACATGTAGCCGTTTTCATAGCAGACTGCACATGCGAATTCGAAATCAAGAGCAACAGTAACACTCCTCCTGAACAATCGATCAAAATAGTCATGAAAACAGCCACTGGCAGAGCGATGATTGGCTATAGGCTTTGCTCGGTCCTCCTGTATTGGAATGCAAACACTTGAACCAAATTGGGGGCATTTATCGCCAGCTTGGAAAACAATTCTCGTGGCAAACCGTCTGGGAATTGCAGCTTATAACTTAGTAACCCATGGCATTTCGATAGTAGCGGGTGAATTGCTGTGAAAAAGTACACTCGGTGTAGATGTATCCCCTCAACGAGGGAAAAGACGTCTACATGACCGGTAGAGTCTGGAAATTCTGACACACCTTTGGTTTACCTCCCACCTTATCACTTACCCTACCGCTAAATATTACTATTACTATTGGTAATGCAATCGCATATTGGAAGATTAAAACTATATAGACAATATTCCTAATATTCCTAAGGGCTGTTATTCTTATTACTCAAGGGGATCATGACTTCTGTAAACCATCAGAATTATAATGAAATTAGACATCTGAAGACACCAAAAGGCATGGAACATACAACAAACAAACAATGTGCGCACGGGACTTCGTAAACATGTGCCCTCGTCATCCACCTCCCCCCCAAAAAAAATTGGTAATGCAATCGCATATTGGAAGATTAAAACTATATAGACAATATTCCTAAGGGCTGTTATTCTTATTACTCAAGGGGATCATGACTTCTGTAAACCATCAGAATTATAATGAAATTAGACATCTGAAGACACCAAAAGGCATGGAACATACAACAAACAAACAATGTGCGCACGGGACTTCGTAAACATGTGCCCTCGTCATCCACCCCCCCCCAAAAAAAAAATAAAAAAAATAAATAAATAAATAAATAAATAAAATAAATAAATAAAATAAAAAATAAACAAATAAAAATTAACAAAATGAAATGAATAAATAAAATAAAAATAAAACCAAACAAAGCAATAGACAACAACAAACAAGAAAAAAATAAGTTTGGTGAAAAGGAAATAAGCAATCACTGCATGTATGCAGTAGATAACATTCCGATTGGCAATATTTCCAAAGCTTTATATCTCTATAAGCAAGGGATAAACAAAATTAGGTCATCGGTTTCTTTGATCTTTGCCTTTTTGGCCAAACACAGTCAGGAGTATACGTTTTGAGGAAGCCATTTCTTCAAGCTCATATTGAAATGTAGGTTGCTTAGCGAAACATACTGGCGCGAAAAGACGCATTCGGAACGCAAAATGAATATTGCTGAAAATAATAATTTTATTTAGAAACATATCATTAAACCACGGAGCGGGTTAAATACCTCTACTACCTTGATTAGGCTTACTTTTTTAAAAACCAAACTGATATTACGAAATGTCAAAATACAACTTTTTTTATTCAACACTATCACCAACAGTTTCGCCGTTTGCGTGCCGGACGCGTCTTTCCGCACCTCCCCCTTTTGCTGAGCTACCTTAAAAAGGTAGTAAAAAAGAAGTCTGTAGATTTTTTATTTAATCAACATATTTTCATCAACAACCTTTTTTTTAATACGATGATAGGGGCTACAGAAAGAATCAAGCACGTGTTCGACAAAATATTTGGAAGGCTTAAGTTACATAGCAACGTCCGTGCAGTAACCGCCAAACATGTTTTCCCAGACCCCAAAATACACACACACACACAAAAAAAAAAAAAATCATGTTTGTAGATAAACACTCTCATATAGTCGTTACGAATCTTGTCATAGAATTGTGATTACTCATAATATACTTCTTACTGTGAGTATGTGCATCAGTGGATTCGCCGAATGGGAGAAGAAAGGCCTAGACACAATGGTAAATTCGGAGTGATTTTCCGTTATTTTCACCGTCTGCGTGAAAGATTGTTTTCTCTCGCTTTGGGTGCGAGAGGCCCCGGGTTCGTTTTTTTCCGGACAAGCCCCTAATCTATAACCAATGGGGACTACATGCTTTACATACTCACACCCCATATTCGACAGAAAATCACTCCGAATGACGATTGTGTCTAGGACTTTATTCTCCTATATTCGACGAATCCCCTGGTGCGCATGCCAACAATTATTAGTATATTATGAATAATCATAAATTATGTATTATAAATTTGTTTCGACGCTCCAAGGAATCATCAGATACTTATGTATTTAAATGCTTTCATACAAACAAACAAACAAGCAAATAAACAACACCAAAAACAATAACAAAAAAATATCCACACACAAAATAATGGTAATGAAATAAAACCCTACATAATAATTATGTTCAAATTTATTTCATTAACGTAACGCATGCATAACCTTTATTACTTTGTTTCAGTCTCATTACAAAACCCCAACAATAGAGGATTATTGTTTTTTTTTAATTTTGCAGGTATTCTATTGGTTTTTTAAAATTTTGCATGTATTCTATCTACCATTGCATTCGAGCTCGTTTTGACATAAAAAAAAAAATTCGTGCAAAGAAAGAGGCAGATCAGAGTAAGCGTTTAAATAGTAATAATTGGTGGCGTTTGTTTTGACGCACACCAGCCTCGGTAGGTATTCATGTATTCCAGAGCAGACAATTAATTTGTTACTGGGGAATTAATCGGGCCAGCACACCATTACAGGATTATTGTTTTTTTTAAATTTTGCATGTATTCTATCAACCATTGCATTCGAGCTCATTTTGACATCAAAAAAAAAAAATCGTGCAAAGAAAGAGGCAGATCAGAGTAAGCGTTTAAATAGTAATAATTGGTGGCGTTTGTTTTGACGCACACCAGCCTCGGTAGATATTCATGTATTCCAGAGCAGACAATTAATGTGGTGTGTCTTCGCGCCTTCCCGGGGAGCCGGGGAGCCGGGACAGCGAAAAGGGCTTTTGTGACGTCATGAGGACCCTGCGAAATATGTAGTAATAATTCATAATTACAAGGCGAGTGGTAAAGAAAACAGTTTGGTGGAGAGAGCCAGTAAATCTGTTTTTTTTCCGTCGGTTAGACTTTTGAATTTTGATGGAGGGGCATGTTCGACTTCTTTATTGGGGTCCAAAAATATCACTCGCAATATCGCCATATCACCCGGCTGCGTTGTTGTTGCACTTTTTATGTAATGATATGTTTGAAGATTTTAAGATATGGTGACGATCAGGACTACAGAATTTAGTGACCATGTGGCTCATTTGGCTGTTTAGGGCATATTCATGGCTAACAAAAACATCTACAATCTTATGACGACCCAAATTCTGAAATTCCCGAATATATTTGTAATATTAATGAAAGCGGAATAAGTGAAATAGATTCGTTAAAACTGAGTAAAATCCGCTAAGAAATAAGGAAGCTATGTTTTTTTTTTCTTCTTCAGTACACCTGATTTTGGACCTCTGCTAAAATTACCACAATCATGCCTCTTTCGAATTTGACATTACACTTTATGCGATTCTGCATCAGATTTTAAGATGAGATTGTGCGTGAGGAGGTACTGAAATGTCTGTTTTGACTGCATGTGTGTTTGACTTACGTCAGCGGGGTCAGGCGCAAGATTCATGGTCACCAAATACGTTCTTCTATTCATGTCTAGAAATAGAAATGATTCTACATGTGATAGTTACATCTGCTGTTCCAAATCTTATTACCTCTAGCCAGTTATCTTTTCATAAGACTGACTGTCATAATAAAATGGCAAACAAGGGCGTCTACCAAGAACATGGATGCATTAATTAAAAAAAAAACGAACTGGGTCCGATAAACTCTTTGAAATTGGTCCAACAAAAGTAGATCTCTTACTCCTAAGTTCTTGTTTTGCACGTGTTACTATACTACCTCTGTCTGAAGGAAAAAGTACTGAGAAGACTTAGTGCATCGAAAATACTCTATGTTTGAAGGAGAGAAGACAGAAAGAAGATAGGGTGAAGTGTAGAACATCAACAAAGAGGGATAGAGAGAAAGAGAGAGAGAGAGAGATAAGAGATAGGCCAATATCTGTATTATGAACTATTCAAAAGAACAGCAAAACCTAAAGGCTTTAAATGACGTAAATAGCATTCGGTGATTCAATCCTAAACGACCTACTCAATCAAATTGAAATTCATTAGTAATATGCCGGTAGACCCTACGCAGCCTCTTCATACATGTATTATGTGATTGATGACGGTAAGATATAAAATTGATGTAAACACTTTAACCGATGTATTTCATTTTTTAAAATAAAGGAGGGATCTTTGTGGATATAGCAAAATACGTATAGGCTTGTTTTCGAGCACGAAAATCATCTTTGTGTAGGTGATTGGTGGGGCAGTGTTTGCTATAACTTGTGACGTCGTTTTTGTTTATTGGTATATATTTTTATGCATTTTTGTCAAAGATTCGGTTCATGAGCTAGGAACGTATATGCCTTATGCCCATTATTTAGCATCTCATGATGACGTTTATGCGTTATTCCGCTTTGTACTCATGTCATATACATTTACGAGACTAAGTTGAATTACAGTTTTCATGACGCATATCTATATATAGGCACGAGTCATATAAAAGTAGCGTGAAAAGAAAAACCACTTAATATCGTCTCATAATGCTGATATGAAGGAATTACAGTCCTCTTAAGCCTTTCAGGACAAGAATTATTTCAGGGCTAAATTGATCACATTTTGTTCTTCAAATTGGCAACAATTATATTTTTATTTTAGTTCTACATGGTTCTAATAAGGTGTAATGTCTTTGAAAACAATAAACATGGTAAGATATTTTGTCGATTAGTTGAAAAAATTACCAAGTTTGATGAAAAACAATGATTTTGAACCTCTCAATTTGTTGCCATTTTAAGGATTTTAAAGCTTATTCTCGTTTTTAAAATTCCTGGCATCAAACGCAATGATCATGCAACAAAAATGGACATAACATAGTGCGGAAATTTTTGCTTTTTCTACTCATGCATCTGGAATATTTTTTAGAGCTCTGAATCAAAAGTTATAAAGCCAAACCACAAAATGTGGTCAATTGTCTTGAAAGGGTTAAGCCTTCGCCTACGGGAACCGGGCGATCCCTGCATTAAGACTATGGGAATTAGAGAATTCAGTAGCCATCGGGTTAGGTAGAAAAATAAAAGGTAAGCAAAAGTACAATCCTATTGATAGCAGCTTTCAAATTGTTCTTACTTTAGTACAAAATATCAGGCTAGCAGGGAAACAAGCAGGAAAGTATGATAAAGCATGATGCAAGTTTTTGATGAATGATTTAACGACATGATCGGAGTACAATTTTGCCGGTGGGGATTTCAAACCTGGACTTGTTGATCCAAAGTTTACCCTTGTTTTACTGGGGAATTAATCGGGCCAGCACACCATTGCAGCAATAAATATGGCGTGTTCAAAAATAAGACAGGTGTAGAACTAAAAATCCTATATACGACGCTTCACAAGGAGCGTCAATGAAAGGGTAGGGGGTATATATCTATCAGCCAAATCCATATCAATTTTGTAGTCGGTAGTTGTTTTTTTAATTCTAGTTTCTAATAAATTTGGCTAATTTCTCTAGACACCCCCCTATTAATTTTGTAGCTTCACTCCCGACCATTATAATGATTTTGTATTTTTGTTTTCACAATGACTCATGGGTATTGCAGCCAACCGTACATGTTTCTGTGAAATGACTAAAGCATAACTAGGGAATCATGGCAGCAAAATGCCGCATTTACGGATCAAAAGATCCAATAAATAAGACATACAGAAACCGTCCCTTGTGACCAATCAATCGCGGAGGCTGCCACCGTCTTTTGTGTAGATCACGCACCGGCTTCATTCATATTGCATCCACCAATCTGTCCCTAGTGTATTACCAATAACCCAAAACCCATGTTCTCAAAGCGGTGTAGGCGGGGTTACGGGGGTGGCGTGTGGCCGGGGGCTTGGAACGTGTAATGGTATATCCCGAATGAAATTCAGACGGAAGAAGATTGAATGAGCCGCCGCGGAAGAGAAGAAAGGGGGTAATAGAGATGTCAAGACTAGACGAAATAAAATATCATCGAAATTGATCGCTTTCTGAGGGAAAAGTGATATGATGGTAATTTCTAGTGATTAGGTTATGACGTGCGATGGTCCTAAAGCAAGGGCAGGCGGATACACAGTCCAGCGACTTGAGTTCACTGTAATGAAAAGTGCAAGAAATGCTATTGTTATGTCGGTCATAAAAACAAAACCTACGGCATCCACTTGATTGGTCTTTTTTCTTCTTCATCTTAATTGGCAGAGCTAATTTTATGCGCCGTAATAAAGCCTATGTATACTGCGCAGTGGCGTAGCCTTAGTCTAGACCTTGAGGGGGTAAGGTGGGTTGTCTTCTTACGGAACAAAATGCGAGGGGGGTGGGCCCAGTAGTGGATTTAAAAACATTCCATAATCATTCCCTTTCAATTTCTCCTTTCCTCTCCCCCTCTCCCGTCTTTTATTTCCTCGTAATTCGATTCGAGGCACCCCATTGCCCCCGGCTCTATTCCCCTGATAATTCTCTCTCATATACATGTAATTGGAGACAAGGATTTTTTTTCACCATTACCCTGATTATCTATCAAATCGAAATGCGTGGGATATACATTATAATGAGGAGACACCTTGCCATTAAGTTTTGTACGTGATTTGATTATTACAAAAATTAAAAACATTGTAATAATGTAAACATCCCGTAAGACGTAAGATATTTTATTAGAGAAATGTTATATCATGAATAAGCTTGGTAGGCCTATTTTTAAATTGACTGATCTTTTTGTTATTAGGCTTTCGACTTTCTTGTAGGAAAATTTTGTTCGACCCCCCTCCCCCCCCCCCCCCCCCCCCATCATCTAAAAATGGTCGAAGAACACGACACGCTTGTGATTGCATATGGGATAAACTGATAAATAAGGCAGACGTTGTTTATAACACCCCCTTTTTTACACTGCTTTCAGACTGTGATACTGTATGGTTTTGTTTTTTATACGGTAGGCACATCAGAAAAAACAAATATCTACCCATAATATTCATTATGTTTGTCAATAATTTTAAAAAGACATCTTGCCTTGTTGACTTTAGTCGTCACGTTGCCATGACGGCCATTTGTTATCCATGCGCATACA
Organism: Heliocidaris erythrogramma; assembly: GCA_025617745.1. Classification (NCBI taxonomy): domain Eukaryota; kingdom Metazoa; phylum Echinodermata; class Echinoidea; order Camarodonta; family Echinometridae; genus Heliocidaris; species Heliocidaris erythrogramma. The sequence continues at coordinate 24,193,219 of CM046873.1, forward strand.
CATTGGATATACCGCTCGAACATTCTGCGTGCTAAAGTGAGGGTAATTTTGGAAACATTCTTCTTATGAATAAAATAGCGCCCATACGTGAGGAGTTTGCCGCTATCTTCATTAAATCGACCAGCGTTTCACTGCTGTAGAAACTAGGGAGTGCCGCGCATAATTATGCAAAGACCAGTGGGGAGGAAGAATGAAGAAGGAGACGGGAGAGTATAAGAGAGATGGAGGGGGGAAAGGATGAAAGGCAACAAGGAAACAGTTATTGTACAGGAAAAGGAAAGATAAGGCGTTATACATTAGCATAATATCTGAAATACGGCCTCGCTTCCTTGTCAAAGTGGCAGCTTGGAGTCAATTTGGTTTCATGTACGGAGGATGAGTGAAAAGGGGTAAAAAAGAGGCTTGACGTTGCCATGGCAATGCAAACGTCAAACGGCTGCGGCTGCTAGGCGACAATGTTTCTCGCTAGCCACAATGTTTTAAATGAATCCCCGCTATCTTCCCGGTGAGCGAGCAAGCGATGGAAAGTCTACAATCCCCCAGCCACCATGAGCCCCGGGGGGCAAATCTCCCCTAGCCTATTGGTTAAAAGCTTTAATCCCCCTTCATGCGGCCACTCGTTGCGGGCACTCCACTTAAGGAAGGTTTCAGCTTAAAGGATTCCTTTAATATAATACTCTAGATCGCTTCCACTAATCATTTGGGGTAACCAACCTAGATAATCTCGGAAAAGTGTAGCTTTCGTAGCAAAACCGTCATTATATCATGTTTTTACATTGTCTGGAACTGGAAAGTATTAATTGTAGGGACTATGTTGATACTCCCCCCACTTTGTGTGTAAGTTATATAATTTTGAATTGTTACACAATTATCATAAACTTATTCCACATGAAGAACATACCCCCAAAAACGACAACAATAGAAATTGTAAAAATAGAAATAACGGAACAAGTTTCTTAATTGCTGAATTTCTTTTTTCTTGGTCCTTTATAAATGTTGTTTGGCTATCCGTCAGTCATGGTCTGTTCATCCGTCCGTCTCTCTGTTTGTTTCTTTGTTTGTTTGTCCGTCCGCCCGTTTCTTATTGTCAAGAGAAGAAACAAGATAAACTATTTTGACGGGTTTCATAAACACATATTTTCCCCTTACGCGCCCACTTCACTGAAACTTCATATTAAGTCTTCTTTTTATGTATCGCTTTTAAAAATCTGGAAGAATGTAGGCGAAATGACATGAAATGTATAATTTCCTTTAGCCATCTTCAATAACAATTTCATGACGTTTTTTATTCATCAATTGATTGACAATAATATTCCCTTATCCTGTCATATTAGCATCTTCGATTTAGTCTTTCCCATACCCCAGAAAGCTGATCCAGCTGTACATTTGGGGAATTAGTGTCAATGGAAATTGCCATTGAATTTCTGATTGATTTTTAAAATCGGTGAAGGGAGTCAGGAAGAAGGTTTAGAGTCAGATTTTAAAGTCACATACTAAAAAAAGGCGCTTGTGTTGTGTTTCCAACGAAAAATAAAATCTTACTTTTAACCCACAAAAAAAAAAAGCTTATCTTAATCATGAAAGCGTTATAATTGTTATCCCCTTTGATTAAAGACAGGTAGCCATTAAAGCATTTTTTTAAATTCCGCCTTTTAATAATTATATGCCCAACTCAGGTAATATTGCTCAAGTTGTATTGAACATTAATTGTGAATGGGCAAAACATCACCCAAGTTGGGAAAACATTGTCAAAAGGTTGGACCGCCACATCATTGCCCTTATTGTCATCATATTTTGTTTATTTGATTTTTCCCCAGCATTTTTTTGCAAGAGCAAGACTACCGCCTACCTACACTTGTCTTAGGAGTATCCAGATAATGTTAAACACGGGGGGAAATTCGTTAAGGGTGAAAGGCAGATCAAATGGGGTGCGCTCGTTATTCATAAGGACCGCTATTCATAGAAAACCGCTATTCATTTAACACGCGTTATGAATTTTCTGACTATTCTGTATGCACTAACACAGATTTTTCAAATTACAAACTGATCATGTACCACGTATTCTCATAATTTCAAATTGTCTAATATCCTGATTGTAATACTTTACAGATATTTTATATGCAGAAGGATTATCTATTGTATTAGTGTTGTGTTTTTGACTTATTTTATTTTTACCGGAGTTGTGCCAGTTAAAATTATTTGGATATAATTAAGTTAGATAAATGTTCATTTTAATTGTGTCTTAGGCTATAATAATAATTATCTAAGCTATTTATCAAAGTTAACTGCGTTCTCTTTCTTTCTGTTATTATTCACCTAACAAAGCAATTATTTATGTATTTCCAACATTGATGTGAGGTCATGTAACCTATAAAAACACAAACTGCTAAACAGTGTTAAAGGAAATTAAAAATAATATAAATGACTACATGTGAATTTAAGATATATAATGATTACGAGTCTTAAAGGCATTTGGTTCAGAAGGATAAATCAATAGCCAGGCATAGAAAGGTTTTCAAATATATAATGCTATTATTAAGATATCTGTGACTGATTACTCCCATTTACGAAAGCGTATGGCCATATGCTTTAGTCTAACACTGAGTCAATGGGGAAAATGAGTCTGGCATTTCCGGTCACTTGCATATGTTTACCTTTGTGAAGCACATGATGATTTTGAAGTGCTTTTTTCCCATGGGCTTCATTTTTACACCATATTACATACACTGATAGCATGTAGGACCACATTTTTATCAAGCCTCCACAAAGTTACCTAATCACTTTAATGACTTACCTCTTTTGAACACGACCGTCATAATGGAGTGATATTATCAATGTTTGTCTTGTTTTTAGGTTTTTTATCAATATTTTTATAATGCAATTATTTATTTGCCACCAACACTGATGTAAAGTCAATCTGTACCCTAAACGCATTCATCCTTTACTACGCTAATTAGTAAGGAAATGAACAATAACATCATCGACTAGTAATATGTTATGATTATCTCATATATACAAGACACTTGAAATTTTCAAAAATTCCCTGTTTAATAGTTGATGCTGTGTGAACATGAATTTAGATTCTGATTGTAAATATTCAAAATGTAATTATAATGTATTTCTATTTTGTATTAAATTTTGTATTTTGTATTTGTGAGATCAACTTGTAGCCCATGTACAATTCAACTTCTGGTTGCGATGCATGATATTTTTAAATAAAGACCATTTTATCCATCTATCTATCTATCTATCTATCTATCGAATAGCGGTCCTTATGAATAGTTATGAATAGTGGTCCTTATGAATGGAAGTCCTTATGAATAGCGAGGAAATTTGTCTATGCTTTGCTCGCTATTCAGAAGGACCGCTATTCATACAAAACGGCTATTCATTTAGTCACGCGTTATGGATAGTGGTCCTTATGAATAAGTGGTAATTATGAATAGCGGTCCTTTTGACTAGCGAGGTTACCCCGATCAAATATACCTCTATAAATTGTGTACAATATCACGAATTCTGAAGTATGCGTGGTTAGAATCTTGCATACAAGATGACCATTTTTATATTCTACGAGCGGAATCTGTTTTTCTTTTTTTTTATTGTCATAATTTTTACTCTTAATTATGAATCGCAGAGAATAAGTGAAAAAGGTAAATATAAATGAAAACAGAAACAAAACCACAACAACGACAACGAACGCATAATAAAACCACGTGCATGAACAATTTAGTTAAAAAGGGTGAATGACTTGTATTCAGGGCACCATTATGTGTAAATGTATACACCGAAGGATGTGTAAAAGAGCTTTAAAGCCAGTGAAGTAACTTAAATTGTGAAATTGTTGCCAATTTTAAGCATTTGCTTAAAAAGCGGGAGAGAGCAAATCGCTGAGAAAGCAATATTATCTCCAAAACGCAAAGTGACAAAATGAAATAGAGTATGGATCTTGAAGTAGTACTGTATTTATCCTTAGAATGTATTCATATATGCTATTATTTCTAGAATCCAGGGAAGCTTTAATATGCATGCGTTAAGACCTACCAGGAAACGGGGAATGAGTATATCCACTTATGCATTTGCCAGCTCAATTTTTTCCATTTTTATTCTATTCCTACAATGTAATATTTAGAGACCAATACATCTCTGTCTATTATCTTCTGCGTATAGATTACTGTCGTTGCTAAATATTAAAATACGTCATCCATATCAATCAAAATTGATCGACATATATGTTATTATATATATACATGTATATCTAAAGGGAAAACCCCGAATAAAATGGAGATGGACTGATGCATATCACTATCTGGATCACGTGTTTGGCCGATGTCGTCTGCACGTTTTTCTACTAACAAAACCATTTACAATTTCTTTTTTTTTTCAAGTGAAATTAAAGTACTCCATTTCTTTAATAAATTTCTTTGAAAATGCTCCTTAATTCCTGGAAAATGAATTGATATGTTTTAAGCTTCGACGGTTGTCTAAAATGGGAGCACTGTGGTATAATTTGTTGAAGGCTTTTGAGTCTCATACAACAAGTACCGGGTTCGAAACTCGCTCAGTATTTACATCTTGGACGAGGTGTTTCATTCACATTAGTGTCCCTATTCACCCAGGTGCATTGAATGGGTACCTGGCCACGATTTGGTTGTGATAACAGCAGGGCCCTTTTATAAAGAGAGTTATGTTAGAAACACGATGGCAAAGACTTTCAAAAAATCAACTTAAGAGAAACGATAATGGGTTTACTGATGCTGCAGTTTTGTCTTGTGTATAGACTTCGGGGGACCTTTCGCGACGAATTGGTGTTTATGTGTATTACCATGATAACTAGCTAGGGCTAAATAAGACCGTCCCTACTACAATTTAAACCATGTACATGTTCTGACGATGAAATATAGGGAGAGTGATCAACATGAATTATACCACACTTGGTTCCTATAACAGTGCTGGATAATTCTAGAGAAGTCATTCTGAATTATTTATCGTGATGTCAATAGGTTATTTAAACCAACAATTTGTAAGCAATTTGCGATTGTTTAAAGGGAATAGAGAACCGAAAAAGGAAGACATGAATAGTTTTTATTTCGTTTTAAGACATAAAATCATCATCATATTATACGAGATGTTTAATTGGTTAACCGATTGCCTACTGGAAAAAGGTTGGTCCCTGTACTAAGCCTATGGGAATCAGGGAATTCAGCAGTCAATGGGTTAACGGTTAACGAGCATAATTATTACATGGGGAATGATTGCAGGCTTAATCGAGGGTGAACTGAGGGTCAACTTGCGTTCGCCTTTAATTCTTATTGCTAGTGCGTCGACTACACACATGTCGTCTTTACACCTATTCATTGTGCAGTTTCTTTATTCAACATTCATTAATTTTTAGTGGAGCAATAATCAAAGCTGAATGTACGTTAACTGCGCGAAACCCAAAACTACATATATAGAGAGAGAGAGAGATTTTTAAATAAAATGTTGCAGGTGATTTGTTCCCTCTTACAACACAAAAACTGGAAAACCCCAACTCAGAACATGCAATTTACACGGGATTGATCGGCCTGGATACTAAAATAATAGTTTACATATTTATTAGCTATATGATCTGTTAGACATGTATGGTAGATATCATTCATGTAGCATTTCGTTTCTATTATATGAGGGGTAAATTTCAGTGGAAACACCGCAAGAGGGTTACTCTGAAGCGTGTTCAAGAATGAGTATTATTGGCAAGGGGTTTGACGCTTTATCCAGCACCAAACGAGTAACCGTAGATGGGTTCATAAGGAGGAGGCCTAGAGTGAGGTTTACGACAAATCTTTTAAATATAGGGTGGGGGGGGGGGGGTCGCTTTTCCCGTTTTCTTGGAACGACTGTTTATGTGCTCTCCGATCATCTCGTTCTTCTTCCTTTCCACATGTATATTGTTTTCAATTCTTATCTTTTTCGAATTTTTCAGATTTTGGTGCATAAATTCTGTTTGATATATCCCGTGTTTGATATATCCCGGGATATATCAAACACACACACCGCACACTGTGACCCACCATCTTCCATCCTCACCCACACATACACATGCAAGCACTGTAACCAATTCAATCACTCAACCAAAACGTGAAGATTGCGCATAATGAAATAACCAATGACTACCTCCCCTGCCCCCAATCCCATGCTAACCCATTGCCGACGGGAACGGGGTGGTCCTTGTATTAAGCCTATGGTAATGAGAGCATTCATTAGTCAGTGGGTTAATTGACACTTTTTTCGTCTATAAAAATAAATTAATTTAGGAACGTTTGAATTCAAGAATATATTCATAAGTGTATGTTAAATCCATTTTGTACTCAATATTGCTCCACTCTGTAGTCGTAAAGCGCAATGCATTATGATTTGACAGAAGTGTAGATAGTCCATACAAATCTGGTCTTTTTTAGAAACATCCCAAAGAGATAGCTCAGCAATTACGTGACTTGAGCACGCTTAGCGTGAGAGAAACATTTGGGTGAATCCCTCCCCCCCCCCCCAAAAAAAAAAAGGAATGGTGTCAAATTTTGATAGCCCTTTCACGCATGAAAAAAAATGAACCTTCCACATGTTCATTACAAAAGCCATACTCAAAAGTAGTAAGATGTTCCATATTTGCTACCAAATGCCACGCATGTAACCCATATTTGGTTGAAAAGGGTAAACATCTCACCACTCTCCTCGCAATATCGGTGACCAATGAAAGTAAAGGATTTCTTGTAGAAAGGGGAATCCAAAATGTCACCCGCTGGCACTAATTCAAAAAAGAACCCATTAGCACGACTGCCCTATTTGCTGCTCTTTCAGACCTTACACTGCACCACAAGAAGCGATGTATTTGAAATACTCACTTGAAGTGTGGCTTAGAAATCATTTTAGTTCCATTTTCTAGTGGTTTCTGTAAAACATGCCGGTTACAAACTATCCCACTTTGTAGTTTAGATTTTAAAGGTAATATCTAACATTCGAGATTATGGGTAGCAGGTTAATGCCTGATCTGAGTGGCATTAAATCCATTTGAAATCACTCATTTAGTTTGTGATATTTTTGATTTTAGAGTTAGTCGTATTTCCTAGAACAAGCTTTGAAGTTAATATCAAAAATTCGAGAAAAAAAAATTGTAAAAGAAAGGTACACGGGTTATTGGATGCAAGTTAATGAATGGGGCAAGGGGCATGGAATCTGTTTGAAACCACTGCTTTTGTTTAAATAATCTGTGGTCTTAGGATTGGTAATGCAGGTGTACGATAAACATTCTGATGGAATATATATTACTCATTGACATTAGCTAAATAAGTAAATAGTTTTTCACACCTTCAGAGATGTTTAGTACATTATTTGAGAACCTGATAAACAACCCAACCATTTGGTAAATGAAGAGGTTTGATAGGAGGAATTTTAATTTGTAAACAAATTTTTAGGCGTTTTACTCCCAGTGTTAAAGATCGTATGCTCGATCTTTACTGGGAGTAAAATGCCTAAAAAATTGTTTACAACCCAACCATTTGTTATACCAGATCGATCTGTTAATGGTAGCTTTGAAAGGAAAACAATAAAAGAACTGCGCATAAAAAATAATGTAAGCGGTAGTCTTTGAACACAAATTACCTACGTATGAAGAGCTCATTTGCAAAAGAGGTTAAGATCCATTTTTCATCAAATTTGAATTTATTTGGGTCTTAATGTATTGAATTTTAGTAGCTCTATAAGATGATACCAAAGAAAAGTTGAAATTCCCATCAAAAAGTGAACAAAAAGGGCAAAGAAATCTTTGTTTTTTTTCAAAAGGGGTAAGATCCAGTTCAGTTTGTTTGCAAAAGTGGCTAGATCCACAAACGTCAATTTTGGGAAAAAACTATTTTAAAAATATGAAGACAGGCAAATCGTTTTTTATACTCAGTTCTACATTAACATGGTATGGCTTATGTTTTGCATAAAGATATTGCAATATGGGAGAAATTAAAAAACTTGATTTTCTCGGAATGGTCTAAAGTGGATCTTACCCCTTTTGCAAACAAACTCTTCATATATTGCTGTTGCTAGCTTGGCCACGACTCGATCGTCCTATTTTATCCTTGTTTCCCCCCTTTTCCTTCTTTTTTCCCCCTAAAGTAGGTCACTTGATATTGAATGGCCTTCTTCCTCGGGTCGGCTTGACCAATCAATATGTAAGATGGATGTCGAGCTAAAGGCTAATCGAGGTTATAAGACTCTCGAATCCATTCGAATCAAAGAATGTTTATACTTACGGCGGAAGGATATAGTGAGATTAAAGGCTACTACGGATCCGTGGATGCGGTCTTTGAATCAATTATGCATAAGGTTCAATCTGACTTTATTATCAAGAGTCACCTAGTTTAGAATAATGATCACTGAAAATCTTAATAGTGGGATTTTTATCAAATGACAAGGCTGAAGTTTGCATGACGATCCACGTGAGTTTTTTAATCGACTTACTACAATGGGAACGTAATGATACTGTTTAAGACGTCAAAGGTGCGGAGAGAGAGAGGGAGAGAGAGAGAGAGAGACAGACGCACAGGGGAGAGATATGCTGTGCCATTTTTGTTTGGTTTTAACCAGAAGGGATCGATACCTTCGGCAACTTTGGTTCAAGGAAAGTATTTTAGTGTAAAGAGTAAACTCTTTAGGACACATTTATTTCTTGATAATCGGTATTGTCACATTTAAAAAACCTAGAATGGAGGGGAAAAAATGCTCTCTCCACATAAATCATTTTACACCCACTTTACCTCTTCCCGAGAAAATGTTTAATGGATTTCATTTTGAATTTCCTCAACACTAAAATGTCAAATGATAAGTATACAATATTTTAAATACCTTAAAAACATATTGAAGGATTTAATTCGAAAGCGATGCGCGATATTGACACCATGATGAAATTTTAATATAAGGCTTCACCTCACGACGAAGCTAGGTCTCGAGAGTAGTCGGAAGGAACCTGGAATTGACGGATTTACATAATCACTAAAGTGCAGCAGGGTTTTATAGGTCAACGAAAGCGAAATACTTTAATACTAGAGCAGGTGAAAGGATAGAAAAACGGTTACACTCTCTGCAAACGTATTAAAAACATGGATGTAGTAAAACAAAAATCGCTCTGCTTTCTTCGAAACACATTGTGTTCTTTTATGTAGACCCTGACCTTGGTTTGTTTACGTGTTTTCTTTATTCCTCATTGTTCCATTAATAGTATGATAATAGATTATGACTTGTTTGGCATTCACCTCGTTATATAATAATTCATATCATTGTGTTACAAGTTTACTTTATTAAGCGATTTTTACTAGGGGGCATACCGAGTTTTTAAGAGTTCTGCATCTATTGTATGATGTTATTAATTTTTAACTTATTATTATAATTATTATTATTCATCTGTCTATTCATTTTTATATTTTGGTCTGAAATTATTCACACATGCAGACAAGAGGACGGTAGAGCGAGAGAGAGATGGGAGAGGTGGTAGAAAGGAGGGGAGAGACGAAAACTGTATGGTATACTGGTAAAATTATTGGAGGAGAGATGGAAAAAGAAACAAAAATAAAAATGTCAGCAAGAGAAAGGGTGTGTAGTTGGGTGCTTTCAGGTGATTGCAGTTTTCAGTTGAAGTTTAATGATAGCTTCTGTGCAGTAGATACGTATAACGAGGAAGAAAATTAAAAACGGCGTTCTGCTTTCTTCATAAGATATGAACCGACTTTCCTGAAGGCCTGCATTCATCTTTCCTATTGACATGTTTGAAGGCCCAGAAATATTAATCAATACTAATTGGGATATATCTACGTCACGCTGTACCGTCTAGGTATATTGCGTTTTCCCTTTGGATGCGATTCCTCTCACTTGTTTATCAATTTATGTGGATTACCCTTTGAAATTGTGTCTGTCCCCTTCGTAAAAGACCACCCTCTTGCATCCCTTTTACTAATCCACTGCCATGTCTGAAACTGAGTAGGCATATGCTAGATATAGAGAACCTCAGATGCGATCATTCCGCCTTTTATCTGCCCCCTTCGCAAAACACTACCCCCTTGCACACCCCTTTCTTTTTACCCATTCCCAACTCTGAAACCGAATATGTAAATACAATATGGCGAATCTCAGACACAATCATTCTAGTCCATCACACATGTAGTCGGTGATCAGTCATCCTCGTAGAACGGCATAAATCAGGCTTAAAGAGGAAGTTGAGTTTTGATAAAGGTGAACAAAAATTATGAGGTTTCTCATTATTGTTTTTTTTTAAGAATAATATGATAGTAGACATACCCATGAAAAGGATTGTTCATAAAATGCCCTCACATTCGAAATATGACAAGAAATAGATGAAATGTTTGGAGCAAACATTTATGCCACATGTGCTTGTAGTCCCTTATACCCATTTCTGTGTGCAGTGCATGTGCTTTTCAGAGAGAGTTAGTCAATTTCTTAACACTTTGATGATTCCCAAACCTCACAGAATTCAACAATTTCATGCGGTACATAATCAACCTTTCCCAATTTATTTATTTATTTATTTATTCATTTCCGTTTTATTTACACAGGGTAGCCCTTTCAGCTGTGAAACTGATTTACAGAGGGGCCCTGCAAAACAATAAAAACAATACATTTTACATAGAAATATTGAATCAATGAATACAAAACAAAGTACAAGCACATTATAGATAAAGTAAATTATACAGAAATGAACAATACAAAAAAAAAAGGGGGGGGGGTTGAAAGAGACAAATCCTAGAGAAGTTAACATTGTTTAAAATATAAAATATAAAAGACGGAGCCTAAACCAATTGCTCCGAGACTGTTTGTTGCACAATGTAATCGCATGACCAGAACTCAACTTTATCTTTAACGGATTGATCTGGGGGCTGCCACCCGACTCACACGAGTGTGGAACGAATACCCACTCCTCAACTAACGGAGGTAATACTATCCCCTCTTCCGGCTCTCTCTCTCCCGTTACGCAGGTAGAGTACTTTCGCCTTGCATTTCAGTAGGGATGCGAGTTGTAGAAGAATACTTTAGTCAGTGTTCATCCATTCATACATTTTCTCCATTCATTTTTCTTTTCTCTTTAGACAATATGGTCTCTATAATAATATATGGGTTGCACACATATGTTGCCACTCATATTATCAATTAACATTTACAACACTGTATGTACTCGTAAGATTTCAGTTATATGGCAAAGCTATAAAAATGTGATTTGGGTCTGGTTTGTTCCACACATCAAAAACACACAAATTATGCAATTTGAAAAGAAAGTGTGTGCTAACGGTACACATCATTATGATTGAGCATGTTGAAGAGAGAGAGAGAGGGAGGGAGAGAGAGAATGAGAAAGAAAGAAACATAGCTCGACAAATAACCTCGATAATGTATTTAGTGTGAGAGAGAGAGAGAGAGAGAATTGTGTATCTTGCACAGTCCAAACTCAATGGTTAAATGTTAACTTATTGTAAACACTATTATGAAACTAAAATTATTAGTTATTAAATAATGGAGATTTTAGATGTTGAATGTTGGGAAAAAAATATATAATACTGATAATGCTATCCTGGGTAAATAAGTCATATATGTTTATTATTATTATTATTATTATTATTATTGTTATTATTATTATTATCAATATAATATTATTATCATCATCATTATTTGTATTATTATTATTGTTATTATTATCATTATATTCACTTTGATGTACATTGAATTTCGACATTTGTGGACCCCCTCTCCATTATTATACTTTTGAGCTACCTAGTTTCCACGAACAGCAGTTTTCTCGGACTATTTCACCTCAATCATTTAAATTCCCGTAAACTTTCTTTTTACTGTTTATTTTACATACACTCTTTAACGGCTCTCTGTCTCTTTCTCAGACAAGTAGAGTGTTCTTCACAGTTTCCGTCTGAAAAGACTCTTAAACCTGAAATATTCCGAGAGGATCGATGAAATTTGATATATAACTTTATCAAGTAAACTTTAGTAGTGCAGACATGCAGAATTATCTAATGTCTATATGGTATAATTATTAATCTATTCATCACCTACGGGTTTGATATTGTATGCATACCTTTACGCCGCAGACAAAGTAGGGTTTTATGTGTAATATTTTAGACAAACTGTTTATCTTAAACGAAGTTTGATTAATGATATCGTGACAACACTTGAGCATATCATGTAATACTATATACATAAACTATTTCAAATCAGCCGAATGATTCGACTATCGAATCGTAGCAATTTTACTATCAGCAACACTACCTGCCCCTTTTCATTCAGTAATTCTATCGTTTGCCGCCAACTCACGCACGTTTTTTTTCTCACTTTTCATTTTACCATTCATTTTACATTCGACTGCAGATCTTGACGTCATTCATCGAGTAGAGAGACAAACCTGGAGCGCCGCCACGGTTCATATTCAGACAGGGAAATTGCCGACAGTCTTAAAGCTGGTCTGCATAGCAATTGATTGACAGTCCACAATACGACTTGCTGTCATCTGTCGATGTTAAACCTGACATTAGTGTTTGTATAGCAACAGAGAGTATCAAACGTTCTAGTTTTTAAGAGGAATCTTTCGAGTGATCACTTAAATCACTCGCCGGCAACCCCATTTCAGTCGCCACATTTCCCAACAATTGCTCACTCTCGTTGGTAGCCTACATCAGCGAGGTAACAATCCCCTATTTTCAATAAACTACGAAGCGAACCCTCGTTGTGAACTTTACCAGCGGGTATTCCACTCATGTACACGGTTGCAATTAGCTTATTAGATGCCGACTGGCGTGCAGTCACTTTTTAATTGCTGTTCCACTATAATGGATATATTTCCGCAAAGGGTTCTTCAGCGCACTGTTTTACTACACAATCGCAATACTGCATATGCTTAAAAGGAGAAAACTATTGTCATAATACCATTGCACGGGAGTTTCATGACATGTGTCTACTTCATCGCTAGAAACTGCAGCTTCTTCTAGCCGTGAATATATCATGATATTTTTCAGATACAGCACTTTGAACCCATTCAGCACATTTAACTGACTTATCGGAGTAAATTGTACTGGATACTCGTATTCTGCAGTCGGAAAAGGTAAGAGACTCATTTGTTTTTCAATCATATTTTGTCTAGAAATATTATTGATATTGATGATAACACCCTTTTAATGTTCATTTCATTGTTATTGTCGATCTTACGTGTGCAGCTTAACACTGGGAATCATTAGTGTGATGATCCTAAATCATGATTATGATTTTTATATACATGCATTTTATATACATATATATATATATATATATATATATATATATATAGCGTGAGGATTGATGAGACAGGAGACAAACGAATAGCTGAACTTCAACTTTATTGCATCGAGCTTTCGGCCTTCACGGCCTTCTTCAGGTTCTGAAGATGATAATACAAACATATAGCATATACTTCGATATACACACATGTCAATGTGTGTTTTATATTCATTTAAAACAAAATAACATTTGCATATTGATATTAGCATATACCTTCATGGCTACAATTTATTACAAAGAACTTAATGAATGAATAATAAGAACATAGTTTAGAAATATTTACAGAAATTTAATGTAAAATACCTCTTACCGAAAGTGAAGTTTCGTTGAGGGTGACTAATGTATGTTTGTGGTGTGTAAAATTTGTGCGGTCAAGTGTGAATAAGTGCTTGACCTTTGACATTGGGATGGCAGGTGAGTGTGGCGGGAAGAAAGAGAGAGAGAGAGATAGAGACAATGATGTGTTGATGATATTTGATAGAACTGGAAACAATTCATCAAGGCAATCTTTGCATGAGCAGCCAAGTTGGAAGAGGGTCCAGACTGCAGGATTTCGGTGGTGATAACATAATAAGACGTCGAAGCTGTACTTCAGTAACTGGCATGAACTCGCTCAGGTTACAGTTCAAAGAGTTCCCAGGAGCTTGGACGGATAACTCCAAATGATTAAGTTCAGATGCAAAGGAAGACACAATATCATCAATTTTCTTCTTGAAGAATACACTGAACCTGGTCGCTAGTTCAGCATCAGATGAATGTTCAGGATAAATACAAGACTGAGAAGGGGTGGACAGTTTCTTTACGAAGTTAAATAGCTGTTTAGTGTCCGCATTGGCGATCTTATTTCTCAGGTACTGCGACTTAGCATCGGTGATCTGACTGTAATACAGCTCACATTCATGACGATACAGGTCCAAGTCTATCTGAATGCCGGACTTCAACATGCGACGTTCAGCACGACGCCTACGCCTCCTGGCCTCCCTAATCTCATTAGTGAACCAAGGGGCATTGGGTCTGATTGTAACAGTCACAGTTTTAACAGGGGCATGCTTGTCCATCAGATTACAGAATGTGTCATTATAAAATGAAGCTGCTTCTGAAGGACAAGAAGGACACTTGGAGGTTAACAAAACCTGGCGGAAAGAGATGGTGTCTATATCACGAAGCTTCCTAAACCTCACTTTCCTTTTAGGGTTTTGTGGCCCTTTAAGATTAATGCTAGAAAGGAATGCCGAGTGATCAGATGGCAAAGATGGCAAGAGAATAATATGGGAAATAATATCTTCTGATTTCCTACGGAGAACTAAATCAAGTGTATGACCTGACGGGTTGGTGGGACCCTGAACATGCTGTTGGAACCCAAAGGCTTCAACAGCATTGAGGAAAGATTGGGCAAAACTATCAGTAAAATCATCTGCATGTATATTAAAGTCACCAAGGAGGATGGCCAGGTGAACTGCGACAGCAGCACTCTCGAGGAGAGTTAAAAACTCTTCAAGAAAATCGTTGCTGGTAAAGGTATTCCGAGAGGATTGGGTTGGGCGGTAGATACAATAAACCCGTACAGTGGAGGAAGAAGTAAGATGGATTGTCAGATCCAACAATTCAAAAGACCAAGATTTGTGAATGTCATTGACAACACAGCGCGCAGAAGATCTATAGAGGACACAGATGCCACCTCCTCTAGATGTCTTTCTTGGATGATTGCAAATATTAAAATTTGGAAGGGATAATTTCAATTCAGCAAGAGTAGGCTCGTCTCTCTGGTCACCTGAAAGCCACGACTCCGTAATGACTAACACATCAATATTATTATATATGATCAAACTTGACACTACATCAGCTTTATTAGTCAAGGATCTTGCATTCCATAAACAAAACTGAGACTCACAATTGGAAGTCTCACAAAGGGGTTGTGAGCGTGGAATCCTTCGCCTGCGGCGTCCCCGGTGAGTACGACGCCGCCGCGCAATCACAAGAACACATACCCTTCTCCAAACAGTCAGAGGAAGCAGATGACTAGGCTTCCTATTTAACCGATCGATGGATGTTATGTACACCATATGTGATACGATTCGATCGAGAATTACTGCAATTTTCGTTAGGAAATTTGGTTACATCTACTTCATTATATGGACCTGGGTTCGTTTGAATATCACCAGATAGTAAGATGGCAAACTGAAAACATGCACATGTGTTGCTATAATATACAATAGGTTTACTACAGTATCTGACATGCCTACAAACAGAAGAAAGTAGACTGTGATTGCAGTTGCAAGCATCAGTTGGTAGAATGAATACATGGCTCACATTCAAAAGAAATACAATCAGGGGTATACAAAAGAAAAGAAGCCAGATCTTAAAGGGATACGCCACCAGGCGGCCGTGGAGAAAGTCTGGAATGCGTAAGCCCCATTCACTCGTACTCAAAGTTTGTGCGTCGAACGCGTCCGTCGGACTGCTGGGATTACCTTTCGGACTGCACGAAGCCGACCGAATCTCGCACGATAGCTCGAGCTCAGTACATGTTGCGCGGCGACCAGTCTGTCCGAAGTTAGCGCCCCGAGGGGCAACGGCATGATCACGTAACGATCACAGTGCCCTCCCGCGGCATAAAAACGTCCACAATCTGCGGTTGAGTATCCCTTTAAACCCCTCCATCGATATGGAGGTGCTACTATTGACTGCACTTCAAAGGCAGAGGTGATGTACAATGTATTAATGTGTAACAACAAAAGTACAGTACGCATTATAAAGATGTGCAAAGGAAGTGTACAGCACTGGACATTGAAAATGGCAGTGCAGAGTCGGTTACAGTATTATGGTATTAACTGCTAAAACATGTAGCTGACTTTTAGCATGTTTAGCAAGATCCTTGACAACACAGAATAATCAATAAACAACCAAATCGCTAATAATGCAACAAAAAAGAGCAAAATAATCAGAGCCCTAAATGACTGGGGCTACCTATGGAGGCGCACACCAAAAAAAAAATCAAAAAAAAATCTGTCTTTACCAATGAATGTACGCTAAACCTGATACTGCTATCACTCACCCCAATCCCTTAAATCTATGTCACGTGTTCGGTAGCTCTTGCATGAAGCAGAGAGTGTATACAGAAGCATGACGTTTCACCTTACCTCACAGCTATATATATATATACATATATATATATATATAATTGTAAGGAAATAACATATGCAACAGCTTAGGCAACTGTGTCTGTGTGTGTGTATCTCTTTTTTTTTTTTCAACTTCACTATACGCATAGCTGTTTGATCTGGCTAATATTACGTTATTTTATAATTTTAAGGACGATCATTCATCATTTCATCCAGAGCACCAAAACCATTAGGCTGATTAAGCCTGATCAGCAACAGTGGCAATGTTATCGTTGTGGATGGGTTTTACAAACCAAAACTACATCCTTAATATACAAACCTGACAATTTTGCATTCACATTAAATTAAAGACTATTATTATCAGGAGCCACAATGTAGCATTACCAAGTCAAGTTCGGGAATCATTTTTAGTGACAAGTCACGTTTCTTTTTAGTGATATACACGTTTTCTGAATTTACAAGCAAGCAAAACGAGTGAGCAAAAGATAGACTCTTATGGCGAAAAGTTACTGTCATCAAAATACTGCAGATAAGATTTTGAAAATGTCATATTTGGGTGGAGAATCCTCACAGCACATCTTTCTTAGTAATAACTAGTTTTGAATATGTATTGGATTTATGAATACCTGGGGAGCGTTTCAGCAAGCAATTTGTCAGTGATTTTTACTGACAAATTTGCTCTCAACCAATCAGATGCAAGGATTTCAGTTGTCCGTAAAAATCACTGACAAAACGATTGATGAAACCCTTTACATTTAAAGTTATCGTTCCGCCGTTTTCTTAAAATGTGGGGTTAGAAAGAAACCCTTGCTGAAAACGTCAAATAAATCAAGCCAACTAAAACAAAAAAATACAATGTAGTCAGACCCAACTTCGGAAAACTGAGCACCGGGTATACTCAGAAAAAGGTTAAACCAAGGAGCTTTGAAGAGCTGGAGTCACAAGCAGCTCATTCCCTGTCAACCATGTTCGATGCCGCGAGGACAAAATATGTCAGGCATGTGCTTAACTGGATCTTCTTTCCCTTAAGAAGACAAAAGATTCCTGCCTGGCTGTACCTTACGGGCCATTTTCAAAGGGAAATATGCTTTTGTATCGATAATTACTATTTCGCTTTCACTATAGTGTAATATGAGCAGTTCACAGTGTTTACCTATACTGGAGGCAAGCGAAAAGAAATGGTGCAAAATTTCTTGAAATATGAATCAAAATTACTTGACTTTGACATGTCTTCACACTATTCTGACATATAACATCATAAATAACCGTACTTTTCATTTTTGATTTCCGTTTGTCGGAAGTAATCGGAAGAGTGTAAAATTGCGAATATTAGGATTGTCAAATTTGTCAATTTTTCAAAAATTGCAACTGCTATCATACTTTTGTATTCATATTTTAGCATCTGCTCAATTTTCACTGCGTTTATTGAAATAAAAAGTGAAAAATTCCCGTTATTTAATTTGTGACAAAAATCACTACTCAACTTTCCCATGAAGTTGGCGGCATCGAACATCGGACATCAAAGGCAACAGCGCACCTGTAGATTTTTTGTGCATCCTTAGAAAGGGGCAACTGCTTGAATTAATTTGTTGCCAGTTGTGACTCCAGCTCTTCAAAGCTGCTTGGTTAAACGCACGATGTATTTAGAGCGCTCATCGTTCAGTGCGAGACAGTGTGTACAAAATGCATGGGGGAAATCCAGCAAAGTCGACCTCTTGTTGATATACATATTTTAAAATAGTGCTGCGGATATATTTATTTAAAATGTTTATCATTTGAAAGTCATTTTATACGACGAATCATTCAAGCAATTTGAAGGAAATTGAGCATTATCAAAAAACAAATTTATCATTAACTTGTTGACTTTGCCAAATTTTCCCATGGCTTTTGCACTCGCTGCCTCGCACTAAACGTTGAGTGCGCTGTATTAATCGTGCGTTATACGCCGTTTTCCGAGTATATTTATAT
The DNA here is from genome assembly GCA_025617745.1 of Heliocidaris erythrogramma. NCBI lineage: Eukaryota > Metazoa > Echinodermata > Echinoidea > Camarodonta > Echinometridae > Heliocidaris > Heliocidaris erythrogramma. Next base: position 24,211,656 of record CM046873.1, read on the forward strand.
ATACCTGTACTCAGTTTTCAGAAGATCGGTCTGACTGCCAGGTAAAAAACCTCTCCCGGATAAAAGGCATTAGGGTGATAATTCGGCATTTTTAAATATCCCTTCCCATTTCTCTCTCTCTCATGCTTTCATATTTTCAAAATCTATTTTGTCAAACGCTTACACGTGTGATAGTAATAGAGTGATATCTTTTAATATCAGGTGCTATCAAATTCCTACCAGAAAGGGTCACAAGTGAAAGAATCTTCCGTCATCCGCACGAATGCATTGCCAAGAGCATGATCTAGGCTGCATCCGTGGTACATAACTAACAGTCTTTTATCTCTCCATTCATAAAGATGATCCTGATTATGAGCTAGACAAGATACAGATCTGCCATGCATGTTGATGTTAGAATCACCTCAATTCTCGCTACCCCAAATACGCAATTTCGCCAACAGATGGCGTTTGTCATGCAAACCACGCATGCGCAGTGCTGACAATATCCCGATTGGGTCGACAAGTGTTTGTCTTTTTGCATTGAAAATGTACACAGGTATTACAAAAATCCTCGAGTTTGAGTATAAATTAACCGACATGTTTGAAAAGATACCATGATTTATTGAGACAATTGGTTGCATTTTCAAAATTTGAGTGGTTTATGTCATGCGATCCAAAAATTAAGCATTTTAGCACTCATTTTATTCATAAGCCGTAGTATTTCAATACGGACCGGAAGTGAAGTTGACGAAGATACGGACCATTTCCATGTATAATATTGCCCTCTACGTCGAAAATTGCATATTTGAGGTAGCGAGAATTACTTTCTCTTGGAATCCCCCCCCCCCCCCCCCCCCCCTCTTCCAACCCCGACCACACATTATGTCCTACGCTAGAAGACTAATGCTATCGTCATGAAATGAGTCAACCTTTTATGGCGAAAACCTTGAATTCTGGTCATAAATAATGCATGGTCTTTCTGAAAAGGTTTGTCTACTCCTCCCATATCAAGAATGCGTTTATCATTTGTTTGAAGAAATTAAATTCAAAGTCTCTTTATAATGTATGATTTCATCTAATCTGCCGATTGCTTCCTTAAGATATCGCTGGAGAAATAAAGTGTGTCAGTATTTATGCTTTTGATGTATCAAGATGGTGAGGTTTTGTTTACAATTATAGATCAATCATCAACCGAAAATCATATTGAAGCAACCTGCAAAATATTTTCACTGAATGCGAGAAACGACACACTTCATTATCCTATGACAGTGGGAATGAACCAAAATTGGATGTAATTATGTTCAGAATATTTCCACTCTAATGAAACTGTTTCTTGACAAAAATAGCCGCGACTCTTGATCTTTACGGTCAAATCGCTGTCATTGTTTATGGAAGTAATGAACGGCTTATCAAATCTGCACATCTAACCAAAAAAATGTGAGTGTTACTTTATTTGATTGTTATTATTATTTCTTTTACCTCGCGGTACTTTATCTTTAAAAAAGGTAATTTGAGTACGCTAAGCAAATAATGAACTTGTTTATTAAAAGTATTTTAATTAATCTGTGATTTTCTTTTGTTTTGTTTTCGTCATTCTCTTTGCCGGGGGTCATGAAAGGCACATTATTCTTGCCCCCTTCCATCACCCCAACTGTTTACGTCAAAAAACAGACTGAACACATATGTATCGTTTAATATTGATCGTAACATGCTTGAGGCACAATTTCTCACCACACGCCCCGCATTCACCAATGATGTTTAAAGAAAAGGTTGATTTTAATATTGTACATAAAAAAGATTGTGAGATGGCTCATCAATTTTTATGTTAGCTTTAAAGAATAGCATAGAAGAAATTATTCCCTGGAAAATATTGCCTTTTAAATGTCATCATATTCGAAATATGACGAGAAATATTTGAAAGGTTTGGACGAAACTTCCATGCCACATGTGTGTGTAGTCCCATAAAGACATTTCTGCCATGTCTGTGTGCAAGTAGCTTTTTTCAACAAGTTCTTCCCATTTTATCATTCCAAAACTTCTCAGTATACATCAATCCACACTGAACGACACAATTAACTTTCCCAATCGCTTCCAGACAATTTCTTTCTCAATGAAATGGCACGACCAGAACTCCTCTTTATTTTCAACACGCGCGGAAATTGGGAATTTTCAACACAACCGTTGCCAAGCATTGGAATAGATGAGACCGCCGGTGAATAATTCATGTCACTTTGCTCTGTGTAATGAGATTGAGATGCATCAAGATTTCCCCGAAGTAATTACAGGGAGGACTCTATTATCATCTGCATGATGTCTCCGTTTTACACCCGTAGTACATGTTTTACATCTCTTTGTATTTATTGAGCCTCAGGGACATATATCAACATAATCAGATATTTTTTTAGAGAGGACGAAAATGAAAAAAAAGAAGAAGAGGGTGCTATGTTGGCATAAAACCAGTACTTTTTTCGACTTTCTGTATAACATATCTATACATGCTCCCGTTTGAGCATTATATATTTTCGTAGGCCAACAAAGCGTTGGAAAAAACCAATACATAATTTACCGTAATATCTAAGTGAGAAGTATGACGCGTATGGAAGAAATAACATTTTAAAACGTGTGTTGAAACTTCGTATTCCAATGCATGTGTTATTAAGTGTATAATATCTTAATACATTCAATACATTCAATTTAAAACTGTTTTTAAAACTGAGTCAAACTGTCGATTATCTAATAGTTTGAAATTGTGTATTGTTTGAATCAGCAACATTTATATAATAATATAAAATCTAAGTTTACCGAAAGTAACAGTTATGTATAATTATTCCCCCTAATCCGTAGATAGGTACATATACATATATGTTTTTATAATGTGTTCATTTCAAGGGTTAAAAAAAAAAACTAAATCGAGTGTACGACATAGAGTTCAATCAATCGCTTTCACATGGAAACAATAAATAATAATTTATAATTTTGTTTTGTATATGTCCGTTGCTTTGATATAAAATAAATTACGGTAATTCATCCATTTCATAACACAAATTTACAATTTTGAATAGGATAGCTCATGCCATCGTGTATATATATATATATATATACTTGTGAGAAATTAAAATGTTTCTCTCGGAAGCTGATTGAAAGAAAGGTGATCGATTTGTTTAGGTAGTTGAGCGGGGCCACATTGTGAGGCTCTGGTTATTTAACCCACTGCCCACAGGAACCGGGTGGTTTCTGTTTAACCCTATGAGAATGTGAAAATTCAGTAGTCAACGGGTTAAGAACAAACTTAGTGGGACTTTTTCATGTCATGCACGTGTTCTGCCATGTGATGACCTAGTCCATTACTGTTTTCCTGGGGCCTGTTTCATAAAACTTGTCATCAATGCCAAGTTGTTCGAACTGTTATAAGCTACTGAAATCATTGCATCTGATTGGCGGAGGGCAAGTTTGTCGGTAAAAATCACAGAGAAGGCACTTGATGACACGCCCCCCGAACTTTCTTCTCAGAATTACAAGGAAATCGAATTGTTAATGTACTTCACTGAGGCAGGCGATAAACACTTGAGTATATAAGAAGGCCATGCTTTATGCTCGAGGCGACATATTCATCTTATCGAAAATTCATGCTGCAGGAGAGAATCCGATGGATTATTGATTCTGGATTATAGCGGTTACATGAATATCAGTAACGAATATAGGAGGACCCTGAAGTAATTTACTTGGTATAGGGAAATTGCATAACTATCAAATGATTACCATAGACCCTGCCGACTGCATAATGCACTGCAAAATATATTGACTCCTCTCTGGACATTTGAATGAAGGAAGGAGAAGGAGAGGGGCAGGGGGCGTACGCCGTGGTTTTGTGGTTGTTTTGTATCATACTGCACAATGTCACTGAAAATGGTACTTAGAAGCTTGAGCGAGGCTATTAATTCCATCAGGGTATTATGGTGACATGTTTGTACATGAATCATACATAATTGTAATTAGGGCTAAGACGAAAAAGCGTGCCATAAATGCTGCATCTTCAATAAGCGTGCAAAGGGGAATGGCCTCGCGACGTCGGATGAACACCGGTACACCTATACAGGTATAATAAATGAGACCAAAGCTAACATGAAAGCACATGACCATCTAATGATACACTGAGGAAATGCAGATGGTTAAAATCAAACAAAAAGCCTTCCAGCACAGGAATTGTTTAAGGGCTAAATTGATCACATTTTGTTCTTGAAATTGGCAACATTAATATTTTTTTTCTTTTAGTGCTACATGGTTGTAATAAAATGTAATATCTTTGAAGATAATATACATAGTAAGAAACGTTGTTGAAAAATTGAATAAATTGCCAATTTTGATCATAAAACAGTGATCTTGAACCTCTCAATGTGTTGCCAATTGAAGGATTTTAAATCATTTTCTCCTTTCTAAAATTGCAAACGGAATATGATCATGCAATGAAAATGGACGCAATGTGTGCAGAAATCTTTACTCTTTCTACCCGTGCATCTGGAATATGTTTAGAGCTCTGAATCAAAAGTTATTGAGCAAAACCACAAAACATGGTCAACTGTCTCGAAAGGGTTAATAAATGGCTAACGTGGCATTTATTATTTAGTTAGCACCTGAAGTGCTTATAAAGAAGAGGCAGACGTTAGTGCAATCTTTTCAATCATTCGTGTTTGGCTTGAGATCTCTCATATTTTAGTCATGAAATAAGGACATTATTTTCATTACGATCATACAATCCGAGACATTATAACAAATATTACTGTGACATTTAGAAGTAAAAAAAGTGTGATCCGTAAGTAGGGTAATGGGAAAAAGGTACATGTCAAGGAGAAGAATAGAAGAGACTCTAGAAATCAAATGGGCAATTAAATCTTGAATATATTGAACTGGTAAGCAGCTACGAAAAGGACAGCAAACAGATATTGCTGATTGTTCATGTATATTGAAAAATCGATAGCAATATAACACACACACACACACACACACACACACACGTTTACATTACATGGCTTTACTTCCGAGGACAACTATTGTTCCTCTATTGTTACTCGTCCTCGGACAGTCGACGGAATAAGGCATAAATTCATTGTTCGACGTTCGAGGACTATTGTTGTCATGATTTTTTTTTGTTCTCTGTCCGAAAATGTCCTCGGATATAATGCTAAACAAACGCACACACACACACACATATATATATATATATATATATATATATATATATATACAACAAGGGTCCCAAGTCCTTGTGTTGCCATAAAGCCATTATGGTAATAGCCGGGAGGGCGCATTGTTAATTTGTATATATATATATATATATATAATGCGAAAGGAAATGAGAGAATATATATATATTAGTAGTAAAACAATAGTTCTGCTTCGGACTTGGAAAGTTATAGACAAAATAGAAATGAAAAGTCCGTATACGATGAAAAGATTCGAATTTTCGGCCATATATATAGGCCTTCATCAGGAAATGATGAAATTTATTAGATAGGTACACAAAAGAGCGTGAAGCGCAAAAAACAACGCAAACGCTCCATGGATACCAGCGCAACCATGGTAGAGATCAGGAAGGAGAGGAGAGAGAGAGAGAGAGAGAGAGAAAGAAAAAATAAATAGAGGCATAATAAAACGTCATAAAAAAAAGAGAAAAAAAGAAAACAAAAGAGGAGAAGCGCAAAAACTCCATGTAAACTCGCGCAACCATGGTAAAGAAAGCTAAGAGGAGAGAGAAAGAGAGAGAGAGAGCGAAAAACGAGGCACAAAGAAACAAAGAGGGGGTGGTCGGGCAAAAAAAGGAGCGCAGAGCGCTCAGAAATCCAAGGATACTGCCGTAACCAAGGAGTAAATAAAGAAAAAAGAAGAAGGTAGGAAATGGAGAAAGGATGACGTCGTAGATATTAGATATAATTGTCCTTATAAAGTTTTAATATTTTATTTCTCCAACAGTTGAATAGTGTCAACTTTTATATATATATATATATATATATATATATATATATATATATATATAGAATAAAAAATAAAAAATAAAAAATAAAAAATAAGTGTCCTGCGTCGGTTGATGAAAAATACACAAAAGTCAATGATGAATAAGACAACCGTTAAGAGATGAAAGAATTCAAATTTTCGCCCATAGGGCTTCATCAGGAATGATGACTTTATTAAAAAATGCATCCAGCATCAGCAAAGCGCAATGCGATAAAGGATAAGCGCATAGCGCATCAAAAGCAAAAGTGCAAAGGAGGGAGAAGAGAGAAAGAGAGAAAGAGAGAGAGAGAGAGAGGGGGGGGGGGGGGGGAGATGAAGCCCTATGGGCGAAAATTTGAATTCTTTCATCTCTTAACGGTTGTCTTATTCATCATTGACTTATATATATATATATATATATATGCAGGTGTGTGCGTGTGTGTGTGTGTGTGTGTATTATGGAGAAAAAAATGATCGTGGGGGAACAACATTATCATGAAGGATGTTTTATGAAGATCTGCCCATTGACAGGCGGAAAACGAGAAATATTCATGATCATTCTCACAGGACTCTGTACCTCACGCTTTTTTTTAAAGAAGAAGAAACCTGATACAGGTTCATCATTTATTCGCATTGATCACGAGGGAAATATGATACATTTAGGTCGGAGTTAAAAGTGAGGAAGTAGATAGAGAGTGAGAAGTGAACAACACGGAGGAAATAGAGAGAGAAAGAGAAAGAGAGAGAGAGAGAGAGATGGGTTACAGAGAAGTGAGGAGAAAAGCAAAGAATTTTCTGAAATATTTTTTTAAAAAATATATTTACACAGGAATCTTGAAACAAATATTGTTAGACAGGTACCGTTAAACTGATATATATATATATATATATATATATATATAATTTCTTTCATATTTTGCAATCCATATTGTCTACTGCCTCCCATTGTCCATGCTGATTACTCAGCAATACATGACATTAATCGTTGATCCATGTAGATATTCAGTAAGCCGAATAATCTGAATGTTCAAAAGAGCCATAATAATTGTTAGGTTGGGTAGAATTCAACCGGCTGTTATTTAAACCAGTTTAGGGGAGGTTGTTTTCGCAGATGGGTTCAATGTCAAAGTGGTACATGTTATTGTACGGCCACTAAAGGTCGACCACTTATAAGGTTCAGCTCCTTTCTGGCTGCTACCTGCCAAGCAATTTTTTTATTTTTATATTTGATTGTACCAATGTATATATTCCATTTATGTATGTATGTATGATTTTTTTTGTATTGCTTTGGTAAAATAAAATTAAATTCAGTTGACGAGTCTCAGTGGTAATCAATCGAACGATTCTTTTTTATTTATTTATTTTTTTTTTCATTTATTTATATATTAATTAATTAATGAATTTAATTTTAATTTTATTTTTTATATTTTATTTTTTACTTTTATATTTTATTTTATTTTGTATTTTGTATTTATTTATTTTTTATTTTTTTTTAAATTTATTTATTATTATTTTATTATTTTTTTTTTTTTTTTTGGGGGGGGGGGGGGGGCGAATATCTTTTAAGTGTAATGTCACATTTTTATATATTTGTAAAGAGAATATCAACTCCGCTGAACCATATCTCCTGCCCGAATTTATTCGTCATTCATTAGTATAATTATCTATACATCTCCAACAATCGAACGCTGATCACTTGAAAGGCATGGTGACTAATGAATTACAAAATAATGGATGCTTCTTCGCTTGTAGTTCAGCTTTATAAGCCTTGTTTTGGGATTTACTTATTACATTGGGGCCTATGAATCAGTCGGAGCCTAATTAATCAAGATTGCTTTTAATGTCACATAAACCAGAATGATAGATTTTTCGTTTTAGCTTCCATTAAACGTTGACATGATATCCTCTGATTGTAATATGAAAATCTCAGCCCCAACGAATGCATGGACATGGAGTTTCATTAACTCTTTGTTTGCCACATAAATATTCTTCTATGGGATATGTGTGAACAGTCTGTGTCAAAAATAATGGAACAATTGCACAGTAAGTGTTAATGTTATTCTAGTATTAATGTATCTAATATTCACTTAGTTAGAGGTTACTTTGAATAATGTTTTTCGTTTTCATTTATGTTTCTTGGTCGAAAAATGATTATGCGGCTTCCTCTTTTACTCAAAATAACTAAACCTCAGAGTGCATTTTATGTTGTTTAACACAAAAAGTAATGACATGTCGAATAGGCATTAAGTAATAGTAATATTCTGGATCGCAGAGTCTATTACTTTGTGTTCATAATAAGCAAATCTTCGTGAATTATCTCTCAAATCGGGTTTATTGATGGAAAAACTTGATTGATGACCCGTCGGCTGGATGAGAGGCGTGGTGACGTCATTTATTACTGTAGAGCTGGTGATTGCTTCGACTCAGTGAATTCATAAAGATGGAGAATACAATTTCGACGGTATGGTTAATTTTATGAATAAAGAGATTATTCATAATTTATCAGTGGGATCATTGTAGATGTTAGAATAAGGCATATGCGGCTCCTTTCGTGACTATGTGTGTGTGTGAAGGGGGGGGGGGGGGGTGGGGGTATACCAATTTAGTCATATTGTGTTAATCTTTATCTAAATGTTTTAAAAAGAAGAAAATTGTTGACTGTACACATGTGGCATAACTAGTACCCCCCCCCCCCTTCAAATATGGATTATCATAAAATAACATCTTATTAGAGTAGCAACTAATTGTTCCATGATCTTTTTTTAATCATTATTTGATTATATACTCATTATGCAGTTCAAATCACATTTTGCCTGTATGTTATACAATTAACGTACTATTCAAGTATGATATGTCGTAAATTATAATCAACCAGTTGCAATATTTACGCATATTTCCAGTGCTTCTTTACCGGCGTTTTGTGTCTCTTGTTTAGAAATCGCTTTATATATTTTATTTTTAAGAAAGATTATTCCTGTGCTGCCATGGAAATCGTACATAAAGCGGATCTTCATTCGCCAGCAGCATATCTTTGCCTTGCCAACAAGCCCTTTCAAAAAAAAAATCCATATGAACATGCAAATCTCTATTCACGCTAATGGAAGTGATGTACAATGTATTGTCTGACAACTTCATCACGTGTACGGAGGCCTGTATCCCTGACGACAGTTTAGTCGCACACAGAGGTAAAATAAGAAGAGAAAACCGGAAGAAATTCCCCACCATATTCACGCTGCCTTTAATATTTTAATGCGCATTCGCAATTGGATTCTCTACAATAGAGGAAAACCGTCATGAGAGCAAAGGCATATTACAGAAATTTCTTTGAATAGTACTTCTGTAATGAGGTTGATTGTAGTTGCATAAATTCTGCTTGTTCAGTGCTGCTGCTGATTATGATTGTGATAGAACATACAAAAGAAACGAATTTTCAATAGTTTCACTTTCAACAAAACAAAATAATATGCCTTAAAAAGGAAGGGAATTTATTATACGTTTGACTACTAATTGACACAAAACTGCCCTCTGTCATGTCTTCATTGCATTTTGTATATTATAGAGACATCTTTGTTCCCCTTTTCCAAATAAAAAAGTAAAAATCTATCACATTATTATTGGGTATGATAATAATGCTGTAATTTGTTTGATATTTCAATTTTCGTTCATATTTTCTTCAGACCCCCCCCCCCCCCCCCCATTATTCATCGATGTTCTTGCGGGGTCCCTTCTCTCTCGTTCTCTCTTCCCATCTCTCTCTCTCTTTCTCTTTGCGACTCTCTTTCTCTTTCTCTCTCACTCCCTTTCTCAATCCCTATTTTTCTTTCTCTATTAATTGCCTCGGTTTCCCTTTCTTTCTTTGTCCCCCCCCCCCTTCCCTGTCCCGCCATCTGCTTCTCTTACTTTCCTCGATCACTCACAAGAAGACAGAAATAGGCACGGATTAAGATGTGCTTGAATCTCCCCATCCATAATCTAAAGTAAGATAGATGGGGCCATCTGAAGAACGTGTTTTTCGAATATACGATGCGAGAAACTAGTAGACGTCAAGTCTGGTTCTAGTCGTTTCTTTTTTATTTAGCAGTATATTTCACTTTATTTTATAGTAGGCACCTGTCGTCTAAAAGCAACTGTTATCTTATACAGTATAAATCATGGTGTGTGCATGCACTTATATGCCTGAATGTCTTTGGATGATGTAATTTGAAATATAACTCATCAACTCATGTTTTTTACATGGGCTGCAGTTTCACCAGTGCTTGGGAATTCGCTCGTTGATGAGATTGTAATTTAGAAATATGTGGCATCAACAAATTACTATTTGAACAAATCAAAAGGATAAGACTGTTATTAACGATTTTTTCCAGTTAGTAAACAAATGCGACCATAACGAGATTCAACTCTTTGCTCGACACGCCATTATTGTAAAGAAAATAGAAATGAAAATCCGTGATTTAGTCTGTCCTTCTTCACAATTACTGAAGTCAGTATCCACCTTTGGGGCTGTATCCATCCCCTTTGCAAACTTATGCATGATTGAAAGGGGTTTTTCTCACTTAAATTTTCAAGCCCTCACCGAAGCTTCTTTTAAATCCCCAATGGAAATTCTTCAGCAATTATTAAAAACAACACATTTATTCAAAGTTGGCGGGATGGGAGGGGTAGACGCTTCGGTGTCTTTGAGTGACATTGAAGGTCATTTCTGAAGATCTCGTGATAGATGGTGGGAAGAATTTCTTCGAATATGATAAAGGCATAACTGTTTCAAAAGCATCTTGTTAAAAATAATAAAAAATAAATAATCATTAAAAATGGAGACAAAAGTACCGAGCATATACACCGCTAAAATCAACGTGCAATGAATTTAGCTTAGGACCTTGAAGACAAAACAACGATATAAATTTCACTGATCTTACTAAGATAACATTCCTCTTTATATTTCTTTTTCTTTTACAAATTGTTTTCCTGGAACTGTCTGTCATTTATCAAAATTATAAGGAAATTGATGCTATTTCTTACTCTTGTGAATTCTCATAACTTGTTTATTACAAAACCTCCTTTTTGACTTTCCAAGAAGTCATAAGAAACTCTTGGGATGACAACAATGGTTTTCCCAACGCGTGCCAGTATGGAATGTTACGCAAGGTATACTTACCATGATAATCTTTGCACACGTTCATCTCGACTGCATCCGTAGCCTCAAGATCATTAGCTTCCTATTCTATACTGCGATCAGATCTTGACATACAATAGTACAATCTTGTCGTTTATCAACGAGTATATAGTCGCATTACGCCCACACACAGACCCAGTTATCGAATATCTTTACAGTTAGATATACAGAGATGATAGCACGGCTGACGATGTTAGAAACCATTATTTGCGTGCTTTCACTATTTGAAAGCAGAGATTATAGAGAATGCTAGAGAATGCTAGTTGATGAAAACTGAGAGGTTATCAAAACTGTTAGAGCACTGATAATTAAACTAAATATAACACTTAATTGTCAATAATGATTTATTTTTTACCAGTTTAAAGGTGGTTAAAATTAAAATAAAAACAAAATGGTGGTTGTCAAAAACATGACATTGACACCAGTTTAAAGGTACGTCCAACAAAAAGGGGAAAGACGCTGATGGTGAAATAAGAATAATAGTCGTTTCTTATTATTAACTCTATGCCTTGTGCGTTATGAAACCCAAGGCTGCTGAATTATTTTCAAAGATGCATGGGTGGAGAAAATCCAATGTAAACGAGGACCGAAAACGCAATGCAGCGAGAGCTATGTGTATTTCATGCATCGGTGCACAGGATTAGAGCGTGAGTGCGATCATGCTATTGAATATGCGCTATTTCTTTTGTTCGTGTGGAGTGTGTCGACTGTAGCCGACAGAAGCGAGCCCTCGCTGGTTATGGGAGTCGACAGTAGAGGCAAAACGGTTAAAAACTTTTACAGCAAAATAGAGCCATGTTACAACAAAAACAAAATGTACATATATTTAACAATTACACAGCACACAGTTTATATACATAGTAATGATAAATAAATTGCCAAGTCACATGTTACCTCTATATTTGCAGTATCTTTTTAATAGTTGGCCTCTTTTTTTTGGCGAAAGCTTATTTCGAGGAAAAAATTTCGGGGTTAACCGGCCACATGAGGACCAAAAGCTTAACCCATTGCCTACAGGCCTTGGAACCGGGTGGTCCCTGTATTAACTGTATGGGAAGTAGATAATTCAGTAGTCAAGGGGTTAATTAATACTGCAAATTTAGACATAAAATGGAACTGATTTGTACAAAGTACCTCTTGATATATGCAATGTGGCACAGAAAAACTATTTGAGTTCAGAAAGAAATGCATCTCATTTTGTTTGTTCTGAATGTTGGCAGACAGTTTACTACATATATATATATATAATTATATATATATGTACATGTATATACATATACAATTGTAAGGAAATATCATGTACAGCAGCTTTGGCAACTCTCGTGGAAATAAATACAATGTGAAAGGAAATGAAAGAATAATGGCTGCGTAACTTAAATAAAAGCTGAGCTGTCCTCCCTTTTTGAAATTTTTGCAACCTTTGCAAAAATTTCGAAAAGGGAAGACAGCTCTGGGGAACTTTGATTTAAGTTACCCAACCATTATTCTCTCATTTCCTTTCAAATTATATATATATATATACATCTAGGTGGTGTGATAGTTAAAAGGGATAGAAGAATATTCCTGTGTTTAAATATAAGGTTCCACCTAGATGGACAAAAAAAGGGTAGTACTGAAAATGAGCGTTTGATTGTGTTATGCAGTCTAGATAATTGTATCTTCTGAGTCCACAGGGCGCTAATGATAGGCGAGACGTAAGATGCTGTCACGCCCCCGCGATAAGCCACAAGGGAGAAGGATAATCGGGCAATGTCCTGTCTCTCCAGGTAGCTTGTTTTCATTTTCTCTGCACTCTGTCTTTATTTTGATCTATATTTCACATGTCTCTCGTTCTGAAAGTTTGTATGACATTATTGTAAACTCTGTAAGAAATGTCCCATCGTTGCCTTTCTAATTAGTTCCGCTAATCTGTTACAATCCCTGGATAATTACGATAAAAGTGGTACTGCCAACGTATTCTCGAGCATTTTAGTTAGCATTAAACCGGGATGGTTCATTAAACGTACTTTTGGAATAAATTTTCACTAGGATAATCATGCTATTTATTGCCGCATGTTGTTTGTGCCAATCTTCATGCAAATCAAATAGAGGATTACAAACAAAAAAAAGAAGATATTTTTGGGGTTCTGTTTTGTTTTGTTTTGTTGTTGTTTTGTTGTTTGTTTGTTTTTGGGGTGGGGGGGGGATTGTTTCTCTGCTCTTCTCTTTTTTTCTATTATTCCATTTGCACGGCACATGCGCTATTTCATGCGCGCTCTCTCTCTCTCTCTCTCTTAAACCTCCCTTTATCTTCCCAAATCTTACTTACATGAATTTGCTCCCACCCCTTGTCAATCTCTATCCACAATGTGTATATCACACGAAGAACAGGTTATATGTCCTTTAACCATCTTTCTCCCTGCTCTGTGCGAAAACCCTTTATAAAATTTCATTGTATTCTCCTATCGTTTGCGTCATATTCTTGAAACATCATTTTACTAAATCCTTGTCAAATAATGAACAAGCTTAGGGTAAGTGGCGCCCAACCATCCTCGATTTTTGAGGATTTACGATAATTTCTTAAAACTTTTTCAATTTGAAAGGGTTTGGGCCTTCTGTCCATCCCTGCCATACTTGAAAGGGTTTCGAAAGGGTTTCGGCCTTTAATGTGTCTCCTCCCCACCCACTATATCCAAACATGGGTGTTTTCCCCACAGTTTACGATCCCTAACATGAAAAAAAAAAAAAATATGCAAGACGCCGCTTCTCTCTTTACCCCATCATACTTTACACGGTTTTACAATGTCCACATCTACCTTAGATCGAGCCTTCTTCTCCTCATTTCTTTACTATTGCGTTGGCACTTTCCCGTTCCATTAAATATAAAGTTGAGTTGTGGTCCTGCGATTCCCAGTCAGAGAGACTGCCGAGTTTCAGGGAACAATGAAATTCCCCATCACGAGGGAAGATTTGCATGATTATTATTCATGATCTTTCACCGCTTTCTGACAGCGGATCGACGCGTACAAAGTCAATGACCATCGCTACAACGTATTGACAAACATTTCTTCAAAAATTCACCAAAAAAAGATCCTCATGCATGTTGATATTGAAACCTCACTCAATGAAAGATGGATAAATACAGTTTATTCGTTCAAAAATCAAGATTCACAAGCCTTGTTGAAAATTCGTGATTGAAGGATGAAAACGAGAATAAAAAAAAATGTATTGTTTGAATCTGCGTGTCACATACCCCTTTCACATCAAGCTTTGGTCCGGACCAGGACCAAATTTTTTTCTAGCTCGCTTCGTTGAATTATTCACGTAGCGCCTGGAATAAGAACATTTTACCGTAACGGTTCGCTGTGACCCATTCGCATCGATTCGTTACGTAACATCCTCTCGCGCTGCAATGTTCCCTCAAACCATTGAAGCGCGGTAATTCAGAGATTGACCTAATCTAGCTGATGCCCTGCACACAGCATATGGGACACACAGATGTAGCATCGAATGTTCAGCATGATCACTTCACCTTTATGTCATTTCGAATATGACTGCATTTGGAGAGCAATCCTTTTCAGGGGACATTTCTACTTTAATATTCTTCCAAAGTGACATAATGTGAGAGAGAGGGCTTACATTTTTTTTCCACCTTTCTCTTTAAATGTCTAAAAATCATGTTTTCACCCATGTATTATGCTAGACCTCCGAAACATATTATGACAGCTGCATCTAATTGACCGTGTGCAGTAAGGTGACATAATAAGCAAGCTCATTTTTCCATTAAAGGTGACACTGTGCATTCCAATCTAAGAAGAAGCAGTAACGATCTTAAGAAGGAAATGTTACTCAAATTGTTCTTTTTTCTTTCAACAGAAGCACATAAGATCAAGATGGCAAACAGACCTACTGCATCATTTATTGAGGAGGCAAAGCGCGCCATCAACGACCAGGTGACAAAGAGGCAAGCGAGCACAGGTACGTAATTACCACGCTTACGCGTTAAAACGCGTGTTTATACGTATTTACACGTAAATGGCTCTTTTTCCCTTCAAAATGACAATTAGACTGCTGGGATGACCTCGATCAACGACATTAGGCTCAACCCCTTTTACAACATTTTAGTCCTTAACGGGGATGGTATGAATAGAGTACTGTATCATACATCTCGTCCTGGTCCTTGTTCATTAATCATCCAGACGTCTCCTTTTCTTACATTTTTCCTTTTTTCTCTTCCTAATACCAGTTCAAAATTTTAGGTTTCTCTCATTATTTAGTTTACTTTGCTACCTAATGTCCTGTTTTCTGTTCCCTTTTCCTAGACGTCCATCTACACAAACCATTATACATTGACTACCCACCCCTTCTATCTATATCTTTCTCAACTCTTTTCCCCTCTTTCTCCCCCTCTCTCTCTATCTCACCTTATTACGTAATTACGTGAACATTTACATTTTAATGTGCATCTCCGTTATTCTACACAATTAACAATTTCGTATCACACGCAAACACGTCAAGTTAATTGTGAACATTGTATCGATCGCTCTAACGTGGGAGGTGGCGCATAAATCGATTGAGTGATATTAGCCGTGTAGTGGAATGCCGGTGGTGTGCATGTCCTGGGGAAATATCACATGTTGACATAATTTATAGATACGTGTTGGTTAATCGATTGTTTCGAAAAATAGAATTAAGAAATCGTAACCCAGCAACGTGTTCCAGCAAACATTTGAATCGATTTCTAACAGTAGCAGAAATAGTGTTATAATTATATTCTCAATTTATGTTCATGTTAACATAGCAACAAGTCAAGCAGAGTTAACCTATTATATTGTTACCAAGCAAGGGGTGTGAGGGATAGAGTGAAACGCATTGGCAAAGAGAAAGAGAGAGGAATCATAATTTTTAGCTAATCAATAATTTTTGAGACCTAGCACAAAAGGTAAAAAATATAAAGTCAGGTTAAATAAAATCAGAACATGTCAATTATTTGTAGGCGCTTGCCTAGAATTTGATGTAATGTGGATATCCTTTTCATCAATTATTGAAATTCCATTTGAAGGCACTTTCAGGCCCTTGCAACCTACTACTAATGGGGGTAACCTCGCTAGTCATAAGGACCGCTATTCATAAGGACCACTGTCCATAAAACGTGAGTAAATGAATAGCGGTTTTGTATGAATAGTGGTCCTCCTAAATAGCGAGCACACCATAGACAAATTACATCGCTATTCATTAGGACCTCCATTCATAGGGACGACTATTCATAACTATTCATAAGGACCGCTATTCATAACTCGTGTTATTTGAAATTATTGCAATTTCAGCAACAACAGCAACAATGACGACAAATACTAATGCTAATTCTCCTGCCTTGAAAATGTAAGTAGCTGTGCTAAATGGTTTGAACCAAAAGTCTTCCTATGATTTGAAAAGTCGAGCACATTCATCCCAAGACTTTGAAGAGCACATGGCGAATAATGTGCACTCTTTGGCGAATCCACTGCGTTTGATACGCATGTCGACCACGTAAGACAATTCAGTACCTAAATATCGCTGCAAAATAACTCTACCATACAAAATGGCTTTGTTTGTTATCGCTCTACATGTAAAGCGTACAGGAACCCGCTAAGTTTGCAAGACAAAATGATCTAATAATCCATGTATATCTGTTGTTTTTGTTGTTGTTACAGTTGTAGTAGTAGTTGTTGTTTTTACGGGTTTTTTGTTGTTGTTCGTGTGTGTGTGTGTGTGTGTGGGTGTGTGAGTTTTGTGGGGGATATTTCAGAGATTATTTCTCTGTTATTATTGGTTCCAATACCATTTTTTTTTTAGATCTATATCAGGACATTCCCCATTTTTTACGATATGTAATTCTGCCTTATATTCGCTGCTTCCGGAATTGATGTACAGTATTACAGTACAGTATTTCAGCAGCCTACTGTCTAATAAATGAGGATTAATATTACTCTGTTGAAAGTAGACCGGAGGCATTTCACGCGCCGTCCCTCATTCGAATTTCAGTGGAATCTGTGAACCACGTAAAGTGGAGATAACCTCACGAGGACACCCAGCAGTTGCCATGGTGATATGCAATCACCTACTAGATAATAGACGGTGGTTTGACACATTATTGTAATGTGAGATGAGTCAAGCCTTGTGTCATTGGAAAGCCATGAGTACCTATACTACGTGCCCGAGTAAGACGATATTTTCTTGAGATAAGATACAAATTCCTAAAGTGACATAAGGCAAAACCAACTATTTTATCGGTTTCAGGCGCAGAAACACAACTAAGAAAATAAATGCCAACAGTCGGAATACCTCCTTTAAACACGAAATGTATAGTTACCGGTGGGGGGGGGGGGGGGGGGGGCTGACTGCAAGGGGGAATGAATGATTTATTTTTTCATTCCATTTGTTTTTCGTGTCTCCCTTTAAAACTCAATGGGTGTGCCTAAAGTATTTTGCAACCAAAAATCCCCTCTCCGAGGGATATAATATGGAAGGCGATGATTATAATTTAACACAACAATTGGCATATCGGTATAATTCATCAGCTCAATTTGGGGCTGAATAAAGAAATCTGTCAATCCAGTCAGAAATAAGATACACATTAGATCTTGACTGAGACAACTAATTTCCTGTCTACTCTATTTTTATCCGATATTTAGATAGGAATATCAAAATGACATTACAACTCCCTCACTTCAATCAAGGGCTGAAAGTCTGAACGAGTTAGGAAGAAATATCTTCACAATGAAGATGCTCAGTCGTAAAAGCTGTGACATTTAATAACAATGAAGGATGCGATTTTAAAGGGCACGAAAAGTCATGTGTATAAATGCCACTTTCTGTCGTTCTAAAATTGAACAAAGATATGGCATTTCGTATTTAGCTGGCCGGTAAATAAATAGGGCATGTTTGCCGTAAATGGAATGGGGAATTCGAAACATCACCGCCATCACTTCATATTTCACAGTCTGTTTCTAATTATAATATGTTTGTTTGTCTGAACATTGCATCAGACACAGCCTAAAAATGAAATTTTGGGGGCCCGTAACACAAAGGTTTACAGTCAATTGCAAATTTGAAACAACGATTCTGATTGGTCAGTGGTCAGCTTTTTAGAGAATATGTGCATGCAACGATGATCATGATTGGCCATTGCCATTTCGCAATTGATCGCAAACCTTTGCAATAAGAGACCCTGTTTTGAATCTATGATACTTTATACTACATTATAATTCCTGGAAAGAAGATGAACGAACGAAAAGCAGGACGGAATGTGCGACCATCATGTGAAACTATAATCACGCTGCTAACGACGTGTTTAACAAGTGACATAATTATGTTCAATGCAATCAGTCTGCACTTTAAGGAATTACTATGACATTTTGATAGCGTAAAATAACCACAAGTCATCCCCTACCCTTTTCCGCGCTTTGATACTCAGATTCCAAAACAGAATCAAATGAATTAGATGAAATGAAATTGGGATTGATTGTGGAATTC
Source organism: Heliocidaris erythrogramma (assembly GCA_025617745.1). Lineage (NCBI taxonomy): Eukaryota > Metazoa > Echinodermata > Echinoidea > Camarodonta > Echinometridae > Heliocidaris > Heliocidaris erythrogramma. Next base: position 24,230,287 of record CM046873.1, read on the forward strand.
CGTTATTAATCCAGAGATCAGACAGATGGATATTCGGCCAGAAATGGCAAAGTATGATTTTTGTTGTTCTTCTCTTTGATACTGCTTATTTATTCCATTTAGTGTGTGTAATATTGGTATAAAAAAAATGAGGATGGTCCATTAATGTTCACACATTATAATAGACACGGATATTTTTGTTGACCTAATTGTTTTATCTTACCACAATCATGAATATTATTGCATGTGCTTGGTCCACTTTTTTGTATAATTCTTGCTACCCGCCGTGAATAAATCATTCTAGATAACTGATAACCCGTCCTCTATTTAAATTGATTCACCATGTTCATGATGGCGCAATTAATTATACAGATATCTGTTCTGATGGCCAAGTCGAGCTTGGAATAGATATCAAACATGGCCATTACGCAAACGTACAAAGCAAATATTTGCGGTGCAAGTGCTCAGACATCTTTATTTTGCGAAAAGGAATTTTAATCAATCATGAAATATAGGGTATACGTCGGGAGCCCTCTTTCGTTCTACCGTGAGCAGTCATATAAAGACCCGATTTATATTGCGTTCAGAAAAGCAAAGTCGTGTAAATCATGATTGCAGTTTATCTCGAAAATGATTGCAATGGATAAACAAAAAAATATATATATTTTTTTGAAAGCAGCATAATTTGGTTTTGTAAAATCTATTTTCGTTGAATGTCTTTCCCATTATTATAAATTTCATATTTTTTAAATTTAATTAAAAGGGAAAAGGAACTGAACCCTTTTGACTTGTATCAAATTATAAAATACAATAATATTTGTGTGCGTTCCAAGAAGTGCCAATGAAATTCAAATGATTCAAAAGAATGCATACACGTCGTAAGCCAAAGAGAAATAAAAATCGCGCACTTAATCCCATAAAATTTGTAGGCCAGTTATTACTGTTTCTTTACTCATCGACCGAAGGGCCGTTGATATTTTATATTCGCTCCCTAAATACTAACTATTGCTTTCTGGTTATCTACTTTTTTGTTCTGGCCTTCCTGGGGTTCTTAAGCCAGATATGTATATTACTTTTGCCAAGCGTCTTCTTAATCTTGACACTATTTCTTATTTTGGCATTGTGTAGTAAAACGTACATCTTAACTGATATCCTTTCCTTTTTGTCGGTACAGGAAATTATTTATATAATTATATTTATAAAAAAGGCAAGGAACCTGAAGTATAAAGATGACACGGAACCCTCAAGGGAAAACCAATTAACTGTTATACAGATTAGCTAAGGATATATGTTTTTTTTTTTTTTTACTAGTAATTGTCCATTTTCACGTATTACGTAGATGATTAAATGTCTCCATTTAAGCTTTTATATCAACTTAAATCACAAATTGTGACCAAGTGCTCGTCAGGACTTGCAGAATTTGACCTCTTTTTCCGTTGGCTTGATAAAGGTTATATTGAGTTCTGATATTGAGAGAAAAAACATTTACACAACATCCAACAAAACTTACACTGAATATTCAAGACTACAAATTACTTATGTGCCAAGCAAATTTCGAGCACAGGAAAGACGGTGCTATATATACTACTACTACTACTACTACTACTACTACTTATATATCTTTAATTACTCCCAGGGTAGCCCCATCAGTATTAATACTACTCTGCAATTAGTATTACCCCAATCATTGTCAGATACCCATTTCAACCTGGGTCGAGAAGGCCAGATATGGGCAAAAACACCATGTCCATTAAGGATGTAAGCACAGAGTGAGAATGGAACCCAGGACCTGGGTCAAGTGCCGCCACCAATATACCACAGTGCCTTATACATGTTATATGTGTTTTACCCTTTACTTATACCTCAGTCGCACCGCTGGACGGACTCCAAACCGACTATAGACCTACCTCTTCCGGATTATTCATGGTATTGCATTTACTTGTTCGGTCGGTTGTCGGTCCCATCGGTGTGAGTTGGATTGGAAGTTTTTCTTCAGTTTATTTACATGTTGCTGGTCTAGACGCTGCGCAATAGACAGTTCAGATTAACTTTGAGCTTGTTCCTCTCAAAAAGCACTGGCTACTTTCTCTCACCGGTCAATATTAACTTTGCACCCAAGACGATAAGAAATATATGCCATCAGAGTGTTTAAGATTCAAAAGTTCAGATATTTACATTTTGATGGTCCAGAAATTCCGATTTTTCTTTTGGAGCTAGTTCCTCTCAAAATGCACAACCTTGTTCCTCTCAACACTAAAGATTGGCTTTACCCCGATGTTGAAAAGGACTATGCCATCAGAACATTGATGATTTAAAATTCTAGGCATGGACGTCCTTGCCACAATTCAAACACAACAAGTACACCATCCGAATGAATATTAGGCCTATTAGTGAATCAAGTCAGGAAAATTCGTTTACACTACGACACAGACGCAATTATCGCTCGGCCGTAGCCTGACGTAATTCAAACCTATCGAGAATTCACCACATCACTCATCCCAGTCCCACCCGTCCAATTTGGTGTATTGATCTTCCGTCAAGTCATGTTTATGGTCCATACAAAACACATAACGTTGCCTGTGCCCGAAAAGTCCCTCACCTGGATAGGCGTGGGGATCCCCTGGCAATTTCTTTCTTAGATAACATTTACGTTCCTCAATTATGTGACTTCCATGAAATGAACACACTGAAATAGAAAAACAAACTCGTAGCCTCCAACGATTTAGTGATCATGTTGCTTTCTGATTGGTTTGAGAATAATACACACGAAAAAGACGTGAGGTAACGATCTTGCATTATGAAAAAAAGCGTGTTCATGTTTTAGATCTGGCGGCATTTTCCATGAAATCATGTATCTCATTATTTTGTTTGCTTCTCCGCCTCTTTGTACTTACTTTTTTATCGAATGATAGCATAATGCAAACACGAGATATTGTCTTGTGTATGTATAGGCACCAGAGCACATTTGATATCTTTTTAACGAAATTCCCAAGCAAGGAAAAAATTATTATCATTTATTTTTTAAAGTTAAATTTACCCCCAATTGCCTATAAAATTAAAACGTTACAAATACATGATCTTGTTTCAGTGACACACATGTATTTAATACTTTAATAAAGGGATATGGTGGAGCCGGAAGGAGCTATAAATATTCGGATATTCTTAGCATGTACCCCCAAAATGGGCTATGGTTCCTTTTATAGTTACACGTGATGGGATAGCTTACATTTATTTTTTTTTAACGAGGGTACTATAAGCAACTCAACAAGAACAGAGAGCACGAGAGAGACTGAAGTTTAGTGAGGAAGAGATAAATGGAGATAGAGTGCGTCTATTGCATTGGGATTGAGTGAGAGATAGAAATCTCAACTTACACACTGTCTGGTTATTAACACGATGCAGCGACAGCGGTGCCTCGGGATGATTTTTTTTTCACCTGCGATTTTTCTCTCGCTTTCACTTCAGCAGCACATCCAGGGATGCTTTATCCATCTCCCATGTTCTGCAAATCTTTATTTTTCTGCCTTGGAATGATACAATTTCAGGTCGCTTCTCTCCTTTTTTGACAACAGTTGTTGGATGTCTTCAAGTTAAAGAGAGGTCCGCGGGGTAGCTTTTTATCTGTCGCTTGATTGATCTTAATGTTTTTAATGTGGAGACGCGGTACCCAGGGCCCGGCTTGATCAAAATCCAAGCACACACGCACGCACAATCCGCCCACACTGTTTGGCCCCTATACGCAAAGGAGCCTGTCTGGCGTGTTTGGGTTGCGTGCCCCTCATTTTAACATTTTTGTTTCGTCTGTTTATCTGACATTTCCTACATTCACGGTTGACACCATTTTCCATCGATATTTCTTTCCCTCCAATGTGAGATTGTGAAAGAGATTAAGCGGTTAACACGCAAAGTGATGTAAAGTTCAAATGAGATAGACCACACGCTCCATCTAAAGCTCTAAGGACGGGCTAAAAGAAGCCCTTTATAACCTGTAGTTTTAGAGAGAACACGCAGCCGAAATGCTGTTAGTTTCCTAAAGGAAATGACTAAGTTCTTGATAAATCAAGCAAGTGTTAAAAAGTGATAAGTTTGATGCACAATATTTCGAAATGATTGCAGTATATTCCACAGGTTTTGCCTGTATACCCTCAGACATCTGGAGAACAGTCTCTAATAGAAAAGGCCTCCTACATTCTGGAAACGTAATCGTTAGATCAACATTACACTTAATATCGAAATGTGAAACCATTTTAAAGTATCGTACATTAATCTTAAAGGTTGCATCAAAGAAGAAAAAGAAAATGGTTATATCTACCATTTTGAGAACGACTATTCGCTCATTTTCAATAATAATTTCACACTTTAATATTTGATAGTGTTTTTTTAATGTGGTTATGTGGTTTAAAGTGGGATGGATGTAGGACTGGTACTAAACAACTAGCAAAACGGAAAAGATGTCAATCTGATAAAATAGTGTAGGCTTACTCGTTTAATCCCGTATCATTCTCTTAAATTGGAAGCTCAGGGATTCACGTTGCAGGAAAATTGAAGCCGCAATTAAATCCTACATGGATTCTAATTATTCCTTTAGTTGGAAAATATACGTAATTAGGTTTTAAACTGTCTTCGATGCTGGACGGGGACTTCCCTCAGCTGGTAAATTATATCACCCTCTTTACCGTTTTAATATGCATGACACGTTCTGAAGAGATCTCAGAATTTCTCGTGCTTGCCTCACCAAGTGCTGCTCCTCATAATTCCCTCCACTTAACCCCTTTTTTCTTTCACTGCCTCTCATTCCTTTGTTCCCCTTTTTACTTTGACGTAAATCACACTATTTTATTGAGATGTATATTCTTAAATACCCTTGCAATTTCCCTTTAAATACCTGTGTTGTTCTTGGTCTATTTCCCCGTAGATTCGAACGTTCTTCCATGGCTAATAACCCTAGTCTTAATATGAAACTCCCGCATCACTGTTTTTATTATTATCTCATTATTATAATAATATTTCTATTGTTATTGTTGGTATTATATCCACATTCTAATGACTTTCGTTCACAAGTCTCTTATGGCCTAAAGAAATCTTATTGCCCTTTTTGTCGTGCAATCGTACTTAAATCTTCTTAGATTCAATTAAAATTTTGAGCTCAGAAACAAAAGGGGTTTAATGAAGCGAGTTGCAACTACTTCAAAGAAGAGAAGTCAGATACAACAAAATTTACAACCTCAGGTGTTCCTGAAGATAAACATAAAAGCGAATCATGACTATAAAACACATCACTAGTACTTTACATCATCTTCCGATGTTCAATCAAATGCGGTATACATAAATGTCATAATTGACGCAAATGCAAATGCATATATATATATATATATGTGTGTGAGGGTGTGTGTGTGTGTAAAGACAATTTTGACTTGGTTGATTAACATGAAACTGTTTCTATCAGTGAAAGATTAGAGGCAACATTCACCGCATCCTTACATAGCAAAATATATATGATAATTTACATACAGCGATGTCCACTTAAGTGGGGCTGAAATGAAATCCTTGATAGATGGTGCTCACTTCATTACTGCATATTAAACTTTTTATTACATTTCGATTCATAAGAACATATATATCCTTTCGTTCGACAACCTTGAGAAGACAATATAAGTAAACATGTTATCGATCTTGTAACTTTCCTCTTGAGAATGAAAGTAATACAAAAGAAGTAGTGGAATTTTTGAGCGTCTCAAGCTCTGAAAGGAATGCATTTGCAATGTTGATTCGGTTCATCAACATTCAGCTTTTTCGATCAATGAAAAACAGAGAGGGAACATTCGTCTCGGGGGTTCTTCCATATTAATACCTTCACACGTTGTCACCAAATGTTGTTTCACCTTCTTCCCCTGATGGCGTAGGCCCTCACCCTACCGCCACATCTTCCGCCCATAGTCGCTCCCCCGACTTCTTCCGCAGTATCATGACTCTTACATCGAACTGCCCTAGTTTCACCCAGCCCCTGTCAACTGGTATATTCACTCCCTGTCTCTATCCTTACCGAAAGCTGAGAGCTTTTCCAAGGGAAGTGCCTTTCGCCAGGGCATCCACTTTGCCAGCGGTTAACCCCCATTCACCCCACACACGTTTCAGCGATGGCGGTTTTTTATTAACACTCCACTCGCTCCCAGTTGGTAAGAATAAAATGCTTATGTTGCGACGTCCGCTCCTCATTCAGCTGTACAGATGGACGGGAAAAGCATCGCCCAGTCATATCACTTTGCTCGCACTCATTAATCCTTTCGGCGCCAGGGAAAGTGGCCGATTGAATTGTTTGCACTCGCACACGGTGTGGAGTATCTCGGTGGTGGTAGACAAGAGGTTATAGTGTCTTATATACGAGGGTTTATTTGAGGCACACGTGACACTGCAGAGGTAGGTACCTCTCTCTCTCTCTCTCTCTGTCTCTCTCTTTTTTCTCTCTTTCTCATTCTCTTAATGCCGTCGGGCTTTTAAGGACGATTTCCTTGTGGAATATCTCTTCCATCTGCCTTTGGTCATAGTTGTCATCCTACTTAAGTTTCCCAAATTACTTTATGCTCCATCAGATCAAGAAAATTGTTTTTGTTGGCATGAATTACATTGAAAAATGAGAATCAAAATGTTTCTCCCAGTCTTTACCGCTTTTATGTTTTTTCCTGCTTTTGGTCTGCGTATCCTCGGTGAAATTCAATAATGTACATTTAAAGATAAAGTCGAGTTCTGGTTATCCGATTACGGAAGCAATTGGTAAAGGTTGATCATATATATGTAAATAATTGGTGAGGTTTGGAAATCATCAAAGTGATAAGAAATCAACCAAAACTTACTGAAAGGCGCATGCACTACACACAGAAATGGGTATATGGGACTGCACACAGATGTGAAATGAAAGTTCGGCCCGACTACTTCAGATAGTTTTCGCCATATTCCGAATACAAGGGCATTTGAAGAGAAATCCTTTTCAGGGGACATTTCTACTATGATGTTCTTCCAAAATGGCAAAAGGAATGAGAAAGCTCACAAAAATATATTTTCTCAGAACTCAACCTTCCCTTTAAGAGAAGCTAGTTATGTTTCAAATATATATATTTCATGAGCATGATGAGAGTGATTAAGGTTGTTTTTTTATAGGAAAATTGCTTGAAATCACCAACGTTCTCCCAAGACGCATTTATTTATGATTGTGAGCTAAAATACCATGATTCTATTTCATCGAAAAGGAGCTTACCTTAAATTTCGTTTGTAGTGTATTTGAATCAATCATATTGATATATCTCCTTATGTCATGCTTTTTGTTAAAGATCTTCCTTATATCTGTCGACTAGGAAATGAATTTTGAATTTTAATCGGACTCGACCTGGAAATATTTGGTTTGTATAATCATGATATGATCAAATAGAAAATATTTAACCAAAATGTATTAATATGTAAAAAGAGTGCTTTGCAAATCAGTATTTCTTAATTCTGCCAATACCATGATGTGTAACCAATGACAGTCTGGCATTATGACAATAGTAATGTACCATGATGTGCTACACTGTTTGGTAATCTTTATTCATTTATTATTATTTTTTTTTTCTGTAATTTTACTCTTAATGTTTCATTCAACATCACGCCTTTCATTAAAAGTTAAAAATGGCGTGTACAAAACACTTTACAGATTACTCCCTTCGGATTGGATGTTAAATCAGTTAAGTTCCTCATACGCGATGAATGTGTGTAATCATTCCTTGGGTGATTCATGTGCAGGAGAACCAAGCAAGAAGCTTTATTAATATTACGTCGACTGTCATTAACTGTAAAGTAACATGATTATCCTGTGCTTCCCATACGACAAAAGATAAGGGTATCACCATTACTCCAACCTATGATACGTGATGGCGTTATGAAAAATTGAAGGGGGAAAAAGCGGGAGAATCTGTACAGATGGTGCGTGGGTAAGAGAATGCTTTCGTGGTTGATTATAAATCAATCAAGCCCAGCAAGATGAATCGAGTTGGTCATTGAGAAGGTAAGAAAACTAATATCTCAACGGCAAAAGATGCTCGCGGGCTATCACGATAGCACAGTGTATGGGGTTGATAGAGTGATACAGAGCTTGTTAGTTCCACTTGCAGTGGCGTAACCTACGCAGGAGTGGGGCACAGGGGCACGTGGCACCTCACCCTTAAGTGGCATTTTTTTTTTTTTTTAAAAATAAGATGGAGGGTCAAAGGGAGAAAAAAAAAACATACCCCTTCCCATCGATGGCCATGTTTGATTTCATTCACCGAGAAAGACCGGTCGACACCCCCCCCCCCCCCCCCCCCCCCACCTATTATGTCAGTGTCCTTTCAATATCTGGTCCTACAGCACGCCTCTGTCTATCTGTTTATCTCCTTATTATCGTTATATGCTCTGATGACGGCAATAAGATGTTACCTTGTAAAATATACATTATTACGACTGTCGTCAATCTTCTGTCGCTATCCACTCCTTCCCCCTGTATTTATCTCTTCCTCTCTCTCTCTCTCCCTCTCCTTTTCTTTTTATTCCTGACCATTTTTTAAAAATCGCTTCACTACTATAAAAATAATTGCCAATTCAAAATAATTGTAAAGCTTGAAATATCTGAAACACTCTTCGTGTATACAAAATAAGCCTATTAATAATCGTATAATGTAAATGGAATATAATAGTAAAAAGGACGCACTATTTTTTAAAGATTATATCGACATATCTGCTTATTGTAATCTTGCATTTGAAAAATGAACATGCTGTCCTTTTGGACTGAAGGGAGCTACCATTGAAATGATTAAAATAAAAATAAACAAACACATTATCAAGATTGCAAACAACCTGTGAAGGAGATCGGGAGGGGCTTGCGGCTACAAAATGGACGGATGTATGTTGAAGGCTCATCCGGTCCTGTTTTTATGATTAAATGGGCGTATGTGGATTTGACAGTACTTCGTTTTGATTAATACCAAACAGTAAACGTGACTTCAGATCGACAGACTTTACATTCCCCATGGTATTACGAGGGGAGCTACTGTTTGCTGATACCATCGATCTGACTTGGGACTGCGCGTTAGCTAGGATTTGTGTATTCAGCGTAAAATGAGTTGACCGATACGATTAGCTTTGTCTGCAGGCGCTTTAAGTATTTTATAAGCACAGCCTTTCTCCTTCTCCGGCAAGGTATACTCTTTATACGCCATAAATAAATATGCGGGATTAAATATGTGCGCTCAGGTCATAGCAAATGTATTGTATTTTTAAAATGTTTACATGTGTATTGGCGCGTATCTGTTGCTATGGATAGCATAATTTAGTTCCTCTTCTTCAAATTTAAAATATGCAAAGCACTAATAGTTTAGCTATAGTTAAAACATTTAAGAAATCATATCCAGCTTGAACTGTGCTCTTGCAAATACAATATGTGTCTTTGAGCAATGTTACATATCTATCCACAATACGTGGTTCCTACTGAATGTTTAATTCCAAACCTCAGGCTAACCCTTTTCGAGTGATGCCCAGAACCCCCAAAAAGAAAGCTCTGAGAGAACGATATTATGTTTCACGAGAATCATTTATTCATGGTGCCGTTTAGCAAGTCAACAAGCCATCCGAAACCTTCTCCACAATTGATTCGCACTAATATGCAAATATCAAATGCAACAAGTAAAGAAAAAAAAATATATCACCCACAGTGCTTTTGGCTTGTCACGAGGCCTCAATTTGATATTTGCATTTGACTGTAACACGAAGCTATTGGCGCACTTACTGATAAATGGGTAGCAAGAGGAATCCGCTATCATGTTACTGCGTTGCTCATTTAAGAGAGGTAACTTTGAAATACAGGAAGAAGATTTGTAGTAGGTGAAATTTCCTTTTAGCTAGAACTGCTTTGCGTTCGATTTGAAATTCAGGTGGTAGATTTCCAGTAAGTGTTTGAATTGCATTATGAATCGCACTGATTTGTTTATAAGGATCTCCCATTCCGTCGAGAAAAATATGGAATAATGTTAGAGGGAAGGTTAAACAAAAAGTTTATACCACAATGAACCAATGATCATCATTTCTTCTCCTCATCTTTTTTTTTAAATTTCTCCCTTTCTCCAAATATCTCCCCCTATCTCTCTCTCTCCCTGCACAATAAAGGAAACAAGCATATGCATATAAATGGCTACTTAAGTAATACAAAACAAATTTTGTCCTCGAACTTTTGGATTTATATCGTAAGGTCGAAGGCACAAAATATCAACGCTGTAAATTACAAACTTCGTCACTGGTTTCGCAAACCATCGTATATCCTGTACTTTAGCCTATGCGTGTTTGTGAAACCAGTGACGAAATATATAAAAAAGGGTGCAGCTTTGAAATTAGTATCAATGGAAATATGTGATGTCCTTTCTCAAATGAGGATTAAGCGTTGTGGAAACATACAATATAAACTGAACACCAAAAAGTTTGGCCTTTCTCGTAAACATTGTCTCTGCAAATATTGGCACTCAGAAATTATACGCTGTTCAAATGATTAATTTATACACATTATAAATGACAGATGGCTATAGTTCTTTTAGGAAATACTTAGTCAATGTTAGTCAGGGTGTGAACTGGGTGTATTCAGAAGGCCTATCACATTTAATATTATTATAATTCAGTATTCTTGTTCATTAATATACACCAGGAGGAAAAAGAAAGAACATTAACGTTTTGTAAGCATGTTCAAGAACTTCAAAATCACTCTAGTCTGTGACTAAAAGAAAAGCCTTCGATACTAAACTAGAGATTGACGGTGTATTTCACCTTACCAACTAAGCTATATTAACCACTTTTTTAGATCTCTAGTTATTGATATGTTCATGTGATTTATCCTATACGAGTCTCCTTGTACCCTCTTATAAACAGATACTCTTTCAGCTAGAGTTACATCGTCCCTGAGAAATCGTGCCTACATGAATAGCAAACAGGAAAGAAGCTTGAAGAATACGATACCATATTCTGTTTTCCCACCAAGGCCCCAAAATATTATACATATCACATGAGGAGAAGCACAATTTTCCCAAACACATACTCCTCACTCTTCCTTCATTTGGCTCTTCCTTCTTTTCTTTCCAAGAACATGCTGCAGAGGAATGCCACCTATTATTTGACAGTTTGAAAAAAAGAAAGAAAAATGCTGATGGTTTATCTTGCAATACCAAAGAGCCAACACAATTTTTCATAGCTGTTGTAGCTGGAGCATCTTTTAAAAACCTGGTCGTTGCATTGGATTCTAAATGAAACTGTCCAAACATTTTCTTGAATTTCTTGATAATAAAATTATTCCTCTGCAAGTAAATTCAAGAGAAAGGGACTTCAGTAAACTTAGAGCTTTATTATACAAAGCGCAATTACCATGATCACGGAAAGAGTTCTTCACACACACACACACACACACACACACACGTTTACATGGCTTTACTTCCGAGGACAACTATTGTTCCTCTATTGTTACTCGTCCTCGGACAGTCGACGGAATAAAGCACAAATTCATTGTTCGACGTTCGAGGACTATTGTCCGGCTTCCGAGGACCATTGTTGTCATGATTTTTTTTTTGTTCTCTGTCCGAAAATGTCCTCGGACATAATGCTAAACAAACGCACCCCCACACACACCCACACCCACACACACACAACCCTTTATGCTACAGTCTCAGAAGGTCCCACATCCTGACCAGCCCATAGCCACAACCATCCACATGACTTCACGAAAAACCATAGAATGCACCCCTGGTGAATCACCAATGAAACCATCTTGAGGAGAGATTATAATTTATTTTCATTTATCTTCTCTTCTGATAATTCACACTTGTCCATTGTCCTTTCTCATCATCTTCGGAAGACGTCCTTGGACATAATGGAAGATTGAAGATGCTTGTCAGTCTGTTATCACCTCCTGGAGCGGCAGGAGTGGGATATGGGGAAAGGGCCCTTAGACGCTGCAGATAGTCGTTAACATATCACGCGGGAAAACATTATTGGACGGGGTGGATAAAACTGGGTTAGATGATTGGATGGTCATGTTAACAGTGGTGACAGCTTGAGTGATCTCAAGGAGCCAGTGCCTCAGCTCGTGTAGCTTAGATAATAGATTGTGATAAGCAAATGGTTCGTGTTTCATTGGAGTTTGCTATAGAACTGATTGAGATGGCAAATGCTCTTCATATGTACAAAGTTGGAAACCGGTTTTTCTGGAGTCACATCAGGGACCACTTCATTTCGGAGTGGAAATCTAAGCTGAAATAATGGAATCCCCTTCTCAAAAGAGTTATTAAACCATTATTCAGGAGTGGATTTCAGTATGCTTTGGAGTGGATGCAACTCCAATTTTTTTTCCTTCACTACCTGGCATTAAATTACATTATCAAAAAGGAGATTCTTATTCTGTAATACCTGCATGATACTCTCCTTGACATTATAGAACTTGCCCTCGCAACACTGTACCAGGTATCAAGATGTCATCCAACATCCTTACATTTCCGTGCTGCCTCTCATACGAGACGAGTTCTGTTAATGTTAATAACAAACCATAAATCTTCCATGATTCCCTTTACAATGTCTTCAATCCCCGTCCTTTGTCAATGCTTTTAAAAGTTTGAGAGGCCCTGCCAGTAAGCCATGTATAGATTACCGTTTTATAATACCCAAATGCGTTTAGTTCTTCTTTCTTCTTGTATCACTTTATCTCTTGCCGGTAAAGCAAAAATATAGCGACCTGTAATTTCTTCCTGTACCTATATTTTGGCCAGAGGGGACTTCAGGCGCAGGTGAAATCATTTTGCGTAGGATAAACGGTATTTGTTCCTTGGATTACTTCCGGCAGCTATGCATGTGCAAACGAAATAACATAATCGGATCATGATAATGCTGTAACTCGTCTAGATATAAAGCGCTGAATGTAAGCGATTTGATCACTGTCATGACCATAGAAAAAAGTCAACTAGAAAAGACATATTACAATGATATATTCCATGTTTCAGGCACGCTTGCCTATTTTGGTATTTACGTATATCTATAATCACCTTAGTTATAACCCCCTTTTTCTTTTTTTTTACAAACAAAGCTGGTTACTTTGTATTATCATTACTAACAATACGTCATTCGGACCGAACATGGTCGGATAAACTATTTGCAGAATCCAAAATGTTCCTGGGCTCCTGTAGTATATCCTCCGAAGTTTATTGCTCGTTTTAGTTAATTCTAGAAATGCTTTCAGTGATTGATCTAAATGCCTGTTTTAGAGCGATTGTTCGCTTTAAGCTGCTCCGATACGCTTGTCTGTCTCCGTTCATTCGTACGTACACCTATAACTCAATCGGAGGTAGCCTGCCGCAATTAAATTCTAATTTCGTCATCCGCAGACTGAAAATTGCCTGTAACTTGCGGTGATTGAGATTCAGTATGGGCTTGATGCCTCGCAACTATCGTTGAACATCCCAATTCACAACATAACATATGATACAATGAATATCTAAGTGCAACACCATGTAATGCATAATAGGTATTCAAAGGGCCCATTTGGGTGTGTGTGTGTGGGGGGGGGGGGGGGTGGGCAATCCCACATTAGGGTTAGGGTTTTAAAAGCGTTTTAGGTTAGCCTAATGTTAGGGTTATGTTGGGTATCAAATCAAGGTTTATTCAAGAATTTGGTTAGTGTTCACCGCGGATGAATTGCTACCCAGGGTCTGGGGAGCATGTATCGTACAACCTGCCGCGAGGGTGTCTTTTGATATCTGATTCCATCTCCTCTTCACCATGTTTTCCCCAACCTGGACATCAACTGCCGTTGATGTTCTACTGGCAAGTAGTTTCCATGATTTAATCATGATCATGCCTAGATACGACTTGCTGCTTTGTACATGTCGTAAACTGGTGCATAACTCCTCCTCTCAATTTAAATGTAAAACTACATTCGGAATGAAATACGTGCTTCTGCATCATGTCACGTATACCGAGTTGACACACCAGTGAATACTTATCCTGAATTTCTGTCTCTGAAAAATCGTGTAGCCCGTTTGACTCGATCGCCCACACAATACCATTCCAACGAACATTATAACCACATGCCGCATCCATATGCATGGCACGACCTCTTGTCTCACTTCTCTGCTTCTTGCATTGCTGTGGGCCCCTCCAGAATTGGTTTCCTTGTTCTGACTTTGATTCATTGTCTGTAATGGCTGTAGTATCTATAAAGCAGGAAAATATGAGAGGGGTATAGCAATGCGTATGTCTTCTGCCATGATATCCATATGCATTATTGTGTAACGGCACAAAACAGGATTGTCATTTGGCGCCCTGTAGGCCGGACTGATGTCAAAAAGTCCGTAGATGATCCACATCAAAAAGTAGGCAAAGACGGCTCAGAAGGCTATATCCTGCTTCCATTTTCTGTTATTTAAATTGCGTGTTGGGTTATTTCGCTGCATACTTCACATTCGGAAATGCCCAAAGGCTACAACCCATTTCTTTGTTTATTCGCTTCAGTTACTTTCATTATGCCCAGATTTAATATAATATACACAACAATAGTCTCTCCATTTCCCGGTCTCTTCGTGGTTGTTTTGAATTGTCATTCTATGCCTTCATCGAATACATCCTCATATGGGAATTGGGACTGCATTCGTCGCGCTAACTCAAACGCATCGGCATTATTTATGTTTCTGTCGCGACCGAGAGGAGAAGGCTCGTCAAAAGACACCCAATCTATCTTACTCTGCCTAAACACCCCCATCCGATGAATTTAGTCTCGGTGTTAACATTAGTGCGTTGTATAAACATTCGCTCCATATCTAATGAAAGGCAAGATTCGTGGTGCAAACGAATTATGTCACAATCCATTCACTTGAAAATAATTGTACCGTTTAGATGGAATTCCAGAGATTTGCACTGGCACACTCTTACTTCATTTCATTTCATTTCATATATTTCACTCTCTTAAAAACATTTATACAATACATATTTCGTAAGTGATTGCAGATAAGAAGTGAGGGAATCATAAAAAGCCATGTAGGCTTGTCAAAGATGATTCCCTGAAAATATACATACAGTAGTTGAAATTGAATCATTTTGAACAAGAAACATAGAATGAATATCTTACACTACGGCTAGGACAGATGGATTGAAAAAAAGAAAGGGGAGAGGAGAGAAATGAGATTTCAGGAACAAACAATTTTTATACCTTTTACATATTAGCATTTCATATTCTTTAAAGTACAAACGTTTGAAATGTTGTAATGATTTACATTTTGTAATGGATTCAGGTAGATCGTTCCATACAGTGTTTTCCGTAGTACAAGTTCGGTGCAAAGGAAGGTGAAAGTTTTGAGCAGATCTTGTATGATAATGATTTTTACAATGCTGAGTGCAATAATCTTTAAATGGCTTTGTAGAGATACATTACTATACACAATTATACGCTAGGTCTGGTGATAATTTTACTGGAATTGATTTTCGATGTGATTTGGGCTCCGATGTGCACGGATGACAAGCCTCGCTTTAAAGAGTTTCGTGACTCATTGGTTGAATCCGTTGACTCGATAGATTGCCTTCATGGAATTGTTTCGTGTGGCAAAATAAATGTTTAAATTGCGTAAACACTGGTTATTGCTTTTGCAGCAAGACTTTATTTAAACAAAACAGGCATTCAGAAGGAAAAGACATGCATTACATCCGACAATGCTTTTCTACACCTCCATGAATTGTTATAACAAGTACTTATGCACTGATTTAAAGCTACTTCAGCTTGTATCCTACTACCTAGAAAATAATTCAGGTAGCTAGCCGTTTTGTAGCCGGTGTAACAAAGTGAATTGGTCAGAAGTTCATGTAAATTTGTTTCCCCTTTGATTTTCTAAATATGGTTGCAATAGCAAAGAAAAACTGAAGCCAGTGTAAAAATCGCCCATTCCCCGTTTATTAACGATTAGAGAACAAGAACAAGAAAAAAAAGTGTCAAATCTTGTCAGAAAAGGTTAGTCTTTTGATGAAGTTATGTACAAACCAACTTTCCATCATTAGAATTTTTTTTACATGTATCAGTCTATAAACTATTCATATTGTGGATGTCCTTCTTTCCTCATAAATACATAGTTATATACATACATACAGGCTGTCTAGTTGCGGATCTTTAATATAATTATACGTAGAGTTGCAACATTAAATGAAGGTTTTAAGTTGCTGATAAAGTTGTTGGGGCAGGAGGTCCAGGCCTATTTTTCATTTCTCTTTAATAACCTCTTTGTTATTATGTTGGTTTTTTGCATACCGGCTAACAGACCGGGCATTCGAACATATTATGGTGCATGCTTCAAATTTCACTAATCTCAAGTTGAGGTAAATAAATATATGACACATGCTATACGATGTGGACTGGAAAACGTAGTACATTTTGTTTTTTGCTCCCAATATCAAGGAATTGTCGCCCTTTTCAGTTATAATTCCCAATTTAGCACCTCGTTGGCCAAGGATATGTAATGTGCTTGTCCCTTTTTCGGGGGGGGCGGGGGGGCGTTTATTGTGATGTTATTTTAAAATGAGTAAGTTTGAGTCAAACTTCTCTTGATGTAGTTTTGAAAGTTCCTCCTAAAGATAGTTAGTCATATTGCAGTAAGTATTTTGTTTTTGTTTTGCCTGGGAGAGAGGAAGGGGGGGGGGGGGTAACCATTTCCATCATATGCTACATTACGAGAAAATTTATGTCTTTCTTTTAGGTAAAAATATGTCCACATGTAGTTCCTATAGAGTATCGCAGCCTCACATCCAAGAATTTTTTTCATATATTTGGATTTGATTTGCATAGGCGTATATTGTACCCGTCCTCCCCCCCCCTCCCTTTCCTCTTTTCTCTGGATTAGATCAGAAACAACTCTCCGCTGATACTCGCGTGCTGTTTTCCTTTGCGTTTCTAAATCAATAGTTCCGAAGGATTTATGCTGAGGTGTCCATTAGGTAAATTGGTATTCGAGACAGGTCCCCAAAGAAAGTACCCTAAAGCTCCTCTACCTATTTCACCAAGGCCATCAATCAGGGCATGGAAATATTTCTTCTTTACTCTTCTTCGATGTGGCTTATGATCACCATAAATTTCGATAATGGGGGAAACGGAGCTATGCCTACAAGAAGTACGTTGTTTCATGAAAAGTGCAACAAGTTTATGTACAATATGTACATGATATGCAGAGGATCCTTTACTTGTGCATAAATATTGAGGGGGTGGTAATTGCTCAGTCTGTGATTTGCGTTAAACATACACAGGATTATTTCGGTAAGGAGGTCTTAAAGCTTTAAACCTGCCATTCGATATGCTAGTCACAATACCTGTCGAAGCAACGAATAAAATAATTTTAACCCTTTGACTACAGAATTCGCTTATTCCCATGAACTTAATACAGGAACCATCCGACTCCCGTACCCAATGGGTTAATGGATTTTTTTCTCAAGACAAGTGATAAACGTTTTTGGTATCCTCTCTCTTTTTTCTAGCACGCTTTTTTTTTTCTTGGGGAGGTAGTTATATGTTGTCATGAGAAATATGCTAAAACAAACATTATCTTTACAAAATTCCTCTTTACCGTCCCGAGAAAAAGAACCCATTCCATAATCCACCATTTCTTAAATTGCAAGTAAATTTTTTTCAGGATTTGAAGGCGTTAATCGCCACTGATGGCCGTGGATCGGGCTGAATACAATGGAATTTTAAAACTGTAGCTAAGGCAGTTAAGGCAAAAGCTCCTCTTACATTTCATTTTATAAACCAATGCAATTTTCCTGGTTGGAATGCACATATTGGTGTTCCATCCTATTATTCAGCCAATTGGAGACACAAGATAAAACTGAAATGAAAAATTGCTTAGCATATTTCAGTCTCCTCTTGCATTTACTCGATTTACCCTTGAGATACAAATTAAACCAGCCACCATGGCCGCGAAGCATAACGGAATGTTCATCTCTGTAAAACATGTATCTACAAAGAGGCTAAAAGTGCAGTGAAACCATTAATTAAAATGCCCATTTTTTATTAAGTAGCCCTTTCAATTGGAACTGCCATTAAGTCAAATCACGATGTTACCTGTGCCTTCCCCGTTCGAAAAAACACAGTGTCCGTGAGTGTGTTCACATAGTCGACTCTAGGAAGGTGTGGTTCGTAATTTTTAAACGCACAAATTTAACAGTGTGAAGATGATTTCACACTGTGGACACATCCACAGTGTGTTCACATAGTGCTCCTCGAATTTACAGTCTGTGTGAAAACGCTCGATTTTACACTGTGTTTCACACTGTGAACACACTATGGGACACTGTGTTCTTTCCGGCAGGGTTTGCTCTATAAAATGAAAAAAATGTGACACCTAGCCGAGCCTCCTGGCCTGGTGAGATGAAATTATTTATATATTTTTTTTGAGATAATAATTTTTTTCTTCGGATCCAAAGCCAAGTAATTCTATAGAGGGGTATTTCTTTGTTCAAAGTATATACTTGATATAAGCATTGTCGCGGTTAACCATCATGTCCCTCGATTTAAGGGAAGACATGAAACACCAAGTTGAAATATTAATTGCATTTTAAGACGAACATTGCAGAAAACAATCCCCTTGTTCTGGAGCTAATTAGAATCCTTATGATAGAATCATTTCAATTCAGGTATTTATAATAAAAAAAATACCAGTTGCTGGATATAGAACACGACCAAAAATCTGAATACACATGATTTGAGAGAGTAATAGCCTCAAGGATGCATCAAGTTGGAGAAGCTGTTGAAGATGTTGAATAATTGATTGGTAAGATGGACAAATCTCTGCTAGTCACTTTCCTCGGAGACCACTTCATTCTTAAGCGATTCTGCGAACTCCCTCGATTGACCTAAAACCCCTCATCCTTTAATTGGAAGCATACCTGTAAGGTACAGGCGGTCTAAATTAATTGGTGATATAATTATAGATAACAAGATTGCCAAATACAAGATGAAAGTTCATCTTCATCCAAAGATTCAAGTCAGCTCCTTAAGGGTAATAACGAATTGGAGACATCTGGGCCCACTTTCATGAAGCCATCTAAGGAGGTTGTCCACAAAGTACTTAGGATTTAGTATGTGGTTAATTAGTCTCCAGAATTTTTTTGTCCAGAAACAAGGGCAATATATTTTTGTTTCTGTAGGAAATTCATCGTTGTAGGTTAGCAAATAATAGTAATATCTTGATTCGGACGCATTGGCACAAATACACATTAGTCAATTATGATAATTGTTTAAATGTGATAATTGTTTGACTTTGTTTTAGTGCATCGTGTGTTTGTTTATGCTTTTCTTGCTTACTCTGAAGTTACGGAATATGTTTGGTTGTCGTGTTTTTCTTTTCATTCATGTAGTTTATGCCTAATTAATCTGTTGCAAAATTTTCATCTTAATTATTTCTTACACTTCGGCTATGCTTATCTTATTGTTACACTATCATATTTTAGTGACCAATATGCACAAATATCTACCTTTCATAGTGAAATCGATATGAGGCATGGGCAAGGAGGAGAAGATATGATGTATTATCATCAAATTTTCTCTTCTACACCCTTTCTCAATTCTCCAGTAGTTCTAGATGATATTTTTAGCCAAAACTTTATACGGATGATACGAATGATGTTACATATGATCATGTTGTTCATAAAGATAATGATGAACATGAATACCAATTTTCAACAACTATATATCCCTAATGCTTTCATTGAGAATTAACAAAAATTACCATATAAAAGCTGGTCTAATACCGATCCTACCAGAAAACTTGGGAAACATTTTTTATGTGAGAAATTCTATGCAATTAGACATAAATCCAAATAAATCACATATGCGTAGAAAAAATTGAAAGATACAGATAGTATAGCTTAACTTAAGGAAACCTTCAAACTCAATGGAGAAATATGCAGTTGATGCAATGAAGGGGCCAACGGGTAACTTTTCATTCATCTCTAATTGAGATAACTTGCTTCGTTACTTCGCATGCTTATACAGAAAAAAAAATCCATAATCAAATCCATATTTTTTAATAAAGAGGATTAATATTCACATAAATTAGTTGTTTTCGTCGCTGAGAACCCCATGTTCAGTTTCCCGTGTCAAAGCTATGATATTTTGGCGCCTTCATTGTGTGTGCGCGGCATAGTGTGCGTGTTTCGTGTGTATATTCTATCACGAAATGTGATATTTCGTGGGTGTGATGGGACTGAATTATTAAATGAACGTGATATTGTTATATTTTCCAGCAATGCATGTCGTAGCTTTTCGCATGCCCTGGGATTAATGGACTTGAATTGTTTCTGGAAATAAAATGCTACATTCTCCGCACTAGCATGATATTCATATGGTGGATCTACCTGTTGCCAGTTTATTTTTGTTTTATATTTAAGTGCACTTTCTTTGTATTGTACTCTAATAATATGCTCTCTTTTCCCGTCTGCAATAAACAGTAAATGGCATAGGCAGAGCCATATCAAACTAGGAGTGTGACAAACAAGTAGATATTTTAAAAGAAAAGAGAGATCGGAAAGTGTTACTTTAGAATAATGATTTCGTTTTCTACAGTTTGCTTCAGATGTCTTTTGATTTATACGACTAAGGGAAAATACATCTTGCGTAAAGAAAAATAAAACCATAAAAAAAATATAAAATGGATACATCCCAGTTATTATCCACTCGCTTAGTTCTTTATAGTGTGACAAGGTTATATTGAGACTTTTACCCGGCCACACTACCCTTTATAAACCGAAATAGCCAATTCAATAACCTGTTCGATAAAAAGAAATTAACGGCAATATTTAATGTGTAAAATTTATATTCAAATGCAATGTGGCATCATGAAAACATCATGTGAAAAAAAATAATTTTTTTTTTTTCGGCAAAAATGCGATTTTGCACTACCTTCACAAAAAAAAATAGAGATCGCAGATTCATCGTTCAAGGTTTGTAGAGCCTATAATATATATTTCGTCTTAGTTTGTTTTTAATTTCATATATCATGTACCAAGATACTAACAAATCCAGTGATGTGCTCTTTGGTGCAGACAGATATGTTTCATAGACTCAATTTCGAGTTCCGGTAAGATATTTACAATAATAGTTATCGGAAATCATTGTGAGCAAAATCACTTTATCTGGCATATAGTAATAATAATACGGTAGTTGGTTCTTGTATATCGCTCAAGTCTGGCAGACTTGACACTCTTGGCGCACTACAATTATTATCCCGGCCTTTAGTATGGCTGCTCTTAAGCGCTATAGAATTTCGAGGAATTAATTCCTTCCAGATACCCATTTACCTCACCTAGGTCGAGAGCGGCAAATGTAGATTAATGAACGTGGACAAATGCCATGAAATATTCAATAGCTCTTTTTAACATAAAACCGGTAAAAAAAACCTGTTACCTTTTCCTGCAGGGATACAAACTCGTTTTACATACTGATGCCATCATGATTGTCTCTCTTTATACTAAAATCATTAAATGGCACTGACAGAAATTCCCGAACTCGTCGAAGCTGTCACAAAGGTTATTTATATTATCTTGGATATACTTTTTGTGCGTGGGCTAGATAAGAAGGATAAAAAATAGATCAAATAGAAATAGTTATGGTATTCGTTCAGTCACTTTTGATGAGACGATCAACTCGCCTACGCACTATAAAGGTAACCGAAAATAACACAAATGAAATTTTAGTTCTTGGAGTTTTGGAAATTTTGAATAAAATTTAGACAACCATACATTTCAGTTCAGATCGACAGATACGATAAAGTACAGCTTTCGCAACTCTGTTACTTGATCTTAAACTACTAACATTTACTACCTCGTTATTGTTATAGTCTACTATATAATTATGTTTAATGGGGGATTTCGAACGTATAATTGAATGTGGCATTAAAATCTGTCACTTTTGTCGAAGTCAATACTTCTTTACCTTTGGGCAAGGGACTATTAAGGATTCTCAGATACATGATCATTGTTGAGTCCTGGTAGGTCGAATTCTAGTTATTTGTTTATGTTTCGTTATAAAAAAGCGACATTATCATCTACAAAGAACACTACAAATACTTTGGATCTAGAAGTTGTGCAGGTCCTTAGGCAACCTGTACTTTCGCATAATGTTGTGTGTGGGTGGGTGTGTGATGAATGGACTTCGTCGTGGGACCGACAGGGATGATGGATGCTCGGTCACTCTTTGTAAGTCACGCCGATATAGAGGAATCAGTGTCTGTGAAAATAACCCAGGATCACCGAAGTTGGCAAGTCAATTGCTCCTTTGGCATTTGTAAAGACACTTCAGCAGAGTCAAATACCGTGACTAACCGGTAAAAGAAGTCCGCTACAAGAAGTCCGCTACAAAAATGGATTTAATGGCAGTGCAATCCTGAACAGTAAACAATTTATAAAAAACCCCTCTTGAGTACTATGAAATAAACTGCATTATTTGTATTGTTACAAAAATATACTTGAATCAAGACACCCTGTTTATAGGGTGTCTTTCAGTGAAGCTGTGATTTAGACAGAAAAAAGGCAGAAGCAAAATTTGTTTGCCTACTACATATTTCGACGAGTAATATAATGGTACGACAATATCAGGGTATAGCTTCGAAACCTTTTTTCTATCTCTTAGCAATGACCTACATTTGGAATGTAAAGTACAAGCTAGAAATTTATACATATGTGATCACGTAAAGTACACATTTCAATAAAGCAGGTGATTAGATAACGAACAAATTGTAATTACATACAAAATAACAAGCTTGGTATGAATTTATTGACATGCAATGCACTTTAAAAATTACAACTAATTGTTGTAAGCTGCACGAAATAAGTAGGTTTCAGCTGTTAGTTTTAGATCTGAGTGATGGAGGAAAAATATGAATACTACACAAAATCATGCTTTTCCTCAAAATCTTAGCGTTTCTACCAAGAAATGCTTTTCGTAATTTCGTTACCATAATCAAGTGGCTACTATAATAGTGTTTACATATGAAAAGAAATTCCTTCAATGCTATGTCCTAGATTCTATCAGTTCATTTTATTTTGTCGAGAAAAAAAGGAACAAATAGATAGGAATGCGAGACCATGTGTTTACAGTTCTCTGCCTTCAGGGGATCAAAAAACCCAGGGTCCGCTTTATCTTCTTGCAATAATCCCACGAAATTCTTGAAATATAAGCTTTAGGAGACTTTTCAATGGTTTTGTGGTCTGTATTTGATTTCCAGAAAATGTCATCGATCTGTAATTTTACTACTCTGTCCCCGAAAATCTCTTTAGATTTTTTTCCTCATGAGAGTAAAGAAGTTGATTACTTGACGTCTTTCGTCAACTTTTTTTTTTCTAAATACAGACGTGTTTTTTTTCGTGATCTGTTCATGAATATATTTTGAAGCTTGGTAAACAAATATTATGAGCATCAAACTTTTGAGTGTTTTTATAAAAAAAAGAAAAAGAAATCTAAAGAACTTCCGCCAAGCTGTAGTCTTACAAGTTACAAGTGAAGTGATTTAATGCTATACTGTTGTCGTTGTTTTTGCAATATTCAACATTTTGTTCAAAAAAGGCATGTACTATTTCACAGAGTCAATCTCCTTTTGTAGATCCCCCGATAATTCAAGTTCTTTGAGATCTGTGAAGTGTTCACTTGATTCATTTAGGCTCATCTTAGTTCTACTACCTTTATTTTGCCACTTGTACTAAATTCCATGACTTTTCACAGCGTTACCAATAAAGTGACATAAAAAGTATATGAAACGCCGAGCTTTTAATGGCATCCATCAATCTATTTTAGAACCTGTTATGAATTTTAAATCGTCCATGCACTAGTACCGGCGGACGGAGCACACTGCTCCAATGTTTCTAAAGTATCTTTCTAGCCCCCCCCCCCCCCCCCCCCACCTGTCCCTACCAGGCTCGTGATTTGTCTCTTCACACCCCTGCTTCTCCGAATCGCAATCTATCTGTTATAACTGATCCATTTTCTTTGCACATGCATTGCACTACTAATTTGTTTCCGCTTGTATGCTGTTCCAGCCCGAGGTATTTTAACCTTTTCACGCCAATTTTAGTGAAAGAAAGGTCTTGTCTGTGAGCGCAATTTAAACACACCTCCAATCTTTCGTCTGAATGGTCGCCTCTTTTTAATCTCGCTGCAATTTGTCCGCGTTTTTCGTTTTCCCCAGAACAGGATATTCATCCATCAATCCGTTTCTTGTCCTTTTCGTGAAGTGCCTAGACATATTGTACCTTTGTTTTTCTATGTAAGGGTAAAAAACCCTGCGCATTACTGATTTCTTTTAAAAATTAAATAGTTCTAAATAAAGAACTATTATGATGGCGTATAGGTGGAAGGACAATACAAATAGTAGAGGGGTAAATGGCCTTATAGAAATAGTTACTTAGATCTAGGGCAATGTTTTGTTATGGATAGAAGCATAAAGAATAAATAGTAATTATTTTGTATCTTTCTCCTAAGGGTCTCTTTCTATTTCCCTCCATTGGTCTGCTTCTAGAGATTAAAAAAAATAAGCATTTATTTCAGGGTATACATTAAAATGTAAATATGATTTTACTTGGGAATTGTTTCTTCATCCTTTTTTCCTCACATCATATTCGGTTTTTTAAAGTTTGTCATAAGGAGTACAATTATAGCAGAGATAAGAAATGAATGTAATGGGTACCACGTTAACCCATTGCAAGCGGGGACTGGGGGGTCCCTGGATTAGGCTTATGGAAATGAAAGAATACATAAATAAGTTGGATATGATTTAGTGTAGCTCGATATTAAAATACAGAAAAGAGTAGTTTAATTCATTTATATAGATATACATTTAATATTAGATAGATGGACAGATAGATATATAGATTCATTTAGAGAAATACAGAGATAAAATGATAACAAAAATATATGGATGGATGGAATACTGGAGATAAGGGAAGGCGGTGGGCGGGGCAGGGGAAGTGTTTTTGGACCAGAGCTCCAGGGGCTACAATTAACCTACTCTGCGATTCTTTGATGTAGTAAATCCTCATGAACCGCTGGCCTGGGAAAAAAGCCTCACATACAGATGTGAAACCCGTTGGGTGTCCATCACACTTCCTGTTACCATGGTAATCGACGAATCCAAGTCCGTTAAGACCCCTCTGGAAAAGAGAACTCATTTCCAAAGTACCTAGATATAAATGCTCTACAGTAATCCCACTTGTTTACTGGAACTTGGGGGAACATTCCAACAAGCTACGTAGGTGGTGCAAACTTCAACACCCCCCCCCCCCCAACTCTGTTTGGTCTGAGTCCGATCGCTATTCATAAGAACCGCTATTCAATTAACACGCATTATAAATAGCGGTCCTTATGAATACTTATGAATATTGGTCCTTATAAATAGCGATGTAATTTTTTTCTATGGTTTGCTCGCTATTTAGAAGGACCGCTATTCATACAAAACCGCTATTCATTTAGTCACGCGTTATAGATAGCGGTCCTTATGAATAAGTGGTCCTTATGAATAGCGGTCCTCATGACTAACGAGGTTACCCCGTTTCGTCTTCTTAGAGAAATAGTGGAGGACAAGTTATTCTGTCAAAAATTACAGTATGCTTTATGATATGATTTAAGAATAAAATTATGTTGATGAACCATTATCAATGCATTTCCATTGGATCACAATATATTTTTGATATTGTAATACCGGCATATGATATCAGACGGTACGTTTCTGAGCAGACTGTATTTTAGTCCAATCAGGGAGATGGACGTTTCTCTATACGATTGCAAAGTGGATTTAGGAAATTGTTATCATAGTCGCTCTGATGAAACGATTTTAAAGTTCAAAATGAAATTTATTTAGCTGCTCAAATTTGAAAATTTGATTGTTTGTTCTTTTGTTTCGAAATACAAAGAAGGTATCCCATATATTCCAATTCTATAAGGAGGAAAATTTCAAGAAAGTGTTCAGTTGCTTTGCTTTCCAACAATATACCTTCATGATGAATTCGCTTTTGACTTCTCGGAGACAAAATCAAGAGAGGAAAGCCGTTGAGAGAAACAAAAACAAAGAGACACATACGGAGAATATGCTGTTCCTGATTGCCGTGGCTTTCGATAATCATCATAATGCTGAAAGCAAACCCCTTGTTTTCCAATTACTGCAATTTCTACTTCTTCCAGTCGTTGGTTTTTATTCGCTAGGCTGAATTGAATTACAGCGTTCAATCTTCTCGACATTACCCATTCCTCCCTTCCTCCATTTCACCTGGTCCCGGGCACAGCATTCCCTGTGGCATAGGCGACGGGAGGCGTACAGGTACCTGGGATTGCATGGTTGTTGGGGGAGAGGGAGTTATGTGCGTTAGAAGTAACCACAATCAACTGGAGCTTATCCTAGTTGTTTACGTATTAATGCTATCATCGACTTGCACTTAATTCGTATATTGTGATATAAGAGTGAGGCAAGAACACGGAACACATATATTAGACATGAGAAAGAGGGTGATAAAATAGATTCTTAGTGAGACAAAGAGAGAAAGAAAGGGGGATGAAACAATGCCGGGACAAGGAGATTGAAATATTTTGAGGAGGTAGCGAGAAGGATAACATCAGGCTGAAGAAAAAGCAGAGGAAAAAAAAGTAGACGACGAAGCAAAATAAGGTGCAACATAAGAAAAGAATTGAAGACATTATTAGAAAAGAACTGAAGAAATGTAATAAAAATAAAAGAGAAGAATGACAAAACTGAAACCATTTTTTCAGCAAAAATGTATAGTATGGGTGGGCGCGTTTATGAGTTTAGTGTGAGTTTAATAGATCAAAAGAGAGAGAGAGAGAAGGGGGAAGCAGAGGAGGGACGCGAATGGGAAATCCAATCACACAGCACCTGACCACTGCCTGGGCGATTTTTATATTTGGTTCTGCTCGATATCCAATCTGATTTGCGGAACAATTAATTCCGTATAGATTGCATGGGAGTCGTCAGTGTGGCACAGTTTGTGGGGCAATTGCTGAAACTTGTCCTCTTCAGATAATTGATAAGCTGAAGGCATTTCGGATCTTAATGTAGCCACTACATTCTTTAACGTTTAATTTTAATAATCTTGTATCCATGCACTGTAATAGAGGTTGGGTAATTTGTAAAATTAATATTAGGTAAAGGGGAACATGCACGTTGTTGGCTAAAGTTTACCGAATATTGGGTAAAACTGAACCCAACATATTCGACTTTCAGGAACATTGCCTGTTTTGGTCATTGTACAAATTATTATCATAAGTAAAATATAAATTGACAATTATCACATTCAGTGGGAAACCATGAAGAAGGGATTCTCTTCTTCTGGTATACCATAATACCACCACCACCCACCCCCCTCTCTCTCTCTCTATCTCCCTCTCTCTGTCTCTATGTCTCCCTGTCTGTCTGTCTGTCCCTCTCTCTGTATCTATTTATCTATCTCTCTATTTCTCTGATCCGTCTGTCACCAAGTCTCCAGTTACGTTTTTTCTCGATTCCATCAACTTATTTACCCGGAAGCTCGCCTATGCAAGGATATAGTGAAAGCATAATGTCAGACAATACCATAAGATTCTGGAGGGGTATTCATTTGTACATCCAATATTCTTCATTCCGGAATAAGTCTCCGGAGGAGCATACTTTTGTACATTCAACACCTTGCATGCTGTACTTTGGCATAATCTTTCCCGTCGACGTCAACTGTGGAGTCTGGAATACACTTACAGAAGAGGACTTGTTGGTAAAACGTAATATGCTTCAATATCATAAGGCAAGAAACATCATTTTTTTGTACAATCTGCCCTTGTAGTGCAGGAAATATCCGGTATGGCGATATGTCCTGTGAGCGAACTTCATATGCTTTGGCGGCAGTTGAAATGGCACAGTGTATTTTAGGTGTGAAAAGGCGTCGAAAAGCGAAACGTATCCATCTGTCATTTCGTGTGCTCGATTTAATAGGAGACGAAATGGATACAAAGCGCTGGCAATAGGGTTTGCCAAGCCCATGTGCATAATGTGATTTGGAATAGGCAGCAACACAAGACGGTCGGATTTGCGCTCTTGCCGATCGAGGAATAACTTTCATCAAAGGGTGTTTTTATTTTCTGGAAAGAACTAGGACACGGAACCGTGGGTCAGTGACCAGTTGAGTATGATGGCGATGTAAGATAAGATAAAAACACTTACCTTTCCTAGCCTGAGAATGAGCCATCTTCTTTTTTCTACTGAATGCCGTTTCGTAAACGTCCACACTGCAAGGGTGTGGACGCCAGGGAAAATTAATGAAGACGTCTCAACCAGCTTGGACCTGTAGTCATCGGAATTGCATGAAGCATGGTCATTGCCTCTTGTCCTCAGCTCAGGTGTCAGGCAATGCAATGCTAGTAGTTAAGCAATGCAATACTTGATTACGCCTTTATACACCATGTCACCAAAATACATACTGTACATGTTCACGGTCACCTCTATGATATTGAATTAAATAAGTTTAAACATCCCTCTAAAGGGTGGTCAACAGAGGAAGGATATGCCCTGTTTTTGCATAATTACGTTGTTTTCTTCAGGACGCCAAATGCAACTGTTCCGAGTAATATAGAGAGAAGGAGTTCAGGGATATCACATTCAAAGGGAAGGAGATCGATCGAGGGAATAAAACAGAGGATATTAACGATTTTACAAGCTAGATGTTGCTGCACAAAAGATGTACATAAACTTACATCTGCATTCCTTTTTTGAACCTTTGTCAAATTTCACTTGCCCCACAAATTTACAAAGAACTGTCCCAAATGAAAGTATTTGGGAGAAATTTTCTTTCGCATTTGACATTTTTTTGTGAATGATCTTTATAGAAAATTGTACCATTATATTAAACAAATCATGAATTGTATTTTAGTTTCAAGAAGAAAATTATGCTTTTATTTCTCCCAAATCTTTCGAAATAGTTGATTTTAGCTGATTTAGCTGGTTTAGACTGCCTAGCTGAAAAGGGTGACTCGCCAATGGCATAATAGGAAAAGACACACTGAAGGTTGGAGAACCTGTTCAAAAGCTGTGATGGAAAGCGTGATTTTATGAATTGTTGTGTATGCAGTTCTCTTTTCGAAAGGGGCATGAAAAACGAAGGACAGTCTTCTAACTGAGTCAATTGGAAATTGAATGAATGTCCCACGGACCAGATGAAATTGCATAACGTAGCCTTTGTAGCTGTCTCAGGGCAATTCAAAGTTCAAGTTGTTCCAGAGCAGCACTAATGGGTAGAGATTAGGAGAGAAATTTGATATTATTTCTTAAGGATCAAAACTAGATTTAGACTTATTACGCCCACTACCATCTAGCGCTTCCAGGGTAATGCATGAACTCATTTTCAATAGAAGGTGCGACGCAAAAAAGCTAATTGGAGGAATGTATGATTTTAAATACTGAAGATAGTTTATGCATTATTTAGTAGTAAAAGAAAGACCACAATATGAGTGACCGTAATTTCTGTTGGAATATTTGAAAGGAACCCTGTAAATCGCTTCATGAATAAATAAAAAAGTATCTTATACACTTCCCGATTCAACGAAACTCAATGCAATGTATCTAAAGAATTGGGGCAATAGATTCTGAAGTCTTTTCATGATCCAAATTTTGTTTCTTTGAATTTCAGTTCAGTTGATTATTTACTCATCAATTGTCAGGCCATCCCTTAAATCCGATGTGTCTACAATATAAACTTCGACTTGTTCATTATCTTCCAGCCTGACAAACATTAGAAGATGTAAATAATTTGACAGGCAAACCCCCAAAATTAGGGTAAACTTCCTGCTTGTCTGCTGACGAATTCATTGAAAACAATTAGGTCAAAAGGCTTATAACTCTCGGGACATTTTAATGGGTATATTGACTTGCTTAGTGGAAAAGAAATGGAAAGCAATGATTTACGATTCATATAGATGCTGATTACTCATTTTTCCAACTTTACTGTTATAAGTAATTTGTATAGAGAGGATTTGTAACCGTTTTCATTTTTTTGAATACTGAAATCGAACATGTTTCTTGCCATGTAGATGAGAAGAAAGGATCCGATTTATTTGATACCAAATCGTTTCCTTTTATAATGTTATTCGTCATGTTTGTATTTGTCAATTCATTGCAGCTATTTGCAATTACATATCATGTATACATATATATATGTAACATACATATATTTGTAATGCTCATTGCTTTCACTACTTGTAGCTAACTCTGCCCCTCTCTCATATCTCTATCACTCTCTCTCTCTCTCACTAGCCTGTGGTTGTGTTCCTTAACACATTTTCTCTGTTTGGGTCCAGCATTTTGATATTTGCTGACCGTGATGGCAGACGGACAATCTCTTATACAAAAATACAAATCAATAT
The DNA here is from genome assembly GCA_025617745.1 of Heliocidaris erythrogramma. Taxonomy (NCBI): domain Eukaryota; kingdom Metazoa; phylum Echinodermata; class Echinoidea; order Camarodonta; family Echinometridae; genus Heliocidaris; species Heliocidaris erythrogramma. The sequence goes on from CM046873.1 coordinate 24,260,711, forward strand.
CAGTACAAAAAGGCGGACACGAAAAGAAAGCAAACTTTGGATCAAAATCTAGAGGCCTTGCGCAAGGGAGAAGATAACCCAGGTATGCTGTATAAACAGAAGGCCTTCTCCGTGATGTACTCGACCCAATTTCCCACCACGTTGTAGATATCGGTATTTTGATATGCAGACAAGCATGATATTTCATTAGCCCACGTCATGGGAGGCGGGTAAAATTTGTGCTTCTGAACGGTCGAGTGCCAGATCATGCCAGTCCTATAATGACTCTATCATACACTAAACACAGTCATACGAATAATGTGATATGACACTGCATAAAGTGTGTCAAATTGCATCAAAACAATATGAATTCTATAGTCCTGTGCTGTTTAGTTTTCATAATTATAGTTTCTATCAGTTATATTAGGGATTCAAAGTACCATTATTAAAGAGAAAACAAAATAATTGGGTCTTATTTACCCAGGTTAGCCACATCAGTATTAATGGTGCTCTTCTTGAGGGCCTGTAAATATTTTAACCCTAACATTACCAGGTACCCATTTACACCTGGGTCGAGAAGGACAAATGTGGGCAAGCACCTTGTCCAAGCAAGGATGTAAGCCCCGAGCGAGGATCGAACACAGGACCTCTCGTATGAGAGTCAAGATGCTTCACCAATGTTACCACATTGATCTCTATCTTAATCTTGTTCATGTTATAGGCAATTATATGACCAAGGAACCTTGTGAGCTTCATGCGTCTTACATTTCAACATCGTGATTTCTTATTCTTATTCTTGTCGAAGATAAGATAAAGCTATTTCAATTTATATGATCTCCTATCTAATGAAGATGTTGAACTATTTGTCACGTGGGAGGCGATCCTTTTTTGGCGGGGGGGGGGGGGGGGGGGGGGGGGGAGGTGAAATGCAGTAGCGACATTTGAAATCATGAGGGATACTTTCGACAATGTCCAGATTCCCTAGACTGCGGCCAGGTCATGCCATTCCTAGGGGAGTTGGTAATTCTGCAAGGCGTCCCTGGAGCCTGTCAGGGAACACCATCCGGAGTCATCGGTCGATTTAGTTGGCTTGTGTGCTTGCAATAAAGAACCGTCAAAACTCGAAACAGGCTCCCCCATAGTCCTCACCTGCCTTAAGATGACTGTATGCGGAAATCGATTTACGATTGCATCCGAGAGAGGTTTTAAAGTGGTCACTATATTAAAAGAGAAGAAAGCCAGGTTCTCAGTGCCCTTGTGGATGGCTTTCTCTCGCTGTTTTATTCTACAGGTCGTATGTATTTGTGCAGACGCTGCATCTAGCCACAGGGGAATGTTGAAAAAGGCTTGTGAACTAGATAGAAAGGTTATCAAAATTGCAAACTTCTCTTGCGAGCACTTGATTCGAAAAGTAATAGACCTGCCTGTGCCTTTCTTAATACATAATTGCCATTTGTGCCTTGAGAAAAAAAAAGAAGGTAGAAACCCTTGAATAACGTTTTGACAGAAATTTTGATTTTTATGTGAGTAAACAAAACGAATTCTGTCATGGGACATTGAGTTTTGAACAGTTTGATGGTCTCAGGCTGATTGAGAGCAGGGAAATCTGCGTTTTCCGGAAGTTTCGTTTTCGTTCATTCCTTTCTTTATAAATCTTAGGTACTTGGTACAGAATGTAAAATAATTTGCGGTCACTGCTGTCTTTCAAATCTTGTCATAAATCAGAGCTAACCATCATGTGTATACAACGAATTCAAAACGCCTCCGTTTTTAAACAGATCTAGAATCAACAAGTTATGCTATATCGTAGTAGTATGTGCGCCTTCTACCGTCTTGGTATAATCTTAATGTAGGGGTACAGACAAATATGCCTGCCTAGTATTTTGGGTACAGAAGTTGCTTCCCTGGATGCTGTGACTCACCTATTGAACACACGCGAATAAATCACATGCATATAACTGGTTCTACACACACACGATACACACACTCGCACACGCAGTTTGTGATGCGGAATGCTTATTGAGTGATGAATTTCAAGAGAGTGTGTTAGCGTGGAGCTAGGGTTCGGCTACCTTTGCTTCCGTACACACACACGCACACACACACACACTCTCTCTCTCTCACGCACATTCTCGCGCACACTTCCCAGGCAACTCGTCTTCTCTCTTCGCATCTTTCTCACCCCCTTTCTGTTCATCTCTCTTCTGTCTGTCTGTCTCTCTCTCTCTCTCTCTTTCCTTCCACCCCCCTCTCTCTCTCTTGCTTTCGCTCATGCATTATCATCTCGCATTTTTGCGATCCCCAATGTCCCCGCTAGAAAGAGAGACATTCCACAGAAGATTGCTTCGCCACCGAATCGTTAGCAGGATTCTCCAATCCTCTCTCTCTTTCAATACACTGTGCCTATGCTATGCCCATTCAAACGTGCCACTTCTGTCTACTCAATTGTTGCTATGTCACGTCGCTGCTCTGTCGATCGCTGCCTTCCGTTTTTTAATTCAAACATTTGCTTTCTATCACTGAGAAGCTTCTCGCCCACTGCATGATAACCACTGCCGTGGATTCTCATTGGAATATTCTTATCACACCCTCATCCTATCGTTCTGCTCTCAATGATTATTTAGTCAATTGGTAAGTTCATCTGTACTTTATCCCTCTTTATTCTCTCGCCTTGATATTCAACTTTGCACACAGTTTAATGAAATTTCACCTACATTTGCACATTAAAGAGCTGACGTATCAATAATGCCATGTCACCAGGTGTTTTTATTATTGAATCACTTTCATTAGATGTACAATGGAGCAATAATGCAGTTCGGCTAATAAGCTCTTTTCCTTTGTTGTTAAATAAACCCTTTACGATGCATTGCGGTTGTAGTTTCCGCATGCAGGCAGAGAGAAAAAAATATAAGTGGGGTATAATGAAAGGTTCCGTTATGAGGAGGAAATGACTTCATCATTGGTAGGTAATATTCAGAAGCCTCTTCTATTGTATGGAAGGTTGCCATATTTAGGTCAATAGTATAAATAGATACACGTACATGTTTCTCTCCAATAACATCAACAATTCGCAGCAACATTTATGTTCATTTTAAATACAAATATACTCCTTCCATTATTCACTTTTGCTCATTCCACCATTGAACCTATGAATTGATTGATGCACTTCGTATTATGTGAAAAGATACGAAATAGGATTTATGTGAGAGAATTTTAATAACGCCAGTAATAAAATTAAAATCACTTAATTTGGCTTATATCTTCAAAAGAATCACGTATATCTAACATTTTAGGCAATGGAGATTTCGTGGCACATAATGAGAGAAGCTTGACCAGATTTGGTTTGCATACCATAGTTTGCATACCTGTCATACATGTGGATTTTTTTTCTATATTTATTTTGGTCATTATTCGTCACATCCTTTACCGTATGCTTTTCCCTCACAATATCAATTACTCATGATAATCTGTTATCTCTGTCGTTTTCTCCCCCCCCCCCCCTCTCTCTCTCCCTCTCCCTCTCCCCTCACTCTCCCTTTCTCTCTCATTCTCTTCATCCTTCTTACTCGGTCTCTTTTTTTTGTGTGTGTGTGTATGTGTGTGTGTGTTTTTTTTTTTTCTCTCTCTCTCTCTCTTACAAAACATCCCCTCACTCACTCATTACGACACATCTCTACACCCAACCCTCACATCCCCTCATAATTCCAATCTCCATATCAATCGAGCTTATTCTCCTTTCCACCATGCTACGCCCTACTTTCCACATTCCATTTCTCCTGATCCACGACTGATTACCATCTCACCCGTGCCCCACATTTAAAGTTGTGGTGCCAAATCCTATTCATTTTCGTAGTCGTTAACACATGCCATAATGCTCCATCTTCTTCACAGTCGACTTTTTTCAGAGTAACTTAACGGTATATCCATTAAACCATTCGAATTTTCCGAGAAATCGCGTTGGCAGTGCGGTGAATCTGCAACTTTGTATTAACGTAATGCATGTTTCATTCGAGGGCAACGCAAGTTCACAGACTGTGCTTTTAATTTTGATATGGTAAAGAAACTAATTAATCAGGGCGCCCATACATATTAATTCACTGAGCTTACGTGGGTTTGCTTAATAAAGCACATGTGGCTGCTCAAAATAACACTGCTCGAAATCGTGTAAACAGATGTGGACCAGTTCAACCAAAGTTTCTTGCAATGCGCCGTCTGCTGAGAGTAATTATATAGTGTTTTCCTGTAAATATTGTAAATATCATAATGTACCTTGTTATTGGTAAATAAATACAATCATATCATATCATATACATTTGGGCTTCTTTTTTCTTTTCTTTCTACACTCTTTAGAGCGTAGAAAACAAGAACTAACTTGTTTTCCCACTAACGCCTATGTTTTCATGAAATTGAAGTTTTATTCCTGAGGAATCGTGGCCGTAGTTAAGTATTAATTAGTCGTCTGAAGAGTAAACCATACACATCCATCGGTATAGAAAAACAACTAAGTTTTCATTACTTCTTAGATTAAAATTGACGGACGAAGATAAGATCCTATCATAATGATATGAAATCAGACCAACTTTCCACAATTCTCCCTTTTACATTTCAAATTTAGTAGCTTGCAGGCATTGTGATTGAAAATGTTTTCCACACGCGATTGAGAATGCATCATTTCACAAGCGATGCGGAGTACACGGTCAAGGTCGAGCGTCACATAATTTCATTTTTTTTTTCTTGCGGATTTTCTTCGGCAATTTCCCTAATCGCCGCGTTTCCTTCAATTCTTCTGGCGCCAATAAATGTCTATCCTCTTTTTTGAGATTATCTTTTATTAAGGACTATTCCATGCCGATTGTAACAGGACCTATTAAGAAGGGTATTAACGGTCACCCCGTGGGATTTGAGTAAAAATATTTGTCCTTTGGAGAATATTAAAAAATGCTGGGAAATGTTATTGCCAACTGGCAGTTGATCTATTGGCATGATGACAAATCATATGTTCTTAATTTGTTTGTTCCTTATCGTGGCCTAGAAAAACACCTTTTGGGGAATGAAATAATATCAAATGTGAATTTATATATACCTAGGAACTATTGGGAGAGATACGTACCAAAAAACGATCGTAGACCTTATTCTTCTCTCAACAAAACGGCAACCTGAAATAAACATATCGTCAATGTGTAAATTACTTGCTTATCTTATCTTTTTTTTTGGAGTGGGGTGGGGTGTGGGGTGGGTGAGGGTATCCCGATTAAGTAAGGGATTTTAAGGGCGTAGGGTATTTATACAAGATTTAGGAAGTCCTTGTTTTTTTTTTTAATAATTACTTATAAACAACATCAGTGACATTAGACATTAATTTGAGTTCTGGTCCTGCAAATGCATTGTGAAAGAAAACAAGTGGAAAGGTTGAACCTGTCCACAGAACGATTGGTGTTAGTTGTGATGTTTGCGAATCATCAAAGTGATAAAAAAAGTGATCCGATTTCGCTGAAATGCACATGCCCTGCATTCATAAATGGGTATATGGGATTGCACATACATGTGACATGAATCTTTGTCCCGAACACTTCAGCTTTTTCCCTTTCATATTCGAATATAAGGGTATTTGACGACCAATCCTTTTCAATTGACATTCATACTATGATGTTCTTCAAAACTGACATAAAAGAGATGAGAAAGCTCACAAATTATTTTCCACCTCTCTAGAAGATGTTTCATCTTGTTCGATCTGTTTGCATATCATAATGTCAAAAGAAGGTTACAGTAGACACATTTCACATTATATGAAGTAACAACATATTAAAATAACAACCGCTAGTCATAATCTTTAACCGGCCTGTCCAATAATGACAGCCTAAAATATGACTACCTTACAATAGATAAAATGAAAAAAAATAAATAGGCGAGCACATTACTGCGCTGATGTCCCCCGAAAGGCTGGGGAAAATACAATTTTGTTCATACTTATAACACTGCCAAAAGCAATGCTTCGTAGCAATTGATGCTACAACTCGCGCGAAATTAGGCCATCTGACGGGAAATGGCAGGGTTTAACTTTGCATTTAATTCTAAATTGGAGAGCTTCGTCAGGATTATTACACCTTGGAGCTCTGATGGAAATTTGTCTGTTCTGTTATAAATTATATCAGTTTCGTAAGCCAAATGCATTTGGTTCCTAAGCCGATAAACTTAATTAGACTTTTCATTTTCGATCGGGATTTGCTTTACCTTCACTGCAGCTTGGATAAGCCGATATATTGAAGTCACAAATCATGCTTTGAACTTAATTGTAGGGGACATGGTAATCCTGCAAAAAACCCGCACACCTATCAGAAGAGTCACGTCACATTAAAGTGAGAATTACAAAAGTCATGATATATTTATAACTAATTCTCCAATGATTCTTCAAAAATGCATTGAGAGAAAGCAGTAAAATGATAATTTCTTTCCTCTTCCTTCATGACCAATCAAATTTGAAGATTTATAAGTATGAGAAGAGTAATTTGCTATAATTACCAATTTGTTAGAAATTAAGGAGACGCCAGATACGTCCGAAGGAAAGGCTGAGGTATTAATCCTGAAATATGTTGACATACATCAAAGCATGTTAAAGGGGAATTTGAGTTTATAATTTTAAATTATATATAGATAGAGAGCTGTAGAGAATACACCGCTGATGATAGTGGTGGTAATAAATCTGACCAATTGATACCTGTAATGTACCTGTGGCTTACCATTTCCTCGTTGCACTGAATCTAATTCGTGGCTAGCTTGAAGAGATTCAACTCAAATCTGTTCTGACAATGCCTGAATTTATGCGTAGGCGAATGAAACAGAAATCGGACATTACCGAGAAAGTTTGCATTGCCGTCTTTTCACGAACCCAACGCGGAGGTGAACACGAAGCGACGTGTAAAGTAAAAGATAGGCGTGAAGCTGAGGGCGGATTTGGTTTTCAGGGTCAATGTGAACGGTGCGATGGGAAATTTAAATCGTGCAACGTTCCAATGCATATTTTATGTTTACCAATAACCCCTAACAATAGACCTGTTTACCAAGTGATTCAAATTTATGGATGTTTCTTTCCTGGGGACCTAGTAACGAGGTATTCCATTAACCTGCTATTAATTAATGAACTACAATACTTGGAATCCATTTTGCATACATTACTTGTTGCTATGTCTGACAAGCCTCTGGCAAGCTTTCAGGTTGTCAAGAACAACCTTTGTTTCAAAAGTATACATAAAATTTGAATCACTTAGGTCTATTGCAGATTATGAACTCCATCTAGCTAATGAAATGAAGTATGTGGTGTAACTGCTAATAAAGACAAAGTGTCTGGGAATAATTCTCCCAAATGCGGAGTTTCGCTCTTTTTCACATACTAAAGTAAAGTGCCTTTTTATCCTGCAAGGGATTCCGTACTCCTTTTGTGTGTGTGTGTGTGTGTGTGTGTTGCTTTTTGGATTGAGCTGGCATGTTGGTTATATGCAGAGGTTTCTCCTCGTCTGTACCTCAACCCCACCCCACCCCCTCTCTCTCTATCTTTTAACCCTTAACACCTTCATTCTATATTTCTTTATTTCCTTGTCTGTCATAAGTTGATGCGAAGTAGATTTTGCAGTCACAATCTAAACCCTATGCCAGTCTTTCTATCCAGCTGTCTCTCTTACTCTCAATCTATGCATTTCAATATTCTATCTCCCTTCTTTGTATACTCTTTTTTTTTCTCTCTCTCTCTCTATCTATCTTTCTCTCTATCCCCCCCCCCCCTCTCTCTCTCTCTCTCTCTCACACACACACACACACCCTCACACACCCACGTTTACATGGCTTTACTTCCGAGGACAACTATTGTTCCTCTATTGTTACTCGTCCTCGGACAGTCGACGGAATAAGGCATAAATTCATTGTTCGACGTTCGAGGACTATTGTCCGCCTTCCGAGGACCATTGTTGTCATGATTTTTTTTTTGTTCTCTGTCCGAAAATGTCCTCGGACATAATGCTAAACAAACGCACCCACATCCACACACAATCGTTAATACCAGGCTTCCCTTGCCACTCTTTCCACTAAAGCTTATCTGAGATACCCTTAACATATATTTGATCGCTGTTTTCATTTCTACTACAGCCTTCCCATTTTCTTATATATAATATATAATCTGTTCACCTATTTATCTACCTCTTTGTGTCCGTCATACGCGCTATTATGCTAAAAATGGACTCTCCACATATAGTGCAATGGATTGCTACTGTACTGTAAACATGCATTGCAGTTGTATTAGCATATTTCTTTAAAACCATAGCCTTGCGTAGTTTCCAACCTCGCCCTTTTCAAGGATCATATTGCTTGTATTATAAACGTTCAATAATGTAAACCTATCTATCCAAGACGAAAAGTGCTCTTATTTGAAGCAACACGAACAAGCCCTTCACAAAATTACAATGCACTCCTGTTGCTGCAGTAACGTTTTACGTATGCACGTCGGTAAAAACCTTTGAACAGAAAATAAATAGAAACGCTTATTGCAATAGTAGAATTGCCACTCTTCGATTAAACTGCGTTCTGCGTGGAAATGAGTAATCCTCTAAATACTTCTGACAAGTAAAACAAATTTCTTTGTTTCCCTTTTTTTTTTACTCGGATGTAGATTGAGATACAGAAGTGACATGAGTGTTTGGTTTTATTTGAGAAAAAGGCGTGTCCATCAATAATATTAATCTTTAAATCCTGTAGCTAGTAGCATTATGATATAACTTATTGTTATTATTATCAATAGTATTAGTGTCGTTATTGTTATTATTATTATTACTATTATTATTATTATTATTATTAATATCATTATTTTTATTATTATCATTATTTTTATTATTATCATTATTTTTATTATTATCATTATTATTATTATTATTACTACTACTATCATTTTTATCCCATCATCATTATAGGCTATATTTTAGCTATTATAAGTAATTCAGGCTCGACATAAATGAATTTTGGGCAGAGGATGAATATCATCCAGAGATGTCGTATACTCTATGGCCTAATGTGTAAGCATGTGATGTAGAATCCATGGTACAAGATTTTATCACTGTATGCCCCTAGGGCTGGATCAGCTTGCTATGAATTCGGAAGTTCCAGCGTGCATGGCATAGAAAGTAAGGTTTGGTATCAGATGCAGGAAATAGAGAGACAGGTTTAAGAGCAAGATTTAAAAAAAAAAAAATAAAAGGGAGAGAGATAGAGGGAGAGAGCGTGAGCGAAGTTGGATAAAGATATACAGGGTAAGAGAAAGAGAAAGAAGGCGAGGGGGAGAAACACTGTGAAAGGGCAAATAAAGAAAGTGAAGAGAGGAAAATAAAGAACGAGAGAGGATATTGATAGCGCTAGAGAGAGAGAGAGAGAGACATAAACATAAACCATCGAGAAAAGATATGAGGAGAGATACGAGAAATAGCAACAAAAAAAATCACAGAAGAGGACGAGAACTAGAGAGAGAGAAAGAGAGAGAGAGAATAAATCAGGGACAAGAAGGAGAATGAAATGGGGATAAAGAGGCAGAAATATAACAAAGTATTAGAAAGAAAAAGAGACAGGTAAATTGAAGGACAGACAGACAAAGCGACACGTTTACAAGATATGTGAAGAAAGGACTCTCACAAAACGAGGACTCCCATCATTTTGACAAGATGATGCGAGCACACATTACATCTGGTAATTAGTATTGTTCTCTTGATATTTTCACCTACTCCTGTTTTTTTTTCCTTCTTTCTTTTCTTTTCTTTAACTTTTCTTTTCCCCCTATACTCGCCTTGTGTCGCCAATGTCATTGAAGCTTTTTATCGCGCATGCCCCAGTAGTGAATAATGCCTTGATGTAGATACAACTACCAATACCAGCAGGTTTTTTTTTTTAATTACAGTTGTAATTTCTTAAAGGGCAATCCAGCCTTGGTAATAAGATGATTTGTGTGGAAGCAGAGAATTAAGGAAAAAACAGGATGGTGACAGTTTGAAAGAAATCGGACAAGCAATAAGGAAGTTATGGATGTTTAGGAAATGAGATCACTGCATGTGTGCGAATCTCAAATTGGCAATTTGGTGAGTCGATTGTGACATACTGACGGACAACTCTCCCGTTTGTCGCACACAAAAATATCAGTATTTGGCGGTTTACTCTGAAGCGCCTTTACCCTCGGGGCAGTACTCAAAATATTGTAGACAGCATATTGTTAGAAGTCCTCATGAAAAAACAAGATCCTAATGAGTAATACATTTTGGAGAAAAAATTGTCACTTTCTATGTTGGAGCAAATGGGGGAGTTGTCCGCCACTACATCACAGTGACATTACTTATTCGGACAATTTGAAATTCTCATATGTATATGAAAAAAAATAACTCCCTTATTACTTGTCCGATTTCGTTCAAACTTTCACCAATCTGTTTGTCTGATTTTTCCCTCTCTCTTTCAGAGAAGCTTGTCATTAAGGTTTGATTTCCCTTGTATACATTAGGTAGACTTAAAGTCTTGCGCAAACACACATTCACCCTCCCCACACCTCGGATGTGTGCAAGCCATTATTGCTTCGATCAGACGATATAAAACAATAAAGGTGAATATGTATATTAATTTCATGAGATCGGTATAAATTATCATGATCATGAAAAGAAGTGAATTTATTGTTATAATCTCAAAACGACTGATTTTTTTTCCATATTGTTTTATTCGGGCTCTCTGTTCAGTCCTGCGGTCTTCCTCTGATGAGTGCAATACGTATGTCAAATTTCAATGCAATTCTCTTATTTTTAAATGACATACATTCAGTATGATTCAAATTATCTGAAAAGAAAATATAATATTGCCCTCTCAATGCTCACAACTGACCACACACCCCTCAAATATGTACTGAATACAATATTTTTTGCTGTAGATGAGAAGGGGATATGGCCATGAGGTATTATACACATCAAACAAAAGTGCGCATCTCGGCTATATTAGATACAAGGAATTCGAAATGTCACTGCAGCTTTGAATGTCAGATCTATTAAACCTCACTATTTGCTCTTCGTGCAACACGTATTCTGTTAATAATGGAAGTAGAAAGGGCGAAGCTAAGATGCTTATAGTCGTTTAACCTTCCTTAACTCCCTAATTTTGCCATGTTTACAGCTCATCCAGATACATATATATCCATTCTGCTTTTCTCCACTGTAATTTGTTCTCGACCTACGCCTTATTTAGTGCAAGGCAAAATTTATTTTTAACTTGGACATCTAAGAAAACCAGACCTGGAGTTATTCATTCACTTTCAATCGAATTCCTTATTTTATTATTTGCATATAAACATTATACGTGTATGTTTATATATATATATATACATATATCTATATATACATATATCTATATAAACATATATATATATATATATATATATATATATATATATATATATATATATATATATATACATGTACATAATAAGATGATGTTGAAGTTACCATTCGGTTCGGTTTGCGTAACACAGAACACAGTGAACAGAATTCAAACTGCAGGATACTCGAGTAATTTAAGATTTTATCTTTCGACTTTCTCATGAATTTATTCTAAAACACTAAAGAGAAGACACAATCACTCAGAACTGCGTGACAAAAACTAACAAAGGACACTCAATAGCCATTATATATATACATAGACATAATACACATACTCTACAATAGTACGCTGAAGTACATTATTCAGATAACGGGCTCTTAATTGGTAATATTTATACAAATAATGCAAGAGTCTTAATCATTATGCTGTCATTGTTGTATTATTGATTTCATTGTCTGTAGCTTTGCCACCCGTGTTTCTGTAGAACACCTTTTATAAAATAGGTTCATATCTAAGTTAGATCATCATTTGGTTTTTGCACATACATATGTGATTTAAATGCCGACCATGTAACGCTAAACGTAAAATAAGTTAGTGAACCATCATTAACATGGGATATGGCATCTATTTAGACCCCTGTACCTTTGATATCCCCATCTGTACGCTTCGAAATAGATGGCGCCATATAAATATCTTGTATTATTGATACTTTTATTCTCTCTGTTTAAAGTGAGAGATAAGAATTCGGTGATAATATCAATGCATTAAGAAGACGAAATGGTGTAGTTATTAGAAAATAATAATGATCTTTTGACCTTGGAAGAAGATGAACTAGTAAAAAAAAAGGCATCTGAAGTCATACACCTCTTAAGCAAGTTACACGGATCACCGCTTCCTATTTCCTCCAAGTGATTGACTTAATGTGTAGAGATGCGGGGTTAGAGATGTCGTCGTAATCATATGCACCTCACACAGGACCTCTTGTAAGGGGATATATAGGCGCGGATCGAGCGGATATAATATGAGCTGTTCAAATTCGATTGCTTTCATCTCCTTCAGACATCAGAGATCGTAGGCTGACCATGCCGCATGCGTTTCCTCCGAGAATCTGAACTTCTTTGAGTACCTACATTTTTTTTTTGGGGGGGGGGGGGGGGCGGTCTTTTATTCAGCATGAGATGTTTCTCCATGAAAAAAAGAAAAACGTGATACGTACATTTCAATTTATCTGATTATCCCTCCGCACTGCTATAGTGAGAGAGAGACAGAGAGACACAGAGAGAGTTAGAGAGAGAACAAAAAGAATGTCTACTTTTAATAATACCAACATCCATGACCTTCATCAACATTACGTATACATTGCACAGCATATACACCATGCATTTAGAAGTAAAATTTACAAAGGAAAGTTTATTAGTAAACGAAGAAGCTTGACTGGGGAGGAATTTTTAATTTGTAAACAAATCTTTAGGCATTTTACTCCCAGTGTTAAAGATCGTATGCTCGATCTGTAATGAAAAACACAAGTCAGAAAAAATTGGAACCATTTACAAATGGAAAGTTTATTGTTTACATTAATTCTGTGAAACAAAGAATGTTATGAAATACTTTCAATACGTATTTAATAAGAAATATTAGTAAAGAAGCCTAGAAAGAATGTGATAGCTAAAGCTTTTCCCCACAAGCCCTGTTCCAAATGAGTTAACAATACCATGCTGGTGTATATTAAATCATAGCCATCTTTATGATCACCGGGCATTTTCGAATTTCTGATGCGCTCCCGAGTGTGTTGACCATGACACGAAAGCTTTCTTCTATTGTAGCTGAGCTAGGGATTTTACCTTGTTGCCATGGTTACTCAAATAAAATTTCAGCGCCAAGCCGGTGGAGGAAGCTAAATGAAATAGAGCGCAAAGGATCCATGGGCCCCAATACAATTGAAACTAACCATATTAATAAGCGTGGAATATTAAACTGAAATCCAGCTTTTGAATATGTAGGTTACCTGTAATGTTTAGGTGGTGTAGACGACAGTATTGCTCACAATGTCCATTGTGCATATTCAGTAAATAATAACACAACTCTACTTGATGAGATGAGTGTGTTTTAGAGGATATTATTTAACAAGAAGGCGATAATTTCATACGAATTGAAAAGTAAGAAGAGACTATTAATAACCAGAATTGCAGACTAGTGCCTCTTTCCGGATTGACAGTTATTTTTTGCTCCAGAATAATGTATCAATGTGGAATCGCCTACTATTTTTTTTTTACATCTGCATACTGTCTTGTATTGATATATTACAATGAGGTGTGATAGAACTTCGTCAAAAACAATAATTCGCTTTACTGTTACATTGTTTTATTCCACACTTTTTTTAAATTCCATTTTGTGTATTCTCCTCCACAGAAATTAACATGATCATAACAAACACGCACACACACACCCACACACACACGCACGTATATATATATATATATATGCACTCTAAAAATAATGTAGTCAAGTAGGATTAGAATCTTGTCAGATTTTACTAGAATAACTATTTCCACGGACACCAGCACTGTTTTAGTCAAAACTACCCGCTTTTGGGTTTAAAGTGAACGAACCCTAGTCAAAATGAACAGAATCCTAGTCGAAATGAACAGAATCCTAGTCAAAATGAAGAGAATCCTAGTCAGAATGAACAGAAGCCTGGTCAAAATGAAGAGAATCCTAGTCAGAATGAACAGAATCCTAGTCAGAATGAAGAGAATCCTAGTCAGAATGAACAGAATCCTAGTCAGAATGAACAGAATCCTAGTCAAAATGAACAGAATCCTAGTCAGAATGAACAGAATACTAGTCAAAATGAACAGATTAATTAATTCATGTAATTGGCACGAGAAAACTGGCACGTCTCTAAGTAGTTTTGATTTAGCATGATCTAGATCTGAGTGACATTTATGTTGACGCGACAGCCAGGAAAGGGGGCGAGTTTTGTAAGGTGGTTTTTAATATAAAAAGAGCAAATATCGTGATCTGCATCTTATACTATTGAATACGGAAATTAAAATCATTTGTATAATAAAGGTAATATGATAAATGAATGGAGTAATGAACTATTTACAGTAAATGCCATAAATGAAATGTTCATCTTTTCAGCAGAAGGATTTCACATTATTTATCTAAATCACTATCATATAACACGTAACAAATGTCCTATTATGACAACAAGCATTGTATATATTTATTTCATTAAGGTTTATAAGACCACGTCAGAAATGAGTTTTCATTATTTCATCAATATCATTAGTAGTAGTAGTAGTAGTAGTAGTAGTGGTAGCACTATTGTTATTTTCATTACAATCTTCACTGTTATTATGATTATTATGATGATGATTATTATTATTTTTATTGGTAGTATTCATATTATCATTATTATCATTAATATTGTTATTAATTACATTATTTCAATTACGATCATTATGATTCTTGTTGGTGATTTACTATATTTCAACGAAATGGTGGCATAGATGAGGTATCGATAATTATCATTTTCGTAAACATTATAATGATAATAATCTGTTATTGATGTATTATTGGCTTTCGAATTAAATAGATTAATTAGCTGATTATTGCTATGTACCTCTTATCTATCACAAATATAAATAAGATCACCTACAATTTTCTGATCGATAGGAAAAGAAATAAATAAAAGGGAAGATATGAATTTTGCTTCAACTTTCACCTTTTATTCCAAACTATCTCCTTGTCACTGCAAGGTGGAAAAAAGGCGAATTATGAATGACGAATTGGGCCCCTGTGATTCTCAATTGACGTCATCAGGTCATCACCATGGGCAACAAACTATAATTATAATCTAACCCGCTCTGCACATTAGTCGTATCCGCCTGGTCGATGTAACGAAAATACACCTATTTCACATTCTAAGCGCTTCGCCTGCACATTATTTATTTCATCACTGATATACAAAACGTCAATGGCAGCCATTTTCATTTCACATCGTCCTTCTACAGGCTTTGATATTGATTATAAATTGCCAGGTGCTTTCCAGAATATGTTTGTATTTTCCGTTATACACCTCTAGGTCTGCCTATCTTCCGAATTATGTACTTGTTCTTAACGGGAAATATGGTTACTATTTTCCCTTTGCGTAAGAACAGCAATATACTATTGATTTTTTTTTTTTTTTTTTTGGTCAGTCTTGTAAAAAACGCAATGCATTTAACTTCGTGTGGACACGTTAAACAGAAGAAATATAAATGAAATCATTTTTTCCTCATTGAATGGGTGTTAAAATAAATTTTTGTGATATATATAATGCAATGGAAATACCACCCACAGTCGAATTGAGGTCTGGCCACCTGAAGTCATATACTGTACTATTTGCTTGTAGAATTTCCTGAGTTTCGTTGTCGACTTGAGGTCTACAGACTTGAGGTGGCCAGACCTCAAGTCAACTTTCATGTGGGTATTTCCATTGCTGCCTATATATATATATTCACATTCAACTTATTTTGCGTTTATACATATTTCATACCTTCCTCATATCATGTATGTGTATGTTTAGTAGTTTAGAATAAGGAAAGCGTAATTCGAATTGTCCACAGTTACTTCCCAACCGTAACATAGCAATATCTTTAGAACTTACTCTCTAACTGTTGAATATCATTTTGTTCTCTGTTGTTTTTTTCTCTGATGTTTTTAACATCATAATGTTCTTTGATTTAATTTCTCTTTTTTTAATGTTATAATTTTTGTGTGTGTGGTTAGTAATAGATGGCGAGTTCTTAACTCTCTGTTTCGGAAGTATTTTAGAGGTGTATCAAAAGGGAATTAAAAAAAAAATCCCTACACTAGAATAATCTAGCGTTGTTTAATTATACTCGACCTATTCTGCTGAAGAGTGCAAATTATAAACATTCTAACAGAATTTTATGACTTAATCCCACCCACCGCTCTCCAGGAAGGTGTCATGTTTAATGATTTATTTATTGGTATCGTGTTCGAGAAAAATCAGGTAGCCTTGTTAGTCATCGTCGATTGATTTCCAATGATCTCCGGCGTCGGACGATACAGGGATGGGCTTGTAACAGCGGTGTCCATACAAATGGTCGTGCAATTGGCGATTAGAACAATATCAGCCGCTTGTATGTTTGCACAGTGGAATATAAGTCCGATATCTTTAATACCTATAATGTTTGAGCTAATGTTTGCAGATTCTGGGTCCTATATCATAAAGCCTGAATACAAATGATCACGACCACAATTTGTTATTCAATTTGCTAACAGCCAATCGAATGTAATGCTGTCAGTAGTTTAGTTCATATCAAGTATCATATGATATTATGAACAACAAATCTACATAATATCGTAAAAACAAGTTGCGCATGTGCAGATAAGGGTCATTTGTACCGAGTACTCTTTAATAATTAGATAATTCAGTACCCAATGGGTTAAAGGGAACATCGTTCTATTAGCCCTGTCAATGATTAATATGTAGATCTACTACAAAGATGCAAAGTTGTTTTCGGTTGATGGTAAATAAACAGATTCTTCTTTAGATTGATGGATCCCGCTGTTATATCAGCCAGTGGATGAACAGAAGTAATTAAAAAACATTTTCGAACAATTTCAAACGGAAATGGAAGGGTTTAGAAAACGCAATCAATTACGAAACTTCATGCTAACGTACCTTTCGAGTAATGTATCAAATGCATAAAATGGAATATCTTTAATTTCATAATTACGAACCTTAGGAATATTGAGTACCCCCTCCCCCCTCCCAGTAACAAAGACATTATTTTTCATTTTAAGATATGCTGTTCATATTAAAGAAAACAGGGTGACAATAAATAACATCTTGTTACTATCTATTTGTTATGCTCTTTATTATCATTAGTGAATCACATGTATGATTATTGTTGATCAGCTTCCGGAAATGTACATCAATTATCTCTAGAAATTCTGTGCCTGTTCATGTGCACATATTTTGATGTGTAAATGACGTTGGTTTATTATTAAGGAAACACGAAACTCGTTTCATCTATCAAAGGTGAATTTATTCTTTCTTTTGTTATATCTATGCATTTGAGATTTCTTTAACGGTGCTTCTCATCCGGCCTCAAGACGGCTTTGAGGAGCAGGGGCAGAACCAGTATTCTTTTTTTTAAGGGAGGGGCACATTTTGAAACATAAAACTTGAAAGCAAAGAGAACCAACGTCGTTATGGTGAATCTTGGATAGAAAACTTGAAAGGGGGTGCATTTCAGGGGTTGTGTACTGTAAGGTGTGGCATTTCTGTTTTTAAAGGGGCATGGGCCGGCAGAGGAACCGATTTCTTGTCACGACCAGCGGGGAAAGGGAAAAAAAGAACAGAAAGAAAAATATTTTGCATTAAAGAAAAGATATTTTGTAGGATTCCTCAGTAGATTATGTTTATGACTTTGCGATGCCGCATAGCGATCGAGGGAGAAAGATTTGCTGTTCGAAACACCTTTTTAGAGCACTTTCGATAACACAGGCAAGTCTAAGAGCTCAATCACCATTTACACAAAAATATCACTTATTCATATATTTGGAGGTTGTTGTTGGTTTTTGTTTTTGTTTTTGTTTTTGTTTGTTTTGTTTTGTTTTCAATATATACGCATCCCCAGTTCCCAACCCCTGAATTACTAGTTCTGCAATAGGGAATTTACATTGTATAATGTAAAAAACAGGGCCAGCCTAAATATTACCTACGGTTTGGAGATCTTATGCGAGGGAGAGTAGTGACCGAGCAAAAAAAAATTGAATAGTGAAAAATTGCATTTTAGAGCTCTTAACATTCTTAACAGAATGTTGCAACCTTTACTCATTATTAGCATAACATTTTTTTCTTCAGTTTTCAAAACTGCCGTTTGGACGACCCCCCCCCCCCCCCCCACCGCCACCTAAAATTGCCAGTATCGGGTAGAGCCGAAAGCATTGTACTTTTCTTGCAGTGCAGCCAAACTAAGTTTAGTTTGCTCCACATTGCTCTCACTGACCTGATCTTGTGCTACTGATAGATTGTAAATGGGCTTATTTCAGCTCAAATGAAAATCACGAAGTAACTGTAATGGATGACGATAGGGCTTCCGCCAACCGCTTCAGCTAAAAGAAGCGTTTGATCACAAATGAGTCCTTCTCCCACACAAGGACTTAACTGACAATTTGTCTAAATATCACATTTAAGGTTATTATATATTCACATACATTTTTTCAAGCAACTAGTCCATTGATCAGCCCTAGTTATAAGACATCAGGATATTATTAAATGTTTAATGTGCCAATCTGTTCACACTTTTTTCAGTATTCCCCCGAAAGGCACTCGTTCCCTTTTCGTCAAAATGGGGGTTAGTTCTATTATGGACTTGGGTATGCTGGTATACAGGCCAGCTAGCCAAGCTCTGTCAATGTACTTTACACGCGGCCTGTTAATTGCTCTCAGGGGAAGAATAAAAAGTGAACCCTTTAAAGCCGAGCACCACAGAAGAATATTCATGGAGGTGGAGAAAGTGGCATTTCGCAATGCGCTGCGCTGTCTCCGCAAAACTTTTGTATCTTTTTAACCTTTTGTTGACCCTTGTGTCGGTAATTGTTACATTGCACTGAATACTAATGCTAATCTAAACTCAGTATTCTACGTCGGGGCTTCATGCAACAAGATATTAACATTAAAACTTTATATAGATATATAGATATTATATATATATATATATATATACCCCTAATGGGTACATTAGGAGGACAGTTTTTGTCTCATTTCTATAGACAACTGTCGACCTAATGACACCAACTGTCTACCTAATGTAGGGGTCTCTATTATGACGGAATAAACCGCATTGTTAGGTGTCGACCTAATGTACCCTTTAGTAAAATATATTATATAGTTCTCCATAGTTCAAAGCTTTCTATAAACCATCAATACAATATGTGACCAGGCACCAAAAAACCACCAAAAAGTCGCCAGATATTTCAGTTAAGGTCTGATTCTGAAAGAGCAGATTCTTATCCTTAGAATGATATATAACTCATTAACATTGGCTGTTCCTAAGTCACTATACAAAGAGAAGAATGCACAGTCCCTCATAATGTTATTTCTGAGAAATAAGGGCTTAAAGTTTGCAGTCTACTGAAGCACTTTGACTTGCAAGGTGACAAAAGGAGGATTAGAACTCGATGAAAATTTTTATGAAGGGATTGGCAGATTGTCCTTAAGCTTGGCATACCAATAGTTATATCCTTTTCATCATAGTGCATAAGTATCAATGCAAGAACTAACTCCGTTTAAAAAATCCAGAGAAGACAAATATAAGTCTAATTAAAAAAAACTGTCAAAATACCACTTTTAGATTGTTTGGTGCCTCCAATTTTTTAGATTACTTAGTAAAAAGTATACTCTTTCAGGAAATACCCAAAACTAAAATTTGACAATGCCAACCAAAAACACATTGATTGAGCTCTAACTGAAATCACACAGTGCGATTTTTTGGTGGTTTTGTGGTGCCTGGTCACATATAATAAGATATATTTCAAATTAAATTAAAATAAATACTCAACCAACATCAATAAAGATCAAGTATTACTATCAAGCTTGGATGGGCACATTAATTCAACCGTTAGAAGTTTTGATTAATTAACAAAATTGCAAAAACAGAGACAGTAGGCATTCAAATGTCAATGAACATGTGCAGGCTTGTTTAACAATGAAATCAACGATTCAAAGAATGAGCAACAGTGATGAGGATAGAGCTATGAATGTCTCAGGGCTGCATTCTTTTGCAAGCATAATCAAGCGTTTCTCGTGATTTTTGTTTACAATTTTAATGTTCAACTGTACAAGATGGAAATGTTCATCAATATTTGAATGGCCAGATGACACATTTTTTGCACTTTTCTTTCAAAGACTCGTTTATTAAATGGTTTTGCTTGCTCATGCGAGAATGGTTGGATTTCAATTGCATATTGTGTTTATTTATTATTATTATTATTATTATTATTATTATTATTATATATATATATATATATAATTGTAAGGAAATAACCTATGCAACAGCTTTGGAAACTCTCGTGGAAATAATTTAAGCTATGCAAGCATTATTATCTCATTTTTATTTCTCACAATTATATATATATATATATATATATATATATATATATATATCGATATTCCTTAAATGCATAAGACAAATAACTGGGTAACCTTTGGAATACCCTACATACTTCACTATACTGTTACATGTACATGATCCGTCCCGACTCGGCAACGTACATGCAATTTCCATTGAATAAGGCGTGGGGCAAGGTTTCTGTTGAAGCGATGGGATTCAATAATGTTTATGAGACGTGAACTTAATGATATAATTTCATTTCTACCGTTCGCTACTGGTTATCAGTAAGACTTCCCACGCACTCATCATAGGCTGTAGGAGGAGGAGAATCTACATCCATCCCACATACTTTTTTTTAAACTTCATTTTAATCTTTACCATTGACAGTTCTGAGATACTTCTTTCTTCGTAGGTTTACCAAGCAAACGTATATTAAGAAAAAAAAATAGGAATTTAATGCTGCTCTATTGGTTGTATTAGACGGGATATCATCAATGCGAGCAACCAGTCATTGTTGAATATTAATTTCCTTCTTTTTCTTATTATTCTTATAGGTCGGATCTTTCCTCTGGAGGAGATTGCTATTCCCGTGTGCTTATCAATAGCGATCGTGCTGATCGCCTTTATCACTCTTTATTGCTCGAAAAAGAAGAAAACACTGTCGGAGACTCAGGACTTGTATACCGTCCAGCGGAAGGTGTTCAATCACAGCTACGAGATTGACTCGGACTCGGACAACGATAGTATGTTCCAAAGCCGTGATGGGTCACCAACGGGAAGTAGATCCAGCTCGGGCAAACCTAGTCCAACTCGGCCGCTCCCCTTACCGCGTCAGTCAACTGTCCCGCTACTGCCACAGAAGCTCCGCCAGGAAGCATTCCGAAAACAACGCCAACTCTCCTTACAGCTTAACCTGACAAACGTCGAGTTCAGTGTCAAGAATATCAACTCCACGCGCAAAGACCAAACAGATCTGATAGGAACATTACGCCCAGAGCTCTACCGCCAAGAATCCAAAGACAAGGGCAAACCAAACGGTGAGAGTAGACCGAACTGTGGTAGACTGGTTTTCAGCCTTTTCTACGATTACGCAACGGAAACGCTAAATGTCCACATAGAGCGAGCAGTAGGCCTTCCGGCCAAGGACTTCTCAGGAACGTCAGATCCCTACGTCAAGATTTATCTGTGCCCTGACCGGAAGCGGAAGTACCAGACCAAAGTTCATCGGAAAAATTGTGATCCTGTTTTCGATGAAAGATTTGCCTTTCAAATACCTTACAACGAGCTGGAGACCAAAACTCTGAAATTTACTGTCTACGACTTCGACAGGTTCTCGAGGCATGACCTTATAGGAGAAGTGAACATCACCAGTCTTCTCACGGACAGGGATCTGAGTAAAGAAACACAATACGTTGAAGACATTATGAAAGGAACGTCGCAAGTGAGTATAGGGTTCTGCGACACATTTAATATCCTATACTAACCGAATTATTAGCCTCATATCTGGACCAAATATCATACCTCTATATTTTTTATTAAATATAACCCAGAGCAATTGCCAAATGAGCATATGCCGGAGCACCAATTATAGTTTACTGATGATGTTTACCAAGGGAGAATAGTTCTTCCATTGATTTCAGTTCCAAATTGCTGAGAAGTAATTCCCATTTCATTACTTATATTTTTCTTAAATCGGTAAATGGAAAGATTCAAAACTTTCTGATAATGATGAAGACTCCGTCCATCGACGATACATGAAAAGAACCTATACTTCTATTTGGTAATTAGTGTAATGGGAACCTAAGGTAAATCTGGCGTTCCACAGCTAGGTCAATATCAACATTTCATAATGATATGTATCACAATCCGAAAGCACATTCTAAATAGCACTCGTAAAGGAATTCTTTATTTGGGATCAGTTGCTTTTATATTCGTTACCGAACGTCCTTCATTGCAGAAATAAGGGGCCGTCTCTTTCTTTGCTCTTGTGAGATCAAGCTAGCACACCAACTTGGGTTTATTTCTGGGAAATGTCATGGCTATAACACAAAAGCTGAGGAACAGGCCTATAGTACACCACTGTCCAAAAAGCGATGTCTTGATTAACGTCAAGAATTAGTAATTCCAATACCACCTCTCAGGTACACTGAATTAACGTGAAAAGCGTATTTGCTATAGCGCTTCGAGGTCACATCACAAAGAAATCCGCCAGTGCCACAGGCATATTTATATATTTTAGCATATACGAAGCGCCATGCCATTCATTCTCCTTCTTTTAGATAAAGTCATGTTGCTTGATGATATTCGTTTTGTATGAATGGCGTGGGGGTATCTTCATTGCATTAACAATTTTTTTTTCAAAGTGAAGCTTGAGCACATTCGAATATTAGGGTAGCATTTCTATCAACAAAGAGTCCTATACAAAATATATTTATTGTGTATATATGTCAAGGAAGGTCATTTTCGTTTAGTTTATACAGTTTCATTTAGATAAATTTTTTTCTTCAGAGCCATTTTTAAATATCCTTTCAATTGTAACAAATCTGATGGATAAGCTGTCTTCGCCCATGTAGACAATGACGTATCTAATCCTTTTGCGAAGCCTGAATAAGCCGGCCATGACCTTATCTCAGATCGTACCATGTCATACATTGTCAATGGTCCAGTCTTAAAATTATTAACTTTCCTAAGCGATGAATCATCCACTTAACCCATGGAGTACTGAATTATCTCATCCTCATAGGCTTACGACAGGGACAACCCCGGCAATGGATCAGTCTTTAATACCTATTGATAATCCGTTAAGAGGAGTTGTAACGAATTAACTACTAACATTTACGCTGGAATTTTCACCCTTTTTACTTCGTTTCATCCTATTGTTCAAACGAATTTTGCATAATTTTCAAACATGATTTATTTTCAAAAGCAGAACCGGCTTGTTTTGCTATCCGTAAAAATGAAGCATGAGTCCGGTCGCGTGGTTTAAAGATCAGGCATGTTTACTAACCCGTCACTTGTCTCGTCAAACAGGGAACCTTCTATTGTCCTCAGAATTCAGTAGTTGATTTTCTATCCATTTTGCCTCCATAGGAGAAGGCGGATTTAGGCGAGGTGATGTTCTCTCTCAACTATCTGCCGACAGCTTGCCGATTAACCCTTACAGTCATCAAAGCCCGTAACTTGAAGGCAATGGACATCACTGGTGCCTCAGGTAGGAACAAAAGTGTTAAATATAGCCCAGTATGGTAGTGATAAAAGTTACAGTTCTGGGCAAGTCCAAGGCATGTCCTTTATACGGTCGCAAGTATTATGGAATTATTATCGAATTGCATTATGGGCTGCTCATGCTGTAGGACTGGGTCTTGGAGAATTATGTTCGTGTAATAATGGCTTGTTTATTGAGTTAAAATGTTTTGCACGGAATAAAGATAAAGATAAAAATAAAGCTTTTTTTCATAATGCGCCTTCTTATAAAAAACAAAGTAATGGTGTTTAGAAATTCACATCTCGGATTTTATTGCCTTTACACTGTAAAAAATAACTGTAAAACCACAGGTTTCCTGGCCCTTGAAATTAGAAGTTATTGCCGTCATTTCAATTTTACACACTGCAAAAACCAGGGTGTTAATTTAACACCATCTCGGTATCCATATTGGGCTACACCAGATAAGTGTCAAAACAACACCAGTTAGTGTTAAAACAACACTAGTTTGATATTGGTCTACACCAGATAAGTGTCAAAACAACACCAGTTAGTGTTAAAACAACGCCAGTTTGATTCGAAACTGGTGTTGTTTTAACACTTATCTGGTGTAGCCCAATATAGATACCGAGATGGTGTTAAATTAACACCCTGGTTTTTGCAGTGCAGGCTTTTTCCTGTAAAACAACAGCAAGTTTGTTGGTTTACCGGAAATCAGCATTTATTTTCAATCGCTCGATAAAAAACACCGTTAAAAACATTTTCTCATATTTTAACAAGTTACCCTGTTAAATTACCAAATATGTGGGAAAACACTTATATGAATATTCATGAATTTTTAGTAAGCGTATGGTTTGTGGTTGCCCGATTTAGTAACTGTCACAAAAGGAATAAAAAAAACTATAAGGTGCATATAAAAGATTGCATTAAGTTGAATTAACTAGATAGGATATGTTAAGGATAGGATAGATTAAGGTAGAGAATAGGATAACATAAAGCATGGCTATACACTAATAACTGTAAACCTACAGACTTTCTGGCTTTCCTTGAGACTGACTACAAATTATTTTAAATTTACAGTCTCTTTCCTGTAAAAAAACGGAAATATTTTTTACAGACTGTAGTTTTACATGAGGCTGTAAAATAACGTGCACTCCTGGCGTTTCGACTGCTAGGAAATTTCCTGTAAAAATACCCACATATTTTTTAATAGTGTAGCTGGACGAACTCTGCTGAGGGCAAGCAAAGAACAACATTGCCTCAACTTTGGAGATGATGAGAGAAGTCCATTTATTCTGTAATGATGGTATCTCGAAAGATATCATCATTATGCATTGTCAGTTTATATTACTAGTACAACTGCGCGGCCTATTTGCATTTTCCTGATATCAAAGCAAGCACGAATAAACAAAGATAATGCTAAATGGAGAGTTGGGATGGGGGCAGATGTCGAAGAAACGACCTAACCTGCAGTTCTTCTTTGTTTCCAAACCGATGTGAACGCAAATTTAATCTGTAAAATGCACTGGCGGGTTTATTATTTTCTGGGTGGAGGGGGTTGAGAGTATCCCCCTTTGAAAAACCAAAATATCATTAAGTCAACTTTCTGACGTAAAGGACATCTGACATATATAATAATCGTCGAACTTGCGAACTTGTAACTTAATCATTACATTTATCGGAATATTCTTAAACTTTAACAGGACATTTCCTAGGCATCTGCTGCTGTTACTAAAGATTTCAACGCTGAGTTCCCCTTTAATCAGAAGGGAAAATTTGCCAAAGTCAAATTTTCCACTCAAAATGCATTTGAAAACTGTTGTAATTTTGAAAGTTGCAAAACTCGATAACGAAATCATTATACATGAGATTCTTTTAACCTGCTGTTTTTGTAAAGATTTGCCCGTTACTACTGAAAACAATTTGACGTGTTTTTTCTCTTTTAATCAAAATGGAAAAGAGGCAAAATCTGGTGATCCCTCTAAATTATCTTTTCTCCCACAAAGTGATTACTTTCACAATATTGAGCTGTCATGCTTGTAGCTTTCTCTTTATGAATCATGGCTTGTCAGACACCTTTTATCATAATCAGCATAGATCAAAACACTTTAAATCCTTCATTCTTGATGATTCTTAACGTACGACATTTTGTTTAATGGTCTCTTTTATCCTACTTGATGAAGCAAGCCTCTTCTTGTTACACATCCCTCCCACTTTGATTGGCCGCCAACGCGCCCTGATAGTGTGAATGTTCAGATATAAGGAGATGACGCAACCAGTTTCACCCAGTTCGTAATTTAGACTTCAATTAGAGGTTTAACTCGTGTCCAAATTTCAAGATAGGTAATCGCAAGCCAGTGTCTGATATTTCATTTATCACCCACTCTTTCTACAAAATAAATAGATAATCAAACTGATGTGTGTGGACAAAAAAAAAAAAAAAACTCAGCACATACGTTCAATCACTCGTTGGGCTTTGGCTCCCAGCGCCGATCATGTATTTGAAATTAGAAAAATTGCTCCAATTCACCGCCAATCAGCCTTTTACTGCCGTGATTCCCACACGCACGTGATCTCACACGCACACTCACGCACACAATCACCCACATAATGTATGCGGCCGGATATTGCGCTCTGCCGCCAAATAGCTGATTACAGTTGGACTTCGCCTGGCTGCCGAATAAAATGTCCAATTTGCACATTTGCGTGGCTTTATTAACAGAGGCATTTACACAGAAGAGAAACAAAATTATAACCCACGCGTCTACTGCCATTATAATTTAACGAGTGCATACAATAGCCCCTATAGTAAAAAAAGAAAAAAAGTTACACCTACATGAATATGGAATCTTTGCTTTTTCTTGAAGTTTTAATAATACCCAGGGGGAATTAAAAATATCACCTTTGAGATTGAAAAGCATTTCCCCTCCTACCCAATACAGCTAGATATTTTCATGATTTTAGAATACGTGAAAATAGATACCTTGCATTTGATGACATATTTTCTTTGTGTGCTTGTTTTGTCTTTTTGCATTTGTTTTATTCTCTCCGTCTCTTTTATTTATTTATTTATATTTTTTTTAAATTTATTTATTTATTTATTTATTTATTATTTTTTGAGGGGAGAGGTTTTATAAATCTTTTGATAAATTCCTACAGCTCATCCCGAAATAAGAATATACAACAATTTGTGACTTATTCAAGATTTACTACCGTCTTCTGCAATTTACATTTACATTAGAAATTTAACATTCAAGATTATGAATCTAGCCTCTCCCTAGTTTTGAATTGATTTAAAACGACTGGCTTGCTTCCCATGAATATCATGGTTGCCATTTCATGAACGTATGTATTAATCCCTAATCTTATATCTCCTGGGTTGTCATTTGACAAACCTTGGCTCTTCTTGAACCCATCATTAAAATGCATACATTTATGTTTCATGATATTTTCAGAAAAAAAGTGATGGTGAGAAAGGGCAGTGTATATATAACATCCCATATATCCGGTATACATATAAACATCGTTCAGAGCTCAGTTTCTTCATTTTGTATTCGTTACCTGACTCCGAATTAAACTCAAATCTTGAAATAAGTCTGTGGCTCTGGTATTGTTGTAATCCACATCGTTTGCTTTGGTGGTATTTTCAAATTGAATCCAGGTCCTTAGAATTTAAGTATGACGATTTCAAAAATACGAATGTGTCATGTCTCAGCGGGGGCGTCATGTCTATGTTTTATTATGTGTAATTTGGACCAAACCCAGCAAATTTATAGTATATTTACAAAATATGAATGGAACTACAGGCCTTTGATATCAGCCCCACCTAGATAAAGTAGTGACTGACGTTAAAGTCCTTGTGTTTAATATTTCTGCAGTTGTTTTCATTTTTAATGGGTATTTTCTTTATTTGTCTAGCATACCCATTAAAAATAATAAATGCCGATATATTGGCCTTTTACTGAAAACGGTTGTATTTTCCCCAACAGATCCCTACGTTAAAGTGTCTCTAATGTCGCAAGGGAAGCGGATCAAGAAGAAAAAGACAACCGTGAAGAAGAATACACTCAACCCCGTGTACAACGAGGCAATGGTCTTCGATGTCGCTCCGGACAGTATGGAAAACATCTGCCTCATCATCGCCGTCGTCGATTACGACTGGTAATTATTAATTATGATGATGAAGATCATGATCACGATAATGATAACGAAAAGAACGATAAGAAAGATAAGAAATTAAGAAGAGGAAATATTGATAATAAATGATAATAACAATAATAATGATAATAATAATAGTAATAATAATAATTATAATAATAATAATAATAATGAAATTAGTAATTATAATAATAATAATAATAATGACAATCAACATCATCATCATCATCATCATCATCAACATGATCCTCCACCCCTTTTCCTTTTCTCTTTTTTCACACTTCCCCTCTCCATCGATCTATATCTTCTTCTCTGTTCATTTATTTTTAGGCAACTTTAACTCCCTCAGCTTTTACGCTTTTTCCTTTTTTTTCTCTCTCTCTATCTCTCATATTTTTCTGTATTTCTTTCAATTGTATCTCCCCCCCTCTCTCTCTCATTTTCCTATATTTCTTTTCTCTTGTCTCTCTCGTTTTTTCTCTCTCTCTTTCTTCCCCTCTCTTTCTCTCACGGATCCTCTTTTTTTTCTTTCTCATGCTAGATAAATTAATTGTAATTGCCGTTGCCATCGTGCCCAATGCATTTCCTTAATCGATAAGAGGAGCACGAAGCGATAAAAAATTCCCGCCTTATGATTGATTTCGTATTGCCAAGTTGACAAAGAATAGTGATTAATGAGGCCCATAAATTACTTGCTACCGAATCGTCTCAGTCGTATGAAATCTCTGCGAAATAAATTGGGTGAATGATAATGTCTATACATATAGGCATAGAAAATGGGAGTGGTGGAAAAGATATGATATTGTTTTGTGTTCTTTTTGATTTCTTTTTTGAAGAGTAATGTATTTGATCACTATTTGGGATTGGCTTTCGTATTAATTTTAGATAAGAATTCATATTTTCACGTTTGAGTGTAGGCTAATATGAACGCCTATGAATCCATAACACGATCACATAGACTTTCGGAAAAATCAACATTTGGCAATTTCAGTGGACCTCTCCATTACCGTTTTTGTAATGTGGAAAGTTAGACTGACGTATTACGTAATCCGAACATGATTTCAATAGGATGGTGTATTGAAATTGTCCTTGTTCATTTCTCGAAATTATTTGCGATAATATTCCATAAACAATAATTACAATCGTTTTCTTCTCCCCATCTTCCTCTCTCTCTCTGTCTTTAGGGTTGGACACAGTGAGTTGATTGGTGTCTGTGAAGTAGGTCCCAATGCCCCTGCCCAAGGCTCCGCTCACTGGGCAGACATGTTAACTAACCCACGCAAACCAATCGCGCAGTGGTACCAGCTCCAGGAATCCACGCCCGCCCTCTCCGTTGCATCCTTGTCTGCAGGGTTGAAGAACTGCATGGGGTCTTCGCAGCAGAAGTCATTTGACCAAGAGTGAACACACAGCGTGCATCTGTCTTTTAAGTTCTAGATGGTACGGAACATAACCAAGCCATTCATCCCAAAGTTTAAAATCAACGTTGTGATAAGTGTACATCCGAAGGGCAATTTGGTTATATCACTTTTTTTCTTTTATTTAATAAGTGATCAAAGTATTATATTTTGTCATATCTTTGTCAAAAATACATGTATTTTTAACAAAAATAAATATGACAAAATATACAGTCATGTTGTTGGAGGACACACCTATGAAAGCAAAAGCTTAGGGCGTGGGTGCCCTTAGGCGTTAGAGTACATAATAAATAGGCCTATATAAAAAGGAAACAACTACATTAAAAAAACCAGAGTTTAATTCGAGAAAGAACAAAGAAAGAGGAGGAAAGAGGAGGGGGGTAGGAGTTGTAAAATAAGAGGAGTACGGAAAAAGAGAAAATCACGAAGAAACGAAGAAAAGAGAAGCGGCAAGAATTGCAGCTCAGTGATCAATGTCCTCCATTATTCAAATACATAGCTTCAACTGTGCTAATCAACACTATACCTGACCCTTATCGAAATCTAAACTGAAACCCAAACACAAACGAAACCCTACAAATATGTAGAAATAAAGCAGAGCTGTTTTTTAACTGGGATGTAGATATTCTAGCTTTAGGCATTATCAAATTTGAGATGGTGATTGGCAATATGTAGAGGGGGTAGTGCCATTACAACAATCCAAGAAAACAATAGTTTACTTGTGGGGATCGTTGTATAGGTCCGTGCTGTCATTCTGAAAGATCTATTGTGGAGCAAAATTCTTAACGTACAAAAAGAAGATAAAAGACAAAAGTAAGGTCGTTGTTTAATGCATGTATTCCTAATTTACGTTTACCACACAACATTTTGCGTAATTCCCAGGAAAAAGCAAATATCTGGAATTTTAGGACTAAATCTGAATAATCCCTATATTCCATGTACAACAGCCTTCGCTTTATATACTCTTTAAAACTATTCATATATTTATCACTTTCTCTTTTTAGAATCATGGACGTTTGGAATCCCTCCACTCTTACTCGTCTTAATCTGAAACGTGTTGATAAACTCAACCATCTTACCCCACGGTATTGTATTCTAGAATTCTAATACAACGAGATGTTAAGAGTGGACGTCCATTTCGTCAAACGTGTGATGTTTTAGCAGCTGGTATATTAAAGGACGTTCTTGAAATTAACAGTGGTAAATATCACATGATTCCGATAATACAGAACATATTATGGATGTGGTCTACGAGTATCATAACATCATGTTCCATTTCCCAGTGATGGCTTTCTGGAATTATCCTACAGATTCGTCCAAAAATTCCGTATGGAATACCTTTGGAGGAAACCATCATACATTGTAAGCCTGTAACAATTGAGGGGTTTTTTTTTGGTAGATATCGTAGTTTACGGTGACATAGACGCACGTCTTGTTTAACTTTTACAACACGGTACACATCAATAATATGTACGTAAGATAAAAACCTTGTTTCACGTCTCATGATATGTGTATCAGGCAAGCAACGTGTTGACACTTGAACCTAATCTCCTCTTGGGGTCAAAGTTGTAGTGCATATCATTAATGGTTTCCATAAGATTAACAGCAGTGCAACAGATCATCCCTGCCCTAGATCTTGTGCTTTGGTATGTATTTATCATACATCCTTCAGCATGATTTGGAACAAGATTTTTCAGTTAATTTTGTCGAAGGTATTTAATAAGGCTCGGTAGGTTGTGTGATTTCATAGAGAATATTCAACGAGATATTTTGTTGTGGTTACGTTGTGTTAAAATATGGAATAAGTGGTCTTTTTATACAAGAAATAGATGGAAGCGAAATAATTTGTAGTACTTTTCTAGACAATTTTACAATTTTAACTTAAGTTAGAAATCTTATGTGAGTGATGTTAGTGTAAATAATCTTTCGATAAAACGAGAAAGTTGTAGAAATTAGAGAGACATTTTCTTTTCGGTCTCTGTTTAGTTTTTAACCATTGCGCAATGTGTATGATGAATACAAATGCACAATTCATTTGTCTTTTAGGTAAATAATTCTAACTGAGCTTCAGCAGCAAATCTGTAGCCATAATATAGTTGTAATTTTTTATACTTGATTAACGTATTTCATGTCATAAATGGAATTTGTATTGGACTTTTTTTACGGATGGATAGTGCAAAATGTGTTTTTGTATGATTGTTATTGGCAATGACATTTTGTAATGCACGCAAGTTCCTTATTGATTGTGCACTGTAAATATGGAAATATTTAACTTTTTATTGATATTTGATGGTGCTTGGGTGTTATTTTTGTGTACCTCCTGTGACGGTATGTTGGACTGATTTTTGCATTTTGGAAATTTGCTGCTCAACAGAAAATATGATATTTACTACTCTTGTCTCCCATAACATAAGAAAACCAAATGAGAGTTTTGTTTTAATATTGATTATTCCATTCCTGATTCAGTCAAGCAACTCCTTTGTTTGCCTTGCCATTAAAATTACATTATGATTTTCCTTCTTTTCTTTAAACAAAAGACTTTTTCGAAATAATTATATATTGTTATTGAAAAAATTTCAACTGGCAAGTGCATTGTTTCCCTTGCGATTTTCCCTTACTAGACACACAAAGAGAGGAATATGAATTTGTCATTAAAACAATAAACCCGCTGTTTATAACCAAGCTTAACTACATCTTAAGTTACGAGATGTCAGGATTAAATAGTATTACAATAATATTATAACTTAGTTCGTCATATCCGCACTTTTACCGTTAGATTATCACAGATTTATGTTTATATTTTGTAAAGATTATATTAAAAGCTGTCATTTAATACCATGCGTTTAAATTAAAGATATAAACAGAATATGACGTACTTTACCATTATGTCCCTATTAGAGAAAGTAGAGCTATAATAGCTAAAAATCTTATAAATAATAAAAAAACACCAATGTGGTAGGAACCGTTACAGCTTATATATACTCCTTGTTTATATGTTTTTCCATATTTATTTAAAATAAGCTTTCCTTTTTGATTTTTGGAATAATGTAGTAGTTTTAAGGTCCACAATTTCTTTGATAAGTAATGCCGTCTGTATTATTATGATATGAATAATATTTGTCAACTGTAATTACAATGTTATTGAAATTCACACTTTAAGACATTTGGTCTTAATCTTGCTTATTCACTTCAAATGTAAATACATTTTGTGCAATATTGATGTGAACATGTGAAAATGAAATTATTTTATTACCGATTCTTTTGTAAATATTTGGATTTATACGGATTAATATTTATATATATATATATATTGCAGTCAGTTGTCTTTTGCAATTGATATGTAAGGAAAAGCAAAATAGCTTTATTGTCTGTTTTTGTGGTAAATTGGACAAAAGTTAACATTGACTAGTTGTCTTGTAAATGTGTCTTTTTCGACAATAAATATTTGTTTACGCAGTTCGATTGCATAAACCATAATTTTCGTTTTGTCATATTCATTTTCGTCAGTACAACCTAACGGGTTTAATCCAGGATTATTAAAAAAGAAAGGGAGGGGGTCTATTTCGAACAAATGGTAAGGAGATGTTTTACCTACTCGTTTACAATAACATTTATGACGAGCAGAATGGAAAAGTTATCACATTTTCAGCAGGGTTTCTCCTCCAGGCTTATGAATTCGGGGACACGCCATCTTCAGCCGGCAGCAGTGGCGAGATTATGGCGCCCGGGACAAATAATGAAGTTCCTGTACGTTATGGTACAAGCGAGGGAGCAAAGTGGCAATCTTTTGCATTTTTAACCATATAAAGTACAATTTCTTGCGCATTTTACCCAGGAAATTTTGCAACTGACCAATGCAATTGAGCGGTAGAGAAGTTCGAATTTTGTACATTGATAAACGGTTTTCTATTCACTCCAGTCTAAAATTGGGATCATAATTAATGAAAACCTTGAGAAATAGTTAAGGAATTAAGCAAATCGACTGAAAGTTGAGATTTCTTTTAAATTTTGCACCTTTCCAAAATGCTGTTTTATGTACTTTATCCTATATTGGGGCCGCAATATTTAGCAAGACGTATATGAAACTTACATGAAAGCGAGCACAGCAATGACAATTACATCTTTATTTTTAAAATTTTGACCTCTTACAAAACTATATACTCGGGGGGCGCAAAATTACGAGATCCTGAAAGAAAATAATTATGCGAGGGAGCGAAGCGACTGAGCTTTAGAAAATTTTCGCATTTTAAAGCCTCAAAAAATGTATTTCTAATGCATTTACCATGTCGATGGGAAGGGGGCGCATAGTCTTTAAGGATTATGAATTCTTTCATTTTTCTTTTCTTCTTCATTTGCCACTTTTTTTTCTTTCTCTCTTTTGCGTTTTTGCGCCCCCTCCAAGTGCCGCCCGGGGCACGTGCCCCCTGTCCCCCTAGATACGCCACTGGCTGGCAGCAGTAAAGGGGGTGATCGCGTAATACAACCCGGCCAGATTCTAGACTATGAATATGAACCTTTGGAAGATGATGGAGATTATCGAATTCGTATTCCTTTGTTATGTGATGAGGTGGGACTACTTTGCAATCTGCTGTGTACTTCAAAGTCATAAAATGTTGGGGGGTTTTTTCATCGCGGAAAAAAAACAATATTTTCATGATTTTTGAGAGGATTTAAACAATATGTAACTTATAGTAGATCAGGGTATATCGTCGCATCTGACAGTGTAAATAGAGAATAACAGCCACAATGAGCTCTATTCCCTTTTTACACTGATGCGACGATATCTGCTCGTTTTAAAAAATCGAGAATGGGGACATTCTCATGAAGTAGTCCTATATTTTCATCACACATCATACCCGAATTCCCATATTAACAGTGTGTTTAATTTCAATCTTTCATTTCTTGTTCTTAATTCGCATTATTCTAAACTTTCACTGATACAGTGCTCAGAATTTTCTGCTGCCATCCATGATACTTTTTAATTTTTTATATTTCGTTCTTTATTTGTTGATATTATTGCTACTTTGTGTGTTTTGGTCATTTATTTCATGATCATTCTCTAAGTTTCTGTCACTCCCAGTCTATCTGTTCCCTCTTGTATCTATCCCCCTTCTCTCTCTCTCTCTCTCTCTCACGCTCTCTCTCTCTCTCTCTCTCGCTCGCTCTCACACAACACACACACACACACACTCTCTCTCTCTTTCGCTCTTCTACCCCTCTCCCTCTGTTTCTCTCTCTCTCTCTCCTCTATTTCTTTCTATTTTCTCCCAATTCTGTGTCATCATTACTATCTTTCTATCACTCAAAGCAAACACATGGGCACATACAGCTTAATTCTTTCTCGTTTTCTCATGTCTCAGTCTTGAATTAAATTTAATACCCTATCTCTTTAAATGCGAAATACAAAGAAACAGAATCAAATCATCGTTCATGATCACTGTTTTTCAGACTTGTAATTTGATATTTCATGTTACTGTTTAAGAAATTGAATGGATGGGTGTCTGTCTTCTTGCATACGAATATTTACATACACGTTAGGTTTGCATTCGTTCATACAATAGTCCCCAAACAAGTTAGAATATACATTATTGAAGTTAGTTAAAGTAGAACAATTAAGGCAACATATTATCGGCGACAATGTCACACTATTCATTTTAGAAAATAAATAAAGCGATTTGGAATTTAAATATTTTGACGCTATATACAGAATACAAGCAAAATTATCCCATTTTCAAAATGAAATTTTGAAACTCAAGACATGAAAATTAATCATGACTGTTACAAAAATACAATATCAAGGCAACACATTTATCAAAAAGCTTTGCACATTCGACATACCAAGGCGTTTGAGGGACTGGTTTGCAACTTATGACTATAAGATCTGGCACTGGAACTGAAATACCAGTGAATCTTCAAGGCGTTCTTTGTGTCGATGATCATCAGTCAGGGAGACAGCCATTATTTTAGGACAACGGATGTCCTCTGTTTAGGAGACAAGTTACGCATCAGTAAACACGTCTGAACTTTTGGCCACGCTGCGCTCTCTGTTGTTGTAAAAACTTCGAAATCATATTTAGAAAAATTACTTATACCGAGTGCCCCCACAAAAAACAAAAAACAAACAAAAACAAAAACAAAAACGAAAAACCAAAAGAAACAAAACAAAACCGATACACTTTTAAAACGGCCCCCAAATAAAAGGTTTTGGGGAAATTTGGGGATATATATATATATATATATATACGGATAGCTGAAGGTCTCTTTTTTCATATGACACCAACAATGTCAAACAATATTTCATGCTTGGGTGAGCACTGCCCACTTTTTGTAAAGGATGTGAAAATTAGGTTGCGCAGGAATTCACGAGCAATTTGGGCTGAGATGAGAAGTTCTCCAGATTAGAAATAATGCTTATGGTGTGAGTTTATGATAGATTATGATGGTTATGGGTCTGTAAGGTGCATTACATGGTGCTATGTAATCAAATGTTTATGCATCAGTGATCATAATTTGACTATGGAAGTTTTAAAAGCATTACCTGCTGTTGACCTGCGGTAATTGATAATGAAATATTAGGGTTGGGATTTGTGCTGGGTATGGCATGGTTTATTCACCATTATTCAGGAACAGAAATTTGATAATTCAGAATCAAACACTGATGCAATCAATCAATCAGTCCAACACTGATTCAATCAATCGATCAATCAAACACTGATTCAATCAATAAATCAAACAAACACTGATTCAATCAATCAATCGATCAATCAAACACTGATTCAGGTGGAGATTGGATTATGTAAATCAAAGATCTTAATGATTGAAAACATGAAATACTATTATGCAGTATGTTTGTTTGGAAGGACAATTGCTATTAATGTCACAGATTATATTTCAGGCATCATTGGGTACAAATTAATTAATTAATTAATTAATTAATTAGCAAACTTTCTTTATGGCAAATTAGTTTTGGGCAAGGAAAGATGGGATGAATGGCTGGAATGAAGTAAAATGCCTACGGATGGACCTATGACAATGAAAAAGACCTACAAACACAAACCAACACACGCACACAACCACACGCACAACCCCCCCCCCCCCCAACACGCACTACCAGGATCACCGCTACAATTACCATAGACATCAGCACCCGATAATACGGTACTGTCAAAACAACTTCCATAATCTAATTGTGATTAAAAAAGACAATACATGGTCACATATGCATAAACCTTTGAATTCATAACCCATGTTATTCACTGCACAAACCCATATCCATCATGATTTATCATAAAATCATTAAACAATCAGCAATTTCTAAACTAGATAGCTTTTCACTTCACCCAAATTGGATAGCCAATTCCTGCTCAACCTAATTTTCATGTCCTTTATAAAAGTGGGCAGTGGTCACTCAAACACAAAACATTTTCAAACTTTCTGGTGTCATATGATAGAAGAGACTTTCAGCTATCCATATATATGAAAATTTCCCCCCCAATTTTTTTTTAATTATTTTTTTTAATTTATTTTATTTATTTATTCATTTATTTTATTTCATTTATTTATGTATTATTATATTTTCATTTTTTATTTTTTTTATTAATTAATAATTTTTTGTTTAATTAATTAATTAATTAATTATTTTTTTTATTTATTTATTTTTTTTTTTAATTTTTTTTTTTTTTTGGGGGGGGGGGGCATTTTAAAAGTGCATCGTTTTTTTGGGGGGAAACTCGGTATGCATTAATGCAAAAAGGGAAAAAATTAAAATAAAGTTCTTTTAGGATGGGAATATTTCGACCTGCAAAGTAGGTGTAACAAATTACTGAAGATAGCTAACGCTAAACATAATCAACATGGATGAACACAATATTCATGGAACAATGTACCTACTGTAGTCTCGACGAACCCCATTTTCCCCGTTTATCTTTTCTTATTGCTTATCTATTTCGTCCTTACCAATACCATTGTACTCCCTTAATGATAATAATTAGATAAGAGATAAAAATAAGTTTTTCTGTCAAGGATTCCAATTACTCTATATCGCAAGGATAACATATTTTGTTAATCCGTTGACTACTGAATTTTTAAACTCTCATAGGTTTGATACTGGAGCCACCAGGTTCCCGTAGTCTATAGGTTACGCCTCTTCACTGCTGTACTGTGAAACAGAATGAATAAGAATATCGGAGTGAATCAAATTATTTGGAAAAACGATTATTATTATTATATTTTTGTTGACTTTTTTCCCGTAGGAATTTTAAAGACCCTAATGGCTCCCATTATCCCCCAAAGCAAATATTTTCACGAAACAAATTGGCAATTCGGAAACCATAAATATAATAAGAAAGTCATGGATTTTAGATGGTAAAATTAGTGGGTAGGTCATTTCATTAAAGCAAATCTTGAGTTCTCGTAAAGATACGAATATAATCGATGAGCTTTCTCATTCTTTTTATGTCAGTTTGAAAGAATATCAAAGAAGAAATGTCTTCTGAAAAGGAAAGCTCTTCACATGACCTCATTTATGAATATAATGAAAAAAAAATGTTAAGTTCCCCCCTAACAATTGTTGATATATCTCAAAATATGTTATGCCGATTTTGATCTCGCAAACGGTAATGGATGCGCAATTTTCTTACGCACCATGTGAATGGTAAATGGTTGTCATAGAATTACGTTCTCATCACAAAAAATATTTTTTGATACAAAGTGCAAAAAAAAGTTTTATATGTCATATTTGGGAACATTTTGTATACGAGTAATTATCTTCATTGAAGATGACCCGACAAACAAATCTGTTAAATTCAGTACTACTGCTGCATCGTTCTTAGTGGAACCATTTTTCAAAAACATACATTTGACTCTCAGAAGATTGGGGGTGGTTTTTTTAATTATTCTGGTTATTCCGAAACCTCAAAGTATACACCAATTTTTAAGTACTACATAAGCTACATTTCCTAATTGCATCCAGACAGTTTCCTTCACAAAGCAATAAAATGAAGAGAACTCAACTTTATCTTCAACGACCAAATTAAATTTTTACCTTCGAAATACCTACATGCATTTCTATTTATCACACATGCCAAAGGAACGAAAAGACCATGCTTTTTATTTAAAAAAAGTTGTTGTGCGTCTGTGACGTTTACAAAAGCGTTAGCATCGCGCATAACACACAGCAAATTGCTGGTAGCGTTCTTCTAAGATTTGTATTGCTCTATTACATGTTATGCCATATTTTTTTTAACATGACAGGGATATCTCTTTTCAACAGCTAATAAAAAGTGAAAATAGATGGTAAAACTACCCGATTTGATAGCAAGCACATATCTTTAAATTTATGGGTAGTTTAATGCTAACAATTTTCTGCTTAACGCAATAGTGCGCAACGGCTCAATCGCAGAACGGCGCAACGCACTTACCCCCTTCCGTGTTGCTGTCATCTTTGTTCCGCTTTCTTCGTTACGAAAATATAGGACCTTAAAATTGGGATAGCCTATATAAATAATGCTCTTTTGTCATACAAGAAATACAAGTAGCGATCAGTTTTTTTCCATTCCCTTCACTATATTTCTTTATTCTAAACCTGAGATTTATTCATTTGATATCTCATCAGTAGTACTTTTAGAATACCCTTAACGTATATATCAAAGAAACCTTGTCCTATTCCTTCCACCAACCATCGAAACATTTTTTCTGAACATACAGCCCTGGAAAAAATTATTAGACCAATCTTCTGTAATAAGGATACTATAATATGCATACAAACTAACAAAAATGATTTTTCTTTGTATTTCATTGAATGAATACCAAATTCCAGCAATCATGCCTTGCTTTTATGATATTTTATTTCCTTCTTACCACAAAAAACAACACTATCAGTAACCATTCCTTGTCTAATATTTTTTTTCCATGGCTGTATATTATACACATTTTAAGTTACACACACACACACACACCCACACATACAATGAGAAAAACGTGGTGATGAGATAAATAGAGGAACAATTAACCTTGGCTTTGTAACACTTCCACCAATATCAAAATATTCCAAAAATGTACATGTATCTAAAGGAAAAAAATTATGCGCCACTATTAGGTCCTTCAAGTCTTCGGGCCATACGCCCAAAACCTAAAAATGTCAAAAAATTTCGACGAAAGTGGACGTTGGTGAAAGCATATAAAAGAGGATTGAGTGCACTGTTGGTCCAGACCAAATTCTCCACGATAATATAGACTGTTTGGGGAATACATTCGTAGCGACAACTGATGCCTACAACGACAGTAATATTATAGGGCAGCCAACAACATATGAAGACAGAAACAAGGACAGCAAGTATGAACGCCGCTTTTCGTTCGCGTTTGAACTCTCGTTGCTTACGCTTCAGTTTACTTTTCATGCCCTCAAGTTTGGAACCCGTTGTTTTATCCGGACTTTCCGGTTTCTTTTGACTCCCTGCGCAGACAGAGAATACATTTTGTTTGACTTTAGCAGCCCTCGGACTTGGTTTGCTAGCGTTCATGTTTTCCCGCTCTCCAGCTTTTTCATCATCTGACGCACAGTCGGAATTATCGTCTTTAGCGCTATCGATACCGGATGTCCCACCACTCGACGACGAAGCAGCGATATCGTTCTGCTGCTCGTAAGCGGGATTGTGGTGGCATTCCGTCGCTTTTTTGTTCTTTACGGACACCAGAATGACGGCGGGATCGAGTCCTTTGGTGGCACTTTCTATCCCCGCCACTGGAGGCACTGGTTTCTTGCGAAGGGCTCGAAGCAGGAACGTGGTTTTCCCCGCCGTTATCTTCACACCACTCTCACGTCGGATCGATTTGTCCAAGGCATCGATACCTTTTGCGCGCTCACGTATCATCCGGTAAACCTGAGTGTTTAAAACTGCTATGATCAAGGCTGGGATAGCGAAATTTATGACCACAACACAGATCAGAGCGGGGAGAAAGTAGACAAACTCGCTTTCGCAAAAATTGGCAAAATCCACAACTAATTCACCGACGATAGCTGACCATGCAAAAATAAGAACCAGAAAGATGGCTAAAACAACAGACCAGCACACTCCTATGGTGGTGTTGACGCGTCGTTGTGTCTGGAAAGAAGCGTAGGCCGCCTTCTTGCTCAGAAGCCAGTAGCGATCGAGACTAATAAGAATGATAGTGATCACTGACATGGCCGTCACCGTGAAGTCGACGAAAGACCAAACCTTGCACAGGTACTCACCGAAGATCCACACACCGACCAAGTTCCACCCGAAGTACACGGGCAGTGTGAACGAGCCCACGATGAAATCCGCAATCGCGAGGTTAAGGATAAACGTATTGGCGACGCTTCGTCGAATCCTTGGGTCACGGTGGTAGGCGACCATGACGAAGATATTCCCGATGACCGTGAGGATGATGAGCACGCCATATATCACGCTGATCATCCCCAGGTACCACGTCGGCTTGGCGAAAATCTCGGAATCGTAGTCGTATGATAACGAGTCGTTGTCCGTGCCGTTCATCATACCGGCGAATATTTCCACAGTACCACTTATGCCCGACGTCATATACGTTTCGACTGTCAGCGGTATTTCTGTCTCGTTTCTCAAGTCCTCGGTCTTTTTGGTGGACAAGGTACTTGTTACCCAACCAGTATTTAGTGTTGTTTTTGCACTTTCCATTTCCAACGACCTCCTTCACACACTTAAAACGAAATTTTCAATCAATCAGCAAACCTTGCATGGTTTCATTTATAACATTTTCCCTTTTGTTCACGTTAACGATCACAGAGGTAAAAGGGTTTCAAAAGGTGGTGGTGATCATTCTTTTGCGATTGTGCTGTGATGGTAATAGATTTGAAGCCCTTCCTAAGACTGATCCTCGGCGGCAGTACCAGGTTTCGGTTGCCATAGTAACATCAGGCGTTAGCTTCGGGTCGTGCCTTTAGATCTGAAAAATGAAGAAGAAGACGAAAAATAAATATGTAGGTCATCAAATAAAAGTTCTGAAACCACATACATATTTGATGACGACGCGATGGTCAACGTCCACTGAAATATGAAAGTGTACCCCCCCCCCCCAAAAAAAAAAAAGATTCTCATTTTTCGTCTCCCGGGTGATTCAAAATCAAAATCACTTATGAAAGAACTAGAGTGCAAGCAATTAGATTTTAAGATGTCTATTTGCACGGCTTAAATGATTAATGCACAACCATGAATTTGTTCTTTTCCCCTCACTACTCATTTTACCTCACAGTTTTCGTTTTTTCATATGCGTTGATATTGTTGATGTGACTCCTGCATTGCATATAAGCCTATGTGAATGAGAAAATTCATTTGTCAACAAACAATACAATTTACATTTTTTACATTATGTTTA
Source organism: Heliocidaris erythrogramma (assembly GCA_025617745.1). Classification (NCBI taxonomy): domain Eukaryota; kingdom Metazoa; phylum Echinodermata; class Echinoidea; order Camarodonta; family Echinometridae; genus Heliocidaris; species Heliocidaris erythrogramma. The sequence continues at coordinate 24,302,356 of CM046873.1, forward strand.
TTATCACATGGCAAATGTGTGTTAATATCAGGTGTACATTGAAAATATTGATATTTGTTAACAATGCTTTAATTCTTACGATATTAGTGAAAAGACAGATTGAAATCAATTCTTTTTAAACGTATACATTATTACATTGCAATGTAATACATGCACATGAGTAAGATCATATAGATCACAAAAAAACCCAAGCAGAACAAATGAGCAATCAATGGGCATTATGTAATATAGGATATTCGTCAACACTATTGATAATATTATACACTATCAAATGATGCCTGGAATTGTTACTGTATATACGTTATTGCGCAAGTGTGCAAAAGGAACTAGATATGACCAATGTGCGGTGAAAGCCTGAATAGATTTACCCCATCAACGTTAAAAATGCTCCATCTCGTGAAAACTTTCAAGTAGTTTCATGTTTCTATACCAGCTATTAGCCAAGATCCACCCCGAGTTTTGATTTTTAATCCTTCATTTGCCATACGGCACAGGCAATAAGCTAACTTAATACTCGGATCAGCCCAATGCATTCGGAATACTACTGATCATTTTCTAGTCTTGATAAGAATGAAGTTCTGCACCGTTAGATCAATTCTGTGCAATATCACAACGCGCGAATAAGTATTAATTATATGACCATGTCACGGCCGGAAAGGGGGGCCGGGGGGGGGGGGCGATTAGCCTTTACCATTAGTTGCTGTACAAATTTCAAGATTCAAAAATGCAAAAAAGTTCAAATAGGGAGGACAGCTCTGGGAAACTTTGATTGTAAGCTACGCCACCATTATTCTCTCATTTTCATTTCTCACAATTATATATAGAGAAATTGTACCCCTTGTGATTTAACAGTGGTTTCATAAAGGAATTACTGTAGTATATTGGGTGAAGGATATTGACTCTCATACGAGAGGTTCCCGTTACAATCTCCGCTTGATGCTTACACCCTTTGACAAGGCGTTCTCCCACAATTATCACTCATATCTTTGGAGTCCACAGTGGGTACCAGGCAATGGTGGGGGTAATACCACTAAATGGGCCGCAGAACCGGGCTGCAGCCCCTCACCCTTCCCCCCCCCCCCCCCCCCCCCCCCAGACCGTCTAATAAAATTTCGGGAAATGGGTTCCAAAATTGTCGCTAAGTAAAATCAAATCAGCCCCCCCCCCCCCCCCCCTTCAAAAACACTCCGCGGCCCCTGTACTAGGGCCTTCATGAATTGGAGGGTATTACTGATGAGGCTACTCTGGGTAGATAAGACCATAACATTCGTTTCCCGAGCAGGATGCAATTCTACAATCTGATATAATGTCAGCTTTTAACACATAATTTTTGCGATAATTCTTTCCTTTCGAAATTTCCCCTTTTTCAAGCATTTAACTAGGGGTAAACACTTCGTATCAATACCTTCATTTTCCATACCAAAGTGTTAATTACATAGAACTTTTGTAGCGCTTACGGCGCCTAATTAGGAACCTATGTAAAGCAAGCCTCTTAATTCGCACTGTCCAAAGCGAATTACCTTGTCCGTTCTAGAAAGTGGGGCAAAAGTTTGCTTGATACCGGAGGTTAGAAATGGGGTCGGGCTTTTTGTTCTCATTCTATACAAGAAATAGACCACGAAGATGTTTCCAAATAGAAGGGAAGGGTGACGGGAGAGAATCATATATGATTTTCTAAATCTTATTACCCTGGAAAGTAAGATTCTACCGCAACGATAATCTGTGAACGAAAGGGAATATGCTGGCCTACTTATAAAATGTATGTAAAGGGGTCGAGATTCGGAGACACCTCACATTTTCAGGTCTGGTTTGGAAAATGAACTATCCACAAGGATAGAGAGGTCAAAATATAAAGAGCATTTCTTTTTATATGTTAATTTTTTTTTATCAATAATATACTTTTGTAACGATAGTTCCTGAGGTTGTCAAGCTTGTGGCAAGAGAAACGGACATTCAACCGATTTTATTTTTTTTTAAGAAAAGGAGTTTTAAGATATACACAAGAAGTGTAGGCCGACATAGAAACTCAATATTTTACCTCACATGGCATCCTATTTTGATGAGGCTACCATGGGTATATTATTATTATTATTATCATCATCCTTATTATCGGGGGTCTGAATCCGAAATTAGAATTTGAAGGAAGCGCATAAACAACATAGTTTTCTAACAAACCACATTTTAAAATGCGATTAAAATAACTGTTAAAAAATAGTTACTACAGTGTTGCTTTTCAAATATCAATTTCACCCCCCCCCCCCCCCCCAGAAAGAAAGTTCATAATTATGATAATGATAATTAGTTTTGTACGGCCTTTACATTGTGACGATTTAAATTGTGATGAAAAATGAATAACTGCTCTTTTACTTTCTGCATGGGATTATAAAAACTTTATCACCAAGGTTGCAATTTCATGTTTAAATGGCCCTGAAACAAATTAGGGGCATCTGAAGTTCAATTTCTTCCTTTCTTTTGGAAGGCCAAATTAATCTCAACATTCTAGCTCGTTGTTCATCTATTGTGAAATGAATTAATCGACCTTGATTATTCTTTGATATTGAAAGTGAAATATAAATTTGCTTTAATTGTATTGGACATTCAAAAAGTATATATCTAAGACTTAACATATCAACAAGTCATGGGAACATACTTGTAATGCAGTCATATTCTGTTTAAAATACACAAGACATACTTGTTAGGGGATTACAAAAAATGAAATGCGAATTTAACTGTGCTACTAAAGGGCACACAATGAATCCTTAGTAGCCATGGTTACAAAAAACACAAATTCTTATAATGGCATTTGATAAGATTTGCAGTTAAACCACGGAGATTTAAATGGCACGGTGACATTTGAAATGTTATGAATTAATTGTACCTAAACAGAATGAGTAATACCTTTCAAAGAATAAGCTCATTATCTCAATAGCATTACGAGTTAATGGGGGCAATCGAAGAGGAGTAGAAGGGGGGGGGGGGGGGGCGTGCGAGAAAGAGAGAGAGGAACAGTTTGTCACATACATACAATTGAAATTAAAAGGAATGACAGTGCAGTCACTGTGAGAGAAAGAGAGAGAGAGAATGAGAGAAAGGGAGAGCACAAAGGGAGCGTGGGCATAGATGCAATGGCAAGAAAAAGAATTGGAAAATAAGGGAAATATGGGTGCATGCACTATTCATAATTTGAAGCTACTGAATTGAACAGAATAAGGGCTCATCCTAAGTCAAGTAACAAGAAAGGAGAAAATAGGGAATGGGGAGAAGGAAATAGGATTTTGTTTAAATTGTGTGTTTGAATAAAAAGTAATCCTTTGATATTTACGATGCCCACTATTACAAAGAAACACGAATATAAAGCCATATACCTGCATGTTTTATATAATTAAGAACTAATCATAAATGGAATACATACACGTATACATATACATATTTCAAAGTTTTGCTTCAATACAACTATATGGCTTATAAAATGCACCTAAAGACATGTTCGAAAGGAAATGAGAGAGAATTCGCTTGTATTTCCTTTTTCATGCAATTAGTAAATGAGCCTAGCTTTAATGGTCCGGTGCATCACATCAAAAATTAATAATGTAGACATCAATGGAGCATTTTCCTATTAATGTGGGGTAGGGAGGCTGAAATTTGAGGATTTATGCAATTTAAGTGGGGTTTTTTTTTGTTTATGGGGGGGGGGGGGGGGTGACAGTTGTCGCCAAAGAAATGAGATTAGCCATAGGCTGGGGCGATTGGTCTTAGCAGATGGGTGAAATTCGAGGGAACGAAGCGTCTGAGCGCAGGGATGGTCATACTCTTCTCATTGTTTTACTCTTCTCGTAACAACCCCTCCCCCACCCCCACCCCCTCTCTCTCTCTCTCGCTCTCTGTCTCTCTTTCACTGTCTCCCTCTTTCACTGTCTCCCTCTATCTCTGTCTGCCTCTCTCTGTCGCTCTTAATTCCTGACATTGTCTTCCATCGGGAGGGTGTTACATCCCTATCCCCATCCCCTTCCGCCCCCCCCCCCTTTCCATCCCTCTCTCTCTCTCCCTCTCTCTCCACTTTCCTCGCTATTGTGTCTGTCTCTGTCTGTCTGTCTGTCTCTGTCTCTCTCTATCTCTCTCCCTCACTCGCTATTGATTCCTGGCAGTTGAATCGGGAGGATGTCACGTCCATCTCCCCTATACCCTTCTTCTCTAGTTATAGTAAGTTTTAATAGAGACATTGTCCAGTTTAACCCATTGCCCACGGGAATCACAGGTTAGATAATTCAGCAGTCACCAGCTCAATACGCGTCACTTTGTTCGAAGATCGATTAGCTGCCATGAGTAATGCCAATATGATTACGCGGATATAATATTTCTTTAATATTGTTAAGTACGTTAAAATAGATCAACATAATTATGATTATCAAAAAACGCATCGCCATAATTATAAGATAGAATATACGATGAGATTAGATCAGGTATCGTTAGTAAATCACATACATGTACCATGTGAATGTATGTAAGTGATGACAGATAAGTTACCGTGTTGGTAAAAGAATATGTAAAATTATTTATTAACTTTCTCTACTAATTATGCATTTTCACTTTATAACGGAGCTCTACAGTACAGCTACGTTATAAAGTGACACGGTAACTTGTCTGTCATCATTTACATACATTCCCAGGGTATGTGATTTACTAACACTCGTATCAAAAATCAGTTCTACCACGATTTGTCAAGGAAGATACTTTTTAAGGCCACTTAAAGTTTTCTCGATTGGCATGCATTATGACAAGGATATTAAAGATATACTTAGTATGTAAATGCAAAGAAGAATATCATTATTCTCGTTATTATTATCATTATGATTATCATTATTATTGTTGTTGTTATTATTATTATTAGTAGAAGTAGTATTAGTGTTAGTGCTAGTGGTAGTAGTAGTAGTAGTAGTAGTAGTAGTGGTAGTAGTAGTAGTAGTAGTAGTAGTAGTAGTAGTAGTAGTAGTAGTGGTTGTAGTAGTAGTAGTAGTAGTAGTAGTAGTAGTGGTAGTAGTAGTAGTAGTGGTAGTAGTAGTAGTAGTAGTAGTAGTAGTGGTAGTAGTAGTAGTAGTGGTAGTAGTAGTAGTAGTAGTAGTAGTAGTAGTGGTAGTAGTAGTAGTGGTAGTAGTAGTAGTAGTAGTAGTAGTAGTAGTAGTAGTAGTCTTCTTCCTTTTCCCTCTGCCTCCATCTTTTCTTCTACTTCTTCATTATATTCTCCTTCTCTATCTCCTTCTTCTTCTTTTTCTTCTTCTTCTTCTTCTTCTTCTCCTCCTTTTCTTTTTTATTCTTCTTCTTCTTTTTATTCTTCTTCTTCGTCTTCTCCTCTTTCTGCAGCTTCATTTAGTGTAGTGTCCTTCCTTTATGCCTGATCCTCAAAGAAATCTTACAGAAATATATACCCACAAACATGGGCGCAAATCCAAACAGGAATTCTATTCAAGTGGGGGGGGACACACCTGGATGCAACAATGGGATGTCCCCCCCCCCCCCCCCACTTGAATAGAATTCCTGTTTGGATTTGCGCCCATGCCCACAAAAAAGAAGATTGCATTACATTAACAGTCGGTAAAGGAGTTAAGTGGAAACACGCATACACACAATAAACTCCAGCAAAATGTCATTTATGTCCTCAGATATTCAACACGCGGAAACATAAAAACCGTCAGCTCACATCCTTTTTGGAGAACATACATGTAATATAACGCCCAGTTTCACACAGTTCGCCATGTTGGAGGAAATGTTTCCTAATGATGTAGTTGTAGTACGGCAATGATCAGCATTTTTCGGTCTAGCAATAAATGACTTACTCATGCGTTCAAAGCTCAGTCGTATTGAGATATAACGGCGTCGTTAAAAAGGGCAATCCAACCTTGGTAATAAGATGATTTGTGCGAAAGCAGAAAAATAATAAAAACAGGATGGTGAAAGTTTCAAAGAAATCGGACAAGGACTAAGAAAGTTATCGATGTTTGAAAAATGAGATCACTACATCTATGCGAATCTCAAATTGGCAATTTGGTGAGTCGATTGTGACATTTCTGTGGCATCTCGCCCATTTGTCGTGCACAAAAATATCATTAATCTGCGGTTTTCTTCGCGGCGCTTTTACCCTCGGGGCAGTACTCAAAATATTTTGGAGATAGCATATTTTTATAGGTCTTCATGACAGAAAAAGATCCTACTGACTAATACATTTAGATAAAAGTGACATTTTAGTCATTTTGTGTGTTGGAGCGAATGGGGGAGTTGTCCACGGCTACATCACAGTGAAATTCCCATATGTATAGTGATTATAACATTCAAAAAATCATAACTTTCTTATTGTTTATCCAATCTGCTTCTCTTATTTTTCCTCTTTCTTTCAAAGCAACTTGCTATTAAGGTTGGATTTCCCCTTTAATCGGGAGTTTTCGTTCAGCAACTTACGCGGGATTCTAGGACGGAGATTAAGGTGATTAGGTAACTTTGTAGAGGCTTGATAAAATCTGAGCTGCCAGGCCTTACATGCTATCGGTGTATGTAATATGGTGTAAAAATGAAGCCCAGGGGGAAAAAAGCACTTCGAAATCATCATATCCTTCACGAAAGTAAACATATGCAAGTGACCGGAAATGCCAGACTAATTTTTCTCCATAGACTCAGTGTTAGACTAAAGCCTATGGCCATACGCTTTCGTAATTAGGCGTATTCAGTCATAGATATCTTAATAATAGCATTATATATTTGAAAACCTTTTTATGCCTGGCTATTTATTTATCCTTCTGAACATCATTATACAAGACAGATATCAAAATTCAACAATTTATTAAATCAAGCCTCCACAAAGTTACCGAATCCCTTTAACAATAGACCGCTTCTGTAATGTATACAAATTTGTGCACATAATATTATGTGAGGAAAGTGGTGACTGTTGGGCAAAATTATTTATTAAATAAATACGAAAAGTTTTTACAGCGGCGGGCCCTCGGCGGCGCCGAATGATTCGGCGCCGCCGAGGGCCCGCCGCTGTAAAAACTTTTCGTAAGGCGCCTTTTAAAAATCGATTATTTTTGTCAGGTATATGATATCATGTTTCTCCATTATAATTATCGTGCTAATTCATTGTCGTGCGCATGAATGAATGAAATTGTAGCCAGAATGTTCTTGCAGATGAATGATTCTCTAATTAACCTACGGAATAGTAGGTTAATTGAAGGCAGGTTTATTAATGATTTTCACCACTATATCATGGGAATTCAATATGAAAACGTGTACATGAATGGATGAAATTGAAGCATGAAGGTTCGTGGCATGGAATGATTGTCTCATCCACACATAATGGAAGAGTTGATTAAAATATTCAATCTAAAGTCTCTCACATAAACGTATGTCAGCTCTGCCATCGATTCGTCTCTTTATCCAAGATTCTACTCACATCGTATCGTATATCTCGAGGCAAAATCTGACACTAGGCCCGTCCTCATCTGCCCGAGTTTTCAGAATATCCCAATAATTCTGATTCAACTATTATGAAGGAAAAGTAAACCGATCAGAACTAGCTTCAGCTACTTTGTAATTAAGACGCAATTAGCGGGTTATTTCGTGGGCTTAAGCCCGAGCTTACAAACCCAAGGAACTCGGATTTCTTTGTGAAAGAACCCGCTAAGTTGTAGGTGACTTGATGCACTTGAGTTTCCACTCGGATTAATCTATTCACGCTATCAAATTATAACCACGGCGACCTAAAAGAGCGCATGCTCGGTAGCTCAGCTAAAATTCCAAGTTCCAGTAATGCCAAACAAAAATCTCAGCTGCATTTATTATTCATGAAAAGACCACGCTATTGAGTTATAAAGGAACAATATTTAGTCAAGATACTGCGCCTACCCACTTTATTTCTGTTATACGTAATACTAACTTATGGGATGTGGTGTCTCTCATACATTTTACAAGAGATAGGAATTAGTGGGTGCAGGAGCACAGTAATTGTTTAAAATCAAGAGTCTTTTTCCTATTTTCTGTGTATAAACATTAAAAAAAAACACCAGAAAAAAAAAAGGTAAAATTTGGGAAGATTAGTTCACCAAAATCCTACTGAAAGTATCTTACAGGAGGTGATACCGGTTTACACAATGTTGAAGAACAAGTAACCGTGAAAGTTTGATCTTAGCAAATAAGCAGACCAGGCATCCCAAAACTAATTTAGAAGTGGGGCGCTCAAAATCCGCAAATTGTTCAAACGGCATAAGGTTGGTGCATGGCATTAATCCGTTTTCCGCCCCCAACAAAAAATAAATAAATAAATGGAGGGGGGGGGGGGTGATGAGCCCTACTGATGCTGCATCTGCCCAGAAAAATCCGAAATTGAAATGCCATCCTTTATGACTGTGATTCGGCGTTTTGGGCTTTAAAAATCCAGAAAGCGCTGCAAGGGATCATGTTTCCTCGAAGGGGATAACGACCAGAGTTTATTATGCATGAGGGGATATGTGATTGGGTGCGTAAACAATATTCTTCTAAATACATTTTTTTTTCCTCTGGAAACCATCCGCTGTTGTCTGCCTGGTCTCGAAGCAGCTGGGCTCGGTTTGAACCCCCTCCAGTCCAAAAAGCACTCCTCACTAATCTTCACGATTATTTGCTAGTCAAGATGACGCGAGAGACTACAGAACATCATAGCCACCGGGGAAATTTTGAAAGAAAATCGAGCTTGACTTCCGCCGTTGAGATGGCCAGCAAAAAGGACCCCCCCCCCCAAAAAAAAAAGATGAAGAAGAAGAAGAAAAAGAAATCAATTTCGATCGGACGCTTCAAGATCATGATTTCAAATTGGGGGGGGGGGGGTGTAAAATAATAGGGAGTACGTTTTGTCATCACATCTATCTGTCGCCATGAGACTTTTTTTTTGAGGAATACAGAGAAAAGGGATGACAGTGTTAAAATTAGGAACATCGGACATGCCTGCTTTTGTTCCATAGAAGATGATGGGATATTGAGTGTGGTTTTAGTAGGATGTGGATGTGGAGCGTAGCCATATGTTTAAGAAACAATATATGAACATATTGAATTGGCTCGCAATGAAGGTCATGAGTGCACTGATTTATATTAAATATGTGTTAAAAAACAGTGGACACTCTTGATCATTAACTCAAAAATTATACCTCCTATCAGAATGAGGTTTTGCATTTTAGAGTTAAATATTGTGGGAGCAAGTTATGACATTTCTCTGAATACTTTTCTAAAAATATTGCTCTGAATATTTAATTTGGATTTTTCACTTTTTTAAAAATCAAATCCAAAAAATCCGTGTGCATCCGTAATTAATTTAGAATACACCGATTGCCAAACGCATTGCAGCTGAATTCCAGAACACCTGTTTAAACCTACAGTTATGAACCATTAATGATACTGGACAGCAAAAGTTTGGCAGAAATGACATTCGCAACACGCAATGGTAATTGATGTGTTCTGAATTAATTACTGATCCACACATATTTTGTTGTCTTGATTGTTCAAAAAATGAAAAATCTAAGTATTCAGAGCAATATTTCAGAGCAAAAATGTAATAAAACTTGCTCCCAATAGATTTTACATTCAACTTTACAATGTAAAAATCTCAGTCTGATACGAGGTATATTCTTTTTAATTTTAATAACCAAAAGCGTCACTGTTGTTTGTTTTCATTTTGAGGAAGAAAAGTTGAAAGGCTTTCTAGTAATATAAGTTTAATGAGTTGAAATATATTTAGATTTAATGAACATGCTGAAAAAATTGTTGACTTGTCACAGAATCAGTTCTACATGGAAATGACTTCTTAATTCGGTGAATACCTTTGGCATTTTCTAAAACATTGCAATGTTCGATATGTGAGATGCCTGCAGATATATAAACACTTTCGAGTGAAAAGTTCCTATTTGAAAACTTTGCCCACACGTTTCTGTGGCAATATTAGAAATATTGGATACAAAATATGTGATGCTTTTTAGATCACTTTTGCTTAACGTGATAATCTTCGAGCTGCATGTATGACTTAGGTACTGGAGCACAGTCCGTCTCCCTGCCCCCTCGAAATTGGGAGTACGATTTCGAAAATTCTGTGACAAGCAAATTCTGTGAAAGGGGGTACTGTTTGTGGACATAAAGAGAAGGGTGAGTTCCGGTAACGGAGAAATATCATTTGTGAGCGTTGTCATTCTTTCTTTGTGATTTTGGAACAATATCTTATTGAAAATGTCCCCTGGAAACGGAATGCTTTTCAAATGCCCTCGTATTCGAAATATGACGGGAAATGGTTGAAGTGTGTGGGCCAGAACATGTGTGTATAGTCCCATATACCCATTTCGGTGGGCAGTGCATGTGCTTTTCAGCGAGATTATGTCAATTTCTTATCATTTTAATGTTTCCGAAACCTCAAAGTATACACCAAATCTTATGTAGACAGGATTAATGAACCTTTCCCAGTTGCTGGGAGACGATTTATTTCACAGTGTACTCACTTGACCAGACCTTAAATTTACCTTTAAGGAACGCTAGTTGGGATTTAAAAGTTGGGTTGTGTCTACAAATATTGAAACTAAGATAGAGATGATCAGAGGCAACATAAAGAAAGAGCAAGTAATAATTATCATGATCGCTCTGCTGGGAATGAGCCAATTTCTATTTTGAAATGTCGTTTGGGAGTAATTCGAATCACGCCTGGCCTGAATGATCATATCTCCCTAAACGCAGAATGCAGCGAATGTTGAACGTGATGTGTGGAGAGATTACGATATGAAAATCTGGGGCACTAGTGCATGTACTAACGTGGGTCAGCAGACATAATGGGAGTGGAAATATTCTTTTGCTTTTATCTTCTAATCAAAGGCCCGTATTCATAAACGTGGACTGCTTTAAATCTGGTTTCATTTACACAACTGATTCAAGGAGAGTGGAGTGTCAAGTTCTATTTTCTTTAAAAAAACTAATTACTGCCATTCTGTAATTCCACGAATAAACGAATTCACTGCCGCCGTGACATGAAAATGATAATTGATTAATGATGTTGCCATGGTGTTTGTTTATAATTCATTTAGTTACAGAATTGTGGCTATTTATTACGATAGGAAATTTGGCACTTCGCCCTCCATAAACCAATGGACTGTCGAAATATACCCGATTAACATGCTTAAAACTTTACTGAAGTTAGTATTGTAAGTCTAGTACAGTAACTATGGATATCGGTCACATTCGCTACCATATAACGTAAATATTGTTCTTGATATACTCAAAATATTAGTTTGTAATGAGTTCACGATTTAAAATGACTTATTTATCGACTGACAAAATTACAGGTCGGGTTATAGCGCCTTTGATATTGAGCCGCCCGTATGAATACGAGTGATCCAGGGCTCCGCGCACGGCACCATCAAAGCAAAATTGTAATACTTTGGTGGCGGGAAAAGTTAGGAATGTTGCAACAAGACTTAACTTGTTAACGCGCGTGTGAGCGCGTACAGTAGACGTGTTACACAAGCATTATAGTAAGATATTCACAGTGTACGTGGCTTTCAATCAGTGGACAACTATGCAAGTTTCGTGAACAAAATAATCAGTTAATTTAACTTTTATTTTAAATAGGGTTGGTTATATACCAATCGGAATCATCGCATGGCACCAGTAGTGAGGGACTATATATGTTCATTGGGCAATAGGGGCAAGAATCATGCCAAAAGCGAAATCTAAGTCGAAACGAGGAAGACGACGGGCAGAATTAGCAGGCCCCGATACCGGGCCGGGTGAGGGGGCTGAGCGTCCGAACAGGCCGCGGGCGGCCTCGGTGCCCCGAGCTTCATCGGTCCCGAGGAGATCAACGAGGCGACAAAGCAGCTGTCCTAATACTAGTACTAGTGAGCTCCAGTAACAGACCGGCGAAAGTTCGAAAAGGCCCCGAGCTTCATCGGTCCCGAGGAGATCAACGGGGGAGGAGAGCACTAGTGCTGCTGGTGGGGCGCAGCAACAAATCGGTGAGTCCTGTGAACCGAATATCGGCCTTATTTCATGGCCATCAGTCATACCGCAGGCTCCGGCTCCACCGGACCAGTCGCAACCGAGTACTTCGTACGCGCGGCCCATTACACGGCCATTACAGGTAGATCTAGATCTACTCGATCCAAGCCTAATGGGCTGTAGTCCCGAATTCGGAAACGTTGGGGCGTCCGAGCCTTTAGTGAGTTCGTGTGACCCACTCGGTGGGGAAATAGCTCTCGCATTGAAAGAAACGATTTGGAAGGGTGAATGCATTGAGTTAGCTTTGTTACTGAAGCAGGACGTGAGTGAGAGAGGTGAGGCTGGGCTAGGATTACCCAATGCTACGTTCAGTATAAGGCCATCGGAATTTGGCATGGGGTTCCAACTTCAGCCACAAACAAGAAGTAGAAAGATCGTGTCAGTAGAGCAATGGACCTCGGCTTTTCTGGTTTTTTCTTCTATATACATGGAGAAGCACATTGAACGGGGTAGGGAGTTACTAAAATACATGGATCTCATCAGGCATGCCGCAAGGGCTTTCGGCGGCTACGGTTGGCGGGAATACGATGCTCAGTTCAGGCTCAGGCAGGCGCGTCGGCCCGCGCGATCTTGGGCAAGCGTTGACGCGGAGCTATGGTTAATGCTTGTCGCGTCCGCCGGCCCCCGACCCGCGGCATTTCGACAGCACAGTGGGGCATTTGGTAGGAGAGCCATGTCACCCTCTCCCGCACAAACCAGGGCACCAGGAGGTCTCGGCGCGCGTAATCGAGGGGTGTGTTTCGCCTACAATAGAGGCAACTGTAAGCAAGGGAATAGGTGCAGATATGAGCACGCATGTAACCGCTGCCGTGCGGCAGGCCACTGCGCTATGCAGTGTAACCGAGCACTACCCAAGCCCGGCACCTCTGTCGGAAAATAGAGCTACTCGTTTAGCTTCGATTGCACCTACTCCAGTAAAATTGGGTGCGATGTTGCCCATGTTAGCATCTTATCCTAATCGGGAACATGCAAAATATGGTTTCAAGTTCGGTTTTTCATTGCATTTTGACGGGGAGCGGGTCCCACTTACAACAACAAATTTAAAATCAGCCTTTGATCACAGGGCAGTGTTGCAAACGAAATTGCGCAAAGAAATTGAACTGGGAAGGATTGTAGGCCCATTTAAAATACCTCCGTTCAAAAACTTCAGGAGTTCTCCTATAGGGCTGGTGCCCAAAAGATCGCCGGGAGAATTTCGCTTGATTCAGCATCTTTCGGCTCCAAGGGGCAATTCCGTTAATGATAGTATACCAGAGGAGCGGTGTACTGTAACGTATTCATCTTTTGATTCGGCGGTCGAAATCGCAGCACGGTTAGGCCTGGGTGCTCTCATGGGGAAACCGATATAAAATCGGCTTTTCGACTACTGCCAGTGAGTCCGAAAGATTTTGAATTGTTAGGCATGTGTGTGGATGGGGTTTATTATTATGATCGTTGTTTGCCCATGGGCTGCGCAGTTTCATGTTCTACGTTCGAGTGTTTTAGTACTTTTTTGGAATTTTGTACGCGACAAGTAGCAGAGTCGCAAAACATTGTACATTATCTTGACGATTTCTTTTTTGCAGGCAAATCAAATGACAACGAATGCAGGCATGCAATGGCGTCATTTGCAGCGACTTGTGAGCGATTTGGGGTGCCAATTGCACATGAAAAGACGGAGGGTCCGGTCACAACAATGTCTTACCTCGGTCTGGAAATCGATACCGTTTCTCGGCAAATACGGGTCCCTACAGAAAAAATTGCAAATTTGGTCGGAAAGCTGACGGAGGCATCGAACCGTGAGAAAGTGTCACTGAGGGGTATACAATCGATTGTGGGGAGCCTCAACTTTGTTTGTAAGGCGATTTCCCGGGCAGAGCATTCACGAGGAGGCTCATAGACTTGACAAGCAAAGCGAATAGGCCTTACCACATGATAAGGATAACGAAGGGCGCTCGAGCAGACATGCAAGCCTGGCTGGAATTTTTGGTTCATTTTAATGGGCAGGTTTTCTTTCGGGAACCCGGTTGGTACAGCAGCGAAGAAATCCAATTTTTCACCGACGCGGCGGCTAGCAGTGGATTTGGCATTTATTTCCGGGGTAGATGGGCACAGGCTAAATGGCCCGCACGTTTCGGCGCAACTAGCAAGTCGATAGCGTTTTTAGAATTGTTCCCCATTTGGGTCGGCCTGGAGTTATGGGGCGCGGAACTTGTAAACAAGAGGGTGATGTTTAATTGCGACAACCAATCGGTAGTGGCAGTGATTAATAAGCAATCAGCGCAATGCCCTGAGCTCATGAGCTTAGTACGCAAGTTGGTTATTATTTGTTTGAGTAATAACATAATGTTCAAGGCGAGACAATGTACCTGGGATCGATAACGGAATAGCCGATGCACTTTCTCGATTTCAGGTAGAGAGGTTTCGTTCTTTGGCACCCGGGGCCGCACGGCAGGGCGTCGAGGTACCGTCCCGACTGTGGAGCAGCTGGCTGTAGAGCAGACGCAGCTGCTGACGGCATCCAGGGCAACTAATACTCATACAACCTACGCAGTGGCTCTGGAAGCATTCAAGAAGTTTTGCAGGGTATATGATTACGACCCGCAAATACCTCCAGACACTGAAAATGTAGCTCAATTTGTGGCCTATTTGTCTTGGTGTGGATATGCGGGGTCTACAGTCCAGACATACATTTCTGGTTTAGCAATTTGCAATCTGCAGGAGCAAATGATGCGACTCAGAGTTTCATTATTTCACGGTTAGTGGAGGGGTGTAGACGCCGGTCCTCAAGACGAGATACGAGGCATCCCATTACTTTGTCAATCTTGTTTCGAATATTACCCTGCTTGAATCATATTTGCGAAAGTGATTACGATGTGTTGATATACAAGGCCGCATTTTTATTGGCATTTCATGGCTTTTTGCGGATCAGTGAATTCACGGTGACTGCACAACACAAGCAAGAACGCATGCTTCGCATGTCTGACGTACGAGTTGCGGGAAATACACCGCAAAGGAGGATAGAGCTATTCCTAAATGCTTCAAAAACCGATCAGAGAGGGAACGGCTGTACAATCTCAATACCCGAGGGCAACTCGGGAATTTGTCCTGTAAAGGCTGTCTTACAATATTTGGAAGTGCGTCCAAAGAGTGGAGAGGCTTTCTTTTGCTCTTATGGGGCAACCCCAATCACCAGATACAAATTCGGGACCATAGTAAAGAAGTGCATGGAATATAGCGGGATGCCAGCAGCAAAATTTTCTTCGCATTCCTTTCGTATAGGCGCGGCTACTACTGCCGCCATGGCGGGCTTTTCGGATGCTCAAATTCAACATATGGGCGATGGGCGTCCGTCGAACATCCCCGGTACATAAGATTAGACATGGTTTTATAGCTATGTGACTCATATCAATTATAAAGTGATGAATTGCAATGGTTTCAGCACATTTGCCCATATACAAAATACATGTACAACACGATGAGCATATTATACGATTATACATGCTGTCACAATATTGTAAAACTGTACTTCAGCCCCACTCGTTTTTAAATGCGGGGAGGCTGCAATTTATTTTAGCAAAGCAGGTAAAGTACAGTAAAGTAAGATGTCACATTTAAACTGTCATTTTATTGGCCTCATCCGAGATCACATGCGGGGATGTTGGTATGTAATAAGGTTAATTTTGCTTCACTCGATTTCATATGCGGGGAGGTTGTATATAAGGTTTATTATTTTGCTTCACCCGATTTCATATGCGGGGAGGTTGGTATAATTATATGGTCTATTATTTTGCTTCACCCGATTTAACATGCGGGGAGGTTGGTATAAGCCTAAGTTGGCTTCACCCGATTTCATATGCGGGGAGGTTGGTATAATTATAAGGTCTATTATTTTGCTTCACCCGATTTAACATGCGGGGAGGTTGGTATAAGCCTAAGTTGGCTTCACCCGATTTCATATGCGGGGAGGCTGGGATCTGTAATCAGCATATATTTATTAGTATTCCAGTTGGAATTTTATAATTCAGTTATATGTTATAATTGTTTGTGACATCAGAATACGGATTTTTGACTTGCTAAGCGTCCACTGCAAATTATTCAATAAAGCCACGACAAATCGCAAAATTGTGTTTCTTGTTATTTTGTCGGTCGTGAATAATGCAAATCTATTGCATACATTGAAACTATTTTCGTTTCCTTCTAATTCTAGTCCCTGTTTGAAACGGATTTTGAGCTGACATTTTCTCTCTGACGTCTTCAGTCAAATACATTATTTCTTCTAAAAACAAATAGTTCCAAGATAACGGCGTTCTCACCCTGGCTTTCTTTTATTTTAGTCCAGTAGACGGTACCATATACCATGTACATGACCTGGAAAAGTTGTTAAGTACAAGGTTTTTTTGTTGATTTGTGTTCTAGATGGGTATTGAAGTAAATTCAGCTTGGTTGCCACCTTGGCAACCTTGAGCAATTTTTTTTATTAGCCTAATTAGCATAATCATCTAATTAGCATATGTGAAATAAGTAATATGTTGCTAATCTTAATCCAGAAAGGCTGAAAACATGAATAATACAACTTTTCTAGGGTTTTTATGACGAGGAATTCATTTATGACATCAATTTTTATTTTTAAGTAATGCAATTGACATAAATAGCATAATTAGCATAATGAGCTCATTAGCATATGTGCAATATATGGAATTCTTTGTCATTGTTTATCCAGAAAGCCTGAAAACATAAATAATATAACTTTTCTAGGGTTTTCTGTGACGAGGAATTCATTTATGACACCAGTTTTTAATTTCAAGTAACACAATTGACGTAATTAGCATAATAAGCATAATGAGCTAATAATGAGCTAATTAGCATGTGTGCAATATATGGAATTCTTTGTCATTGCTTATCCAGAAAGCATGAAAACATAAATAATACAACTTTTCTACGGTTTTCTGTGACGAGGAATTCATTTATGCAACCAGTTTTTAATTTCAAGTAACACAATTGACGTAATTAGCATAATAAGCATAATGAGCTAATTAGCATATGTCCATGCACTCGTATAATTATGCAATTATGAAATTCTTGGTTTTTAGCACCGTTACCGCGATATCTCAAGAACTGTTTGAGGTAAGAACTTCAAACTTGGTACTAGTATGTTTCCCTATACGAAGATGAACTGATTAGATTTTGGGGTAGAAGGTCAAAGGTCAGAGGTCACAGAGGTCAATTTACATGAAATTACATGAAATTCTTGGTTTTTAGCACCGTTACCGCGATATCTCAAGAACTGTTTGAGGTGAGAACTTCAAACTAGGTACCAGTATGTATCCCCATAGAAAGAGGAACTGATTAGATTTTGGGGTAGGTAGGTCAAAGTTCAGAGGTCACAGAGGTCAATTTACATGAAATTACATGAAATTACTGGTTTTTATCCTCGTTATCAAATATTTCTAGAACAGTTTGAGCCATCAACTGAATTTAGGCGGAGGCATATATATAGGAGACGCAGTCGCATTCATCTTGTTTTCAAAGTTGGTTTTCCTTTTTTTTAACGCCCAGTATATTCCACTGTGCTGCAAGAGCTCCTGATGTACTGATAACTAAGAGGAGTAATTAAATGAAAAGATATGTTTTTAATTTTTATCTGAAAGTATTTGCAGTTGGGAATTTCCTGATTTCTAATGGTAAGTTGTTCCACAATTTGGGGGCTGTGCAGACAAATGCTTGATCTCCTAAGGTTATTTTTGTTTTATATGATGGGGTTGGCAGTATTAAAGTATCTCGAGAACTGTGCAGGGTGAGGGTATGTTTGCAAGCTTTGAGTTGTAACAGATCTACAAAATATTTAGGGGCTTGGCCAATTAGAGCTTTATAGACAATCAACATGACTTTAAAAGATATTCTTTGTCGCACTGGTAGCCAGTGCAGATCTCTCAAAACAGGGGTGATCCTTGAGAATTGTGAAGTATCCACAAATTGGTCTTGCACAAAGGTTTTGGACCCGCTGCAGTCGTCCTATTTGAGAGTCAGGGAGTCCATACAATAACCCATTACAATGATCTAACTTACTAGTGATGCATGCATGAGCAGTTGTTTTCATGCTATCCTGATCAATATATTTTCTAATATGTCTGATATTATATAAAATGCAATATGATGATTTACATACATTGGTAATGTGTGCTTCCATATTCAAATGACTGTCAAAATGCACTACCAGATTTCTAGCATTCATGGATGGTTTTATGACAGAACTTCCAACAAATATCCAATCGAAATTAAGTTTGGATACCCGTTTAGATGTGCCAACGAGCAACAATTCAGTTTTACTGTAATTTAGCATGAGTTTGTTTTGCAGCATCCATTCACGTATATAACTGACACTTTTTAAAACGACTCAGGGTAGATTTTCATTGTCCTTTGTGGGTAGCGATTGTTGGAATAGACTACCTAGTGATATCAGATTGGAAAGAACACGATCTAGATTTCGGCATTCTATAAAGCTTTTTCTATTAAAAGATAAGTAAGTTGTTTTTGTTTTTTTGTTTTTTTAGTTTTTGTTTATATTTGTATTGAGTTATACTAATATGTCTATTTAATTCCTTATGTTTGTTAAATTATTTGATTACACAACTCATTATACCTAGTGTTAATCTTAGACTTTAGGTTTTTTACGTTTATATAGTTATTCTCATTGTACAGTTTACTTAGTTAACATATTAATTTAGTACATTATACCTTTGACCTGGGGCCAGGCTCGACTAGCACATGTGCTATTTTCTGGTTCCATTTTACCATTAATTTTTGCTTTTGAAGTATTTTCGATTTGTCAAGTTTATCATGTGTAAAATGTTATACCATTATATTGTAATACATGTATGTTCTTCTTGTTGGTAAATAAATCAATCAATCAATCAATCAATCAAATCAATGCTTCTATGAGCGAGACGCTTTGCTCTTAAGCATATCCATAGGGTCTAAATGACAAGTAAATCTGTCTGTCATCGGCGTAGCAGTGGACTAATTGTGGACCTTGGTAAAGAGATTACCTGTGTACAGAGTAAATAACAGAGGGCCCAACCGAGAACCTTGTGGGACCCCGAAGGGCTCTAGAAAAGAATCAGAGACGGCATCATCAATCTTGATCTTTTGATGTCTATCTGCCAAATATGACTCACTCCATCTGAGAGCATCATCAATATCAAAGCAGAACTTTAGCGTTTCCAATAAAAAAGCAAGACTGATCTATGGTATCAAATGCGCTATATAGGAGCAACATGTAGACTTATTTGCCATTGTTTATCTAGAAAGCCTGAAAACACCTTTTAAAGACAACAAATAAGTTAGTGAAAAGACATTCCATGCAGGTGTAGTATAAGTAGCCCAATTAACATAAGTAAATTCGCATATTTGCATTTATTGATATACTGTAGATCAAGAAAATTCTGGGATGACAGATTTAATGTGTATACAGTTTTATTATGACCGACCATGTCGACACGAATAATAATTAGCCTTATTAGCATAATTAGCATATTAATCAGGCAATTGCCTAGTGGCCTCTTGAATTTCTCTCTGTCAGGACAGAATACGTAGGTATTCATTTGTAATTTCCCACTGTACCAGTGATAAGAGAATGAACAGTCTTGACAGAGACCAGTAAGTTATTAAATATATAAAGAAAATGTTTGGGTCGATTGAAAGATGGTAATGATGGTAAAGTATATTTAGAATTTTGTTCTTTCGTTCTTTTTCTTCTTTGAGTTTATAGGTGTCTGGGACAGAATTAAGAGAATTTGTTGTATACATGTATTGTCTGGGCATAGTACATGGCAGTCTAAGGTATAGTGTTTCTACTCATATGCGTAGGGAATGAATTTACAAAGTTACAATCCTTTGCCACATTGAACATGGTTGCCCTCTGAGGTAAATATTGGTCATTATAAAAATGTAAACACATTAAATCTGTCATCCCAGAATTTTCTGGATTAACTATATCAATAAATGCAAATATGAAAGTTCATTTATTACAACCTGTATGATAATTAGGCTAATTATACTACATTTACATGGAACATCTTCTCATAAACTAATTTGTTGTCTTTAAAAACTGTTTTAAAATGTTGCATTGCACCATTTTTAGGCTTTCTAGATAATGACAAAGAAGTTTACATATTGCACATATGCTAATAATGCCATTTACGACAATTGCATTACTTAAAAATAAAAAATGGCGTCATAAATGAATTCCTCGTCATAGAAAACCCTAGAAAAGTTGAATTATTTATGTTTTCAGGTTTTCTGGATAAACAATGGCAAAGAAGTCCATATATTGTACATATGCTAATTAGCTAATTATGCTAATTATGCTATTTATGACAATTGCATTACTTAAAAATAAAAACTTGTGTCATAAATGAATTCCTCGTCATAGAAAACCCTAGAAAAGTTGTATTATTTTTGTTTTCAGGCTTCCTGGATAAACAATGACGAAGAAGTCCATATATTGCACATATGCTAATTAGCTAATTATGCTAATTATGCTATTCACGACAATTACATTACTTAAAAATAAAAAATGGCGTCATAAATGAATTCCTCGTCATAGAAAACCCTAGAAAAGTTGAATTATTTATGTTTTCAGGTTTTCTGGATAAACAATGGCAAAGAAGTCCATATATTGTACATATGCTAATTAGCTAATTATGCTAATTATGCTATTTATGACAATTGCATTACTTAAAAATAAAAACTTGTGTCATAAATGAATTCCTCGTCATAGAAAACCCTAGAAAAGTTGTATTATTTTTGTTTTCAGGCTTCCTGGATAAACAATGACGAAGAAGTCCATATATTGCACATATGCTAATTAGCTCATTATGCTAATTATGCTATTCACGACAATTACATTACTTAAAAATAAAAAATGGCGTCATAAATGAATTCCTCGTCATAGAAAACCCTAGAAAAGTTGAATTATTTATGTTTTCAGGTTTTCTGGATAAACAATGGCAAAGAAGTCCATATATTGTACATATGCTAATTAGCTAATTATGCTAATTATGCTATTTATGACAATTGCATTACTTAAAAATAAAAACTTGTGTCATAAATGAATTCCTCGTCATAGAAAACCCTAGAAAAGTTGTATTATTTTTGTTTTCAGGCTTCCTGGATAAACAATGACAAAGAAGTCCATATAATGCACATATGCTAATTAGCTCATTATGCTAATTATGCTATTCACGACAATTACATTACTTAAAAATAAAAACCGATGTCATAAATGAATTCCTCGTCATGGAAACCCCTAGAAAAGTTGTATTATTTATATTTTCAGGCTTTCTGGGTTAAGATTAGCAACATATTATATATTGCATATATGCTAATTAGATGATTATGCTAATTAGGCTAATAAAAAAAATTGCTCAAGGTTGCCAAGGTGGCAACCAAGCTGAATTTACCTCAATACCCATCTAGAATACGAATCAACAAAAAAACCTTGTACTTAACAACATTTCCAGGTCTCAAAAACTTCTACTGGACTATTTCAAGATGTTTATTTCGTATTTTTGCACTGTTTCTCAAGAATGTTTTCATGCAAAATGGAATTACTATTCATGTTTCAATCTCATATTTTTGTTTCCTAACTTTTTTACGTGCTGTCACACTTTAAGCATGTTTTCATTATTTTTAGATTGTATTCGCTATTTTTTTTTACAGTGCTTTGCAAACATTTCCATGTAGTTTACCCTGAAATATTTCGTTTTTCTCTTTCTTTTGTGAGATGTCATTTCTTGCTTTCTTTGTGCTTCAGAAACTTTGATGTATTCACCTAGTCATCGATTCCGAGTCACATCAATAAATCATGTAGCCTCCAAGCGATTCACCAATATTATCTTTTCAGCTTCGCAAAGCTGATTTAAATGTAACTCTCTGTCGCAAGGGAGACCCAGGTGGTGCTATGAGCGATGAGGGTGGACGATATATTGAAAAGGAAAAACAACAAGAATAAAAAACCTTAACAAATATGGTTATATATGGCTAGATAAGAGAAAAGCACCGCCTTTCAATAATAAATTTTCATGCAATATGATTTACAATGGATAACGTGTTCTTATTTGAAAGGGTATATGAGAATCTAAAGGTGAATCTCATACTTTAAAGAGATGGCAGAGTTCTATTAAACGCGAAATAATAATACTGTGAGTTTTTCTTATTATTTTTTGCGTAGTCCCACATACCCATTTCTGTGTGCAGTGGTGATCACTGTAAGTGATTTTCGGCGAGTTTTAGTCAATTATCATTTTGGTGATTTCATGTCCTAAAAATACACAATTTTTAAATGTACTAAGTGATCTAGCTGTAGAAAGTGATTGTTTCTTCACATTGTAATTGCATTACCACAACTCAACTATATATAATGTAGGTGCCTCGTTATTCTTATATGTACTTAAAGGGAAAATCACCAATCATTAATTGTTTTTACTGTTTACGTAATATATACTACACACAGTCGTTATTTGTAAAATGTAATTAAATGGCATTCATTTGTGCATATTGAATCGAATCTTAGAATAGATTACTGGTATCATGCTCACATAAAAATGTAGTTCAATAACTTTGTACAGATTAAGGAGCGTCTGGCATGAATCAAAAGTTATGTTGTTCTTACTTGCATACAAAAACTGAGTGAAACAAGAGTGAACATTCACTTTTTGCTTTGTAAAGAACACGCGATATTCACTCAATATTCACTTTTAAACAAGGCATCACTGGCGTGACTTCCGGGGAGTGAAAATAGAGTGAAAAATCGGAGTGGGTTCTTCTTCTTCTTCTTCTTCTTCTTCTTTTTAAAGAGAGAGAGAGAGAAAGAGTATCGTTTAGCTTGTGAGTTCTTTGTACTCGTATGTTATGCCTTACAATGGTAGCGTCAAATAAAATAATGTACATCCTTCTAATACTTCACTTAAGCCAGTCGAATACCAACTTGATAAAGTATATCCTACTCGAGGTAAGATAATCCGCAGTGTAGGTCAATGCCAGGGCTTGTGCATATCGTGTAAGCAGCTTCTTCGGCGAAACTAGGTCGGCCACGACCTGTTATCTCGTTATTTATATTAATTTCTCGAATATCAGATTCTCGAGAAAAAGGTTGATACTTGGCCTTAAGGCTTATAAATAATCACTGGATGGATACAAAATATGTTTGGTTGTTGTTTTCAAATGATATTTTATTAAGTACAGTATGTTTGTAGAGTAAATAATACATTGAAATAAAACATGTTCCATCTGAACTCTTAAAGGGAAGCTTGAGTTCTGGGAAAGGTAAACAATAATTTATGAACTTTCTCATTCTTATGTTAGTTTGGAAGATTATCATAGTAGATATGTCCCCTGGAAATGATTGCTCTTCAAAGGCACTAGCATTCGAAATATGGCAAGAAACAGCTGAAATGTTTGGGCCGAACATTTGTGTGTAGTCCTATATACATACTTCTGTCTGCAGTGTATGTGAATCTCGGCAGGAATGAGATAATTTCTTATCATTTTGATGATTCCCAAACCTTACAGCATACATCAAGGTTTTATGTCCTATTAAGTTGACCTTTCCCCAATTGCTTTGATAAAGTTGATTTCACAATTCATTATCATGACCAGGACTCAACTTTATCTTTAAGAATAACTATTTTATTAAACACATCTTATATTGTATAAGATATATGTATACAAAGTAACCATTCATCCTCGATATTGGAATATTTTAATGGTAATAATAATCATTATTCTTAACGATAAAGCTTATATTATTTATCATTCCTTTATCATTTCAAAAAATCGAAAAAAAGTAGTATTACTGTTGTAATTATTTTTTAGTACGCCCATTTTTTCAACGTATAGGCATATATCATTTCAGATAAAACAAAAAAAGTAGGCACACAGTAATCTGTATTAAGAACATATTTGTTTTGTAGTATTAAACCAAATTAGTAATAGACCAAAAGATCATTACACACACAAACACACACCTATAATATACACACACCAACACAAACACCCTACTCATCTCTACCGTACTATCGCAAAGACATACGAGATAAAAGAGCAATTGCAATACCCCATTATACTCATTTTAAACAAAAACATCTTCGAAAAATGCCTGTAAATAGACGACATGTTTTCCAGCAATGAAATGTATATCATCTTTAAAAAATGATTAAAACGCTATCCAATGATACCTTAGTTAGGTTTCCAGGGTCATGCATCACTGAACAACTTTGTTCTCAAAATTTTGTAAAACCAAATGGTCTATATACTATATACAGGAATTTATCAAAGTTAAGTTTAATTTTTTCCGGTACAGCCATGCATTATATGCCTTATAGACGTAAACGTCACTAATCAGACATTTCAATAGGTGATTGACAAGGCTATTGAAAGTGCCTTAGGTTTTGTGATTATGTTTCAAACAAATTAATTCTTATAAGTCCATTATACTAATCATGATATAGGGGGGGGGGGGATGCCTGGGGGCATTTCATGAAGTGCCTTGCCGTGATTTTTACCGACAAATTTGCTTTCAGCCAATCAGATGCAATGATTTCGGTAGCTTATGACAGTTATTGCCACTTGTATTTCATAATAAGTTTTATGAAACATGCCCCTGCAGAAGTCAGAATTCAACGATCGATAAAAATAAGAATTGTGATGTGTGCGTATTTTGTCCAAGAACAGAAAAGGGGTACACATAAAATAGTCCATTTGACGGTCCTATTTAGCCTGTAGTGACCCTAGAAGAGCTATTTCCGTTGAATTTGAACGTGTGCGTGTTTGTGTGTGGCTGTGTGTGTGCGTTTGTTTAGCATTATGTCCGAGGACATTTTCGGACAGAGAACAAAAAAAAAATCATGACAACAATGGTCCTCGGAAGCCGGACAATAGTCCTCGAACGTCGAACAATGAATTTATGCCTTATTCCGTCGACTGTCCGAGGACGAGTAACAATAGAGGAACAATAGTTGTCCTCGGAAGTAAAGCCATGTAAACGTGTGTGTGTGTGTGGGTGTGTGTGTGTGTGTGTGTGTGTGGATTTTTGAATGTGATGGATACGCGCGGTAATAATTTATGTCACTGACAATTGCTTGGCCCAGATTATATACCTGTACGAATAACCTGAAATCAGGGGGACTGACAGACAAACATATTTCTTTGTAATTGCTACAAAATAGGCATATGCATAATGCATTAATGAATAATAATAATATTGGATGGCTCCACTTTGTGGGAATATCGAAAGTATTGCCTTTAAGGCCAATCAATATTATTTGAATATAATGGAAGTATAGAACGCTATAACACTCTCGCAAATATGGACATATGGGACAAGACAAATATTTGGCCACAAAGGCTAGCTTAAAGCTCCTCATAATTATGAAATATGTCAAGAGCATCAAAGAAAACTCGATTTCACATGAAATTTCAATTGCGATGTTTTTTGTCTACATGGTAATACAAAAGAGATATCCAGATATGAGTGGAAAAATCAAACTTTCACCGCTAAACGGACTCATCACTCCCCCGAAGAGAATACGTGATAAAATCATTTTGAAATCAGATAACTATTTCTCCAGTGTCGTTAAATCCGCTTCCTCTTTTTTTTCACAGGGAATGTTCTTTTAATAATTTCCACTGGGGAAAATAACTCTCGGTAGCAAGGATGTGCAGGTGTGATAATTGCCAAGAAATGAGTGTGTTGTCCAATGTCAGTCGAAGCCATTACCTGGACTGGACAACGAAAACAACATTGAGTACTTGATTGCGGACTGCATAGCCTTGGAAGTTAACTATAACAGAACGTGTTCTATATGCCTAAATAGGCATTTCCGATGTACCTTTCTCTGCGTGCTATCACATTAGATTTGACCACGTTTCTTCTCAAACAAGAAGAATATAAAGCTTATTTGTGTGAAAGGTTAAATCTGTCGTGGGTCGTTGTCTCTGACTTTGGAAAAAAGAGCAGTGTTCGTTCATGTTTTATGTTATTCAAAACGGATTGTTATATAAATGAGTTTTTTGACAGCCCGAGGAGATTATAAATAAATTTGGAGTGTTGTTTTGTTTTTTTGTTTTTTTTATTGGGCCCACTATGACACAGTACCTTTCTGTGATCCTTATTTCATGCACATGCAGGCCTGATTATTATTTCATTGATAGTGGAGTATGAATTTTTCACTCTCAGAAGACCCACAAAAGGACCATCGGGAAATTTGCGAAGTTGCCAAAAGGCACGCAAAAACTGATCTCGTTAACTCTTAGAAAAAAAAATGGTCGAATGGTTCATGCGATGGAAATGATTGGTTTCAAGCAGGGGCGGATCCAGAAGTTTTTTTTAATGGGGGCACTAACCAGCAACAAAAAAGGGGGTTACCAGTTAAAAATAAAGGGGGGGGGGGCGATTTCAAAAAGAGGGGCCACAACGTACACTTTCTTTCAACCCGTGAACCCAGATAATTATAGTTATTACTAGACCAAGCAGTATTCTCAAACACTCTCAAAGATGTTTCAAACTTTTTTTTTTTTTTTTGGGGGGGGGGGGGGGGGGCTCATAGCAGGTAGGTACGTTACTAGGAAGGTAAGAAAACAAGGGGGAAGGTAACAGAAGGTTCTGATTTAAAAAGAAAAAGTCGGTCAAAGATTTCTTTCTGGGAAAACTATTCAGACTTGGCGAAAGACAGTGCCGGATGGCCAAACAGAAGAAAACTTTTTCGGGGGATTCACGGAGAAAAGGGAGACCAAAAATTGGGTATCAATTTCGGCGATGAACTAATTGAAAAATACGGAGTATTTTTTAAAGGAACTGTCTAGAACGAATGTTAGACATTAGCATTTTGCTCATTTGTACGTGAACCGTGCTTTACGGGTTCGGTTTTCTTAATATCCGTGATATGCGCAGATGACTTGCGCAGAAGAGTCAAACGTGCGATCATGTGAGGGGAGGGTTTTATTTCCGCATTACGTAGATCCTTTTAGGCAAGATGGGGGCTTTGGTTACAAATTAACAGCACGCCTGAAATTCGAGCTCATGGATATTTCAAGCCATGGGTGCCTAACATTAACCCTAATGTCTCATCCCTTCATCCGTTTTATCTTTCTTAATAGCAATTTCTACTTTATTTTCGTGCATATCCCCTTTCTCCTCCTCATTCCCAATACCTTTCTGACTTTTTTGAGGGGTGCTTCAGGGATATTTCCATCACATAATCACTTTCCTCTTCCGCTCCAGTCTGTTCTCCTCTTCTTCATCTTCATCATCATTATCATTACTATCACCATCATTATTATCGTTTTCTTGTCAGTGTTTCTTCTCAAGAGAATCTTATTTCTTTTCATCTTGGTCGGTACCAACCATTACCACCTTAATTACAGCATTATTACTTTCATTTCTGGCTTTGAATACTTCTTCTCTTTCAGTCCTGTAACATATTTATATGGAAAATCCTGGTTAGGCTTTATATTAAAGGACCTATGGAATGCAAGTACATGTTGATCTTTGATGATGTGTATTGTTCTGTACATCACAAAATTACAACCATTTGATCTGAATATGTGTCATATATTTTTAAATATTTTTTGTAATTATTTTAATTTACCTTTCACCTTATTTCACCTAAAACAAGCCAAACAATACTGGTATGTACCTATCTCTCAGTTTAGCACCTGCTCACAATAGCATCGCATGTTTTAATACAATACCAACTCATAAAATCTCAATCACAATAGCAGATGCTATGTCAGAAATGATCCAGCATCACAGGAAAAGAAACGTACTGAAAATCTGCTTTTGTGTCTTTTGTTTGGCTTGTTTTAGGTGACTGATGATTTACTGATGATGTCATGTGAAGAATAAGACTCCAAAGGATTTTTAAGGGGCGGGGCTTAGCAGGTAAAATAAAATAATTACAAAAAATATTTAAAAATATATGACACATATTGAGATCAAATGGTTGCAAATTGTGTGATGTACAGAACAATACAAATCATCAAAGATCAACATGTACTTGCATTCCATAGGTCCTTTAAAGGGATACTCAACCGCAGATTGTGGACGTTTTAATGCCGCGAGAGGGCACCGTGATCGTTACCTGATCATGCCGTTGCCCCTCGGGGCGCAAACCTCGGATAGACTGGTCGCCGCACAAACATGTAGGCTTCACTTGAGCTTGAGCTCTCGTGCGAGATTCGGTCGGCTTCGTGCAGTCGAAATGTAATCCCACTTAGTCCAACGGACGCGTTCGACGCCCAAACTTTGTGTACGAGTGAATGGGGCTTACGCAATCCTGACTTTCCCCACGGCTGCCCGGTTGCGTATCCCTTTAACAGAGTGTTTCTACATTTCAGGAGAGAGGGCGAGATAGTAAAGATAATAAGGAATAACAATATTAAATTTGAAGTAAACCTAACATTTCCAAATAAAGTTCTCATCCAAAAAGGAAGATACTGATGGTTATTCAAAATTTTAAAAATACAACAGACTGAATTATTATTTTAAAATTTTGACCAAACTATTCACATCAGCTTCCATTATTGAAAATGTGGGTAGAACTAGACGTACCAGTGGTAGCAGTAGTAATAGTAGTAGTAGTAGTAGTAGTAGTAGTAGTAGTTGCAGCAGCAGCAGCAGCAGTAGTAGTAGTAGTCGTAGCAGCAGCAGCAGTAGAAGTAGTAGTAGTAGTAGTAGTAGTAGTAGTAGATTAGCAGCAGTAGATATAGTAAAGTAAAACAAGAAGAAGAACTACAACAACAGCAAGTAGTATTAGTAGTAGTACGACACTAGTAGCAGTTTTAGTAGTAGTAGTAGTAGTAGTAGTAGCTGCAGTAGAAGAAGTAGTAGTTGTAGAAGTAGTAGTAGCACTAGTAGTAGCAGTAACATCAGTAGCAGAAGTAGTAGTAGCAGTAGTAGTAGTAGTAGTAGTAGTAGTAGTAGTAATAGTAGTAAGTATAGTAGTAGCAGTAATAGTAGTAAGAGTAGTAGTAAGACTGGTAGTAGTAGTAGTAGTAGTAGTAGTAGTAGTATAGTATTAGCACCAGAAATCGATGTAGTTGTATTGTTGTAATAGTAGAAACTTTAGGCCCAACTCTAATGTTATTCGGTAATATGGGTGTTACCTTGTAGTTCAACTGTCTTTACACATGTTACATGTTATTTTCCAACATGCTCTCGTCTAGCACAACAATTATGTTTTAAACGTGAATTCCCAAACGATAGGTTATCTAACGCCGTCTTCCTGTTACCATTCATAGACACGACTGATCCTCATCCAAGGAGGCTCTTATGCTAGCAATTTGCCAAAGGATATATCAACTGACGAACCTTTGATCGCTGACATTAATACCCGTGATACATGTCTTCACATGAACACTCGTCCTGATACGATGACAGTTCGTGGTTCATTGGTCCGACCTTGTTGACACGATGTTTTTAATTGCGATTAACTTTTATTCCATAAACCAATCAACAAGATAAATATAGTCACAAAGTCTGAATTAGCTTCTCGAAGGTGAGGAGACAGAACACTGAATGGAAATGATAATAATAATGGTATCAATTTATATAGCGCCTTTTCCACTGGATACAAAGCGCTTTGAAATGTCTTCCCTGGGTCGATGATGGAGGCAGAAACATGTAAACTTTAGAAACGCATTCTTCGTATGAGCATAACTAGTATTTTTTTGTACGCCACAGAAAACATCATAAACATCTTAATTGTCGCAATTTATTAATTTATTTTATATACATATATGTTTTACAGTTATAGTTATTGCAAGGATAATCACAATATGACGGATTGCCCTCGCTGGTTATCAAAACTGTTTTATTTGGATAACACATACATAACAGCGATCAGTTTGAACTTTTTGAAAAATAATTTTCTTCGAGTGCCTTTGTAAGGGACTGAAGGATCATATCGAGAGGAAAAGTGCTGTTTCCCGGGAACAAAAACAATCTCTCCTTTCAATTCGTTACTGTCACTCAACAATCTCAACAATATCGGTGGATAACTTTGATTTGGAGTAAATTGCTTCTCGAGCATTGACTTCGCCTAGGGACAATATGCAGTCACACCGGACTCATAACTTGACGAATATACATTGCCTTTTTCTTCATGATTTATCGATAAAGTAGTGGGAAGGAAGCATTAACTCTGAAGGGAGCATTCTGCAGTATTAATAACTCCAAAAGGGTTCATCATCTTTCCAATGTCCAAGAAAAAATAGTTGAGTGTTAAAGCACTATTGTAAACACGTACTATCAACCACAGTCATTATAGACCCTGTTATTACGGCTATTATGGTAGTTTTGATGTATAAATATAGGCATTATTAATATCATAGTGTTGAGGGGGTGGCTCATATTCTGGAGTTTCGTTATTTCGAATGCATACATTTCTTATAGGCCTTTGAGATTGGGCAACGTTCCACGAACTAGCTACGATGCAAATTCGTTAAATTCAGAGGAAAATGTAGGTCGAACTCAGTATTTTTAAGAGTTTACCTTTTGCATAGGGAAACACCTACAAGCGGAGATTCGTTTTTACTAGCTTCTGAAGAACCGAAAATTGACTGTTTAAAAAAATAACCTTCGGGACAACGTACTCAGAAAAAGTACCCTTACTAAATATTGAGCCTTTCTCCGGGGTTACAAAATATTGAATAACGAAAAACATCTCAATAACGAATTGTAAGCCACTTTATAATGACACCAAGAGGCAAAAATGCCCACGAGGTGTTATTTCAATCGCACAATTCAAGGGCATTCAGGCACAAATGCACCGAACAGCTCTAGGCGCAATCTCCAACCCCAGACGCAACCCCTTAACAATTTGAAGCAGCCAGACGGCCAATAGCGCAAAGTTTCAGATTTGTCCGGCTGAAAAGTAAAATAGCGTAACAATACACACAAACACATAATTGCAAACAGAACATTTATGTGACAAGTCCGGGTGCAGTCGTCATTAAATGTATAAAGGGCCTATTGTTCACTGCTTACCTTGGCATGGTTCAGTTCACGTGTTTGGTGTAATGGAATAACGCCTCTATACGTGCATCTGGCTTAAGCCTTGATTTTGATAAATGGCATGACAACACGTGTTTAGAATTGACTAGAAGTCAATACAAACCTTTTCAAATTAATATGTGAACATGTATACCAGAAATAGCAACAGGCGAAAACAAATTGCCATTAGGGTTGTTTAGAGTATAAACTAATGACCAGTGAGGGGCAGATATCATTCAAATTAATTTTAGACCGGGGACTGAGTCTGTATATAAATTACTCATTTGCGAGGTGTTATTTTTCCAGAAATAAGCGGGAAATTCGCTTTGTGAATATTTGATAAAAAAAAAAGTTCACTCAAATGGCAATCCAACATATGTACAAAGCTGATTTGTGTGAAAGCAGAAAAAATAAGAGAAACGGGATGGTGAAAGTTGGAAAGAAATCGGACAAAGAATAAAAAAAGTTATGAATGTTTGAAAATGTGATTACTACATCTATGCGAATTCTCAAATTGGTAATTTGGTAAATCGATTGTTACGTATTTACGATCAACTCTCCCATGTATAGTACATCAAAATATAATGAAATTCTATTTTTCTCCTGAGCATCTTTACCCACCGGGCAGTACTCAAAATAAATTGTAGATAGCACATTGTTATAGGTCCTCAAAAACGAAACATACAAAGTTATACATTTTGAAAAATTGACATTTTATTCATGTTGTGTGTGGGAATGAATGGGAAAGTTGACCGCCGCTCTTATTGTTTTTCCGATCTTTTTCAAACTGTCACCAAATTGAATCTGCTTCTCTGATTTTTTGCTTTCATACAAATCAAATTGTTACAAACGTTGGATTGCCTTTTAATATTATCTCTATGTTACTAAAAAATGTATTTATTCATATAAACCAGAATTCGTTCGTTTTTTGTTTTGTTTTTTATTTCTTAATTAAAGGTGGGCCCAGCGTCGTGGCACAATGTACCCTCCGACTCTCAGTCAAAAAGTGATAAGCTTTTTTCTTTCTATCTGTCTTTTAAGTTGTTATTTTTAATTACATACTTTGGACTCATGCCTCGCCCTCCCCTCGTAGATTTTCATTTTTGACGTCTGTGAACTATGTATGACACATACTAGTGCCCCCCGTCCTAGTAAATCAATCCTGGATACACTAATGCACGTTTTTGGTCGCCACCTTTTTTCAACGCCCATAAGCGAATTGACCGACTGTTGATTTCCAAGGTCTCGCAGTGAACGACAAAGCACATCTTTTCTCATGAATGCAGTAAATTGAGATTCTATATCAGAAAGAAAATAGAAAACAAAAAGGAGAAAAAAGATATGTTGAATAAATATTTTAACCTGTTCATTTTCACCCAGTGATACTATTTGCACGTGACCCTGTCACCCCCCCCCCCCCCCCCCTCAGTAGCATTGGAAGGTTTAACAATATACACTATAGTTGCGATTCCATTCGATTTTCACACCGATAAAAATATAATAACTCGAATTTTGCACCTCAACTCGTAAACTGCGACCAAAGTCTTAATAACATGTTTTCAATTGCAAAGCAACGAGGATTTGTACTTATAACTGGCGTGTATAATTATACAGATTTATAATGTCACTAAAAGAAGACGCTCTCATAAAAGAATTTGCCAATTTTTTTTTGCGATATACTATTAAAGTGGTAAACCTTTATTTTATGTATTTTTAGACATATCTATATACAGTGTATAAGTATGTGTATATATTGGCTCTTTTTCTCATCACCTTCATCAATTGTGAGTATTTTGTTTGGTTTGTGTTTGTTTGTTTTGAATGCTATACACACGATTTGTTTTTGACATGATTATTACTTTTAATGTTGTTATTATTGATGTTATATTCGAAAAAAATATTAATGGATATGTCAATGAAGTTCAATGACATAAATACATACCATTATATGCATGTATATATGTAGTGTGTTTCTTAAAAAAAGAAAATCCCTTAGATTGCTAGCAAAACAGTTTTTTTTTCCTGGTTGATTCTTATTATTCATGTGTAAGTTCAATCCATCCTCTTCCATATGATGCCACATAATTATCTGATATTGTAATGCATGAATAAATTTGAAAGGTTAATAATAACAATAATAAGTCCATTTATATAGCGCAGCTTTTATACAAATATACTCTACTGCGCTTAATACAAAGTATCAAATTATTGCCCCGGCTTTAGCCGAGCCGCCATGATAATTAAGCGCTAAGGCATTCAAGGAATTTCTTCGGCCGGGTACCCATTTACTTCACCTGGGTGGAGAGTGGCAAATGTCGATGAATGTGATCCACAGTCCAGTGATGTATCCACTAGGCCACGACACCTCATGTAAAAAGTAGTTTGCCCGCTGAGGTAATCCAAAGTGTAATTAGCTACAGTCATGACAGTGCAGTGCAATAAAACAAAAACAACTGATAAAGACGCATAGTGAAGAAAGGTGATATCTTATTATGTTTCCTTATTCAGTTTTCAACATGTATGCAACCTTGAATGAGGTGTGAGTCCAAACTTATCCCCTTTTCAAATGACCGCATTGTGTGCTCGAAATCAATTTTTGCAATACTGGCTTAAAATTGTTTTAGTTTAACGATCCCATGCTTAATCATCACAAATTGTTGTCCCATATGAAATGGGAGACAATTCCTTTTTTTATGATTTATAAGAATAAATCAAATTATGTTTATTGGACGAAATTTTGCTGGAGAAAGTTGGGTTACCTTTTTAAAGAAACACAATATAATTTCGAATGACGCACAAATTGTCTATACTTCTAAATGTTACCAATACAAGGACGGTCACCTTACAACTGTCTGGTCTTCGAGAATATACATCTGAAAATACACCGTCTTCGAGAAGCAAAATATTATTTTTCGATTACGCATGTCACCTGTGCATGCATCCAATGACGACGTTTGGCCGATTATCTAAACATTATCAGCGTGCTCGTCTCCAATTTAACCGTTAACCCTTCATCTGCTTCCAGTTTCCAAACAGGCAGCTTGATTCTGACATTTACGGGGCAACTATACTCAAAGTGGGAAATCTACCCTGCCAGCACGTCGAAAATGATAAAGGATGAAAATGATAAGAGAAAGAAGTACGTGAAAGTTATCGGGAAATCTGATAGTTGGCGGAAATCGCTCTTAACAACGAGAAAGATTATTGCACTCAGATTTTCTCTAACAAGCAACAACAAAAAGGCATCCTATTTTGCGGATACCTTTTCACTGCGAACTTCTTCTATAACAACTGCAAATCGTGGGCACATGATTTTGATCTTGTGTGTTTCCCCGCTCCCCCGGGGTTCCGAAAGATATGATATAAAGTTATAAAGACAAACAGAAATAGTGATCGATCGAGCAAAAGTTTCCAACTTTTGATTTCCCTTGCGATAACTCTTCATGCGTTTTGAACTAAAGATGCTATGGTAAATACGCCATTATAAATAAACATTTGTCCTAGATATCTTTAGACACCTGTGTTGCACACCCCCTTAGTGAACTAGATGTATTCCTTAATCAATAACAAGAAAGAGCCGTTTCGTTGCTGTTCATGTTGTTGCTGTTGTTCTTTACTACTACTACTACTAATGTGATACTGCTACTACTGTTGCTGCTGCTGCTGTTACTACTACTTCTACTACTACTACTACTACTACTTGTTTATTCTACTTCTTTTCTTTCTTTCTTTCTTTCTTCAATACGAATTAGAAAACAATTTTGAGCTTCTCGCTAGTGAGATAATCAGCTCATAAAGTTGTGTTTGACAGATAACTTTAAACAAACATAGCGCCTATAGCTTTATTATCATCGGGTGCGCCCTATGTTTAATTCGCCCCTAGTTTGTAATGGTCTACTGAGAACATGCTAGAAGAAAGCGTGTCCTTCCAGCTGAATAATCTTATCCTTTTTTAAATACTGGTTGTGAAGATAAACACACATAGAAGTCTGATTTTCGCCAGCGCGCACTTAATAAACCTTTGAATCCCCTCTAAAATGCTAACGTGAAAATTTAAGGGGTGGCGTTACGAGGGAAATACCCCCCCCCCCCCCCCTTCCCCTCTTTCCCACCAGTTTCGATAAAGAAGCTTTCCCCTATTTCTGTTTTGCTGTTTTATTTCCGTCAGTATCTGTAATTTCTTTACACATGTTAAAGCTACATACAAATATGAGAACATGCCAAACTGAAGCCCTTTAAAATAAACCCCCTCTGGGTCTGCCCCTGTGAAAAGTGTGTCACTTTTTATTACGGACCCTCTGGTATGTGGACGCACTGTGCCACACTTGAGCGAGCATTGACAGATTTCATGCCGGTATGCTTCGGCCTCATTACAGGGTGTGAACGCTCCACCCAGGCAGAAACTGTATCATCCTTTTTTTTAAATGTCAAATTTCTGAGAGTGCGTTCTTATGATCTTATATTCCCAGTCGAATGAAGTAACTACCTCATTCAATAAGTAATGTCGTGCTTCAGACTGACTTCAGATTGAAAAAAAACATAGCAGCATAGACAACAACGGTTTGATTTAGAAAGAGATAACTAATTCCAATGCTACATTATCTTATTCCGCCTATAAATCAAAGGGGGAAAAGGGGTTCCCAGTTTTAGGACAAACCGCTATGTCATATTCGGGCAGTAGGGTGGCATGTTTATACTTCAATAAGAAACTTCTGTTGTAAAGTCTAAAATATGGAAAGTTGATTTTCGGGCAAGAGATTTCACCCCCCCCCCTTCCCACGAAGTTAGTTCAACATCGTATTAACACTGGGGGGGGGGGGGGGGGGAGATGGGCTAGTGACAAAGGTTTGTAGTTCTATCTGGTTCCGAATTCACTCTTTCTTCCCTTCTTGTTCACAATAAAAGTTACATTAATACTCAAATTTCTGTGTTGAGTCGGGTTCTTGATTCTCATCAATTATTAAGAAGGGTATGGACACACCCTTGGCCCCAGAGCGTCACGCTGACGTGACAGTCTCATCCATGCCCAAACAGTATTATCCCATTAAACGTCAGGTTGGTTAGTCTTGTAGAATCCATTATTCTAAGCATTTTGTAATAGAAACGCAATTTGGCGTGAATATTGATTGCCCTGTTTCTAAGAATCACCATCTTTGCTAAGTAAAGCATTTTTCCTGTCAACTCTACTTTTGTTGAATTTCGCCTCCGTCTTCATTAGTTCTGCATTAATACTACGTTTCTGGTTAGCGTTACTGACGATTTCTAATTTCAAATGTGTACTTTTCCAGATGATTCATTAATCATAAAATAAAAGTTATCAAATTAATGTAATGCTGAAAGTTCTCCCGAGTCGTATGTACCAAGCGTCTTCGGAATAAAGTATATTATTGATAAATAAAAAAGTCCATAAAACAAAATCCCGAGTTAACCTTCGAAATAACAAGTTGTAACCAAACAGTCTCCTCTCTCCTTTTTCATCAATTATCCTTCATATACTTTCATGTATTTGTTCCATTAACCTCCTCTTGTTGAAGTAAAAAAAAGCATGTTGTTTTCTATATAACTTACATCCATAATTTTTCCAATTCTGATTTATATTACAATCAGCATTATTTCCATCATTTCGCTATGTTCCTAAAACTGGTGTTCTATTTCGGTATAACGAGGCGCAGGATTACTTTCGGATTAACCTGCAAAAAAAAAGCGAAATGGTGCACAACTTCTCATTTTCACCATTATGAAACTGAACAAAAAGAAAAGTAAAGGTATATCATATTCAGATTGGGTGGACGAAGAGGGGACGTGGTTGAAATTACCCCTAGCCGCCATCTTGTCTAACAGTAATGCTGCGTCTTAGTATCATAATCAATTATCCTTGATATGGGTTTTACGGTTACATGTCGGTTTTCCGAAGTTTCGTTACTCCGACGGTTCGTAAGTCCGAAGGTTCATAATTCCGAAAGTGAAAAGGGGTTCATAATTCCGAAAATGAAATAGGGTTCGTTATTCCGAAATTGAAAATAGGGTTCATAATTCCGAAGGTTCTAATTCCGAAAAGTTTTTTAGGGCTCAATTGTATTTTCGGAATTATGAACCCTTTTTCATTTTCGGAATTACGAATCCTATTTCATTTTCGGAATTACGAACCTTCGGAGTAATGCATCAAATGTTTGGAATTACGAACCCTATTTCATTTTCGGAATTATGAACCCCTTGCTATGGGAATTTGGCGTTTCGGAATTACGAACCTTCGGAATTATGAACCTTCGGAAAACGGTTTTACCACCATTATGCACATGTTCAAAAATCCAAATTCCCCCAAATTTTCGACATGGGCATTTAGTTTAAAGGGCTGGTCACACTGATCACTGTAAAAAAAATCCTTTAAAATCGTTGAGGCTGGGCTCATTACCATAAATCGATTGTCAACGTCGTTTTCTTCATGAACAGCAGGGGCACTTTGGGAACGATTTATCAATATCGTTATATCGTTCAGGTCTGACTAGCCCTTTACAGCTTTAAAAAATCGAGCTCTTTATCGTTTGTAAGTCTGGTTGTGCTAATTTATTTGTGCATCATTGACTTTAGGTCTTTAAGTGGGCATTTGATAGAATTTAGTGAAATTCTTTACGATTTCTGTTTCGGTACATTTACTTTTATCATTGTAATCGGGTATATTTCTACGTTAAAAAAATATACACACTTGATTTCAAGAGGTCAACACTCTATCTTCATGTATCTGTGTATCATTGACTAGTCTCTTACTATCAGTGGGGCTAAACGAGGATTAATTAGCCCCACCAATAGTACAGGACTAAGCTTAGCCCACTTTCTGGGGAGCGTTTCATCAAGCGTTTCGTCAGTGATTTTTACCGACAACTTTATAAGCTACTGAAATCCTTGCATCTGATTGGCTGAGAGCAAATTTGTCAGTAAAAATCACCGACAAAACGCTTGATGAAACGCTCTCCAGTTCACATTGCTTTTTACCAAAGTGGGCTAACTGCACAATCGTCCGGGATTATTTTCTGTATTTAGTTATTTTTATCTTCTTTATTTTATACTGCAGGGTTGGCATGTTCAGTTATGCAAAAGTGCTTTCCAAAGGCGCCCTGCAGTTTAACAAATCATTCTACATGAAAATACGAAATATATAACAATTAGGTAACAATTAGGTAATTTTAATGAAACAAAAATGTGGAGAGTGAATTAATGGTATTATAAAATGTACATATTTCAATAGTAATGTGATCATTCCATTGATTCAAGATTTAAAGCTTTGAAAAAAAAAGTTAAACTTATAAAGGGATGTGCACATCTAAACATTTCCAGGGAGTGCATTAAACACACTGGCTCCAACATTATGGAAAAGAATTCCTGTTATATTCTGTCTATGGGCGGGGTAGTTGGAGGGGCATTTAAAAAAATAACGTGTCCTATAATTTACCATTCGTTTGCATATCAATGATTGTAAATAAATCGGTATTAGATTATTTTGTATTTTAAAAACAAGGACACAGTATTGATATTTTATACGCTGCTCTACTGATTGCCATTTCAGCGTAACATTCTTTAATATTCCGGAGTTTTTGTATCTTATCCCTGTAGATTTTCACACAGCTTCCCTCAGATGCACTACAATAATCAATATAAGGTAAAATCATAGCAAAAATACAGATTATTCAATATTTTTAATGCAAGAGATTGTTTTATACTCCGTATACAGCCTATCGCCTGAGAGATATTTTCCAACAATGGTAGAAACATATTCGCCACAATTCATACCGGAATCAAGCATAACACCCAACATGCCCAAATATTTGGTTTTCTATACATTGTTCTAAAGGTAAGTTTCTGAACTTTTATTAACAAAATATAATTTCATTTTTTTTTCTCTTTGCCAAATACTATGACTTTTGTCTTTTGTGGGGGTAAATGCATATTATTCAGGTCTAACCATTTGCATATTGTAACAGAATATGTAACATTTTATCATCACTTTTGTCTTTTGTGGATGTAAACGCATATTATTCAGGTCTAACAATTTGCATATTGTAACACAATATGTAACATTTTAGAATTGACATGCCAATTTAGATTACAAAAGACAGAATATCAACGGTCCCAATGTAGATCCCTGTGGGACTCCTGATCTGGTCTTGAAACAGTCACTAATGCAATCATTTACTGTTACAAATTGTCTCATGTCTGTTAAATAGAATTCCATCCAATTGTATTATTTCCCTTTAATAGCATAGTATATAAGATGTCCAATAATAAAATTATGTGGAATAACATCAAAGGTTTTAAGTACATCTAAGAAAATACCCTAATAACATGTTTTGGTCATTTTCATCACAAAAAAATAATCCTAATTTCAGTTAAACATGTAGCAGTAGAATAAGATTGTCTAAACCCTTTCCAATATTTTGGACAAGGCAGGTAACACAGAGATGGGACTAAAATTATCAGTATCTTGTTCTAAATTCTCAAAAAGATCCGACTGATTATTTGGTTTCCTATACAATATACCAATGAACAGTGAGCTAAGAGTTATACGTTGCAAATCAAGCCACATTATTTCTAAAGCGTCCGATTCAAGATCCATTCTTCTCACATAAGAAGAATTTTCTGATATAAAACATGCTACTCCTCCTCCGTGGTTGCTTCTATCTCTCCTCTCGAACTTATATGTTATAACAGAAAACAAACGATCAGAATATTCTTCAGTCAACCACGTTCCAGAAAAGAACAAGACATAAGGGTTATTACTCAGCCAGTTTTGTGGATCAGCAACTTTATTGGCTAGGCTTCTCACGTCGAGGTGAGCTAATTTCATACCCTTTATCTTGTTTGAATTCAAAGTCGATGTTATCAGCTGACCTATCTTCACCGTCAACCAAATCATTGCAATCAATGTTATTGCCTATAGATTCTTCGGTTTTATCTATATTATTCCCAAAAGGTAAATTGTTGTAAAATACTTTTAGGACCTCAGTTATTACTCAGCCAGTTTTGTGGATCAGCAACTTTATTGGTTAGGCTTCTCACGTCGAGGTGAGCTAATTTCATACCCTTTATCTTGTTTAATTCAACGTCGATGTTATCAGCTGACCTGTGCCGGCCGCACAGAAACGTTGTTAGCGCTAACAGCGCACTAACAGTAACGATAGCGATGATTTGGCCGCACAGAAGAGTAATGTTAGTCAAATTCACGAACAGCGCTGTTAGCCTAACATTTCAAGGCCGCACAGAAGCTAACAGTAGTGGTAATGTTTTAACAACTCACTAACGGTGCCAGGGGCACCAATAGTGACAATGTTAGTGTATAATTTCTTGCGTGCGCTATAACTTGTCTCTCCTTTTTTTTAATACCATGTTTTAAATACCATTTTTAAATGAACATGACTTTTTCAATTTGGAGAAAACTCGTATGTTATTTAGTAATTCAATCTCATCTCTGGATGGTAATGTATTACTTCAAAACGCCACAATTAAGACAATTATAAACAAATTGAAATATGTGTTTCCCTCTCATGTATTACTCTTGTTGTATTCCACCTTGGTTCTACCGTACATAAGTTATGGCATTCTTGCTTGGGCAACTGTACTAAAAGTCTCAGTTAGATAGACTCTCAGTAAATGAGAATAATTTTGAAAAAGCCTAGACTAGCTCTGTCTAATATATTATTTTTTGAAAATAAAGCGTGGAGACTAATCGAATTGTTTTATTACCAGTTACGCAGTTTAAAGTACGAATTCATGAATTGCCTCAGGTTTTACAATCAATGTTTAAAACGAATGATGGAATACATAGGCATTCTACACGACAA